>CAMGYJ010000011.1:49331579-49931579 GCA_946122785.1 Linum tenue | reverse complement strand
TGGGATCCGAGCGGCCCTGTGCGGTGACGGTGGCCTTCTGTCTCGGCAGTGGCCTCCTGACGTATACGTTGCATCCCTGGAGGACGGCGGCGGCGTCCCCGAAGATGAAGTCGACGGTGCCGTAGATGTCGCAGTCGCGGTAGAACTGGCGCATGGAGTGGAGGTAGAGGGTGTCTTGGTAGCCCTTGAAGCTGCACCGATAGAACACGGAGAGGTCGGAGCTGGAGCGGAGCGCCACCGCCTGGTGCTTCGTTGGCCCCGCCGTGTTCTCGAACGTCATGTCCTTCGCTATGAACCCATGCCCCGACACAGCTGCACGCACGCACCATTACCAACCATTTCATATAATAAGTGCGGTCAAAATCACGCATTAAAACGTAAGAACTTACGTGTTTTTACGTATCTAGGCCACCAAAACGTTTCAGTTTCTACCTAAAGTCGCTTAGTCACAAAAACTGGTCAAAACATAGGTGAAATCGGTAAAATCGCTTAAATCGGTAAAATCGTGATTCTGAAGCGTTTTTATACGATTTTGATCATCTCATAAAAATGTGATAATTGGCCTAAAATGATGTAATTTTGGAGACATATCAGCAAAAAAATAAAAAAGAAAAACATGATTCATCACTCATTCTACAACTAGTGTCGAGATAGGGGCTTCACATTAGGTTGAAAAAAGACACATAATGGTATTCTCAACAGCAGCTGACCTTCTATCAGTCTTCTCACTTAATCTTCACATGTGACTCTTACTTGGGTTACGATAAAAGTTTATGGGTAGTTGATCATATGTAATTATGTAAACTCAAACCAGTTTATGAGAATTTGGATTCTCAAGCTTGTTTACGGGTTACTATCTACGTTTATGAGCTTATTATTAAGATGTTATGAGTTTTCTCTACTTTTGAGTCAACACAAATTAGTTTATGTGTTAGATATTACATTTTAATTATAAATTTCATGTAGTTATTCACTTATCTAAAATCTACACACTCATATTTTACATACTATATGTTGTACTCAACATATTTTAGTTATTTTAGATCGAGGTGCGTCAAAAACTTACGCTTTTACACTTTTATTCTAAGTTTTACGATTTTATTTATTTTCCGCTTCTAGGTAAAATCACGCTTTTAACGGCCTTTCATGCAAATTAGTAAATTAGTTTTTTTTTCAATTATTAGTAAATTAGTTGATGTAATAATATGGAAATTAAATAAACTCACCAAAAGTTGCAGAGCGGTAGGTGGTGAAGCCGTCGCGGACGTTCTTACAATTGGAGATGATGGTGGCGTCGATCCCATCTCCGACCACCATTATGTTGTTCATCGATTTCTTGATCTCCACGCTCTCCTTATAAATCCCCCTCTTCACGTAGATCACAAACCTTCTCCTCCCACGAGCCGCCCGGCCTCTCCTCATCTCCACCGACGCCGCCACCGCCTCGGAGATCGTGCTGTAGTCTCCGGACCCATCTTGGGCCACCACTAGATGGGCCTTAGGTCCAACATCAGCAGCACCACTAGGCCGGGCCTCGAGCAGCTGTCGATCGCTTTTCGCCACCCACCAAGGGAAAACAGGAGGAGGAGTACTACTACTCCTTGCTCCTCCTCCTGCTGCTGCAGCCGCCGAAAGCAACTTCCGCCCGCCGCCGCCACCTCCTGCAGCCGCATTGATGGCGAGTGCGTTTCGGAGCGACCGGGAGAAGTCATCCATGACACGTGGCAACGACGTGGTGGTGGTGGTGAGGTTGAGGTCGAGGAAGCCGTCCCGGCAGGTTTGGCGGTTGGCGAGGGCCGCGCTGAGCCACGTCAGGGTGTCGGAGGAGGACGGGTTTGTTGTTGTTGTTGTGGTAGTAGAACCCAAGGAGCGGTTGAGGTGTCCCAGCGCCTCCTCGTACAGCTCAGCACAATCGTACCACGCTGACGTGGCTTCAGCTCGTAGGTCGTGTTGACGGTCGTCCAGCGAGTTATGGACGAAGTTGGAGGAGGAGGAGGAGGAGATGGTGAGGAGCTGGCGATGAGCCTCCGTGGCATGGTTCATGGCGTCCATGATAGACAGGCGGCGGAGGTCGGGAGATTCCGTTACGGTCGGGGCGCCGCCATGCATAAATGAGACGTTGACGATGATAAGGGTAATAAGTAGAAGGAACTTGGTCGTAGTAATGGTATCCATAATAGTTTGTTATTATGATTATTATTATTATTATAGTAAGCTTCGGGTTGGAGTGGGAGAAGATGGATTTGGAGGGGAATAATGGGGATGATCAGCAGCAAGCAAAAGCATGCATGATTTTATACACGTACAGGCGAGGCTGGACGTTAGGTGGGGTTTGCCAGATTTTTGGATAAGTGTGAGTCTGATCACCAGCAGAAGCAAAAAAAAAAAAAAAAAAATGAAACAAGAAAAAGGGATGTGGCTAGGGGAAGTGTAACGTGGTTAGGGTTTCTAAGCATGAATGGGGTTTGGCCCTTGACTGCAAGCATATATCATGGATCTTTATTTATTGGGCTTGCTTTGCTTTGCTTTTGTTTCTAAAATCTGCATGCATGACATGATGGTGATTGTTACCTAATTAACCAATTCCACAAAACAATAGGCAAATGGGATTCGTTCACTGTTGGGGTGTTAATATGTAAAAATGACTGGTTATCTAACTTACACGTATCGTATGAAATATGATGTTTGGTTTAATTTCTTCATATTATGAATAGTGCGTGGGATTGCGAGATCGTGAAATGAAATGGCCCGTGATTACTGTGCCAATATGATGGTGATGTGATTTTATTAGTTTCCCATAAATCGGGTGGCTTCAATATAATTAGGTGGAACCAAAAAAAAAAGTAAAGCTAGTGGGGTACGCAATAGCCACGCACGCTAGCTACCTGGCTGGCCGCGCGGTGGCTTCGAGTCGATTATCATTTCGTGATTGGTTTTGGTTTTGGTTTTGGTTTTGGTTGGCTGGAGTACTCTGAGTTGTCAATTGTTGTTCTCTGAGCGCGCCCACATGTTTTGATACGTTACTTCTTCTCTGTGTTCATAGATGATTTGGTACGTACCATCATACATTTGGAGTGGGAGAACAATGAATTTGAGCAGAAGTTGGGGCCTGCCGCAAGAAGTTTTTTTTTTTTTTTGGTAGAAACTAGAAAGCAACAAAGTGTTAGTTAATTGTTCCTCTTTTTTACCTTAGCATGTGTGGAGTCACTCTACGTTCTGCCGAATTTGATTGGACAATCAAAAACTTACCTTAATTAGCGTATGTATATGTATATGCATTGTTGAATTCTTTCGATGCAATGGAAGTGTCTGTTTTATGTCAAGGGTTCCACGAATCAAGTGGCTCTCATCTTCAGGCTACAATTCGATTGTCTATCTTCCCTTTCTTAGTTTTCGTTATCAATTTCTAACCAAGCAGTGGATTGTGTGTCTATGGTAGGTTGAATTTATATTAGGGATTTTACTGGCATATTATGACCACACTACAAAATAAACCACCTGTAACCGGGGGTTTTTTTTTTTAATTTAGCGACCATATAACCATCGTTAACAAACCCGCCAACGTCTTCTGTGTCGCTGCATAACTGATGTGAGGAAAACCGTCTCAAAGTTGTGTCAGCAGTTGTCTCAACCGCAGGGGGATGTTTTAACACGGGATTTTGTAGCGGTTAAATTGTCTTGATTGCCCTTTTTTATACGGTTTGATAGTGAACATATTTAGCAGTAAGGGGGTGTTATGCGGAAGAATTCCCAGAATACAGCCAAAATTAAGCATTATTCCCATAATACATAACTTTTATAAAATTTTCCCAAAATACCCAAGTTTCAAGGGGTTCGAGTTCCATAAACTCGAACAACTACACGGTTCAATGATTAAAAACTCGAACTACAACCACATCGCGTTCATAAACCTCGATCAAGTGTAGATCGAGTTTGGACAACTCGATCAGAGTAGATCGATTCTGGTAAACTCGATCAAACTAGTTCGAGTCCGGTAACCTCGATCAATAAAGTTCGAGTTTGCAAAACTCGATTTCACTTGATCGATGCTAATAAACTCGATCCGGTGAATCGATTTTAAAATCCTCGATCAAAATCTGCATAAGAACGACGACCTTAAACTCGAACCCTTTAGATCGGTCCATATGTCCTCGAACCACTAGTCAACCGAAGTGTCAGGATAGGGTTGCAGGGATAAGATTCTTTGTTGGGGTAGATCGATTTTTAGAGACTCGAACTAGTGTGGTTCGATTGTACTAAACTCGAACCACTGCTCAATCATTCTGTCCCGTCGCTTTCGGTCCGACATGCTCCAGAATAGGGTGCAGGGGGGTAAAATTATTGGTTGCGGTAGATCGAGTTTGTTGGACTCGAACTAGGGTAGAACAAATTAACAATGCATGAGAAATAGAACAAATTAACAACCTCATTAGAAATAGAACAACGGAACAACGTCATTAGAAATAGAACAACTTAACATCTCTAAAAAAATAGAACTACTAAACAACTCTAAGGAAATAGAACAACGGAACAACGTCATTAGAAATAGAACAACTTAACAACTCTAAAGAAATAGAACTACTAAACAACTCTAAAGAACACCTCACTCTTGTTCACCACGTCCGCGTCCCTCCCTTCGACGTCTATTCCTTGAACGAACTCCATATCCAATTCCAGTATTTCGTGGCAATGGAGGTGGGGTTGCAGTGGCTGGAGGAATGGGAGTCTGGAAGCTTTGATGCGGGGTTTGAAATTGATGACCATACGATGAATAGTAGGCTCCTCCTCCCCCTCCTTGAGCAGAACCTGATGATCCCTCTCCGAATTCCCTTCTGGCGGGAGGGAATCCATACTCGTATGGGTGGGGAAGTGCCACATCTTCTCGTACATGCACAGGGACGTTAACTGGCTCTTGCCGACGTTTATTCCTCCTTGGTGGTGATGGCGGGAGAGATTCAACTTCAATGGCGTGGGAGGAAGGACGTGGCGGTGAAGGAGCAGGAGGATATGCAATGACATCCCTTCGGATTTCCCGCGAACATGACAAGAGATTCTTGAATAGCTTCTTCAAGAATGAAAATTTCTCCCCTGGCACATCATCTTCTGGTTCATTCTCCAACATCATTGATGCAAGTTCCAACCCATCAACCTAAATAATAAACATGTTAGTAAACACTATTTGTGTAGCTAAAGTGATTATAGTAAATAGATATTGTGCTTACCAATGAACCGATCACGGCGCCACGTTTGGTTACCCATCTTTTTGTGAACTTGCGGTACCAAACCATGTATTCATCTTGGTACCCCATTGGCCTCGTCATTGGGATCCCATCAATTGCATACGTCTGACGAGACTCCCACATTTCGATCCATCTATGGTGCTTGGTTGGCCAATCACTTATTGCACCCCGCAGATCCTTGCTGTACTTGTGGAGTGACTTATGTACGTCCGGAAGTGGGAGAGGAATCGGTTGCGCCCAATTATATTGTCGGACACATCTATCCGGGAGGTGCCACTCGACAATGTTGTGGCAAATCACAGGCAACTTGCACGACCAGAGTCGGCGATCCTCAGGGTATCGCAACTCGTACAAATCCTTTGCTCCGTTCGGATACGGATCCCACTCCACCTAAGTTTCAACACAACAAATAAATTAAAATCGAAGCAAATAATTTCAACAAATAAACTCTGGATTCATAATCATAAAAATAAATAATGGGCTAAGACAAATAATTCAACAAATAAAATAGGATTCATAATCATAAAAATAAATAATGGGCTAAGACAAATAATTTCAACAAATAAAATAGGATTCATAATCATAAAAATAAATAATGGGCTAAGACAAATAATTTCAACAAATAAAATAGAATTTGTAATCATAAAAATAAATCATAGGCTAAGACTAAGACAAATAACTTCAACAAATAAATTAGAAATAAATAATCATAAGCTAGAATGTTACCTCGTTGAATTCTAGACGGTCAAGATGTTGGCGGTACCCGTCTAGAGAGGTGCCACTCGTGATAGCTCCAATCCATCTAGCACCATAAGCCCATTGTCGTAGTGGCTCATCGGGACCCCAACTGTTGGCAGGGCAGATCGGAGCGAAAGTAGGAAGGTGCTCCCAAACCCATAGTTGGAGGATGAACATGGGACCACCCGCTTGCTTTGTTTTCGGATCCGTACACTTGCACAACTCCGAATATATCATGGCCAAACAAGCAGATCCCCAACTTTTTCTCCCAATCTCGTCTCAATCTCCCAAAAGAACTCGAAGCCACATACAATGCATATTTCCACCAGACTTGTTCGGAAACAAAAATCCTCCAACCAAACAAATAAGGTAGATGCGAGCATACCTCTCTATCTGAGCATCTGTGGCATCCTCCGGTAATTCCCCAACGGTCCTCACTAGCCAAGGTATCAATAACATAGACTTGTGTAGAGGTGGTACACGACGACCTTCTTCTGCTTCCTCGGGGATGTTGATACCTAAACGCTCGCTTATAAATTGGCCCCAACCATTCAATGGTTTCTGTGAACTTTCAATTATTGCATCACCATCGATTGGAAGCTCTGTCAGCATGGCTACGTCCTTCAACGTAATCGTCATCTCTCCCTCTAGAAGGTGGAATGTGTGCGTTTCTTTTCTCCATCTTTCCACCATTGCCGTAAGAAGGTTGTTGTCCATCTCCATCCCCACAAACTTTCGCACCCTCAGCAATCGCGCTCTTTCAATGAAGGGTTCGATACGATCATCCCATTTAGGTAAGCGAGATAGCGACCGATGGGTGATTACGTCAAGTTGTTCCTGTAGAAAAAAAAAATATTAATTATTATACAAAAAAAATTAGAAGAATACTATCACATTTAAAAAAAGAAAAGTAAATGAGGAAGTGCTTACCGGATCTGCCGCCCAAACACTTTCAGACCGATGGTAAGGTTGCTCATCCAACAAATCGGTTTCTCGAGGTCCGCCTTGAATGTATAATCTAGGATCGTAAATACTCGGATCCATCTCGACAATTTTGAGTGATAGAAGTACCAAACTAAAGAAAAAAAATCTGATGCGGAAGATCGGGCTTAGCCACAACCACAGAGCATATTTGTTTCTTCAAGAGTGGTGGGAGGAATTGAGGAAGAAGAATGGAGTGGTGTGGGATTTGGTGGAATGGAAGGGGGTATTTATAGCTGCAGTGGGAGAGTGGATCGAGTTTACAAAACTCGAACTAGGGCATCGATTAACAGGTACTCGATCCGCGTCAAAAGAAGATCGCGGATGTCTCCATCGAACGAACCAGATCGAGTTTGGGGACCTCGATCAACGGTTGTTCGCCATTGACGTCATCGATCCGCGTCAAATAAATCGACCATAAGAGATTTGATCGACTGCATCGAGTTTACCGCACTCGATCCGCGTCAACCCTGCTTCGCGTGCTTTGGAATCAAACGGCGTGGATCGAGTTTACTGTCCTCGATCAATGGTAGTGCGCGCCTTACGTCATCGATCCGCGTCAAGTGGATCGATTGTCACTAACTCGATCTACCTGCATCGATTTTATTCCGCTCGATCCGCGTCTTCACCACTTCGATTGTTGAGCAATCGAACGGCCTAGATCGCTTCTTTGGGCATCGATCTATGGTAGAGCGCTGGCCATCTCATCGATCCAGTTCGTGTAGATCGAGTGTTATATCCTCGATGCACGTGGATCGATTTGCTTTCAATCGAACCCCTCCTAGTTCGAGTTTTTTAAACTCGATCCATGTCAAACTTTGGTAGTTTGGGAATTTTTTATAAAAGTTATGTATTGTGGGTATTAGTTTTAATTTTTACTGTATTTAGGGAATTAATCCGTGTTATGCCAACGGTTTTTGAGAACCCCTCCTTCAATTTCTATCTGGCTCGCGTGCTACTAACTACTACAATTCCAACTGTAGGTCAAATGCAACCAACGATTAGGTGTAGTCCGATTTCACGTTCGATCCATCGACCCACAATGAAGAATTGGGTAATTGTTATAATCACCCTAATTGATATTTCTATCTTAGGTTCATAGCAATAATTGGTAGGCCTCTGTGGTTTGACAAAGCTTCCAGAACAGGGCAGTGGTTAGGATACCCCAAAGTGTGTGTGAAAATGCGGCTTGATGGTGCCAAATCGAAGACCTGCCTTCACAGTACAGCTGGAATACTGCTACCGACCTGATATATGTGAGAAATGCAAGCAGTTTGGATATAATTGTGCTAAGGAAGTGGAAGTAAAGGGAGTGGAGGTGGAGAGTCAGGAAGATCAAACAAAAGATGTGAATGTACAAGAGGGGGAAAGTAGTGAGGCTGGGAAGGAGGATGTTGTGGCTTGCCAAGCTGAAGAAGCTCCAATGTTAAAGACTGAAGTGGTGCTGAAGTAGGGTTGCAACATGCAGTGAATAACTTGGTCAACTCATTAAGTATTGATAAGCAAGTCTGGGTCAGTGCTAGTCCTGACTCGTTGCCATTAGATAAGGAGTTTCAGACTGCAGTAGGTAATCTTCAGCAATCTAATTCCTTCAATGTGCTTGCTAATTTGGACCAATTTGAGGTAAGAGCATTGATGGTGTCCCCACTGAAGAATCCTAAGGACTTCCTTGATCTTGCAAGTAGTCTGGTGAAACAAAATGGTAAGAAGAGGCCAGGCAGGCCTCCAAAAAATAAATCAGTAACTAAATGATTGTTCTTTCTTGGAATATGAGGGGCTTTAATAGCCCTGAGAAGCAGGAAATGATAGTTGAAATAACTAGTAGGCTCAAAGTAGATGTGTTGGCTATTCTAGAAACAAGGGTAAAAAAAGAAAATGTGAAAGGTATTCAAGACAATTACTTTCTGGATTGGAACAAGAAAGAAGTTTATTCAACAGCAGGGGTTAGAAGAATGTGCGTGCTTTGGAAAAAAGATGTTGATTTTACTATCTCAGATATTACTTCCTAGCATGTGCATGGGCTAGTAAGAGGGGCTGAAGAGATGCATATAACATTTGTTTACGCTTCTAATGAAGTGTCACATAGGCATCGTATGTTTGAAAGATTGAGAAGAATAGTGAGTAAGGGTAGGTCTTGGTTAGTAGTAGGCGATTTCAATACCATTATTGATGAGAGGGAGGCCTCTAATAGTGTTGAGCTAGGAGAGAGTGCTGTCCAATTTCGTAGTTGGATAAAAGATACGCAATTGGAAGATCATAGAGTTGATGGATCATGGTTTACCTAGACTAATAAGCAAGTTGGGAATCCCATTGCTAAGAGCTTAGATAGGGCTTTGGTTAATACAGATTGGCTTACAGCCCATCCAAGAGGGGCGGTCAAGATACCACCCCCAGGGTTGTCTGATCATTGTGGAGTTATTGTGCACTCTAATATTAATGTCAAAACATTTCCAAAACCGTTTAAATACTTTAGCTATTGGAGAGAGCATCCAGAGTATGACGGTATGGTAAAAGAAGGATGGAATCATCAAGTTAGTGGGTGTACAATGTATTGCTAATACCAGAAGTTACAGAAGGTTAAGGAAAAACTGAAGAAGCTTAATAAAGTTCACTATTCAGATATACATGAGCGAGTAAAGATTGCAAAGGCACAACTAGTTGTAGCCCAATTAGAGGCTTTGGAGCGCCCTGCCCCAGATTCATTTGAAAATGAGAAGGGGTGTGTGGTCCACCTCATTGAGTTGCAGAAAGCTGAGGAACAATTCTTAAGGCAAAAATCTAGAAGATTGTGGATATCAAGTGGAGATTCAAATTCTAGATTCTTTCACAGTGTTGTTAAATCAAGGACTCAAAGAAATGCTATTCGACAGTTAATTACAGATGAAGGAGAAAGAATAGCATATGTGGAAGAGATTGGGAAAGAAGCAGTGGGATTCTATGAGAAGTTGTTAGGGGTTGAGAATGGAGAAGTTGAGAGAGTTACAGTGAGTATGTTGAGGAAATTGTTAGTGCACCACTTGCCTGAGGATGTTGATTGGTTATGTGCTCCAGTTACTAAAGAGAAAGTGAGAGCAGTGATATTTGGCATCCCTAGGGAAAAAGCTCCAGGGCCTGATGGATTCTCAGCAGAGTTCTTCCAAGATAATTGGAGACTGGTTGGACAGGAAGTTACAAATGCAGTTCTAGATTTTTAAGCACAGGTAAACTACTCAAAGAGGTAAACAATACGATTCTGACCCTCATCCCAAAAGTGCCAAATGCAGAGAATATGAAACAATGTCGACCGATTTCTTGTTGCAATTTTGTGTATAAATGTATCTCCAAGGTGTTTGTTGGTAGACTTGGAGTGGTGCTGCCTGGGTTGATTAGCAAGAATCAGTCAGTCTTTGTAAAGGGGGGAATGATAAGTGATAACATAGTTCTGGCTCATGAGATGGTGAAGTGGTATCGAAGAAAGGATGTATCTCCTAGGTGTGCTATTAAGGTGGATGTTATGAAGGCATTTTGAGTAAGTGAGGAAACGAAGAAGGTTTTGATTGGAAGTGTCAGGTTTTCAAGAAGGAAAAATGCTAGTGAGATGCTTAGGAATCCTTCTAGTGGCTTGGAAACTGAAGTCAGCAGACTGTCAAGTATTAATAGATAAAATTCTGAGTAGGATCCAGGGGTGGCAACCAGTAGAAAGCAACTCACATTTTTTATGGACTGTTTATACATGCAACACTTTGTTTGTAAACATACATGTTACTATTATATGCATTCATTGCTTAGTCATTTTGACTTTCTACTGTTTTCAATACATTCTAAATATACTCAAAGTAATTTGAGTATTTGACTAGAAAGTTCATGGCCAAATACCAAACAAACCACATATCGTTAGTGTAAATGACACATACAAATCATATAACCAACATACAGAGCCTTTTGCTGGTATTTTTTAAGAGAGTTTTAAATGCGTCTGTTTTTACTTTTTAGGTTTTATGGGTTTCGAAAAATAAAGGGTTTTATGCATATTTTGCCTCTCTACTTTGCGAAGTTCTCAAACATGTCCCTCTACAATGTTTCACATCAATTTTGCCCTTCTATTATGACAAGATTATCAAATCCACCATTCCATCCATGTTTCTATTAGTAGACCGTTATTTTTGGTCAAATATTGCTGAATTAATTTAATATATCACTTAAAAACCATTCTTACTCGTTTCCTTCTTCAATTAAATATTTTAATTATTTTTCTAGTCTTCTGTTAGACTTAAAGTCCCCCACGCCTCCACTTTCCCTAATTCTAAAGATACGGTAATCCACCCCTTTGTTTCCAAACCAGTTCCGGCTAGTTCAAACGCAAGCTCCAAACTAGGCGATTGAACTTCAGCCGACGAAGGCAGTTTAGCCCAATATATGACCATCTAAGTGGCCAACGAGAGTTGATTGAGAATACTTTACTCTGGAGATTGATTGAGAATCCAGAGAGGATTTCTTCGATTGGAATGGAATGAAGAAATCAAGCGGCAAAACGACGAGAACAAGAGATGAATGGTTGAAAAAATGGCAAGGACATCTCCGTCGCGCCTCTTCGACGGCACTAGCCTACGGGTTCTTCCCACCAGCCATGGCTTGGCCTAACCTTTAGTTCTGATATCACTTGTCACGATTAAAATGAGGTTCTCAATGAGTTGGAGATGGTCTCCTAGGACCTAACACATTAACATTTAAAAAGAAAAGTGAAAGAAGGACATTTAAGTAATTAAACACTCACATTAAATTTATTCAACCATATCATATTTAATCCAAGACAACGGTGAATGGATAAAAAAAAAATTAATGAAATGGTAAATTTGTTAACCTTGTTATCGTAGAAAGCATAACTGATGTAAAACTTTGTAAAGGGACATGTTTGAAAATTTGACAAAATAGAGGGAAAAATATACCTACAATCCAAATATAAAAAATAATCAATGAGTAGTTAATTAATTTCGATAGGATTTAGAGCGAAAGCAAATTAATTTCCTCATCGAACATCCAAACATCACATTCAATTCGAATCAGAAGCAGGCTGGGGTTTGGAGAGAGCTGAAATGGAGAGTGGCTTGCCATTCGCAGCGGCAGCATCCTCGCAATCGGCAACTCCTCTCTTCTTCTCGAATCATGCGTTCATCCACCAGCAGTTTCCTTCCCCGTTAATCACTAGAAATGGCAAGAGCTCGAAGAAGCTCAACAATGGCGGCAGAAGAAACCTCGTATCAGTTAAGGCCCTGAACAGCTCATCCAGGTCAGGTATTACTAGTAGACGGACTCTTAGCAGCAACTGGGATACTGTGGATTTCTCCTCTTTCGCCGCTTCGGCTCCGCGGCTGCCGAGATTCGAGGAGCTTGATACTACCAATATGCTCCTCCGTCAGAGAATCGTTTTTCTGGGTTCTGAGGTCTTTGCTCCTACCCTCCTTCTATCTCATAAGAGCGGGGTTGACAAATCTTCTTTTATTTCTAGGAATTGAATGGAGGTTTAATTGCGTGTTGTAGGATTTCAATCATTGTGAATGATATGGTTTTTCCTCCAGCACCAATGAGTTTAATCAGAGGAACGGCCATGGTTTTATCACTACCATTCTTCGCCTTGATGTCATCTCTTCATGGGATGTCTATGATTCTGTCCATGTAAAATACAATTGTTGATTGGTATCGCTATGTGAGCTGAATGCAATTTCTTCTTTGTTCTGGAAGGGTACGTCACATGTAGCTTTTCACATCTAGGTTGCAGCTGTTGGTTCGAATCTGAGTTCCCCTTTCAAAAGGCTGATTGCTTGTGGTGTGAATTGTGATAGCATCTTATTTATGGAAGGGGCTGACTCTGAATTTAATCACTCAAACTTAATCTATGTAGGAACGCTTGTAAACTTATCCTTCTTAATAACATTTCTTAAGAATTCAGGGGATATTATTTAACCTGGTGGTAACATTTCTTAATAACCGGAGAAGAACACTAATTCTCGTTGCTGTCAGACAGGTTGATGACATGTCAGCTGATTTTATTATAAGCCAGCTCTTATTCCTTGATGCCGAAGACCCAACAAAAGACATCAGGATGTTTATCAACTCACCTGGTGGTTCTGTCACTGCTGGTATGTCCTTTAATTCTTGTATGCCAAGGGCGAAGTGTTTGTTGAATCTCTGCAGGCTTGAATAGAGATAGGAGTTTCAGAGAATTCGAACCAGTGGATAAGAAATGCGTTGTTCTCTTTCTAATGACTATGCATATATTTAAAAGTTTGTTCTGTGTTGGGTACTGAAAAGGAAAATAAGTTTGTCCAGTGGTAAAGGCACGTCCAATGTCATCATTTTGCCATTCACAAAGACTGGAATATCTAGAGATGCTGAGCGGTCGACAAGTTGGTGCAGAACTAATCTGTGCATGAATAGTTTGGGAACTCATAGGATTTCGTTTGAACTATACTTCACATTATCTCCAAAACTCATGGCCCTCTAACTAAATGGTGCTTGTTTTTACTTGCTGATGAAGGAATGGGAATTTATGATGCAATGAAAGTTTGCAAGGCTGATGTTTCAACCATATGTATTGGTCTGGCTGCATCTATGGGAGCATTAGTTCTAGCTGGTGGCACCCAAGGCAAGAGGTTTTGTATGCCGAACGGTAGAGTCATGATACATCAACCACATGGAACTGCTGGAGGCAAAGTAAGTGCTTACTTTAGACCAAGGTCTTGATTGATGACCCTGAATTAGCAATGTGCAAATTGAAGCTCCAAAACTTTGGTCAGTTTTTAAAATATCGACCTCATGTACAGAGGTATATTCCTAGCTTGATGTTGGTAATCTCATTGGAGCTGGAAATTAAGTCCAGAATTTTGTACAAAAGGATGATAATCCCACATATTTTTAGACCAGCAACTCTTAAAGCTATTACCAATGTTCCACATTTTACTGTGTTTGTGTGTGAGAGAGAGGGAGGGGGTAATGGCAACATGGTTTGGCACACTGACTAATCAACAACTTATTTGTTATTATGCACTACCAGTTTGTACTATACACTGTCAATATTTACGTTACATGATCACAAGTTACTGTATAACCCTTCTCATTGCTGACAAATGCTGTGTTTTCTCTGATTCCAGGCATCTGAGATGAGCATAAGGATTAGGGAAATGAACTATCATAGGATTAAAATCAACAAGATATTGTCCAGAGCCACAGGGAAGCCAGTGGAGCAGGTGTGCACAATATACTTGATTCAAAGAGCTCCCAGTTTACAAATTGATCCAGCAACTTGTTTGCACGTTTCTCTGACCTCCTTTTAACGGTGCAGATTGAAGTGGACACTGATCGTGATAACTACATGGACGCTTGGGAAGCTAAAAGTTATGGGTTAGTAGACGGCGTAATTGATGATGGCAAGCCAGGGCTGGTGGCACCTATTGCAGATGCTTCTCCTCCGCCAAAGACCCGAATTTGGGAATATTGGAAAGTTGAAGGGACTAAGCAGGCCAAGAAGAGTTTGCCATCAGAACATAGAATTTTGCAGAAGGCATATAGTAACGGGGTTCTGGGGGCCGATGAAAACGAGGGAAATGAGAAGGATGAGCCTGCTCCTTCAGAGTGAGGACTATCTGAATTGGGTGCCTAGGAATTGATACCCTTGTAATGTTGATGCCCCTAAGGACGAAGGCCTTTGTGGAAGGCCGCAGATTTATAGAAGGTGAACATGATTATCTTCCTTGCCCTAGAGGAAGCTCTGTTCATTTAAGGATCTGGGAGAATGGCAGTGCCGCTAGATGGGCTTGGCTGGGAGTTACCATCTACGGTGATCCCGAACTTTACAAAAGACATTGATCATGATCATGAAGTCAGATGGTTGACTTCAATATAAAAATATAACAACTGTTGAACTGCCAGTTTATAATAACGTTGCTAAGGGTTTGTGAAATAAATCACCAGAAGACCAGTTTGCTTATTCGATTTGTATCAAGGATTTGTGTCCAAAAATCTAACTAATAAGGATTTGGATAACAATTCTTTGTTTTGTTTGGCCAAATTTAGAGACAAATACAAGTGGCTCATAGATTTTGTTTTACTTTTTTCCTCCAAATTTGTGGTCTTTACGGATTTACAAATCTCACATGATAACTTGAAATTTAGTAGCTAGAAAACAAATTACACAACTTGTTTTGGAGTCAGGTAGGTAATCGAACCGGAACCGATGCTTAACGGTCTCACTATTAATCGATTAAATATTAAACGGTTGGTTCTCGATAGCCAAATTTAGCCAATAACTAATCCATGATTAAACAGTTAATAATCGACAGTTAAACGGTTAACCGACTAACCGATTACAACCATTCTTAGAGCAAAAAATAATAGACCTCCATGAGCTGCAAACATAGGCAAAAAATAATAGGGTGTTTGAAGGCTTACAATACCTCTTGCCTATCCTAGTTGTAATAGTGACTTAGACTAAAGTGAAAATAATTTAAAGGAAAAGTTTTAGAAGGAGCACAGCAGAAAGTCAGACTTGCACACAGTTGCTCGACAACAATCAGTAACATTAAACTTCCATGTAATTTGGTGGGGTTAACGAGTTGAGTAATTGTTATTCGGACTCTTATCGTTGCATGCTTCTTTAATAAAGTTTGACGGTATAATGGGGTTATAGTATTGTGTACTTGTGTTGGATTGAGTTGTTTATGTATTGGTATATATCTATGGTAAATTATTTTTTATTCAATGATAACAACTTAAGAAAATAACACATGCTTATGTATGGAAAATTATAGACAATTTCACAATTGAAAAAGGAGGTGTTATGTTTGTTAAGTTATCAATCAGTTATTTTGGTTTAACATTGCCGAATCACTTGGTTAACGGTTATCCAGTTAACCTACAAAATAACCGAGAACCGACTATATTGTTACGATTAACCGACCAATTTAAACGGTGCGATTAACTATAAACACAAAATATTTAACAATGATTTGAGAACCGACTAAACTGTTCCAATTATAACCGAACCGATTATCAGCCCTAAAGTCAGGCCAGGTAATAACTTAGCCAGAAGAGATAGCTGAGGAGGCAGTAGGTTTCTATAAACTGCTGTATGGTGTAGCTAATAAAGACATTGCTCCCCAGTTCATTGACATTGCAGCTTGTGTGACAAAACAATTGAATGAAACAGAGATTAGTAATGCTATGTGAGTCGGTTACTGATGCTGAAATTAGAACTGCCCTCTTCTCAATGGACCCCTCAAAGGCTCCTGGCCCTGATCTTCTACCTACAACAGTCAACAGCATTACTTCAACAACTAAACTGATCTTCTGAACTCCTGACTAATCTTGCACAACAGAGAATAAATTCTAATGGTTCTCATTTCTGCACCTATTTTACATTCTTAATTTACACAAAAGTCCTAATCTAACAACTACAAAGTACCATCACTTCTTCACTCTGATGGGGAGTTTTTGCCTTCACTGGTGGTCTCCGTGTGACTGCTACTACTGCTTCCTCGTTCACTTCCGCTACTGTCACTATCACTGCTAGTGCCGGAGCTAGAAGATTGACAATCATCATCAACATCGTCCTTCCTGTCTTGTGCACCCACCTGAGCCTTGAGGGCTTCTGCTGCATTAGGGCCCTTTCCCTCATCATCGTCATCATCGCTTATATCGACTTCAGCAATCTCATCGTCCGTTTCAGCTTGTTGTGGCAAGTTTATATCAATGTCCAGAAGCGCATGTGCCCTCATTCCACTTGCATTGTTTTTGTTGGATGTCTCAGAATCATTGTTGTTATCATCATCACCATTGACTATGTCTATGTCTTCTTCAGATCCGCAGTCAAGCATTGTATCCATGATCTCTCCACCTCTGTTCTTTTTCCGATGTGGTGGCGATGAGGCTGATGAATTTGGAGGAAGAAGACAAAAGTCATTCCCACTACTTTCTTCTTCTTGTTCAGAAGCTGTGCAGGGAGAACACTATATTATGGTCAGTGACTTCTTGGCTACCCATTTCAGAGGGAAAGGGGAAGAGTTCATATTATCAGTTATTCATACCTAGCGTCTGCCAACTAGTAATCATATGTTCCATCATCTGAACCTGCAAAAATCACAGAGAAAACAAGACAAAAGTATGAATCTTCACAGCTGATCTCCTGGATAGGTAGAGACTACACTTCGGAAGCACACACAATAAATTGGGCAGAGATGACCTCTGTTTGGCCATCATAGAATTAAAGTGGTCGAGAGACAAATAGATCAAAGCCCGAAATTTCAGAACATTGTTTTAACGAACTGGAATCGATCTACATTGGGACAATTGGCTGCAACTATTAAGAGTGTTGCAGGAACAAAGCATGTTTACATGATTCGAGGAGAACATCTTATTCAGAAGAGTCTAGGAGGCATAGCAATGGGAAGGCAGATGAAGTGAAACAACAGAGAAGATAATTCATTTCTTCCATCACATAGTTAAGACAATCAAGAACGGAGCAGATTCTCATTGTAAGGAAAACAAAACAAGAAAACGAAGGGAAATCTTGGGAAGATTCACTCTACTCTTCGGCAGCCTAGTTGATAGCGGTACCAAACATATAAATTATCATCTCATGAAGTGTTCTGTTCAGGTTCCTTCATTTGCTATCAACATAGCAAAGCAACAAAACAGTAATACCATCTTCTCTATCCTTGCAATACAATTCACTGCCGTCCTCTTCCATCGATCTAATCTAAAGGGTAGAGAAAGAAGTATCATAATCACACACACTAACCGGCATTTGTTGAGAAACCCCTTTGAAGTTGGCTCCTTTATGATCTGCAGACGGAGGAGTAGCCGCCAACGCCTCGCCGCCGGGAAGCCGGACATGTTTCAAGCGCTTGACGGCGCGATGGAGGCGTTCGAGGCGGAAGGAATGGCCATCGAAGAAGAGCACGGCGTCGTTCTCTTTGTAATCCTCGTCGCTCACACCCTGGAAGATGAGCTTGGGTTTCCCAGGTTGGTTGTTGTTGTACTCCACTGTCACCCCTTTGTTGCCATCCTTGTGGAGCACTCCTGGCTGGCTCTTATCAATGGAAGCCGGCTTGAATTCATCTACGGATTCGAGCAACCAAAAAGGGGAAATGAAACGTTAACACGGGTTCCAGAATTCGCCGTGCCGATTTCCGCAGAAATAAGGAAAGGAGAGGAAACTTACAGCGGAGGGTACAGAACTTGGACTGATCTTTGAAGGAGGGGCCTAGGGTTAGGTCATACCAGCGATCAGGCTCCGGTGCAGTGCTGGGTTCGTCATTCGCCATTATTCTTGTCCTCGGGACGGGATTCGATTCCAAATTCTTTCCGGATCTTGGTGGATTTGGGGCCAACAGGACAGGAGGATGAGCAGGGTATTTTGGTAAATGCAAAGACATTTTCTCCAGAAAATGAACCGGCAGTAGTAAGCTGGACAGACATTTCAGATGGAAACGATGGCTTCCTCCACGCGTTCCCTGTGCGTGGGACTCGCCACATCGCCTTCTCCTCGGGTAATTTTGTCGTCCACTGGTCCTCTGATTCGCCGGAGATGCCATATCCCGATGCTCGGATCTGGGTCGCCGATCATTTGTGGGATGTCGATTAGTTGCTCGTTAAGCCCTAGAAACGACGCCAAGACCCTACGAACTTGCAAGAACTGCAAAACCCAGTTCGACCCGGTTCTCAATCATCCTAGTGCTTGCAGATTCCACACTGCACATTACGGAGGTTAGTCAGCTTTCGCTAATTCGTAGTTTGGTTTTGATTGCCGGCCGGCGAAAGCTCTTCCGTTTCGGCGTTAATTAGGTTTTTTTCCCCCGGGGGTATAGGGCTCGGATCCTCTGGGAATCTGAATATAGAAGGGAAGTGAATGATTTACACGATCTGGAGGGGAAACATTTAGAATTTTCGTTGCCAATGTTCACCGGATTCTTGTTGGAGAGCGAACTGATAGAGTGGTCTTCCCTATCAAATCAGTTGACCTTGAGCTCCTCTTTGCGTTATCCTTAGTCTGAATCGCTAAATGTCGCCCTTAAAATTGCTAACGATCGTCCTAACTCTAATAATAAATGACTTATATACCCCCAATAAAATTTGGCAAAATCCACTTCCATAGCCATAACTTTGCACTTTGTGACAAATATAGCCAAATTTGAAAAAATGCACAAAAATAGCCACAAATTTGAAACTACCTTGACAATTATAGCCATTTCCGTTAAATTTATTGACGGAGTTAGAGATGTCGTTGGCGTCCGTCAACAACAAGCTGAGATGGCGCCTAGTCAGCTTTTACGTCAACTCTAAGTCGATGTGTCATGCCACATGTCATGCCATGTCAGCTTAAAAATTAAAAATATTATTTATTACAAAAAAATATAATAAATAAATAATCTAATTGACCATCGTCTCTAAACCTCCTTCTCCATTTGATGGCCAACCTACTCCATTTTCATGGCCATAAAAAACCTAAAAATCAAATGAAATTCACAACAACCAAACCATTCATCCCTCTCACCACCACCACCACCATAATCTCTACGGTCCATCTTCTTCCTTCCCCCTTCTGATTCCTCTTTAATTCTTCTTCCTTGTCACTTCTCACCACTAAGCCTTCTGATTTCACGGGCTTCATCAATTCCCCCAAATACTACATGGATCCCCCGCCTGCTTCATCCATCTTTGGCAAAATAATCCTGGGTAGCCGCCGCCGTCCATCTCTTTGTACTCCACTCAGCCAAAGTCGAGTCCTTTGCTACTCTAGCTGAAGAGATCTCGGCCACCGTCGAAGAGGCAGACCAGCTACTGCCGGATGAGATTCATCTTCTTCGTCTCCTTCCTTCACCTCCCCTTTATTCGAAAATCTCGTGGGTAACGCCGAGGCAGTGGAGTGTCGGAAATCCCTGCTGCAGCAGAAGCTTGAGAGCCGCGAAGAAGAGGACGCGCTCAAAATCCTGACTTGTCTCGTGGCCGCGCAATCATGCCGCTGAGGGAGAGCAGCAATCTCCATCGCAGATCGAGAAACTAAAACCTAATCGACGCTATCTCCTTGCAGATTTCCTCCCTGAAAAACCACTAGATCTGGGCGGTTTTCAAATATGCCGCCGGAAATCGCCAATGAGCAGAGGGTACAAGCGAATCGCCGTCGATGTTGCGGAAAATCCTCCCTCTGTCAGTCGCTGCTACGTCTGAATCCCTTTGTATTTTCGGACCGCGGAGGCGAGCTAGACCGTATCGAGTGGTGAATGGACCAAGGCTGATGAGTGCGTTCGTCGATTGAGAGTCACCGGCGATTTTAAGTTTAGGTGGAATGGAGGTGGGATTTCTGTGAAGAGGAAAAGAGAAGAATTGGAAAGGGTGGATGAGGAAAAGAATGGTAAAGTAGGTTTTTTTTAATAAATATAATTAATTTAGTTTTCCACCATGGCATGCCACATAGACCAAATAAAATGCAGCCACATTCAACCGTTTGCCCAGTCAGCCGTTTTTATAATTTTGTTACATTAATGAACGGAATGGCTATTTCTGTGTATTTTTTCAAATTTGGCTATATTTGTCACAAAGTGCAAAGTTATGGCTATGGAAGTGGATTTTGCCATAAAATTTCAAAATTTAAACAAACCAAACAATCCCTAACCCCTCAAACTGAACCTCTCATCTGCCTTCTTCGCGAATCCCTCTCGACACACCAGTTCGTTGGCGTCTTTTCCGCCGTCGTCGTCGCCCGTTCTCTAACGAAATTTCCAAAAAAACGCTCAACCTAAGACAAGTTACGGTTGGTCCATGGTGCAACCGCAAGTGAGCTGCGGTTGGCCCATGGTGCAGCCGCAAATGAGCTACGGTTCCCTTTTTTTGTTTTTTTTTCCAATTTTTTTAGTGAACTTTACCGATTCAGAGTCGCTAGTCATGCTCCAGACATCATATCGACGATTCCAACTCCAGAATGACGATGATGGATTCTCTCTTTTGAATAATGTTTTATTTTATTTACTAAGTTGTGTTTGTTTGCTAAAGGAAGAGTAAAGAAGCTAAAAGGTTAAATTTGTAACTTTGATGTTTTTTAGGGCGACATTTAGCAATTTTAAGGGCGACCTTTAGCAACTCTCTTAGTAGTCACATTATCTTGCTGCTGCAATTGCTAAGATAGTGGTGATGGCTGTTTCCTGCTGTCGGCCAATCTGTTTCATTTGGATGGACTGTATCTGTTCTGAATGTATGTAGGTGAGACCAAGAGGAAGTTCGAGAGCGTGCACAGCGGGGGAACCATGAGCACACCGGACGCCGGCCGAGTTTTCCAGTATTGGCATTGCTGTGGGGCTGAGGATCCCTTTGATCCTGGCTGCACCGCCTCTCCTCACCAATCTTATGATGATTGATTGATTGATTGACGGCGGCAGGGGTTCACGAGCCTTGCTTGATGATTCCACATTTTGTGCAGGATGAATCTTTCAATTATTCACATAAATATGCAATTGCAAAGTTAATGAAATATTCTTTCCTTATTGTCACCTTCATTGTTTATGTAGTTCAATTCATGTTAATTTCGTTGTACCTAGACTGTCCATGACCTAGAGAGTTTTTTATCCGCCTTTTTTGGGGAGCTTCATGTCTCCTGCGAAATGCCGAATTAGAGTTACCTTCGTGTCTTCATGGCAACTCTTCCATCTTCGGGGATGATAGGGCTGACTGAAAAGCCCCTCGACGGCACTAGTGGGCGTGGCGGCAGCCGACAAGCTCCTTCTCACCGGATGGTAAGAGTGAGAAGGAAACAGGTAAGGCGAAGAAGAAGGTCCAGGCCATCAGGCCATGAACCTCGACCAGAATCTTAATGGCATCGGCGGCGGTTTACTTGCTAGCATGGATACTGATGAGACAACACACCAACAATCTCCGCCAGGCGATATGGGTAACATGAAGAACTCATGGAACGGGACGATTGCGAGATTGTTTAGCGACGTTTTGCAAGATGATAGATGGCATGTTGAGGGAGTCGGACTCTGAAGCTGTGGCTCAATGGGAGGAGGATGATGACTTTCACTTAGGGCTGCAAATGAGCCGAGCTACTCGCGAGCAACTCGAGGCTCAAATCGGGGAAAATTCGTTCGAAACCCGACTCGTTTACTAACGAGTCAAGCTTGAGCTTAGCTATGTTCAGCTCCCGAAGCTCGCGAGCTAGCTCGACTCGGTGACTTGTTGAGCTCAACTCGTGAGTTGGCTCATTTAGAGCTCATGAGATATCTCAACATTGTGGTTGAGGGCCAACTTGATCACCGACTTATGGACGAATCGATCTTTTGTTTTTTTTTTTTTTTTTTGGTCGAGTGGACGAATCGATCTAACTTGGACTTTCATAATTCATAGGAATGTTAAATTATATATCTCACATCATGTGATGTTTTAACATGTTGAACATGTAAGAAAATATGCTTTATTTTTAATTCTATAAAAAAAATTATGTACAAAATTATTTCGATACTATGACATAACATGATTTGAACTAGTTAAAATTTATTAACTAAACAATATGACACCTAAAAATTATAATATAAGATTAATTAATATTGAATATTTTATTATTATTTTTGTCGTTACATCAATCACATTTACCATACACGACATACAAAATGAATGTATCAAATACGATCTAAGAATTTAGTAAAAAACCTAACTCGACTCGTTAATAAATGGCTCGAGCTCGAGCTCAACTCTTTTGTTAACGAGTCAAGCTCAATCTGGAGTAAAATTCGGCTCAACTCGGCTCATTTGCAGCTTTACTTCCACCATCTCAGATTTTTACAATTGCTGTCTTTATTGCCACCTCGACAATTTCTGCAATCCTACTCATGTCACCAATTTTTATAAAAAGAAAATATAGAACCTCTCTCCAGAGCCCACCATTATCATGTTCTTAGACCATTTTGATTTTTATATGTAATTGCATTTGTTTTAAGATTACAATTGCAAGGGGTGGCCACATTAATGCATTTGTAAAAGCCGAAATCATTTCATCTTGCAATTGGAAATGAGCAATGTAGTCAAACTATGGCTTTTACGTAGAAGAGAAATGATTGGTAAAAGTGAAAGTATTAAAGCGAAACCTAAAAGCGTAAACTTTTATCGATCATGTAAAATTTTGTGAAATCTTCTTACTTCAAATTATACTATGTTAAATATAAAGGATAAATATTATTTTTTAGTCAAACCTTTCACAGATTCTAAAATATTGGCCAAACTTTAGAGAATACGAAATATTAGACAAACCTTTCATAGCGCTACAAAATTATAGTCATTTTCCGCTTGAAGTTAAAATTAGCCTTAACAGAAGTCAACACAAGTGTTTGAAACATCAGAGCCATGTCATTTTAAAAAGTTTAAAATTTAAATGGTAAATACTATTTTTTAGCTAAACATTTCACGATGATGGAAGATCTTCTTCTGATTTCGAAGTCGTTTCGTCGACGCCATCGAAGCCGACATTAGCGGGTGTAGCGCTCGATTGATGGTAGAGAGAAAATAGAGGCAACGATTGGTATCGCGCCTCTGTGTCATCGACGGTTCCTAGGAGGGGATTGTGTTCCTGTTGAACATACCGAAGTTCGCATAGGCTAATTCCCAGTGTTATTAAAGCCGACCCGAACTTGTCGGTCGGATCGGTAAAATCGGCACCCGGCCACCTGTCCTGGTCAGAATGCCTAAATAGTCGTTATAGTTGAAAAGACCAGTTAGCAAACGGCCGAAATGGTTAACCGTTCGAACCGACCTGTCGATTTTTGGAGCCTGGCCGTCTGATGTTAAAAAAATGAAACTTAAAATTGTTGGGTTGAAGGTCGCCGCCCTCTTTGTGTTCCGCTTTCTCGAGCTTCTTCGACTTCACCTTAGACCGGCAACCCAATAAAGACTAAGTAGGAAGCTCGTGACGTCCCATGCTCGTCTTTCTTTCTCTTAAAGCCAAGGGGATGGGGGCGAAGGACAAGGAAGAGAAGAGGATGAAAGGAAGAATTGGTTGGTGTTCGTCTTTTTCTCATGAGAGGAGGAAAGGAAGCTAAGAGGAGGAAAGGAAGAATTGACTTTCGTGTTCTGTCTTTTTCTCATAAGAGAAGAGGAGGAAAGAGAGAATTGGGGAAAGGAAGAGAAGAGGATGGGAGATGGCTAGGGCTGGCAGAACGGTTTTCGGTTAGCAGTTAACCGGTTGGTTTCGACCGAACCGACCGGTTTTCGGCTAACCGAAAACCGTCCGCAAGTGTCAACGGTCGGTGGTCGGAATAGAGGGGAAGATGCTCGGCTAGCCGATTAACCGTGGTCAGAAACCGGCGGTTAACCGGCTAACCGAACTCCTCCCTTTTAGTACAAAACGATCCTGCATCCCTGCCCAAACCGACCCCTCCCAAACCCGACCACACCCAAAACGACCCCGCTCCAACTCCACCCAAAAGCCAAAACGACCCCCCCTGCCTATGAGATGGAAACCCTAATCCCAAATTCCCAATCCCCACTCCAACCCCCACCCCCATTTGCAGACCATGCTCCGCGAGCCGAACCTTCTCTTCCTTACCCGACCGGCGCAGTACGGACCCGACGGCGTCTCCTCCCGATCTCCCGCCCTCCGGCCCTACCTTCCTCACCGACGGCGTCGCCTCTTCTCTCACCGCGCGGTTCAGAGTCGCTCCCATGGGAGGGAACGGAGGCGGCGGAGCCGGCCGCTGCTGCTGCTGCTTCCCCGCCGGCACAGCATTGTTGAAGGAAGGCGGTGGCGGAGTGTAGTGAGTGAATTTGTCGAAGGCGACGACGTCCTTGGAGTTGGCGGCGGCGGAGGTAGGGGTGGGCTTCTCCGGCGAATTGATCGGGGAAGAGTAGGGAGGTGACTCGGCCGGGTCGCCCTGGTCGGAGCGGAGCGGGGAGTGGAATCGGAGCGGCGAGTGGGGCGAGTCGAGCTGGGCGTGGTGCGAGTCCGAGTTGGAGGAGGAGGAGCGCTTCATGTTCCTGGTGTTAAGGTGGCGGCGGCGGGTGTCGACGAGGGAGAGGATGGAGGAGGCGTAAGGGCTGTGGGGAGGGAGGAAGGAGAGGCCTGTGGGGAGGGAGGAAGGAGAGAGAAGGAGAGAGATGGATGGAGAAAGGAAGGAGAGAGAAGGGTGGAGGAGATAAGGAAGGAGTGGTGGGAGGATTTTTGGGTTTTCTTTATATATATATATATATATTTTTTTTTAAAGATAAGGGAGTGCGGCTAACCGAACCAAAATCGATACCCGACCGGTCGGTGGTCGGCTAACCGCAGTGTCCCTCACGGTCGGTGGCCGGCAGTGAGAGGTGGTGGCTCGGTTTAACCGATAACCGAGAAATCGGTTTTTGGTTAAACCGAAACCGACCGATTGACAGCCCTAGAGATGGCGGCGCATGAGAAGGTGGGAGGGGGTTTCTAATGGTCCTTTATATATGTATTGTCAAATTACTAAATGTTACCTGTAAAGTAAATTTTATTTTGTTTATAAAATTATTAAGTTATTACTTTATATATCTTCTATTTATGATTCTACTGTTTACAAGGTATCGGTTCTCTAACGGTCTAATACCGGTTGGACCACTAAAGTACGAGTCGTTCACGATACTGGGTCATGCTCCGGTTCGGTTATGACAATATTGCTAATTCCTCTCCGATGAGATTGTTAATCAATGTTTTTCAATTATGATCTCGATGGTGGGGTTAGGGGAGAGGCCAAGGAAGAGGAGGAGGAACGGGAGAAGATGTGTGGCGGCAGTGGATGGGAGGGGATTAGGTCGACGAGAGGGAGAAGAACAATTCAATTATTTGTACTATAAATAATAAATCATTTATAAAGGTATGCGGTACTCCCGATTTCACCCGGAGTATCCTAGAAGGCACCATATATATATTATTAGAATATAAATAGTGCCTAATTGCTTAAGGGGTCCAGTGGGATGCGGAGGAGTCCACCTTAAGTTTCTGTGCGCCTCTTTCCCCAATTTTCGCCATTTCTTCCCCTCCTTCGATCTCCCTGGCGACGTGCCAAGTCTAGGCCTCCGTCATCCATGGATCGATCCGCTGCCTAGCGACTAGCTGTCCCTGCACTGCATCACACCAAGTGACGCAGACAATCAGAGAAAAGGATAAGTAAGAGATCGGATACCACCGTCAATTCCCTGCGAGTCACTTTTGCCTGCTGAGCTCTGTTTTCCTCAGATAGACGATTGGTGGCTAGGCAAGATGGAACTCCAATTCTCATGAATAGATTTGCGGGCGATGGTGGTTAGATACGTCCTAGGTCCTTTTCTCCTTTCTTTTCAAGATTCTTCCCTCGATTCCCAGGGGAAGTCCTCCTCTGTTCTACGACCTATAGGATTTGGCAATCAGTGGATTTTTTAGATCCTTATTTGTAACCAACGAAAGGAATTCAGCCATTGTTTTTGACCGATGAAATTGGTAATGAGAAGAATTGGGTAATCAAAAGAGGAGCGTAATTAATCGACAGAAGTTACCGCACTTGGCCAAGAAGTTCAATTGCATGCAATGGGTGGGTTTCCAGAGTTCTCAGCGCTGGCAAAAGCTCATAATCTAGAATCAGGCTGCGGGGGAGGGTGGGAGTCGTTGGAGATTGATGTTTGATTTCAACCGTAAAAAAGCAAACCCAAAGAGTACAGAGAACCAGTGGCGGAGCCAGAAAATTGGCCAAGGGGTGTCTTTATCATATCATAAAAATCACCTATATAATAGAAAAGTCAACTCTAAATGAAACAAAAAGTCAACAACACAATACTCTAAATTAATACAATTACATAGAAATAGTTTCACCTACACCGATTACAACGTCAAACAAATAAGTTCAGTACATACAAGTCAAGACTTCCATTCATCAAATATTACAAATTAGAACTCAGAAGTACATTGAAATTGATTTTGTGAAACAAACAAGTGAACTTCAATTGGTACTTAATCGCTTTCAGCTTTGTTTAAACAAAAGACAATGATTTATTACTATAAATAAAAACGAAAGTGCATTGCATATCAAAACTCACTCTTTCGATATGTTAAGGAATTCTTTTACAACTGAATGATCGCTAGGTCGAATTTGTTTATACCCCTACTGGGAATTTTTGTCCCCAAACCCAAGGGGGGTGCAAGCACCCCCCTCCTCTTCAAGTGGCTCCGCCACTGCAGAGAACTGCATTAACACTAATGAATGTGGAAACTTCAAACTATCACTGTAGCGAACTGCATGTCCATATATGGAACCATAAACACAGTGGGAGAGACATGGAGGGGACAAGTGTACAATTAGAAGGAAGTTATGTTTTCTGACACCTGTTATTCTTCTTCTCCGCGTGTAAAGAAAGTGGTCGATTATGATAAGCAAATTTGTACAATGGGGTTAATACTAATATAATAGGAGGAACTTAGTACTACAATGGGGATTTGTGGTTTATTGAGGAAAAAAAATGTTGGGAATAATAATAAGCAAGCACGAATAGTGATTACACAATTGTAATATGTTATTTAGCTATAGAATGTCGTATAACCTAAAATGTCACGTGCTTATTTTATAATATGCGTTTATCTTAAATAGTGGAGAGTCGAAAATATTTTTTTCATGTTTAAATATAAACACTCATTTATATTGAGTATTAAGCTATTAGAAAAGGCTTAAGCATGTAGCTCATTTGTTAATAACTTTAACCGCAGTTTTATCAAGTCATGGATGATTGTATAAGTTATATCTAATTTTTTCCAAGTAATAACAAAATAGAAAGAGAAAGTTATACAAAGAAAGTTTCCACTCAAGAAGTCTCCCAAGGTAGCAGGTTAGTGAAACCATCCTACAAAATCACAAGAACCTAATTTTAGATAAGGAGACAACAATAAAGTATTGTGTGTCACTCTAAGGACAACCGTGTTTGCGGCATGCGGTACTGCCCTAAAATCTATACAACTAAATATAGGAGCAACTACGTGACGACATTTCCGAAGCAGGGCCCTCCAAGTGAACCCACCAATAAGAATTGAAGAAGCTACCAGATCACCAATTCAGAATCATCTTCCACAATAACAATCTAAAACCCCATACAAGTCAAGTGTTTTGCACTTTGTTTTTCAGCTACTATAATCTTCTTGATAAATAACCATCATAGAGCTCTGCTTGAATAAAATAATTGCTAATTTTTAGTGTTTATAATTTACGATGGTCTCTGATTGAAAATTGGACATATTTGTGATGATGAATTGGCCTAAAAATTATAATGTGGATAACTATGCTACACTTAGATTATAAGATCAGATGGGCACATTTTGTTTTTATTTTTATTTTTTATGAGTACTTTTATGAAAATTTTCTTTCTGTATTTAAAATTGTTCATTCTAACTTATTTCAATTGCTGACAATGCATCAAATAATGTACACCAATGGTAAATCCTTCACGAAAGACTGCATATTTCTCCATGAAGACAAAGTGGTATTTTTTTCTTTAGAATTTTATAAAACAAAAATAAAAAAATGCCAATTATGATTATCGAAATCAAACTACAATAAAAAAAACTTATAATCTAATTCAATTTCCTGTAGCTTCAATATATATTCAATATTACCCGTCGCAAAGCGCATGCCAATTATCTAGTATAGGGTAATGACTGGTGTACGTTAGGCGTATAGTATACAGCAGGTGATCTAGCCGTTAGATGTACTTAGATGAGCTCCAGCCGATCTCAACGGTAAGTTTTTGTTTTTCACTAAATCAAACTTCGGATTGGGGTTTAGAAAATCGGTGCCTAGGGTTTATCCATTAGAGGTTAGGGTATAGTATCATACCCCAAACTCGATTTAATTCATGATCTAGATAAAGATATCTCACTAGTAGTACATAACGTATAGTATACGTCTGACGTACGCCAGTCTGACCTATATATATAAGCTGACGTGTACACAAATTTGCCACGTCAGAGTCAACTAACTATTGACCACACGGAAATATAATGATTTGGCTATTAAGTTTTTTGCGAAAAGGTTTGACTATTATTTTGTTTAAAATGAAAGGTTTCGCTATTATATTGTATTTAACCTCAAAAATAGTTAATGATCTATTTATGTCATTATCTCTCTTTACTTTTAATATATTTATATTTTTTATCCAATAATTCATTTTTACTTCTGCTTTTGCATTATATATGTACACAATAGTAGACTATATATCATGTTTGTTTAAACATAATATATATGATTATACATTATCAAATAAGTTTATTGTTCATTATTACTAAAAATTAGTAATAAGTTAGATTTGACAAAAAATCTGAAGGAAAAACACACATAAGTAAATATATATTTGTTGATTAAAAAATTAAAATAAAGGAATGAGAGAAAACAAACGTTTGATAATTTATCAAATTTGAAAAAGAACTAGGTGAAATAAAATTTACAAACAAGAAATTTAATTAATTATATGCTTTTTATAAAAACACACATAAATATTAAAAAAACAATTTGTCTATCAAACAAAATATAATGGACGAAGGATAAACAACTTGCGTTTGACGCTCAATTGACTTTGAAAATGAACTATATTATTTTATGTTTTTGGCTATCAATCACGTAATTCTTTCTAATGTATATGAATATTAAATAAAAACTTGATTGAGCAATAATAGTTACTATTATCTTGTATCCAGCCTGTTGGGCGGAAAATTTATATGGATTAAAACATTTCCCATCAAAATGAGATGCATTGTTTCAATACTTGGAGTTTGGAAGATTCATCATTTTTGCTTATGTGGTTGTAACAGATACAAAGGTCGACCACACATGGTAGAAATGGTTTACTTCAGAGAACTTTGAAATGGGTAGATAAATGTTTAAAATTTTGAGATGCTGATAAATTATTATCCATCCGTCCTCTCAATTAAACTTGTCAAAAAACTCTTAACTTCAATAAGAATTTATATACAAAAGTGAGTACAATAATGATGTTCTATTCAAGGGCGGTGGTTATGAGCGTTTAATCGTATGTCAGATATTCGCCATTCTCAATGGGTCAGAAGGGGACAAATCACTCTATTTAACATTAGTGTATTTTTTTCTTCTTCTTTGTTTCGCGTTTCATTTCATTATTCCCCCGACCTGTTACTCTAGTTGTTGTCTTTTGTCTTCTTCTTCGTGTTTGCCTTTTGCCATTTTTTCCTCCGTTATCTTCTCGTTTTTAGTTTTGTTTAATGTTTTATGGGTCCTTCCTTTCTTTCTTTGTAGTTAGGGCCCGTTTAGTATTGTTGCTTGTTTTTGTTTCCTGTTGTGTTTTAAGAAATTTGGAAAACTAAGAAAAAAAAACATGTTTAGTTGGGTTTTTATTTTTTGTTGTGAATCAGAGTTGCACAACCAGGCCCAAAAATGAGAAACAACAATTTATAGCTTTGGATCTGATTCTTAAACATGTTGCACACGGGATTCCAACTGGTTGGGCACTTGATTTCATTAAAATAGCCCACTTTTCGAATTCCCACTCAAGCAAATTTTTTTTTTTTTTTTACACTTAACCCGCCCCAAACCCTACTCTTCCTTCCTGTTCCAAACAGAGCCGCCAGCCCTCTTCCTTCCTGTTCCAAACAGCGACCTGGTCTCCTGCTGCCAGCAGCTGCTTCTCAAATCGCCAGCCTCCTGCCGCCCGTGAACAGAAGACGTCGCCGCGCCAGCGACCAGCAGCCAGCGCCGATTTCCGTCGCCGAGCCAGCCGCCCAGCAGCAATCGCCGGCCCTTCATCTCCTCTCAATCGCCGCCCATTCATCCTCCCCCGCCCCGGCGACCAGCAGACCGATTCCCGGTCAAAAATCATCGTCCCCGATCATCCCTCATCGTCGCCGGTCATCTCTCATCGTCGCGCCAGCCGCCCAGCAGCAATCGCCGCCCCTTCATCTCCTGTCAATCGCCGCCCATTCATCCTCCCCCGCCCCGGCGACCAGCAGACCGATTCCCGGTCAAAAATCATCGCCGCCGATCATCCCTCATCGTCGCCGGTCATCTCTCATCGTCGCCGGTCACTTCCCTCGGCAGAAGGTAAAGTCCACTTCCTCAAAGTATTATGTGAATCAAGATTTTTCAGAATATGTTTATGAATTTGGCATATATGTAGTGAATGATGCTAGATTAGTTCTGGTTTTGTTTGTGATGCTGCATTCGTTCTTGTGAATCGGTGATTGATTGATATGTTCTTTGTTTTGTGTTCTATCTCAGTTATGCAGCAACACGTGAGATGACCGAGAAGCGTGATAACATTGCTAACCAGTTATGGAGTGATAATCATGTTTAGAATTATTTTTTTGTAAGGAACATGAATGATGTTAGGTATGTTGACTTTTGTGAGACTTTGCTTAATATTGAGGACATATCTCTTTTTCCTGGTTTTTAGTTCTTATAGTAGTAGCTAAACGCGTTTTTGTTTCTTGTTTTCAGTTTTCATGATTTATCAGATTTATCAACTAAACATGTTTGTGTTTTCTGTTTTTTTCCTGTTGTGGTTGTACATCTGTTTACACAACACCACTGCAATCACAACAGCAACAAAATGATACTAAACGGGACCTAAGGTTTCTCTGTGTGTTGTTTGTATTTTTGTTAAAGTGAGTTTTCAATAAAAATTTCATCATTCATAAAAAAATATGATGTTCTATTTAACGATTGTGAAATCGTACCAATGGTTATACTGAAAACGTCAATATAGGGTATTTTGTACTAAAATTGTGATTTAATCATGGTCAACCGTTTCCTACCACTAAAACCGACTATTATTTCGGGTCCAGTATATGATATTTCCGATTCGACTGATTGATACGGTATGGTTTCTCAAATACTATTCTATTTTTGTAAAAACTAATAAGATGGTGTTTCGGTTTTTTTAATTAATGGGCCCAAATAATTATTAAAAAAATCAGGTACAAAATTTGTCCGAAAAGAAATCGATCGCTAATGGATTTGCCCTTTATGATTGTGATTCAAATTAACTATTTTAGCTTAATTGTAACCGTTATTTGCGTATTCAAAAAGGTATATTAGCGTGGACAGTTGCAGAAAATACAGAGGGACACTATTAAAATAACACCCTAAATGTGTTTGCTGCATTTACACAATAAATAAAAGTCAAATGAGAAAACTTAAGTTGTGATTCAAATTAACTATTTTAACTTAATTGTAACCGTTATTTGCGTATTCAAAAAGGTAAATTAGCGTGGACAGTTGCAGAAGATACAGAGGGACACTATTAAAATAACACCCTAAATGTGTTTGCTGCATTGGTAATGTAAGGGTTTTCCACACTTCTACATATTTACGCAATAAATAAAAGTCAAATGAGAAAACTTAAAACCCCATTTCAAATTTTCTGCATCCAGAGTGAAAGTAGGAAGGGTAGATTCGTCTTCACAATCACTTATTATTTTCTTATTTACAGAAATAATACATCAGTAATGAGATTTGAACCATGGTCTCTTCGAACAAAGATAAGAAACATAACCAGTTACAATAAACACATTGGTGTGATATTTTTCAAATAAAAACATACAGAAGCTTAAATCTTAAAAATATAAGACTTTTCCACCACGGTTAGCAACCGAAATGTCATTGATTCAAATATTGCAGATATTAAATTGCACTCTTAAATCTATAGAAGCGATGTAGAATTCTTAACATAGACTTAATTGTTATAACTATCATAAAGTAACGATATTTTTAAACACAGAACTTTTGAGTGAATATGGGACACATGTGTCTTTTAGAGAGAGGTAAATATGGAAAGGTTGAGTGATGTTGGTTTGCCAAACGCGGATGGAAAAGACACTACTAATGTAAACGGGTCCAAATAGTGCCCCGACCCACTAAACGCTCAACCATCGCTGTCCCTCCAAACTTCTCATCAGACTCAACAACCGGCTAACCTCCTCTACCTCTATTATTAAGCCAGAGCAATTTTTGGAGGGGTAAATATGAAAAGATTGAGTGTTGTTGGTTTGCCCAACGCAAATGGAAAATGTGCTACTAATGTAAACATGCCGAAATAGTTTCCGACCCACTAAACACTCAACCACCAGGTTACTTTCGCTACACCTAATATAAGAGTGAAATGGGAAATGTGCTTCCCCCATTACAAAATCCCTGCATCCATGGCAAAAATAGGAAGGGTAGATTCGTCTTCACAGTCATTTATTATTTTCTTATTCACAGGAAAAATACATAAGTGATCGGATTTGAATTTTGTCTCTTTGAAAAAAGACAAGAAACATAACCAGTTACAGTAAAACAAATTTGTTTAAACTTTTTAAATTAAAAACATACAGGAAGCTTAAATCTGAAAAATCATTGGAATTTTACATCATAGTTAGCTAAGCCACTAACTCTCCCCTAAATATTTTTTTGGTATTTGATACTTCTATTTTCATACTTTGATTATTTTAATCCGAGTTTAACAATTAATTCTATTTCTCTTTATCTTATAAAAGGAGAATAATTTTAAAATCGCAAGCCTAATGTCATTGGTGCAAATATTGCACAGCAAACTTAAATAATATAACTACCAAAAAGCAACAATATTTTTGAACATAGAAGTTTTGAGTGAATATGTGGCACATGTGTCTCTAAGAGAGGGGTAAATATGGAAGGTTAAGTGATGTTGGTTTGTCGAATGTGGATTGAAAAGCCGCAACTAATGTAAATAGGTCTAAATGGTGTCACGACCTACGTACTGAACGATCAACCATCGTCGTCTCTCCAAACCTTCTCATCGGACTCGACAACCGCCTAACCTCCTCCACCTATATTGTTAAGCAAAGCAATTTTCGGAGGGGTATATATGGAAAGATTGAGTGTTCTTGCTTGGAGAGCTAACTGGTGGGTTATTTAGGTTCTTTGACAATAATGTGTGATCTCTTAACATCAGTTCATTTTGTTGATCTTCTAGGTTGACTTTTGAGTTTATTAAAGATAAACAGTGTCCCGGGCTCCCGTCCTACTAAAGGCTCAACCATCACCGTCTCTCCAAACCTTCCCATCTGACTCGACAACCGCCTATCCCCCTACACCTATATTGTTACACAAAGCAATTTTCGGAGGGATATATATGTAAAGGTTGAGTGTTCTTGCTTGGAGAGCTGATTGATGGGTTATTTAGTTTTTTTTTATAGTAATGTATGATCTCTTAACAACTGTTCATTTGTTTGATCTTCCAGGTTGACTTTTTAGTTGATTAAAGATAAATAACTATACTTTTTGTTGCTTTTGTTATTATACTCCTTTTCAGTATCATCATTTTTCTGATTTGAATGTTTTGGTGGTTAGTTTCTAGTAAACAAAGACTATTCTGATTAGTGTTAACATAGGGAATAGCTTCAATCATACCACTTTTACAAAAAATTTATATGTAAGAGCTGAGATCATTGCCAAATTGAACTATTCATAGGGAATTGCTTCATAATTGTTTACAAAATTTATATGTTTACAAAATAATTTCCCCAATCCTTCTTCCGTGTGCTAATCGCCTAATCCCTTACCTATGAAAAGAAATCCAAGCATACTAAAAAGATCCAGTCATGCTCATAAATAAGGGTGATAAATTGCATGCAAGTAAAATTTAAAGATTGAGTCATTTAATCAAATCATAATCAACCACCCCTTTTTCCATCATTTGTAAGCTCTAACAGATAAGTGACAAAGAAATCCACAATATCGCTTCACTGTAACAATACAGTATTATTGAATATTGGTGGCTTTCTCTTCTTCTTCATTAAACTAGCGTCGAAGATATAAAAAGAGGGGGGTTTAAACAAGTGATAAGAGAATGGAAGATTAAGAAATGAAAAACAGAGACTGAGAGGGAGTGGAAATTGACGTTCCGGGGGGGGGGGGGGGGGGTGAGGAGACATGCAGGAAAAAGGTTTGCAAAGCTAAAATTAAGGACAAGAAAACAGGGATGGGGAGAAGTGGCTACCGACGGCAATATAATTGAGATCGAGAGAGAGAAGTGAACCATGAGCCGGTGAGCACTGAGCAGCTTTTTCTAGGGATATAGGGTTTTCTTTAAACCCTTTGATTCCTCAGTGTCGGTAAGATATATATGAAAGGGCAAAACAATACTCATTTTTTATTGCTAAAAAGAAAAAAATTTAACAATAAACTAATGCATGGATTCTAATGGGCTAACCGCTAACCATAGAATAAAAGAGTTGAATGGGTCTAACTCATACGGGATTTGACCATCAAGTTTCAAGTAAAACAAATGAACATCATGGGTTTGCCATCCTAAAACATGCTATTATCTCTAGCATAACATATATAATTCTATTATTTTATATCTTAGTGGCTAAAATATAATGTATTTTAAAGTTATTAAATGGTTCGACCTCGACCAACCTGATTAGTCCAATTTTTCTAATTTCAAATATATATTATGTAATTATTTGATATCCTAATGATTAAATTATAGTGTATTTTATAGGGAATTTTTTATTCAGTTTTCTGGAAACCTTTTTTATTCACTTCTCTCTCCTCTCTCTCCTGAAGTTAATAAATAGAGGACCTCTTCTCCCATTTTGAGACAGTTGATTTTGAGATAGAAATTTCTAGTTAGAGAGAGAAAAGAGAGAAGTTGGAGGAAGGAGAAGGATGAGGAGTTAGAGGAGAGGAGTCATCTTCTTCAGCATCAAGTCTTCCCCAAATTTTTCTATGTACTTTCCTCCTTTATGGAGGATCTCTTAAGGTGTTAGGGGTTTTAACCCCAAACTCTTGTTTTAGGGCGCTATTATGTAGTGAATGAATATGTTAGGGTTTTGATGAATGTGTTTGTCTAATTGATTTTAATACTTTGTCTAGCTTTAATTATGCTTGGGGTTAGTGCCCCTAATCTTCTCTACTAGCCTACTTGAGCTTCTACGTTGGGTATTGAGTTTTAGGGTTAGACGGGTATGCGTCATATGGCAGATTAGGGTTAAATGAATGAATAGGGTCTTGTGCTGGACGAGGAAACAGAACCCCTGCCACAAGAACGCCTTCCTAGATGGAAGCCGAGATGAAATGTCAATATGGACGGTGGGTAGTACTCATTAAAAGAGCTAAGTTCTTAAAGTCCTGGATATGTGAGCCTATACCGAGGTGATAATGGGGTAGGTAGGGCGTACTCGGAGGCGTGTGGATAATCACGAAGGCCCACGAAAAAAGAGCCCTCTCATCACATTCGCTTAACCCAACATGTTTAGACATTTGCATGATAGACCTAGACTAGGGCGAAGGTTAGTTCCCCGATGTACCTGCTTTAATTTATCCTTGTTTATTCTCTGTACTAGTTATTTCACTTGAATCCTCCAACACAACCCCTTAAATCGATCGGCTAGATAACAACAACAAGTGAACTAGGCTAGGGTACCGGTTGTCAGTGAATACAACCTTGATTGCCACTATATGATAATGTCATTATAGGTTAAACTTGGCCTAGAATGAGGTAGTTATTGATACGTGCAAACTACTGACAATGACTTGCACGGAATGAATTGATCAACAACTTCTAGAGAAATATACAAAATTTCCAATTATGTAAAGGTGTCATTTAATAGACTGATTGGATTAACGAAAAATCGAAAATGCTGACCTAATGACATTCAATTGCCACATGGATGAACGATAATTAAAAGAAAATAATTAAAATGTGCTTTTTGGAAGATGATAAGCAGCGGCGGAAGAAATAATTATTTTTTAAATTCATGGAAATCGATCTGAAGATGATAAGCAGCGACGAAAGACAACCCAATTCATGGGGGAAAATCCCTGTTACAGACCGTTTAGTAACAAATGAATCGAGAATTCATTTCATTGTAAAATGAATTACCGTGTCGAATTCATTGTCAAATGAAATTTTGTGTTTGGTATGTCATATTCAAATCTTTAGAAATAAAATGAATTGACATGTATAATTCATTGTCAAATGAATTCCTGTGCTTGGTATGTCATATGTATAAGTAATTTAGTTAATAAAAAGTAATTTAATAAATACTTGTGGAATTCATTTGGAAATTCCATCTCAATTCCTTGAAATTGCTATAACTAGCTCCACTTTCGTAAAATTCAAAATTTAGAATTGAAAATGAATTCATTTAAATGCCAAACACAAAAATATTTCATTTCAAAATGAATTCCTCAAAACTTATGGAATTCATTTATACCAAACGGTAACTAATTATTTTTGTATTTCATTTCAAAATGAATTCCTCAAAACTTATGGAATTCATTTATACCAAATGGTCAGTTGGAATTGGATTTTTGTATTTCATGATGAGTAAAAATAAGTACTAATTATTTTTTAAATTCAAATATGATGTGGCATCTACGTGGAAAATCTAGTTGAGTTTTCGTTGACGTATGCGTTTATTTGACATCCTATTCATCCTATTTTTAAATTAATTGACGAGATCTATAGCACCGTTAAAGTTTGTAACTGAAATAGCTAGATTTCTCTCATCTACTGATAATCGGCTTTAACATATTGAATTTTTGGACTTTATGTAATTATCCATAATATGTTTAAGCCGATTGGTGTTATTTTAGGGCTCCCTAATCTGAGAATGGTTGAAAAACCATTACTGCCTAGTGCCATGAGTTTGATGTATTACATGTGAAGAAAACACGAAAAAGGAGAAAATTGCATAGGCAACAATCGAGTGGAATCACTAATGGAATAACAATTTGGCCTGGTCCAAACAAAGTACAAAGAAAGTATGATACTAGCGGGCTTTTGGTTGGAAGATAGAATTTGGATGAAATTAAAAACTTGATCCGGCTGGAGGAAAAGTGGGCCGAGCTTCCATGGGGACCCAATTAATTGCACACGGAATCAATTGCTGAGTCTGGGAAGGCTTGGGACGTTTTTTTAGATGGGAAGAGTTTTGGACGGAAGTGTTTTGGGCCAGGGTTGTTGGACGGAATTGGCTTTTGGAAGGAAAGAAGTGGACGGAAGCTTCTGGGGGGAAGAAAACGGAATTGAAAGGAAAAGGGAATTAGCTGAGGAGAGGGGTCTCGGGCGAATTATTCTTGGAAAAAGAAGCAGAGGGCAGCGGAAGCTTGGGACGCGAGCGCAGGGCAATTATCGATCAGTTTTTCAGGCGGCTTGAGCTGAGTTCAACGAGAGCGATTAATTGGTTGGATTTTCTGAACCGAACTAGTTGTATATTGTTGATTTAGAACATGATGAACAAAACCCTATTGTTTTATCTTAATTTTATCATGAACTAAACCCCAATTTCTGGGGGAAACACCATAGGATGTAGCTAGTTCTTGATTTGATGGATTGATTCATGATTTTTTTCTTCCAATCTCTATTACATGAAATTACTTAATGCTTTGTGTTGACTGGCCACCAATACAATGAATCGTAGTTAATTAGGTTATTAGCGACAGTGAAACCCTAATAACTGAACATATTTCATGTGACATAGCAACTTATCGAAGCGACAGTGGATTAAATAAGGTGTTATGCGGTCTTGATTAGGATATCGATCTTCAGACTATATAGTTAATTCATTGAGCTACGACAGTAGGATTTGAATTGATTATTTAGTACGTAGTAATTCCCGACAGGGATAGCTAGCACAGTAGTGATATCCTGGCTGTAGAGATATGGATTAAATTGATTGGAATGTGTGAATTAATCTGGATAGGATAGGTAGTGAATCCCGGTGTTTCTCCTAGAGCTTTCTCTCATTGATTTAAACCCGACAAGTTTAATTTGCTTAATTAGTTTAATTATTTTGCTAGTAGTTAATAATCTCATTCAACAAGTTTCACCTATAGTTTGCTCTACAAAATTAATAGAACTTAAGGTTGTACCAGTCCCTGAGAGACGATACCCGGACTTTCCGGTTTACTACAAGATAGGATTATCTACCATCCAAAATTCTAACTATTTTATGTAATTATCAAAAAATGGTTCTTATTATCACAAACGCGAAAATTGTGACGGTTGCCTACTCTGCATCTAGAAAATGCATACGTCAGCATGTGGAGTTGCGTAAATTGAGATGGAAGGCGCGTTTATAAGCTAAGGGAACGTGCAAGCTATCCATAATGGGACCCATAAAAACAAAAAACGGCTTCACGACGTAACGGACGGACGGTGATATTAATAATATCATAAGAGTCTTTAATGTTGGACAAATCCAAGCCCTCACGAAACCAAATGATAACATGAAGCAAACACACATGCATCATTAATTCATTACCCAGGTACGCGTATTAACGCATTTCTTCCTTCACAAGCAACTCCTGGAGCCGCCCTATGAATTGAACCTCAAATCGCGTTTGGTAGAAATGAATTCTATAAGTTTTGAGGAATTCATTTTGAAATTACTTCTACATATATTATTTGGCGCCAATTGGTGGAGTATGAGAAATGTCACCAAGCATTTGATTGCAACGCTAGTAGCATATGCTAGTTATTTTATATTTTTTTCCGCTTCGGTTGTATCAGTACTTTGAGAAGGCACAACCAGATTGTAGGATTTCATCCACGAAAATATTAGAAAAGAACTAATTATTAGAATAGAAACACACACGAGAACACTTTTGATATACCACGTATGGGATCAAAGACGTTTTTTTAGAAGATCAATGAATATTGTTTTTCCCAACATATACCAAACTTGGGTTTGGGAATTCGATTCGTTTATTTTTAAAGATTGAATATGACCACCAAACATAGAAATTCATTTTGACAATAAATTATACGCCGTAATTCATTTTAAAAATAAAATGAATAATGAAACATTCCGAAGAATTGAAGTTATCTACTACATCCATTTCCATCTAGAGAATACTATATTCAAAAGTACGTCAGTCAATCAATATATATCCATTCATTACCATCCCATCATAACCATAACTTCCCAAGAAAATGGACATAGTAGCTGCAGCCTCCATGCTGTCAACCTCCACCTTTCATCATCATCATCATCCATTGCTGCCAGCTCTATCTTCATCACCCGGCCGCCGGCGGAGATCCTCAGCTGTTCTCGCTTCCTTAAGCGGCGGCGGCGGCCGAGCGGAGAACGAGGGGAGGAGAGCGGTGGACGAGAGCTTGGTGGTGCTAAGGATGCGGATCAAGGAGTTGAAGGCGGCGGAGAGGTGCGACCACCCGCCGTCCCACTGGATGGAATGGGAGAAGCGCTACGCCGCCCACAACGCCTACGGCTCCGACGTCTGCGACGCCGTGGGCTTGCTCCAGAACCGCCTGATGGACTCCAGGCCCAGCCTGGCGCTGGGAGCGGCGGTGGTCGTGCTGCTGAGCTTGCTATTCTCCGCCGGGGTTGTTCTGGTCTGCGGCGTCGAGATTGTCAGGCGATTCCTCGGTTGCGTCTCCTGGCTGTTCTTCCTCAATTTATAATTAAAACTACTCATTAATTCCGTATTCACAACATGATTAGTATTTGTACGCGCCGAGATCGAGTATAACTCACGCTGAGTCTCGCTGACGCGTACTCAAATTTCCCAACCATGATTAATATATATATATTTCCTTCACCAAAAATCTGAAATCTGCATCAAAAAATGAAAGGTTTGGGTAGTTATAATCACTGCTTTTACCAAAAATATGTCATGTGTTCATACTACAAAAAAAAATGTCATGTTCGCGATTTTGTCTTTGAGTGAAGCTTTTAGGTGAAGATAGTGATCCAATTATGAGATTCCTGGCCTCTTCGTGATGGTTTCTAGGTAAAAGTACTCATTCATCTTAGTTGTGAGGTTTTGAAATTTATGGTTAGGCTTTAATTTAGAATGTTTCCTTTGGTTTACGACATAAATTAAGTTGGCAATTTTCTCGCATCAATGACTCATCATAGGCTTAGTTATAACAAGAAATACTATATGATGTTATAACTGCAAATGTATTGTATATCGTTGTTACATCATGAGTCGTGAGGAATGTGCTCTATTATTATTATAATAAGAAGAAACAAAGGTTTACAAAAATTTAGTGGACAGTCTCAATACAATATGGACCTCTACTCTTTTAGCTATAACAAGGTTACAAAAAATGTATGCGGCCGCCCAATTTCCTACATTCTGAGACACAGAGAGAATTTTTGTATCCACTTGAGCAAAGTCACACAGCTGTCGTATCCAACTCTCACAGCGAAGAAAAAGAAAAGGACAGGAAACTGTAACCAGTCGCCATACACAAGTCTCGATACTTGACACACATTCGCTGAGTAGCATCATCAACAACTCGGCCCGACACAAAACCAGTAATCCCAGTCTGAGTCAAAGGTGTTTACTCAGTCAGATCAACACGCACATCTCGCACCTTGTCCCAGGAATTAGGGGTGGAAATCGGTACGGTATCGATGTCTCAATACCAAATACTGAAATCCCGAATACCGAATTACACCCTAGAATCAATTCCAATCCCAATCACTAAATAATTTCGGAATCCCAAACCCAATTCCTAAATAATTTCGGTATCCCAATCGGTACTTCGGTATCCCAATCGGTATTATAAAATACGAAAATTAATTATCTTTACAATTAATAATTAAGGGTCACGCTGGTATGCTCCAGACGCATAGCATGCTCTAGACCCTCCGGACCATTGATTTAATCTAACGGTGGTGTTGATTAATTCAAATTAAATTATTTATTATCTACAATTTCAAATAAATAAGTTGATGCCAATACATTTTCATACGGCCTCTTTAGTCACTATACAAACTTTTTCACATAATTTTATATTACAGTACCTAATGTTCTCCGGCCACCAGAATTAAGTTCAGGGGACGCCAACTCCTCTCTTCATTGCAGCCTCTGTCATTGTTTCCACAGCTTAATTTTCCTGGCCGCCGTACACCGTCAAATGGTTTGCCATCGTTGCGAAAGGGAGCAATCCGCTAGGAGCTTATCTAACACCCAATTGCCGACCTCGCCGTAATCCCATCCCCATCTCTCTACGACGGAAACCCCACGTTCTGTAGGCACCCACATCCCACCGGAAACCCCTACCCGCCAAAACTCGGGTGCGGCGGCCTGTCAACGAATTCTCCGGCAGCCTCTCCCTGACATTGATCTAGAAAACCCCAACTCATCGGCGTGATTGAACCCTTGATGGGAGGAAACTCTGCCTCGAATTCTTTCCCTTTATTTCTTTTCGATCTTGTTGTATAAAGAACGACGATGGCAGGAAACTAATCGCCTAGTATCCCGATTTCCGGCAATGGCCGTACCGCAACCTCTATTTTCCACGGCATCCTTTTGTGGTCGTACGCCGTCAACTAATTCCGGTGGTCACTTTAGGGGTTTAGGTTTTGATGGTTGTTGGATTAGCATGATGATTGTAAAACGGAGGTTAGTTAATGGGGGTAGTTGTGATGAATTGATGATGAGTCGATGATGATGGTCGAAGGGCTTGGGGTGAGGCACGATGAAATTGAAGATCCACGTTACAATGGAATTTTATTATCAATTATATAAATCTTCGGGTTCAGTAAAAACCTCTACGAAATAAAGGTGTCATATGAGAAAATATAATGGTAATTATTGTCGGGGACTTCATAGCACATTAAAGGATTCAATTTGTAATTTAATTCTTAATAAATACATAATTATATATATATGGTGGCGTCTTCGGTGCATTCACTTTTTTGGGTGCATTCAGCGCACTCGCTTCATAACCGTCATTTTAAACATGCGATTTATGTCAAAATGATGTCAATCATCACTTATGATGTGATGGACAATAACGCACATGAATTTGCACAAAAACCATTGAAGATTTACTTTAATTTGAAGGATTTAGAGTTTAGAGATTTAGGGTTAGGGTTAGAGTTTATAATTTGGGGTTTAGGGATAGAACTCAAAATTGGAGGTCTAGGGCTTAGGATAATCCGCTAATTAGTTGTTATATATCATATGTTATATCATCATATTACACTAATTCTACAAATTAAAATTCAAAATCTCACACCTTAAGACTAGTTTTGAGTAGGGTGCATTGAACGCACCCATTTTTGTGAGTGCACCGAAGTAGTCACCACATACACACACAGATATATATATATGGTGACGTAAGCGACGCACCCACTTTTTTGGGTACACTCAGCGCACACGCCTCATAATCATCATTCTGAGCATGCGATTCATGTCAAAATGGTATCAATTGTTGCTTATGATATTATGAACAATAAACCCATGAATTTGAAGAAAAAAAATCATTTAAGATTTACTTTAATTTGAACGATTTAGTATTTAGGGGTTTAGGGTTAGGGTTTAGGTTTACAGTTTGAGATTTTGCATTGGGATTCAAAATTGAAGGTTAAGGGGTTAGGGTAATAGTTTGATTTGTTATGATTCTATGTCATATCATCATGTTAGATTGAGAGTACTAATTAAAGTTCAAAATTTGATGTATTATGGACACTTTTAGAAACGGGTGCACTGAATGCACCCAAAAAAGTGAGTGCACCGAAGTAGCCACCCATATATATATATATATATATATATATATATATATGGGCAGTTCTACGGTGCCAGGGCAAAATCCGGGGTACGGGTAACCGGGGGCAAGGAAAATTACCAAAAGCATCACGAAGCGTTTATGCTTTATTCATTGGACTTCAACCTAACTGTACCCGGTTTAATGATATCGATTAAGAGGTTAAACCCTATGGATACGACCCGCCGCCCTAACCAATTTCCAGTCTCCCTTCTACGATCCCTCATTCGCCTTGGAGGGTCCCCTCTAAGTTCGAAGTTCGATCATAAGCTGCCTATCAAATCTGAAATCTCCAACAAAATCATCGTTTCGAAACCCAAATCCTTTTATTATTTGATCCACATTCGATTTAGCTCCCTATCCAATCTCAAATCCCCAACATCATCATGTTTCATACGCCAAATCTATGTATCCACATTCGAAGAGAAGATCCCCATCCAATATGAAATCCTCACATAATCATCGTTTTGAACCCCAAATCCTTTTATCCACAAATCGACGTTTTGTTCATCGCCATTTTATTTCCGTGCGGAATTTACTCGCCTATCTCTTTCTAACACGATTACGGCGACCATGTCTATTATTGTGTTCATCAAACTTTTCGTTTGCAAAAGAATCCTTGAAAGAGGTTTGCTAACCCTAGGGTTCATGTCGCTAGTGCTTTGTCATCTTGTCTTAGCGTTATTGTCATTTTCTCGAAACTTCTATCACTCGGTGAAATTAAGGTTTCCTGATATGCAGTGTTCGTCTCGCCCAGAGGATTGAGGAAGGAGATGAAGAAGACCTAATTTGATTCGAATCAGATGGAGAGGTCTCCTTAATTTGTGTTTATGTATTAACGGTGCGTTTAGGACTAATTCTAGTTGGACTGGGTCTGAACATTGATTTTTGCAGGCTTTTCAATAACATTCAAAAGTGGGCTTGTACATGACCCATGACACCTAGTTTGTTGATAATGGATACTGACTTCCGGATTGTCATTAGGTTGGGCCTTTGATAATTGTCTATCTCATTGGCGATTCTTTGTTTTACTTATTTTCATCTGCTTCTGCTTCTAAAATCCTGATCATGCATTGAGTTCACGCAATTTAAACATAATTATGTGTTCCATCTTTTTTGGGATTTGGTAAATGCTAGCGTGTCTCTTTACACATTTAGCGGTACGAGGTAAACTACAATCCGCCCAATTTAACTCTTCATTAATTGAGATCCTATTCCACTCTCTCACCGATTTCCCCTCTTTATGCAATGCACTCGTACATAACAAACCTCTTGTAGACTAATTAGAGGCTTGTGGTTGGATACTGAGTGAGGATATTTTTTTAATTTATGTTTTGAAACGAAAGTTAGAATTTCACTTTTGAAGTACCTATGTACTTTAGTTGGCCAAGTATTTTCAAAATGTAAAATTTTATCAGCGTATAGGTATACGATTGTTGTATAAGGTGTTGATGTTAAAGGAAATGGGTACTGACGGCTTAGGGTATTAGGTTGTTGATGGTATAGAGTATATGGTATATGGGTAGGTCATAAGGTGTTGATGGTTTAGAGCATATGGTATCGATTGGTTAAAGGGTGAGGGTAGGTGTTGTCTTATTTTTTCTCGATTTTATATTTTCTTTATATCTGCTTATAAATGCTGATCATGCCTTATTACTAAAAAAACTTAGACATAATTATTGTAGCGTGACACATTTATCAGTACGAGATAAAATGATTTGGTGTGTGCAAGGTAGGTTCCTATTATCTATTTTGCCTTGTTGGTTATCCTTGTTGGTGATCCCGGCCATTAGCGATTCGCCACATATGGAATGAAAATTAGTTAGAGTTATTAAGTTTATCTTTCTTCATTTATTGTTTGATTTGAACCTGCGTGTTTTTGGTCCGAATGATTTTGTAGTGGCGTGGTAAAGACAATCCGTCCAATTTAACTCTTCATTAATTCCCCCTTTTCTTTTCTTTTTTGGTAGAATAATTACCCCTTTTCCACTCTCTCAGTCCCCGCCGAAGTTGAAACAATCCCCTGTGATATATTTATCGTTCATTTTAACCCTTCACTTAATAAGAAAGCGAAATTATGCAAGATGGTCATCAATGTGATGTAGCTTAATTGGTTAATTGTCTGTTATTTGCTTAGTCAATAAAGTAGAGGTTTTTGGTTCGATACTTAGTGAGTATCAATTTTTAATTTATGTTTTGAAAAGCAAGTTATAATTTTAATTTATCAGCGTATAGGTATACGATGTTGTATAAGGTGTTGATGGTTTAGAGTACATGGTATTGGGTTAGTGTATTGATCATCTCCATCCCTAAAATACGATATTGTATAAGGTGTTGATGGTTTAGAGTATATGGTATTGGGTTAGTGTATTGATCATCTTCATCCCTAAAATTGAACAACAATTTCTAAACGAGGTCCCTACCGCCACATCATCAATTTTAGCAATTCATCACTTAACAATTTCTATTCATCTACATCCCTAAATTATGCTAGCAATTGCCAAGGTGGGTTCCATTTTATATTTCAAAGGAAACACTTATTATAAATTGAAAGTTGGGGATGGAGATAGAAGAAGGTGTTGTTGGTATACAGTATAAGGTCTTGAAGGTTATGGTATAAGGGAGGAGCAAGGTGTTGATGGTTTAAACTTTAAAGTATATATGTTATTGATTGGTTACGGTATAAGCCTATAAGGTGTTGTTATTGTTGTAGAGTATATGGTATTGATTGGTTCGTGTATTAGGGTTTGGTTTAGGGTTTAGGGTTATGATTCAAGTTAGAATAACATAAACCAGATCAATAGAGTAATGTTGGTAAACGAAAAAGTTAGTTAATCTACAAATTCAGACTATTTATAAAAGTACATCCCCATTTCCCACCGTCAATTCCTAAACTTTTCCCTTAATCCGATGGTGAAATACCTTCGATCCTCGTCGCGTGCGTGTCACCCAATCAGATATTGCCGAATTCGGAAAGTCGCTTTTGCCCATAACCAATGCTGGCGTTACCAAGGCCGAGGCAGTGGTAGGGAGTGTGATTTTCAGTAAATGGGAAGGGCTGGAAAGGCAAAGTAAATTTATGAGCTCATTTATAAATTCTTTAATCAGAGAGGGAGAGACCATGCTCCGAAACCCAAGAGGCACTCATCTCCTGCTGTTGTCCGTTCCTCCTCTCAATCCCTGAAAAGACCCCTTTCTCCCATCTTCTCAACCCCGAAAATCAACCCCATCCGCCTCTTCGTCCTCCTGTCCATGCTTTATTTTCGGGTGCAGTGGTAATGATGAGACTGCGTATTATTTTAGATCTCATTTCCTTTCATTATGTCATTGTTAGATCATGACTGTTAAACTAAATCCTTCGTTGTATTGTTTCTCCTTTGCTCTCCATGCAGGGTCTTTGTTAGAGGCAGGGAGGGGAGCAATGACAATAAGTCGCCGTCTGAATATAGCCGAAAGAATCATCACATGTTGTTGCGATTCCATAATAGGTGTTGTGGAACCCTACGTCATGTGGTGGTTCTTTTGCGCCATATTGACGCGTACTTGTTGATCATACTCCCAAAATGTATACAAGATAGGAAAGTTGCCATATGTATAATAGGATAAAATAGGGTGGGAAAGTACAGCCTTTTGTTTTTGTTGGACTCTATGTAACATTTGTTTATATTTGTATACTGTTTTGTTATTTTTTCTTCTGCTTCTCTCTTCGCTTCCATGGCGGCTTCCAAAAGTGCTTGAGATCTTCTAAATCTGCAAGGGATCCTCCACTCCCAATAAAAATACTGTACTTTGTACTATTAAGCGTTTGAGATCTACTAAATCTGCAGGGGATCCTACACTCCCAATAAAAATACTGTACTTTGTACTATTAGCGTTTGAGATCTTCTAAATCTGCAGGGGATCCTACATTCCAAATAAAAATACTGTACTTTATTTTTTGACTACTGACTCCATTTTTAGAAGTAGTTACGATTGGGCCAACCGGATTTTTAGCCGGATTTCGAACTCTGCTCCTCTGTCGCCACATGCTCTACCCATTTAATGAGTGCTCAAAATTAGTGCAAAAAATACGATGTAATAATTGAATAAAAAAAACTAGTTCTCAAGATTATTCAACTGAAATGTTGCACATGATTTATTTAGAGTGCTTAAAAATTGCCTTCAACTGACCATTAATGAGTGCATAAATTAAACGACACCGCAAGAGCCAACAGTCTTCTTATATACCAAACGACTCGGCATAGGAGGACTTCCAGTTTCAGTTCAAGCTTCCAACACCGAGCAAATATATGGTCCCAATTGCCACTTCAGCAACTTTAACTATACATCAATTGTGACCGTGGGTCCTACTTAATTTTCAATGCAATTCAATATTAATTGGTGAGTGTGTTATATTAATTTGAGTTTTCTCTCAAGTTGTTTTTTGTCGTTGTGTTATTCCAATTATGTAAAGTATTATGATTGGAATTGTATATATGTGTGTGCTGCATGAAAATTTGCAACTGCATGAAAACATTCATCAGATGCAAATTTGCAACTTTTGTAATTGATCCCACATCAATGCAACTCACCATCCCACTTTCACTCCCTTGCACCATCAGCTTGCAATTCTCAAGAATTGCACCATTGGAGATGGTCTAAATAAGCAAGGTGTTGATGGTTTAGAGTATATATGGTATTGATTGGTTAGGGTATAATCCTATAAGGTGTTATTGTTTGTAATTTCTAAATAAGCAATTGCCTCTCCATCCCTTTCAATTGCCAATTGAGTTGCCACCTAGACTTTGCCAATTGCTAAAGGTTGGTTTAGCAATGGGATGGAGATGCTCTAAGGTGTTATTGTTGTAGAGTATATGGTATTGATTGGTTCGGGTTTAGGGTTTAGGGTTTAGGGTTACAATTACATGTACCAAATCTGTAGATTAATTTTGGTAAACGAAAAAGTTAGTTAATCTACAAAGCCAGTCTAAAAGCACATCCCCATCTCCCGCCGTCAATTCCTAAATTTTCGTTTAATCCGATGGTGAAAGAGCTTCAATCCTAACCGCGGCGTGTCACCCAATCAGATATCGCCGTTTTCGGAAAGTCGCATTTGCCCCTAACCAGTGCTGATGTTACCAAGGCCGAGGCAGCGGTAGGGAGTGTGATTTTCAGTAAATGGGAAGGGCTGGAAGGGCAAAGTAAATTTATGAGCTCATTTATAAATTCTTTAATCAGAGAGGGAGAGACCATGCTCCGAAACCCAAGAGGCACTCATCTCCTGCTGTTGTCCGTTCCTCCTCTCAATCCCTGAAAATACCCCTTTCTCCCATCTTCTCAACCCCGAAAATCAACCCCATCCGCCTCTTCGTCCTCCTGTCCATGCTTTATTTTCGGGTGCAGTGGTAAAGATGAGACTGCGTATTATTTTAGATCTCAGTTCCTTTAATTATGTCATTGTTAGATCATGACTGTTAAACTAAATCCTTCGTTGTATTGTTTCTCATTTGCTCTCCATGCAGGGTCTTTGTTAGAGGTAGGGAGGGGAGCAATGACAATAAGTCGTCGTTTGAATATCGCCCAAAGAATCATCATATGGTGTTATGATTCCATAATAGGTGTTGTGGAACCCTACGTCATATGATGGTTCTTCTGGGCGACATTGACGCGTACTTGTTGATCATGCTCCCAAAATATATACAAGAGGGGAAAGTTGCCATATGTATAGTATAAAAGTGGGAGGAGGGAAAGTACATTGTTTTGTTTTTCAAGATTTGTACTTTTAGTGTTTGAGATCTTAATAATATATCGGTGAGGGATCTTTCACTCAATAAAAATACTATAGTTTATTTCTTGATTACTGCCACCATTTTCAGAAGTCCTCTGTCGGCGCATGCTCTTGTCATTTCACGCTCAAATTACATTTCATAATTTTAGTAGCCAAAATTAAGTAATTTTAAAAACAAGTAAAAAATCCGATCTAATAATTCAATAAAAAAAACGAGTGAGAAAAATAATTCAACTGAAATGTTGCACATGATTTATTTAGGGAGCAACCTCCATATCGAATTCAATCAAATCCATCCGAACTAAATAAAACGAAACCGTAGAAGGAAGTAGTCTTCTTATAAACAAAAGAGACACATAAATAAAACGACACACAAGTAAAACGACACCGCAGACGGCAACAGTCTTCTTATAAATCAAACGACGCCGCTTCAAGCTGATACTGGCAGTCTTCACATAGTCCATTGGTCCTAATCCGAATAGGATAAGGACGTCCATCTTCACTTCAAGTTTTCAACAATCCTTAGTTTGCTACTTCTTGTAACAGGCCTCTTCTGCAAAATCGATAACGACGATTTTAGACGTACAAAAATATTGGATGCAACTGCATTGTGTAGACACGAGTAATTATATCTTATTCTTACCCTAGGTTGCTCATAATCGTCGTCATCGTCATTTTCATCATCGTCATTTTCATCATCGGATGGCCCAGACCCAGTACACGTTCTTGCATTATGATTGGTAGAACCGCACTTACTGCAATGCTTTTGCCTTCTCTTCGTTACTGTTTCCGATTGATCTTGAGTGGTGGGAGGATCAACATCGGTGTCATCGCCACCGCCACCCTCTTCCGAAACACCATCATTCGGGGCATCACCGTTTGAGGTTGGCTTCACATAGCCAACAGGATGTGGGCATCGGGTCCTATAGTGGCGCCATTCACCGCAATTGCTACACTGTCGTGGTTCTCCTTTCTTCCTTTTAGATTTTTTAGCCCCCGAACCTTTAGCTTTGACTTGTAATGGATCCAACAAAATTTCATTCGCCTTCGGTCTATTAATGCCGGGTATTTCCACGTTACCAGTGTCCACCATGTCCAACTTTTCACATAATGATTGAATTCCCTCACGAGCAATCTTGAAGCACTCACTAGATTTTGCCCCTTTTAACATTAGTTGTAACCTGTGTTGTTGAATAGTACCATACCTGATTGACACAAGATTTTATACAAAGTGAGTAAAATTAATGTTCACCTAGCTTCGAACCAATATTAAAAAAAAAAATTAAAAGTGATAGTCATGGCAAACCTCAATGCGAAAAGTTGCGATTCATCTAGTCTGCCCGGTTCCTCCAAGCTCTCTAGTGTCTTCGGCTACTTTGACCATCTTCGACGTACTAGGCCTTCAGGAAGTTCCAGTATGCTCTCTTCTTTCAGTACAAAAATCATATGACGACATGGTATTCCCATATAATTGTAGTGATTACAACTACATTCCATTGCAAAGGGTTCAACTGCGTACGTGACTTGAAAAACCTTATCGCTGCCAGACACCTTGACCTTGTACACATGCTCAATTTCCGATCGCTCTGTCTCCAACCTTATGCAACATGTCGACTTTTCAACCTCGTCTCTGAATAAGAAGAATGCGTTCTTTGTGAAAACCGCCGCTCCACTCTTCTGAAGTGAGACTAAGACATTGCTTGTGATGGTTCGTTCTCGATGAATGGATTCAAAATCAGCATGACGCTCATTCTCCCTCATATCCCTAGTCCAACGATCAAAGTGAATAAAGAACTCAAGGATATTTTTATCCTTCTCGATATAATTGGCAAGTTGAGAGTTCAGTCCTTCACATCTTGATGTTGTACTCAAGCCTGCGAAGAACTTCGAATGCAAATATGCATACCCCCATTCATGTCTTTGGTCAAATAAATTGGAGACCCAATTGTTGTGCTGAAGGGAGCATTCCTCAACCACTGATTTCCACTTTTCTTCGAATTCTGAAGGTTCCCAATCAGCTGACACAAAATGCTTCCATCGGGGCAAAAAAGTAGGATGATTCTTCACATTTCTAGTTATAGTCTTGTCTATATGCCAGGAACATAGACGATGTGTTGCATCGGGAAATACTTTCTGAATAGCATTACGCATTGCTCTATCCCCATCTGTAATAACAGTCTTGGGATCTACACCGCCTAGCCTTCTCTTCAAAGCTCCCAACACCCAAATATAATTGTCCTCTATCTCGTTAGCCAAGAAAGCACATGTAAATACGCAAGTTTGCGAATAGGGGTTGACACCTAAAAAAGTTCAAACAAAGTTAGATTATGCAAACTTCTAGGGTTATTTTAGCATGCTCGGGATAATTCTATGTGTGAAGGAAAAGTACCTGAAAAAATCACGAGAGGCATCTGGTAAATGTTCCTTTTGTAAGTAGCATCGAATGACACTAATTCTCCAAAGCATGCATAATCAGCAACAGAAATACTATCGGCCCAGAAAATGTTAATAAGCCGGTCGTCGTCATCCTTCTTTAGTTCAATAACGAAATGCTCGTCCGCGCTGCATTTAGCTTGCAGGTAGGCTAGGGCTGTTCCGGCATCACCTTCACTGATTTGTTCTTTCCTCTCTTTGTCCACATAATTATATGCATCCTTCCTCGTGTACCCCAAATTGTCGTAGCCTCCTGCTTCTGATACGGCCAGATTCACAATTTGAGAAGTTTTCATACCTGCAGCTCTTCTAAAATTTATCGCTGCTTTGACTGCATCACTCATACGACGTTTCCCTTTCATGTAGTGTCTATATTCTCTGGGGATCGTTTCATGTGTGTGTACATCATCAAACTAGTGCACATACCACTTCCCATCGACATTGTGTTGTTTAACACGCATCTTAGCTCTGCAGTTAAATCTGGTCTCCCCTCTTGCTTCTCTCTTTCGTTCTGTGCTCTTCATGCGCCTCTTTCCCTCGCCAGAGCATACATAGTCACGCCATATCATAACTTTGTTCTTATCACGACCAATGTCTGATTTTCTGATGTCGAAGCCTTTGACTAACCCGTAGTCCATGTAGAAATCATAGGCTTCTTCTGTATCATCGAACTTCATTTTTTTAATATCTTCAGGCTGTAGAAATATGAGATCGGCGACATTATCTTCCTGGGTGGTTTGACTGGTTCCGGCACCAGCGTTTTCTTGGACTCCCTCCGACGTCAATACTAGGACTCCCTCCGACGTCAATGGTGAGTCTGCCTCCGACGTCATTGTCACGGCTGGAAATTTTGGGGAACCAAGGATGTAGATTACAAAACCCTACTGGGAATGATGGCCGAATTAATGATTCAATGGGTCACTTAATAATTATCCCCATTAATAACACGATTTGTGATATCTTATATTTTTGGTAGGAACGAGTTGAACTTTCTGTTCTTTATCTTAGTGATTTCTTTACCATTTCCACAAATAACGAAAATATTTAAAATGAAAAACCTTTCTTAGTAAAGCCAAACGCCAGCTGACTCTAGGTGTGTACTACGTGTATGGGGAAGGATCAAATATTAATATGAGCGAATATTTACTAATAGCACTCAATTCTTTATTCAATCGAAAAAAGTATCTTTTTAATTTTAGGTTTAATAACTACCCATGTTTATCCCAAGTTCATGTACCTTAGACTAAACCCTAACTATTTTTCCGCGGGAAAAATATGGCGCCACAATTTATCCTAACCTTGTATATATAATTAACCTTCATCGGTAGAGCAGTGGTTCCATATCCTTCTTTGCCGCGATTTTGAGTACAGAGTAAAGCTTAGATTAGAGGCACAACATGGAAAATAGGAGAATTACTCGCTCTTCGTCCAAGCTTGTGGTATGTATAATAGCTCTTTTTACCATTGAAATTCATTCTAGTTAATTTATTAATCGTAGGTTCACTGTCATTGTAGGAGACAGCCGAATTTGTGACTCCAACAAAGAAACCAAGGATACCCAAAGGTGTAAGCAGTCCACCCACTCCTGCTTCAGTCATCGTTTTTATTTCGGACGATGAATCTGACTCTGAGGTCACACCAAAGAAGCCAAATGGAAAAAGTATTTGTCTACTGATGACTCGATATTTGCACATGTTTTCCCCTTTGTTTCTTGATCGTTTAAGCTTGCATTTTCGCTTCTTTGGCCTATTTTACGCTAGGTTGTGTTCCTTTGTTACATTTCAGGTCCTAGCACATAAAGTGAAGCATAGGCGCAAGTTTCAAGTCAATCAGAGATCAATTGGCGATTCGGGAGAAGAAACTCTGGCATGACCTGAAGAAGAATGGATTTCTACCTCACTTTATAGACAAAGAATCGTGCAAGCTTGTCATGAAAATAAAGAGGACGAGACTACGAGCATCTGGGATCAAACGGCAACTTATTTGGAGTCCGGACGAGGGAGAAACGAAGCATTGAATATAGGGGAACAGGTTCGGCAGTAAAAACACGGGCAGGAGGCCTTCAGAACACGGCCGTGTTCTGTGGCCGTGTAATTAACCCTAGCCAAAGCACGGGCGGGCTGAGGCAAAGCACGGCCGTGCCCTCGACCGTGCTTTGGCCACTGATGCCCTTTTAGGCAGATTTTCAGCCAAAAGAGGGGGGATTCGAGTTTTAGAGAGACAGAGCGATTCCTAGAGAGAGAAAGCGACGAACAAGAGTCTCCAAGTGCCCTAGCTTGATCTTCATCACCATTGGAGCTTGGCTTGAGCTTGGAAGAGTGCCGATCAACGTCCAGGAGCTGAAATTCATCCTTCACAGTATGGTTTCCGCATCTGATTCTGCTTTTGCTTCTTTCTCCATGGAGTAGTTCTCCCATTCATCTGGATGTGGGAAACCCTAGATCTGTATGTTAGGATTGATTGTATGAACCCAAGTACTGTTTCTATGATTTGATTATATTCGATTGAGGTTTGAATGATTGAATGGCATGAATCCTGATCAAATTCCTGTTGTTTCTGCTTTAACCTAGAATGAGAATATCTGCCTAGGTTGATAGAGCATCCTTAATTGAAGGTAGCGAATTGGTGACTTTAGTCGAGGAGCCAATTCGCTATTCTGTACCGAATTCCATTCGGCAGTGGAGGTTTGGTTCGTTAGGGCCTCAATCTGTTTACTCCGGTGGAGGCTAGTCGCCCGCTAGAGACTCAGATTGAGAGGGTCTGAAGACCTTTAGTCGAGACTTTAGACTGTTTGAGAACCTTCCGCAGTATAACTATCATAGAAATTGAACTTGGTAATTACAATCCGGCTACTGCAGTCTAGGGGGAACCATATCCAGGTGACCTCTCTTAACCTGAAAACAACCGTTTAGTTTCTTTGCTTGCTTGTTAGTTTAGATCTTCACTAAAGTTTCATTGCTAGATAATACGAATTCACTGAGTAGTCATCACATCTAGGACCCGGGTTGACATTAAAACCCAAACCCGCTATACTACGCTTTAGGAAGTGGTTACACTTGGCCATTTTCTAGAGTGACAGTAGGAGTGAGTCATCTACCTTCTGTTGACAAGGTAATAAAGGTGTCATGTTTGCCATTGAAGTGTTCTTTGCCGTTATTCCGTCATAACGAATGCATTTCAACTCGTGTTTATTTGTGGCCCCTATTCCAGGTTGTTTTGAAGTTTAAGCTACCTACCGCTATGGAATACGATGATGATCAAATCCAGCTTGCTCACTATATATTTTTAGCCCATCTGCCACCTGACGAAGTATTGGTCAAAACCTCTAACAACTCTTGTACGAGGAAGTCATTGTGGTCCTTAAGCCCTCGCTCGTTCGTAGATGCTGAAGTAATCAACGGAACTCCAAAATTTTGTTTTGTTTGTCCACTATCAATGCTTTCTACGTAGAATTATTTTATAACAACTCGATAGTATCATGAAGTGTTTTTTGTCCATGTTATATTAGGTTATAACAGCGATGGCCTGCCACTTGACTCTAGAAGAGTTGTGGACAAATTCCAAGGACGGAAAAAGAGTGTGCTATCTGCCTGCTGAACTACAGGTTGTGGTCCGATTATACTTAATGACAATTTCCTCTCACCAAAAAAATTACAACACATGTTTTTTTAACGTGAATCATATTGTGTTGACAAAATTTCAATTGTGCAACTACCACATGGGCAGGAACTAGTGATTTCATGTGGAATAACACCCAATATGGCATTAGACCTATACGAATCAAAATTCCTTAGTCGAACCAATATGGTGAACAAACTGTTCGTCTTAATAAGTATTACATGGTTTGCAGTTTATTTTTTTAATACGTGTTGACAATTTCCGCATATGTAGGTGTGTGTTCCGATGAGAGATAATGCCCATTGGTACTTGGCTGTCATTAAGTTGGACAAGGAAGAAGTCCATATCTTGGATCCACAACCAAATGAAGACCGCAATTCCTTTCGACTACAATCTGTTCAAACAATGGTAAATTTGTGACATTGTGCCGTTATAACGCAAAAAAATGTAAATAACTCTTTCTAAGTACAAACGTTTCTTAATTTGTTCAGATGAGCTTTATGCAAGCCTTGTGGAAGATTCTCTATCGTGAACAAGGTCCGGGATTGTCGCCACCAAGGATTGCGGAGTTTTCGTACCCAACTCCTTCAAAGGATCAAGAACAACTTCATCGGTAAGTATGCCCATTTTTTTGTGATATTAAACGACGAATTATCAACTTGGTTCTTATCACGCAATGCTTTTATTTTATGTAGGTCAGTAGGTCTGACAGTGGAGTCTGGGTATGCATGTGGATGTATGGCGCAAGCTGGGACTCCTCTTATATTTGGGTAAAGACAATTCTAATTCGCATATTAGAAAACCACAATTGATTGTTATTTTTGAATCATGCGGTAAGCACCATGTTTGTTGATGTTGATAGCCATGCACTCAAGTGAGGAGGATGCAGATCGCTTTGTACCTTGTTCGAGAGCCCATGAACTACATAAGGCATATGGTGCTCACGGAAGCAAGAAGAGTTGCACCTCAAGTTGAAGCTGCAGTGGAAGAGTACAAGAAAACCCATGAAAAGAGGAAAAAGGAAAGAGAAGAGCACAAGGAAACCCAGTCAACGAGCCCAAGAACAACCTGATTTTGCGTTTTAGTTTTCAAGATGATGGACAACAGTTATGTTTTTTTTTTCTCAGGATGATGGACAACCGTTTTTTATTTGGTTCGGTGAATGCTTATTATTTTTGGTTTTTATATTTGGTTTTTGGTTTGGTGAATGCTTTTTATATTTGGTTTTTGGTTTGGTGAATGGTTTTTATATTTGGTTTTTGGTTTGGTTTTTGGTTTGGTGAATGCTTTGTATATTTGGTTTTTGGTATTGTGAATGCTTTCTATATTTGGTTTGTTTTTTCGTGGAAATGGCAAAGGGACTTCACCAAAATTCCAGCTTCCAACTTGTGAGTGAGGTTGCTTCTGTTCAAGGCTTCAAGCCATTGTATCTTGTAGAGAGGTTTAATTGGGATCATGTATAGTTAAACTGATTGGCTCCCAATCGTATAATTAAATTTGCATTCATGTATAGGTAACCCAAAAGGTAAAACTGATTGGCTCCCAATCGTATAATAAAATTTGCATTCATGTATAGGTAACCCAAAAGGTAAAACTGATTGGCTCCCAATCAGTATAAATAATGACCAAAACTAATGACGTTACTAACTAATAATAATAACATTAATTATTTACAGAAATTGAATTTATGCACAGCCCTTATCATTCCATTCCTTAAATTTCCACCAACGATGTTTTCACTCCCCTTTTAGTCAGAGAATTCATTGTAGTAATAAATACAATAAAAAGGCATACATAATTAATGGATTCTTTATTGTGTATAATTCAAAGGATATTTTACTATAAACGAAGCATGATATATCCACAGGGGGATAAAAGAAGCATGAGTCTTGATGAAAAAGGGGGAAAAATCACCATAGATAAAAAAACATTATAATCAACCTAATTGGAACTGCTTAGAACAAAAGCGGATTAAAATCTCCCCCAATGAAATTCATTTGCAATTTCATAGGTAGTCCCTACTTCCACTTCTATAATTTTGAGAAAACATTGCAATTTCATCAATAGTCCCCACTCGTGGGCCAATTTCAATTGCAACCAAATTTGCACCCTTGCAATAGCTTCTCACATCATAGCAAGTGTAGGATGCAATTGCACCTCCTTGCTTAGGGATCACCATTACTGCATCTCGTCACCTGTCTTAGGGAAATTAGCCATGGCAAATTCACAAAATACTGCATGCATAGAAAAATATTTGTCTGGATAATTAAAAAAATGGGAGACTTTCCTAGTCAGATGATGTACTGGCTCCCCTCAGTACCTGACAGTTTTGAGTGCTGGAGAAAAAGACTGGAAAAAAAACAACGAAGCCTTACAGTAAACTTCTTAACAAAACACATCCAATGCTGGCCCCTTCACTGCTCCACCCCGCCCTGCATCAATCGACTCTCATGTAAGCCGAGGACGTTTGCTTGAGGATGCCTCAGGGGTCTCTTCATGCTCCGTATGCCGAAGGTCATAAAAAGTATTGGTCACTTCGACGATACGGTAGACTGGCAAATAGGCGGAATGGTCCTCCCTAGCATAAACCCCCATATCCATCCCAACCCTTCCAAGAAAGGTGGTCAAGAAGGTGGCATATGGAAAGGCAGTGTACCAGTTTTCCCCTCTAGGAGCAGCCTCAACCATGTTCAGGCACATGAGAGATGCGAGGTTAAGAGGAACACCTCTTTGAGCTTGCACAAGGATAAACAGGTCAAGTTTACGAATTATCGAATGACCACTGTACCTTGGCATGAAGCAGTTGACGATCATCCAATGGAGGAATCAAAGAGGATCTGGGAGGAAAGAAGCCTGGATGCGCCCATTCGTCAGTTTCGCCAGTTCAACTTCGAACTCAAAATCGTACAGCCGCCGAAGATCGCTTCTGCTATCAATGTGGTGTCCTGCGGCGGGGAGATCGAGGATCTCAGCAAACTGATGAGGCTGGAAGCAGGCTCTATAACCCAGGAAGATCGACACGAGATGAGAATCGGAGGGACCAGACAGCTCTAAATTGTGGTAGAACTTCCTCACCACATGCGGGCAGTAACTGGTGCTTCCTCGACTCCGGAGATCAAAAAACTTTTCCCAGCCAAGATTTTTAATTAACTTCTTCACTTCTTGAGGGAAAGGACTCAGGCGGATGAACTCGTACTCGGCCACAATAGATGTCTTGCTCGTGAATGAAAGATAGTCCGCGAGACTTGGGGTGGATCGGCAGTCGTCGTTTGATAGAGTTAGTATGCCCATATCCGCAAACGATTTGCCTTTGTTTGCCATGGAGTCAGAGGAAGAAGGAACAAGGGAAGGTGAAGATGGAGGAAAGAGAGATTGTAGGTGTAAGAAAAAGTGATCGTGGGGGTTGAGTGTGGAGACGTGTGATGGAGACGGTTGAGTCTGGAATGTCAAGAGTTAGAAGATTTGGGAAGATATGTAGTAATGATGATGTTAACTCGTGTAGGTTAAACTAGGGTAACTAAAGCTAGTTAAACTAGGGTTGGCGCTGATACCGCAGGAGAAAACTAATGGGCTCGCACGTTCCAGGCCCACTTTTGAATATTGCATGGGTCATGTACAAGCCCACGTTTGAATGTTATTTAAAAGCCTGCAAAAATCAATGATCAGACCCAGTCCAACTAGAATTAGTCCTAAACGCACCGTTAATACATAAACACAAACTAAGGAGACCTCTCCATCCGATTCGAATCAAATTATGTGTTCTTCATCTTCTTCCTCAATCCTCTGGGCGAGACGAACACTACATATCAGGAAACCTAAATTTCACCGAGAGATATAAGGTTCGAGAAAATCACAATAACGCTAAGACAAGATGACAAAGCACTAGTGACATGAACCCTAGGGTTAGCAAACCTCTTTCAAGGGTTCTTTTGCAAATGAAAAGTTCGATGAACACAATAATAGACATGGTCGCAGTAATCGTGTTAGAAAGAGATAGGCGAGGGGAAATACAATGGCGAAGAAGAAACAAGACAAATTTTTTTTGGGAAATTCAATCTACGTCGAATGTGGATGCAAGTAATTGGGATTCAAAAAGATGATTAAAAAAGGGGAGTTCAAATTGGATGGGGAGCTTCTCTTGGAACTGTGAAGGGGCGTCCCTCCAAGACGAGAGAAGGATCGTGTAATTGGTTAGGGAGACTGGAAATTGGTTTGGGCGGCAGTGGGTCTACCCAATTGGGTTTGCAGTCTTAATCCATTTAATTTAATCGGGGCAGTTAGTTGGACTAGGATGAAAACAAACTAAACACGGCAGGAGCCTTTTTGTAATTTGTTTAGTTATTTAGTGGCGCAGTTAGGTTTAACAAACGTGAGCCGTGGAGATTGAAAATGAATGGTTAAGATCGGCCAAGGTACCCGTACCCGGATTTTGCCCTGGGCACCGTAGAAGTCACCATATATATATGTGCCTTCTACGGTATCCTGGGTGAAATCCAGGGTACCGCATACCTTGAGTATGAAAACGCTATCTAGACCTCGAATTAGCAGGATTTTTGGGCATGATACTATAACCTAACCCTTAATGAGTGAACCCTAGGTCCTAATTATCTAAATCATAAACTATAAACCCTAAGATGGTGCATTGATTTTTTTGCCTATATTTGAACGAATCATAACCGTTGATTACTGTTTCTAATTAAATTGATCATGGGGTATAAGATTTAGAGAATTAAGACCTAGATGTTGATCTTTAAGGGTTATAGTTAGGGGTGGGCAAACAGTTCGGTAAAACCGAACCGAAACAAAACCGAATTAGTGCTATTCGGTTCGGAAGTAAAATATGGATAGTTCGGAAATCAGGGTTCTTTCAACCGAACCGAATTTCCGAATTTCTGACCGAAAAACCGAAATACTATAATTGCAAGCTCCAAATGGTGGATTTTTATATTTGTAGTTGTTTTTAGACTTAAATATTTGAAATGTTTTATGACTTATGTGTTGAAAAGTTTGATTTTATCATTGATGATGCATATAATTGATATTTATTGTTTATTAGGGGTGAAAAATAATTTAAAAGTGAGAAAATACAAGTAGCTTCACAAATTCGGTTTTGTGTGAAAAACCGAACCGAATTATAATTCGGTTTAAACCGACCGAACCGAATTCTAATTCGGTTTGAGGTTTGGGAGAATTCGGGGACCGGTATTCATAATTTCGGTTCAATCGAAACCGAACCGACCGAATGCCCACCCCTAGTTAGAGTATAGTATCATGTCCGAAAGATTAGTCAATTCAAGTTCTTGATAGCGTTTTCTTACTCAAGGTATGAGGTACATTGGATTTCACCATGGGTACCATAAAACTCCCCATATATATATATATATATACACGAGCTAGAAAGAAATTGCAAAAAAATACATTAAAAATTAATTATTTCAAATTAGTGTGATATAATAACATGCGACTGGATAAGTAAGTCAGAAGCACCAATTTGTAAAAACTGCAACCCGATCCACTCACAACTTACCTGATTTGTAATCCAATTGACCAGTACCTCGATTGACTCATAATCCGATTGATTCGCATGTTGATTCACTCGTAACCCGATAATTTTATTATCGAAGAATCATACAACCTGACGGTCTCGCAACCCACCTAACCCGCCCAATTAACAGTCTTTGCACAAGCAAGCAAAAAATTTCTCCAAAAAAATTTCTGCTTCGATAAAAAAGAAAAAAGAAACAAATTTTCTGCACCTTATAAGGAAAATGACGAAGTAGCTTGCTGTATTCGGATTGTTAATTAGCACGTATCACTCTCCATTCTTGTCCGCAGAAAGTATGTGTTTGCGTTGACTGTTGGCTCACCCAACTCTCTACAGCCTCTGAAAAACTTTGATTGGACTCATTTCGATTTCATACTGTATCATCCGATTGACTGAAGCAGTAAAATTCATCTGTCTTGGCCTCGAATACCTTGGAGAAGGTTTGTCTGGCCACACCTTCTCGCTTTTTCTGAAAAATTTGTTGGCTCTGGTAGTAGAGAACAAACACACCCGTAAATTGTCAAACACGATCCAACATACCTGTATTTATCGTTAAAATGAAAATTTTGGGTTGGGTGAAGGTTTTGTTTTGTACAACCCGCCTCTTTGGGTTTGGGTTTGGACTTTAGATTATACAACCAGTAGAACCCGACCAAACACGTGTTCCAATTATTAGTATGAGTTCGTATCCAAAAAGATATTTATGTCGATATAGCTATACTTATGAGACAACTAAAATATTTAGCCATGTTTTTCTCTCATGGTCTCCGTAATCTAATGTATTCTTGGCTTAAAGTTTAGACATAAATTTAATATAGCTATGATTCATGTAATTCTTTTTCTTGTGTACAATTTTAATAAAATAACATATTATGTATGCGCTCATTTATAACCTTTTTAGCCTATTTCAACAAATGTCGTGAAAAAAAAAACTAGACATAAATTGAAGTAAATCAAATTTTATTAAAATTCAAACAACATTTGTGAATTTTGATACCTTTCACCTCGGTTTATTCGTATGAACTTTTAATTAGTTATATAATATTTTTATGGTGTAGAATAATTATATATTTTGTGTTGGGTTGGGTTTTTACTTAAACATATCACCAACCCGACCCAATCCAATTAGAAACAAACCGTAGGGTTAAAAAAAATTTGGGTGGATTTGGGTTTAGTATTTCCCAAACCGTAGTGCATGGGTCCAGTGATTAAAATGTCTAAACCCGGACCACCCAACCCATGTACACCCCTAGGCTTTGGTACATCAACCGTCAATATTCATGGCGGTGATTGCTGTCCTTTGGAGAATTTGACGATCTTGTAATTGGGTAGTTTTTTTAGGACAAACCGTTCAGCATCAGAGCCTTGATGCGGCAGTTTAACCAACAGGTTCATGAGTGGGTCTGTCTGTCGGTGGACCGTCTACTCCGGCTAACCAGTCTTCGCACTTCTCCGTTGGGTCCTTGTCCAATCAATATACGATTATCTTTTTATAATAAAAAAAAGAGTGAAGCATTAAAATGAAAATACTAATTACGGCTTTTAAAGGTAGTTTAAGTATTCATTGATCAAGTCTTTATAATAATAATAATAAGTGATCAAGACCGCAATTTACTTAAAGTGGATCAAACCTACAAAAATCATTTCTGTTTTACTATAATTCAGAATGTGATATTCTGAAATGTATATACAAGACATTAATCAACTCATTATTAAAGATATCATTCTAAATGTACCCTATTAAAAGGTCGTTCATGATTTCATTATTCATGAGATTCTAAAGTATATCTTCATATAGTTCATTGGAAATGATTGTTAACACTTGTAGAGGTGATGACTACGAGCAACAATACCAATTTCAGAATTTGATACATTAATGGGAAAGGAGGCAGACGACACCTCTGTTTGACTAGACTTGATTCAGGCCAAACACGTTTGTAAACTCAACTTCTAGAAACAGGTCAAAACCTTTTTTATAACATAACAATTTGGAGCTTCTAAGAAAAATTATTTGAGAATACGAGATTATTCTTATGATTTTTATCTTTTTTTTTGTAAAATAGAATTTAAATTTTCAATTATAATGCTAAACAAATCTACTATATCATTTAACAAAGATACAATCATTCTTAATACGATTCAAATCGTATGATCCTAAAACATCTATTAATCAATAAGATAGAGTATAATATTTTCCAAACAGTTAGTTTCTAACTCTAATACATCTACGAAACAATACTTAACTAACATAATTATCTTGTAACAAGAGTGAAAAGTGCAAGAATGAAGGGAGAATTGACGTAAAAGAATTAGATTTGGGGGTCGTTTGCTTCATGGATTTAAAAATGAGGGTTTTGTAATTTAAAATCCCAAGAATTTATCAAGGATTTGAGGCATTATGGATTTGTAACAAACCTTTGTTTGTTCAGATGTTTTATCATGGATTTAAGGTTTTGGGATTTAGAACTTAAAGTCCGAAATTACCATACTATCATTTTGCATTTGTTTGTCATGTTTATGATATGTACACAAAACAAGAACAATACATACTAATAAGCATAATGTTGCCACAAGGACAATAATAATAAACGGAAAAATTCAGTTTAACATTTAAAGTAACATATATCGGTTTCCAATTATTTTGTCCTTATTTTCAAAAGTAACATATATCAACATATTTGCACATTAATTGAATATTTATATTATTTCTTTGTTGTTAATTAATTGATTATTAATAAAGTACAAAAGGTAAATGTATGGGCAAACTTGGAATTTTAAAAGTTCGTGAGGGTATATGGGTAAACCCCATTATGCATTTATGACATGCTACAAATCCTGCATCAATATGTGGGATTTACAAGTCTGTGGGGTTCACAGATTTGGACCCTTAAATTCCATGGGGGCCACATATTTGGATGGTCACTCAATTGCATTTCTACTATATATAATATATTGTCTTAAGTTACGAGTAAATGCCACATTTGGTCACTGAGATTACTAAATCGTATCATGTTTAGTCACTAGAAAAATTTAATATCAATTTCGGTCACTCGAATTACTGAAACACGTCACATTTGGCCACTCTCCTGTAGCCACTGTCCAACTCCGGTCACTCGAATTATTGAAACATGTCACATTTAGTCACTCGAATTACTGAAACATGTCACAGTTAGTCACTCTCCCGTTAGTTTAATGGAGTTGGACAGAAACTAACGGGAGAGTGACTAAATGTGACCAGTTTCAGTAATTCAAGCGACCAAAATTGATATTAAAAATTTTCTAGTGACTAAACATGACACGCTTTAGTAATCTCGGTGACCAAATGTGGCATTTACCCAAGTTACCTTCACTATCATTGATAGGTTTCTATTTTATCAATGTATTTTTATATGTGAAGAAATATTCTTGGTGGGGCAGGTATGGGTATGAGACGGGGAGACTAAAACCATACCGTCTCCATACCCAATCATTATAGGGATTTCCCGCGTTGACTAGGGCGGGGGCGGTCGGGTACCCACGATCATGGGTTTGTATGTTTTGTAATTTTTTTATAAACTGTTTTGTAAGTTATTTTGTATGCTTTATGAATTTTGTAGTCTAGCGAGGTTTTGGTATATTTTCAATGCTTTCTGGCATTTTTGTTGTGTGGTTTGTTATGTTTTTGGTTTGTGTTTTGTGGTCTTCTCGATTAATGCACCACTCTCTCAGTTAATGCACAATACACATATGTCTCTCATCCTCCAAGTTTTAATAATGACTAGCGTGCTCCTCTTTTTAACAATTTTTCGGTAATTATGATCAACGCCCAATTTGGTAGCTTGTTGTGTTTGATTGGCCATAAACAACGCCCACATCGGCCAAATTCTGTTGCTCTTTTTCCCGTGAACTTCACCAACGGGGTTACTACTCTGTCTCGGCTGGGGTCAGAGGACACGAAACACAATTCTGAAAACTTCTACCATCCTCTTTGCTCTCACCTAACTCCCCTCCATCCCGTAAGTTTTAACCCCCAACAGTACACATATCCCGTCCCGTTCATCCCAACTTCCAGGAAACCGAAACGAGAAATCAATGGCGTCTCCAATGAATGAAGGCAAGGAGGTGAAATCCGAAATTGCGGCCTCGATTCTCCCTCTCCTGAAGCTCGTCACCCTCACACTATTCGGCTCCGTTCTAGCCCATCCCAAAACCCAATTCATTCCCAGGCAGACATTCAAGCTTCTAAGCAGGCTCGTATTCGTCCTTTTCCTCCCTTCCTTAATCTTCACCCACCTCGGCCAATCCATCACCCTCCAAAAAGCCATCCACTGGTGGTTCATCCCCGTCAACGTCCTCATCAGCACGGCCGCCGGCTGCATTCTCGGCTGCCTGGTCGCCCTAGTTTGCCGCCCGCCGCCGGAGCTCTTCCGCTTCACCGTTATAGCTACCGGGTTCGGTAACACCGGCAACATCGCCTTCGCCGTTGTCGGCGCAGTGTGTCGTCGTCGGGGCTCCGACAACCCGTTCGGACCTGATTGCTACTCCAACGGCGTCTCGTACGTCTCGATTTCGCAATGGGTCTCCGTTATTCTGGTGTACACTCTGGTTTACCATATGATGGAGCCGGCGCTGGAGTTTCGCGAGCAGGACGACGGCGGCGGCGGAGGAGGAGGAGGAGACATAGTTGAAGTGGTTGAAGATTCCGGCGGCGCAGATTTAAGTCGGCCGTTACTCGCGGAAGCGGAATGGCCGGGAATTGAGGACCAATTGGGAACCGAGCACAGCAAGAGTCCGTTCATAGCCAGGTTGTTCCTAAACCACAGCACAATTTCCGAATCCGAAATCCCGATGGAGGATCCGGGAGACCAATTGGAATCTATCAGTTGCCTGGCGGAGCCGAGGGTGCTGGTGAGAAAAATCAGAGTGGTGGCGAAGGAAACCCCAATTCACCACATCCTCCAGCCGCCCACGATCGCGTCGCTCCTGGCGGTAGTGATCGGGCTGATTCCGCCGCTGAGGAGCTGCGTGTACGGCGGCGATGCTCCGCTAGGGTTCGTGACGGACAGCCTGACGATGATGGCGGGGGCGGCGGTGCCGTCGGTGATGCTGGTGCTGGGGGGGATGTTGGCGGAGGGCCCCAGCGACAGCGAGTCGAGCCTTGGGGCGAGGACGACGGTGGGGATAGTGGCGGCGAGGCTGCTGGTGCTGCCGGCGGTGGGGATCGGAGTGGTGTGGGCGGCGGAGGAGATGGGGCTGCTGGTGGGCGGAGACCAGCTTTACCGATTCGTGCTGCTGCTGCAGTACACGACGCCGAGCGCGATATTGCTGGGTGCCGTGGCGAGCTTGAGAGGGTATGCGGTCAGGGAGGCATCGGCACTGCTCTTCTGGCAGCATATTTGTGCCGTCTTCTCCCTCTCCTTCTATACCATTGTCTTCTTCAACCTCCTGCTCTCTTACATCTAGGTCCAGTTCACCTTCTTTAATTCATTTCCTCGGCTTAGCTAGCGGGCTAATGATGATACTTTTAATCCCTTCTAATTGACTTGTATTTATTTCATTTTAAATTGGATTTTGAGTAGAGCCATGAATGCATCTATGCATTATGCCGCCCAAGTCGCCAATAGTAGTATTGTTGTTCCTAGTATTCGTATTAATTAATTCTTGAGGATAAACTTAATAGTTGGTGTTTAGAACTGTTATGATTAATACTAGCAAAAACTGGTTCGATATCGCTTCGCGTATCACAAAGATAAATATTTGGGTAATGTCTATTTTTTTATCAAAACTGTTTTCAAATTCTTTTATATTATCCAAACCTATTAAAATTCTATTAATTATACAAATCTTTCATAATGCATCAAAATATTAGCAATTTTTACGCTATCGTTAATAATTTTGTAACTCTTTTCTTATTTAAAATACTAAAAGTTTGGAATGTTGACCTTCATGAGTCTCTTCCAAGTCAGTATCATGTTGCCAAGTCAGTATCATATTGCCAAGTCAATATTATTAACAAAATTGCTAACTAGAAGTTAACATTTGACTAATTCTTAGTGTTTCGATAGGTTTGGATAATATAAAAAAAATCTGAAAAATGTTTGGATAAAAAATAGACACTACCCAAAATATTTTAAAAATTGATGATTTTAATGTTGACCCAAAAATGAAAGTCATTTTATTTCATTGTTAATCATTCTTTTCATAGGTTTGTTACTTACAATAGCATATGATCGATGAACTTGCACAAGGCAGAGGGGTCGTCGAATAAATTATTTATTTTTAAACTTCTTTCATGACGCCAATGTTTCAATTTGTATGATTTTTTTTTTTTTGGGTTTGAGGTAATCGTGGTTCTCCTTTATGAAATTTTTGGACTGATTGCAGGTTTGAGGAGGTTCAGCTCGCATTGATCGGGTCAAATTAGGCTAGATACCCGTGAATTTGGGTTCAATTGTCTTTCTCAAACAAAAGAAAAAATCGAAATGAAAAACACTAAAGCTAAAACTCACAACCGACTCAAAACTCGTCAAACCAAGGTTCAACTCGCTTTGACCTGGTTGGACCGAATTTTGGAAAAATTCACACATGACACAACACGCCAATTTAAAAAACAAATAAAACTTGCTCCCGCCGGAAACCTGTAAAATCGAGTTCAAGTAACTTTGGTCGGGTCGAATTAGGTTGTATACTCATGCGTTTGAACTCAATAGTCATTCTCAACCAAAAGGAAAAAGATTAAAAAAAAATACTAAAGCGGATAAAACTCGCTCATGACCCCAAGCTCTCAACACTGGGTTCAACGCGCTTTGACCAGGTTGACCCAGTTTTAACAAATTCACAATTTACCAAACCTGTCAATTACAAAAGCGGATAAAACTCGCTCTCGATGCGAAACACGTCAACAATGAATCGGAGTTCAATTGTCATTATCAACGAAAAGGAAAATGAGAAACAAAAAAAAAATTAAAGCGTACAAAACTCGCTTTCGATCTAAAACTGGTCAACAACGTGTTCAACTCGCATTGAACAATTTTTTAACAAATTAACACTTGGTCCAACCTACCAACTACAAAAGCGGATAAAGCTCGCTCACAATAAAACACTCGTCAAAACCTTAGATTCGGGTTCAATTGTCTTCTCAACCAAAAGAAGAAGAAAAAAGAAATTTATAAATGCTAAAATCGGTTTTAAGTCGCTTTGACTGGATCGAATTAGGTTGGATACCCATGGATTTGGGTTCAATTGTGATCATGCTCAATAAAAAGGAAAAAAAGAAAGAAAAACCACTTAAGATGATGAAACTCGGTCTTGATACAAAATTCGTGGTAACGGCCTTGGGAAACGATGGTGGGGAACAACTTAGGATTGTGCCGACATTATTTCGAGATGGGCTGCAAAATGGTCGGCAAATGCGATTATTTGTACAAAACACTAAAGAGGATGAAACTCAGTCCAGATACAAAACTCGTGGTAGCGGCCTTCGGAAACGATGATGGGGAACAACTTAGGATTCCGCCGACAGTATTTCGATATAGGCTGCAAAATGGTAGGCAAAGGCGATGATTGTGCAAAAAGCCATAGATGAAAACCTAGCGAACAATAACTAAACACAAAGGCGATGATTGTGCAAAAAAACTATATACGAAAACCTAACAAACAATAACAAAACACAAAGGCGATTTGTGCAAAAAACCATAAACGAAAACTTAGCGAACAATAACTAAAACAAAGTTTGTAGAATTGAGAGTGGAGTAAAAGAAAGACTTTGAACTTCCTCACTTACACTTGAAAGAGTGTGAGAGTCACTAATGGATAGTAACTCAAACCTAGACTTTTATATATTAAAATTAATTAATTAATTGGACTGTCTCATAGCAGTGGCAATCATTTTTGTAACAATCGTTCCTTCTGTGGTCATCCCCTCCGAACAGCTTTCGTAGCTGAATCTCCAGCAGCACCGTGATGACTCAACAGGTCTTTCTTTGTCACTCAACTGGGCCACGATGATCCAGAAGAGGACCACTTCATCACCTTTAACGAGATTGTCAAGTCAGAGGAAATCAAAGTTAAAGTCAAGACTACAGCCAATCATATTGCTTGCACCAGAGCAATATGGGACTTGCGGTGCCCTTATGGCCTTATCGACGACAACCATGGAGCTTCAACAATCAATCATGTTTTGCCAACGACGTCTCCAGGTACGTACTATGATATTACTTGATGAAATCGTACAAAAACCTAAAGTTGTGACTCAACCATCACCATTCACCGTTAAAGTTTCTCTTTTCAACAAATCTCATTTCGCCGTTGACATCGTGGTGTCATCTCTCATTAATGACTTTCGTCGATGTCCCCCGGGCAACAACGACATCTTTTTCACTCAGATTGGAATACGAGTAGGGAGAGGTCAGGGGAAGGAGAAGGACCATTTGCGGGACAAACTTGATCGGTCAGGTGAAGTATCCCCGGCTGAAGAACACCCATCAGTTGGATAAACCAAGAGTTAACTACAATGACACCTGCCTCTTGAATTAGTAGCTCCGAGGGCAAGGATTACGGTGAACTGGAGAACCATGGTATGTTTGATAGGCCCAAGTTTGGAGTAAAGATGAAGAGGAAATTTTGGGAGTATGTGCTATAAGTTGGAGCAAATTGGGAAACGGAGGTCAAACTCGAGAATGTATCGGACCGAGTATGGGAGGATTAGTCGACACTTTGTAGTACGACATCATTCCAATGGATAAAAAAGATGCATAGTTGAGAGGTGGGGGAACTAGATGAGAAGTGGATGGATGTGCCTTTCCTCCCCCATACATGCTTTCAACCTGTTATTCCTCGTTAACTAGCCCACTTAGTCCTCTTACCGCGTTGTCTTCCGGAAGATGGAACATGGTACCCTCCATATCCAACGTGTTAGTGGTTGGAAATGGAAGTCTACGTACTCCCCAAACGTCGTTGGCACTCAAATGTAACACTTAAATTCTGGATTTCAAGATGTCATATGATATAGGAGTAGTCCTACTATCGAACCGAAATTGCACGACAAAGAAGTCGACCCTGAAATAATTTGCAAAACGAGTGACACAAGCTCCTCCATGAAAGGCAGTGAGTCGATGGTCCGTTTCATATCCCTTGAAGATGGACAGAATTGCCAAACCGAGGTGAAGCGATTAAAGAAGATACGTGCTTTGGAAGAAAATGACGTATCGGGCCGTCAAATTGCCCTTGCTTTGGTTCTTTCCACCCACTGACCTAGCAATCACTTGGTGGATTAACCGCCACTCCGGTTTCACCTCACTAGCCTTTGATAGCTTAACTTCCCACAATCAACTTGTTTCGTACCTAATTCACATGTATTGTCTAAAGCACCCTAAAATCATGACATAATCAAATAGGAACGATGTAACAACTTAGACAAATCCCACATCGACAAAGCACGGGAGAGATCCATGGTTCATAAGTAATAAACCAGGCTTAACTGACAAGACGCATTTTGGGGTGAAATGGAGGAGTTCTTGTGAGAACTCCAAAGTTAAATGCATTCAGTGTGGAGTAACCAAGGATGGGTGACCCTAATAGGAAATCACCTTGAATTGCACTCAAAGTCGACATCCGTGAGGATCGAGGCCTAAAGCGAACGATATCTTGCTTGGGAAAAGGATCGGGATGTTACAAACGAAATAGGGATGCAATCGATGATATTCTTTCGATTATATATATGAATTAGCACGAAACGAACCTAAATATGAAGGGTAAATAACACCAATTTGGGTGTACATTTCTTTAGTATTTATTAGCTTAATGTTAGGCATAAGTACAAACATTTATCCCAATATGTTATTTGAAAAAAAAATTATTTTTGTTCAAAATAATTGCACATTCTTGAACGTCAACACTATGTTTGGGAAGGGTTGTAAATGAGAGGGGAGTAAATTTGTGGTGCAAATGGATTGATTAATTTGTAACAGTAGAGGGTGCAAAACATTGGTGCAAATTTACTATTTCGGCTTATCTCAAATTGGGGTGCAATGGAATAAAGGCGAGGCAGAAAGAGAGAGATTATGGTTTTTTACTTTTTAATTGTTTTATAATTATATAATAACTAATATTATCAGTATTTTATTATAGCTATTATTAATTTATTATTAATGTAGACCTTGTTCGTGGGTTGCTGTTTGACTCCGGAAGCAAGTTTTTCAAGGTTTGTCTACTCAAATCGAGATCACCATGTCGACAAATCAACGCGGGAGGCAAATTTACTATTTAAGCATTAATATAATAACAATTATTTTTATTAAAGTATATTTATGAATATTATAAAAAATTTCTCAGCAGTAGAGTGTCACCTTGACATGATGGAACTTATTAGTTCGAACCATCTTTTTCTGGTTTATTCATTTTATAATGAAATGTATAGGGTTTGCCCACCTCGCCAACCCGTAAGCTCCCAAGCAGTGGGAGGAGATGGACTTTGATCGCACGCCTGTTGAAGAATGAGTCGGCAACTCATATGCAGTGGTTTGGTTAAGAGAAACCCACCGAAGCCGTAGCGAAAGCGAGTCTTATAAATTAATAAATTTATTTTATAATAATATAATTTACTTACTTTCCACAATATTGCACCCTTTATTTTTTTCATTCCAAACAACAATATTACTTTCCACAATTTTATAATTTTTCGCTCAACTTACACCCTCTAAAATTTGCACTTCTAGTTGCCAAACATAGCGGATGTTATCCGCCCAATAGACTAGATTAGTGTATACGACTAGGGATTGTTTGGATTGATCAATTGAAAAACGAGACAATTTGATTAATTGTCCCATTTTAAAAATTGAATAATTTAAAACGGGGTAAATTGCAAGATTGGTCACTGAGATTACTAAAAACATCCACGTTTGATCACTAAAAATAAAATTAGTTAAATACTTCAAGTTGGTCACTCTCCGTCCAACTCCGTTAACTTTTGCTTATGTGGCGGTCAACTTTTATAGTTGACCGTTAAATATATGACGTGGCAGTTAAAAAATAATAAAATATAATCTTTTAAAATTTTCACCTCATTATCATTTTTATTATAAATAAATAAATTTTTTAATTTCTTCTAATCCCCGATACTTTTACCATGTCCTTCCTCGCCAAGACACTCCCCACCGGCGCTGCCACTTCCATCTTTGGGCTTCCTTCCCACATGACATTCTGGAAATCACTACCATCTCTGCCATCTTCCTTCCCTTTCCTTTCCTACTCCTCTTCTGCACCTGAAATCATTGAATCCGTTGAGAAATCCCTAGCAGCCCCATCCCTGCCGTCGTCTACCTGGACTCCGTCTCTCCGAGTTCATCTCCCCCATCTGAACCGTGCGCCACAACCGCGACCGCGCCACCGATGTCGCATTCATCAAGAAGCTCTTGGACGAGGGCAAATATGGGTTGATGGAGGGAGAGGACTAAATCTCGAGAGGGAAAGGCCTTTCGTTGTGGGCGTGCTGGACTGCTGGAGGGGTTCGTCGAAATCGGCAAGGGGCTCTCGATCTTCTTCTTCTTCGACGGAGCTGGAGCAGGATAGTCCGACGATGGTGATGGGGTGGGAGGCGGTGATTTCCCCTTCTTTCCCCAGAGTTGAAATTCGATGATTTTGACAAATTGGCAGTGGCTATACTTCATTAGATTAAGAACATGGAGAAGCAAGTAAAGGACCGAAAAGGAATGAGCACATCAGAAGGCAATGCAAGCTGCTAATTTCTCTCACAATAAATTGGCTCCCAGAGCTCATCTCCAGGAACCCACACAACAACACCAACGAGATACCGCCTGAGCTCGGCCGTCTCCGGGAGCCGTGGTCCAAAACTCCATCTCCGGCACGATCCCTGCAAACCTCTCCGCCTGTTCGAATCTCACCATGTTGCAAGTCGATTAAAATGACTTGACCGACGAAATCCCAATCGAGCTCTGCCATCTCATGAAATCCCAATAGAATCGTTCCCCACTCGGATTCTTCTCCAGCTTGGCTTATTTGTTATCATTCCCCGCCGCTGTCGCAAACGAATCGTAGCCCCCTTCAGACCAATCGTCACCGACTTTTGATCCGCCACCGACACCAAAACTCTTCTTCACCTCGTCGGCTCGTCGATCATCTCCTTCAGCACCTACAAATCCTCGTCGCATTTCTCCAGCGCTCACAGCAGCTCCCAATGTTGCTCCGCCGCCACCACCACGTCGCCCGTCCTCTCTCCGTTGCATTTATGAGAGATTAATTTATATGTTTAGTTTTTAATGGTTGTAAAATGAGGTGGAAATTATGAAAGGTTAAATTTTATATGATTTTTATTTTTGAATTGTACATTATTTATTTAACGATAAATTATTAGAGTTGACTGCCACATCAGCTAAACTTAATGGAGACTAACTGAGAGTGACCAAACTTGAGCTATTGAACTAATCTGAGTGACCACGAATGAAATTAAATATTTTTAGTGACCAAACATGAACTTTTTTTGTAAACTCAGTGACCAAACTTGCAATTAACCCATTTAAAAAGAGCCATTTCAAATTGTCTACCCACCTCGAACAATTGTAATTACATTAAAACGAATCAATTTGAAATTCTTCCAACAAAATATTTTCACTTAAATTTGAAATTCGTAAATCCAGCCAGCTGGGCGAACTGTGGCTAGGCCGCTCAGTCTACCGAACCTAACCGATTCGCTTTCCCCGTCTCTCTCACAGTCTCACTCCCCATGGAAACTGCGTCCGAGTTCAACATTCCTTTCTAGACTGCAAAAGCAAAAACCTCCCACACCAGAAATATATCTTCTCTTCCTGCTCACCTCGTCCATTTAGGCAATCAGTATGCATAACTTAAACATGGCGCTGCTCTCCTCCTCTTCTTCTTCTTCTCCGAAATTGGTTATTGGATATCCCACTTCACTCCAAAACCCTACTCCCAGTGGAAGAACCCTTCCCTTCCACCTCCGGAATTGCCTGATTCCCCCACACCGTTCCAGAATTTCCATCTCAGCTTCGTCCAGTGGCTCCAGCAGCTCTGCACACCCTCCACAGTCGCACTCGGAGGCTGCTCGTTCTACTAATTCCGGACATGGTATTTTTATCCCAATTTGTTGTTGTTTAAACTGAGTCATTGTTTTTGAGTTCTTGCTGCTTATCTATGCTCGCTTACATGGTCCAATGCTGTGAACCACATGTGAATTGTGGATGCTTAACATCTTGCAGTTTATTGTTCCATCTTCATTCCCACTAATGACTTTGTTCGTCTGCTTTCCATTCTTGGTGGACAGGGAACTTTGGGCCTAGCTTATTCGCTAGCATTTCCTCATCGAGTGGTCAGCAGACATCTTCTGTTGGTGTTAGCTCACAGCCTGTGCCTACCGCTCCTTCACAAGTGTAACTATACTCTACATTCTTCAGCTTTTCAGTTTTCCCGTCTTGTTCTGCTATATGCAAGCTACTGTTTCCAGGACAAGAGAGACAAGAGAAACGGTTAAACATGTCCTATGGGTTAATTGGCTGGGGATTTTGCTTATCGCTTATAGTGCCTATAATAGTTTAGACCTTCCTCTCCAATTTGCCTTCTTTGCAGTGGGTCACCTCTCTTTTGGGTTGGAGTCGGTGTTGCTTTCTCTGCGCTTTTTTCATGGGTAAGAAAAATGTTACAATGTTTGATGCAGCTTCTCGGAAATCTGCGTTGTTATAGTGGTTTTTAACTAGTTCAATTGAATTACAGGTGGCTTCATACTTGAAGGTCAGTTTTCTTGACTTGCAAGGTGTATATGTTTCATAACCAGGTATAGTTCGATTGAGCTAATACTTAAATGTAAATGGAGGAGGAGGAGGAGAAGAACAGCTATGCAAGACAATAGCTGTTGCTTTCAACGAACTAGAACTTTTCATTCAATTGTGTCATATTTGTTCTGTCTATTTTCTTAATGTGATGCTACCCTATCAACTGGATCATATTGCAGAGAGCTATAGTCAGATTGGGATTACTGCTCTCAGTTCCTGCTGTCTTGTTGTTCTGTTCTATTAGTCTTCGGCTGCTCGTTTACTCTGTATCTATATATATCACAGCTTAGTTTTGTTAATTATTAAAAGTGTAATGTCCTGTGAAATATGTTTCCCATGAAGTCAGCAAATGCCCCCCCCTTTTTTTAATTGTCCATCTGTTTAATGGGAATTATGAATGCTGCTTGGAATCGCAGATAAGAGACTTAAACTTGCATAACCCCGTATGCAACTCTGATGTGGTTGTCCAATCTAAACAGAACAATGCATCATATACCTAAACTCTGAACTTTTCCTGTTTTTCGGTTTTGCCAGAAATATGCAATGCAGCAAGCTATGAAAACTATGATGAACCAGATGAATACTCAAAATAGCCAATTTGGCAACGCTCCCATTTCGCCTTTTCAATTCCCAATGCCTACAACTTCTGTGCCTGATACCTCACCTTCACGCACAACTTCACCACCATCTTGGCCTGCTGCACCTTCGTTTTCTGCATCCTCAGCAACCGAGGTTGCTACCCCACCACCTCCTAGTGTTTCTCTACCGAGGGCGACCATAGACGTTTCTACAACGAAGGTTGAACAGTCTTCAGCCACTAACATGAATAATGATGTGGAGACTAAGGAGGATAAAAAGAAGTACGGTAAGAGAAAATTGCTCTTATGTTCAATTACATTCTCTTAGGATTCCACCACCACTTCCTTAATCCTTGGTGTACTTTTGCTTCGATGTATAGTCTGGTTTCCTTTTGCTAATTACTTGCATCTCGTCAGAAAAAAACACATTCCAAAGTCGTGAACATGCTATATGGCTATATTGTCACTGTCAATCTGAACAGTTGCCCTTTTGAACGTTTTCTCCAACTTCCACCACATACCTATTTATATCTTCAAGTCCATGCAACTCGATAGATGAGTAATTAGTCACCTAATTGTCTCATTTTTTGTTGTGATGAATTCGGCTTCCTTCTACAAGCTGGGAACAAGTTTGAACCTAACTGATTGTCATATGAACTGTTGATACAACTTCATAACGATGTATCTTGCAGGTATTTTGCAAAATGACATAATCGAAACTGTTTATGGCTGTAGATGCTGCATGTTTCTCCAGAATACCATTATACTCTCTTTTTCTGATTTATGACAAATTTTTGCTTCCATGGTTGCTGTCTGTTGTGGGTCCGTGTTTCCCTTATTGCAGAACATTTCCTACAATGTACTTCATTCTCAGTGACTCCAGCTGAAGCTGAAGGCTATGTGTGTTAATCTTAGGGTGATTTAGTTAGCTTAAAGATAGCTTGCTCATTTCGTTGTACTACTGCACAATGAAAATATTCTCTACAACTTGGCACCATTCAACCTTTGAGATTCAAACTCGAGACTGTGACAGTACCTGTAAGAGGTTCTGATTTTTGTTGTTTTCAGCTTTTGTGGACATTTCTCCTGAAGATCGAGAAACCCTAGTGAGGACTCCTTTTGGAAGTGCTGATGATGTCAATGAGACAAGCTCCTTAAAGGATGCTCCATTTGAAGTATGTCTTTATTGACTCAGATCTGACTACACTCTGCTGTCTAAATTGTGGTTGGGCTTGATGTTCTTAACTTCTTATGCAGGCTTCTCAAAATGGAGCTACTTTTAAGCAGGATGCTCGTACGACTGAGGGTTCTCAATCTACGAGTAAGGAAGAGTAGTATTATTCCCCATGGTCTTGTTCGTGAGATTGCTTTTCCTTTTGTTTTACATAGTTGCAATAATTTTGTTTTTGAAGCTATTTCTGATCATACTTCTATAAACTCTAGATCGAGCATTGACATTGTTAAGTAATTGGAAACTTCTGAATTGTACCTGGTTTGTGGGCTGGAGAAAATGGTGAATTTTATCTACGGAAACTTACTTAAAACTAGGTAATATCTTAAATAGACGATAGAAACTTCCAATGTCCTTTTAACTCTGTGAGGTACTCAAGACTGATTGAAGAAGGTCAATAGGAGGATGACCGCCGAATTCAACTATTTGGTGTTGATCATTTGGCATTATGGTGCTTTTTATCTTCTATTACTTGCTAGGGGAAGAGTCCTCGTTTTGCTGTTTTTTACCATGTCGTTTCACTAACAGTTTACATATCTGAAGGAACTTTTTCATCTTCATCAGCGACAGGTCCAACTTTATCGGTAGATGCTTTAGAGAAAATGATGGAAGATCCGATCGTACAACAAATGGTTTACCCGTAAGATTGTTTCCTCAAATTGCAGTTGCTATCCTACCATTGTGGATTATTCAAATATCAATATATCATCCATCATTTGCTTAATACTTGCTTTTGCCAAGAATCTTTTCCTTCATTTTTTTTGGGGTCGACTTTCTTTCTTCCTTGCTAGGTTTAATCTCATTGTATCTTTGCAGATATTTACCCGAGGAGATGCGAAATCCTACCACTTTTAAATGTAAGTAAACTAATTAAAACTGCTGATGTCGCCAATCCTAGATGATGAAATTTCACAATGATATAATATTCAATGAACTCCAGGCCAAGTATAAGTACTATTAAGTGATGGATTTCCAGTGATTCTTAGGAAATGTTTCCTTGTTCACTTAAAGCTTTATATACATGTAGTGGATCCTGAAACCTTGTGCTTTGCAAAAATTTATTTATTCTATTACATTGTTCGACAGGGATGCTACAAAATCCACAGTACCGTCAACAGCTGCAAGACATGCTGTAAGCCTTTACTGAAGCGGTGTTGGATGTTAAGTTTCTTTATTCTGTAGGTGTTACTGTAAGACATGTCTCTTTTTGCTGAAGAAGTGTTTGATGTTAAACTTTTGTTTATGAATTGATTTGGTTAGTTGAACTTTGGATATGCTCATATGGTTTTATCTATTTCTATTTGTGGTTAAATTTTGCAAAATTCACAAATATTCTGGAACATAAGACATTTACGCAAGCTTTGCAAACATCTTAGATAGTTTCATTTTGTCCCTAACTTGTTGTATGGTACAAAATTTGTCATTCTATATCATTTTGTTCAGTTGGAATTGCATATGGTGGCAGCGCTACCAATGAGGTTGACTATGGATGTAAAACTGTGTTTCATTTGATGTATTTATTTCAGAAACGACATGGGCGGGAACAACGAATGGGACACACGCATGGTGGATTCCTTGAAAAAATTTGATCTCGATAGTCCTGAGGTTAAGCAGCAGTTTGGTGAGTTAAAATATGGATTTTCCCTTCTCTTTTCAGATTATTTTATCTCATGCCAGAAGGCGACTCACAAACATTGGTGAGTGGAAAAATATATGATTCTGATCCCACTTGAACATTATAAATTTGAGTTCACATCTTGTTAGGTTCTGTCAAGCTTGGATAGTCTTAAGAATCAGAAAAGTTGTTTGCGATTCATCCTTTAAAGGTGTCCCGTTTCTTTTGAAATCTAATAGTGCACTACAACTTATGGCAGATCAAATTGGGCTTACACCGGAAGAGGTAATCTCGAAGATTATGGCCAATCCCGAAGTTGCTATGGCATTTCAAAACCCAAGAGTGCAACAAGCAATCATGGATGTACGTCTCAGATGATTCCTGATTGTGCCACCCTGCCTCTGTTTTACTTACTAATCTTCAGCACTCAATTTTTGAACGTTTTACTGGTGTTGCAGTGTTCACAAAATCCAATGAGCATAGCGAAATATCAGAATGACAAGGAGGTAATGTGGACCGGTTACTGGTTTCTGCAACCTCCAGCTACTTGCACGAAACGACCATGTTAATTTGACCGTGGTGCTGTGTCTGGTTTTGCAGGTGATGGATGTTTTCAACAAGATATCGGAGCTCTTTCCCGGGGTCACTGGCCCTTAATTAACAATAATAATAATAATCAGTGTGCCCTTCAAAATTGAATAGGCTGTTTCTGTTCCAAGTAGTTAGACCATCTCCATCCCTGCAATAGGTTAGCCATTTCATAAATGGATCCCACATCCACATCACCAATTTTAGCAACTATTCAATTCAACCATTTCAAACCATCTACATCCCTGCAATAGGTTAGCAATTGCAATTGATGGGACCTACTACATATTCTTTTCCTTAACAATACATTTGTATAATGCATAATAGATAATAGACTTTTGAAAATTCAATAAACACAAAATACAGGGACCTGTTACTATGACAACACCCCTTGTGTTGTTATTGTAACAACACTAGTCTCCAACCAATAGGAAGCTAGGGTTGAGATGACTTTTTATTAGATGAGTTGACCTAGTGTAAAATCAAAGCAGGGGTATAATTGTCATTATGAAAAATATATTTAAATAATAATAAAAAATAAAAAATAACCCAAAAATTTGGTCGCCGGAATTCTGCCACCGGTCGCCGGAAAGTGGTCGCCGGTCACCGGAATATGCTTTTTGTCGTCGGAATATGCTATTTGTCGCCGGAATATGCTTACCGGCGTCGGAATCTAGTTATCGGGGCTGGAATATGCCTATCGGCGTCGGAATCTGCTCACTAACGGTCACCGGAGTTTGGTCAACGATTTTCGTTGACCGGTCAACGGCCAACGACCACCGGATGTTATGGTCTGCATTGTGAGATTTATGGTTTGGTTTCTCATATTTTCGTATGTCTTTTGTGGTTTGCTTTATCGTGTTTGTGGTTTGCATTAAGAAGTTTCTGGTTTGCTTTATCGTGTTTGTGGTTTGCATTAGGAAGTTTCTGGTTTGCTTTCGAAAAATTTGTGGTTTGCATTGTGAGGTTTCTGGTTTGTTTTAATATATTTGTGGTTTGCATTAGGACGTTTATGGTTTGCTTTTGTGTGGTTTGATTTACTGTGTTTGTGGTTTGCATTAGGAGGTTTCCGGTGTGCTTTCGTAAATGTTGTGGTTTGCTTTGTGAGGTTTGTGGTTTGTTTTAGGAGATTTGTGGTATGCATTAGAAGGTTTCTGGTTTGCTTTATTGTGTTTCTGGTTTGCATTAAGAAGTTTATGGTGTGCTTTCGAAAATTTTATGGTTTGATTTGTGAAGTTTCTGGTTTGTTTTAATATATTTGTGGTCTGCATTAGGAGGTTTATGGTTTGCTTTATCGTGTTTGTAGTTTGTATTATGAGATTTCTGGTGTGCTTTCGGAATATTTATGGTATGTTTTGTGGGATTTTTGGTTTGTTTTAGGGGATTTGTGGTATGGATTGGGAGATTTCTGGTACGCTGCTTTTTGTGGATTTTTGCAATTCAAAGCTATGGTTTGCAATTCAAAGTTAGGAAACCCCAACCCACCAAAATTTATTGGCGGGATCTCAAGCCCATACCTACCACAATCTTCAACTGTCAGTTCCTCCAATTCTCTCAACTCTGGAAGATTAGCAACCGGAGAGGAAGTCAGTAGCACCTTCAAACTTGTGGGAAGCTTAAACCCCAACAGCAAATTCTCTCTACGCAATACAAATCGTCCCAGAGTATATTTCACGTCTACTCTCAAGACATCAAGAAACTGCAACTCCCCAATATCAGCAAGCACTTCTCTTGGATTCTTTTCACAATAAACATTTTTTAGTTCAAGCTCACAAAGTCCTTTCAACATCCCAATGGTTCCGCCCCTAATCTCCCTTACCTTACAACTCCGCAGGCGTAACTCTTTTAGGCTCCTCAAATTCCCAATATCCAGGTCCTTCGGAAACAATAAACTGCCGAAATGAAGAAGATGTAAAATCTCAGGTCCACAGCCGCCTGGTCTGCATCTGGCGAGCTCGGGCTCCGATGTTCACGGTCTTCGGCCGCGCCGGGTGGCGCCGCACCGTCGAGAAGAGTCGGGGACCTGAGATCGAGGCGGAATCGTTGTAAACTGCACGGAGATCTGAAATCGATGAGAGAATCAACCGCTCCGATCTGGCGGCGGAGGCGATCTGGCGAGTGGAGAAGAAGAAGATGCTCGTGCAGGAGTAAGAGGAGCCGGCAGCGGACGTAATTTCGTGGAGCGGAGGAGCTGCGATCTTAGTCGGAGGAGGACGGAGCGAGAGGCCATCGTGCGACGGCGGCGGCGGAGATTTTGATTTTAGTGCCCGACTCCATCGCCCTTTCTCCTTCTCTTCTATCTCGACCAGCGGAGACCGGATTCACAGCCGGCGATGATGATATATGGCGAGATTTCCGACGGGAGCGGCGACTGACGAAGGCTGGAAGCGGCGGAGTGATGATGGCAGTCGAGAAGTTAAGAGTGCGACGGCGGAGATGCGCGAGGATGGCGACTCAGCAGCGAGGTTCGGATGCTCCTTCTTGTCCATAATTATCTTTCTGTTAATTTAATATATTATTATCTAATAATTAATGGTATTTTACCCTTATACCCTTAATGAATCCTGTTGTTAGTATAACAACACTATGGGTGTTGTTATACTATCTGGACCCCAAAATACATAGCATACACCAAATAGAAATAAGGAAAAATTACATAATGAAATACAAAAAATGCAAAACAAAATACAAAATACAAAAATTCAAAATGAAAGTAAAAAAATACTAGACTACTTGTCATCTTCCTCTCCTCCAAATCGATTCCAAATCTCTTCAACTATACATCTTTGTATTAAGTTTTCATGTTCAATATAATTAACATATAATTTATGATTTTAATTTATTAACAACTTATAAGCACAAGAATTGTTAAGTTTAACATTTTATGTGTACAAAGTGGATAGAAAAGAAAGAAAGAAAAAAGAAAGAATTTGAGTGCATGAATGTGTGGGTCCCAATTGCTTATGTGGCATTGCAAAGGGGATTGCTTATTTAGCAATCTTGCTAAATAAGAAAGAAGTGCTACATCCTTGCAATTGCTTAAAGCTATTGCCACATAGGATTCCATCCAATAAGCAATAGCAATAAGCAATTGGATGGAGATGCTCTTAATGCTGCGGATTTAGAGGTCTTAGTGAGAAATTTTGGATGCTTCCTTTTTCTTGTTGGAAGTAGAAGACGGTGCTGGCCCCTGGCTGAGCTTTTAACTTTCGAAGAGTGGAGAAAGGATGCGGATGCACCTCATAATTTATAGGCATCATAATCTTATATTTATATTTATCACTAGTAATGAGCCCGCGCTCCGTTGCGGGGTATGATTTAGTTTTGGAATTAGATTGTTCATCAAGTATTTTTTTGTAGTTTACAGTTTCCTGATGAATAGATTCTTATACTAACATTGTTCAACATTGCAATATAACCATTCCCAAAAGTCATATTTGTTTGATCCACAAAAAGGCGACTCAACTATCCAAACTTCAGTTGAAACGTCCATTGGCCAAAATTAGTGAAATTTCTCTCATCCTTTGGGTAGCTACCACTCCATGATATAGAAAGTGAGGTAGAAGTATTCACAAATTCATGATACAATAGAATTGGAACATAATATTTGGGATGATTTATATCTCAATAAGCGATGCACTGGAAATAAACATTAGGTACAAAGAATCTACTGACGTTGTTGCAAAGACATCGTTAAGCTATGCTGCAAAGAATCCACTGTCGGTGACGATGATGTTGTTGGCTAAGTGATTCATGTGCATGTTGATATTGGCTTGGACTATTGGTGAGGTTGGTTGTGGTTGGCCACAGAAAGGATGGTAAACTCCAAATGGGTTTGAGGTAAATAGCCAGGTTTAGGGAGCTGAACGTCAAATGAAAGCCAGCGTCCATTCATGGCAACAATTTCTGGAGGGCAATGGCCATGCTGTTGAGGGTTACGCGCCGACAGTTCGTCAGCAGGAACTCCAAGTAAAGACTCAGCGATCTTTCCAAGCATGATAAAGCATGCAGAACCTGTAGTGTCTCCCACTGCTAAATGGATTTTGTAGCTGAGAAAGTGTATAAGAATTCCAGGGTTAGCTGATTGTAGAAGTTGCAATGAAAGAAATAGTTTTGTGTTAGACAAACTATTTCTGGGTTTCCTGAGGTATCAACTGGCCATGCTCATCATACCAAAAATCAGTAGTACCAGGAAACTCTCTAGCTGTTTTGGAGCAAAATGCACATCCTAGATAAAATCATGGTCGGGAAGACTGAGCGGAGAGGATCTGTGCTAAGCAATGGTAATGTGTAGCCTATAAGTAAATAAAGCAGGCAAGCAAAGTAAGTTAGGTAGGGAAGCACTTTGTTGGTTCAGAGAAAAAGGAATTACACAAACGGTTGCATCAATTGGCCAACTAAAAGCAAGCAGACAAACAAATAGGTTAGGTTTTATAAATTAGCATGTTATGCTTGATCTTAGTATGCATGCATGAAATACAGTGCTGGCAGAGGTAGGTTTGTGTAAGTAGCACGTACATCAACCATTGATGGGTTGCAAAGGTGGATTAGGTCCAAATTTTTTTTTGGTACTGTCAGCTTGGAATAGGTGTTCTTCAAAAGAGGTCGAGAACCACGGAGGATAGTATTGAATTGTATCATTTCCACCAAGAGAGCTATACATTGGGGAAAAGATTAGATAAAGAAAAAGTCAATTGTTGAAAAGTTTCATTGGAAGTAACTTACGCAGAGTGCAAAATATTTGCCAAAACGCAAGATGGTTCCAGCACAAAGCGTGTGGCAGGGGTGCTGGTCAAAAATATGGCGTCTTGGAAAAACAATGAAAAAGTAAGCATCAATACATGATAATGTAGATAAGGCAAACATCAGTTGTCAGGTCGAAAACTGCGATCTAACCTGTTGTTACATCACTTATCTGAAGACTACATACACCTAGCACAACAGAACCAGAACGGCCAAGGTATTCTAGTTCTTCCCCATCTAGAGATCGTGCAACATCGCCACAGATGGTGATATTAAGGCGTACATGCCTGCAAAAGTACAGCGAAACAAAGACAATAAAAAAAGAGGAGATAAAAGATAACAAATGAAGGACTGGAAAAGCAGACAATTGTAATGCATCGAAAACCTCTCGTTTTGTATGACCAGCTTGCGCCTAATAATAGCATGAGCAGAGGTTACTGAGCATGACAGACCAGCTACGGACACAACTTTGCCAACTACATCTACATTTGAAGAGGTTGGCAAACATAGTCAGCTCGCCAACTGTAATGGTGAAATTGAAGCGGAGTTCATGAGTTTAAAGTAGTTTGGTAGGTAAACCTATTAGCTGGTTTGCTGAGCGAGGTAAGGAGCACAAGGAGTTGAAGTCAACAAACTCAAACGAATTAGCACAAAAACCAGGCGACATCATGGTCACATTGTTAAATATGGTTTCTTGAGTAAGAACCAAATTCAATGTATGGGAGCAAGGATGCCACATCGTTTGTGGTTGTTGTAGATGGAATCTAGAAACTAAATATACACAGCCCAGTTGCAGGATTATGCCAAAATGGGGAGCTAAATTTGATGAGGCGACAGATTGAATCAATGTTCCCTGTCAAAGTAGGTAGCAGGCGAATCAATAGAGATGACTCAGGATCAGAAATGTTATTGGAAAATAGAAAAACTGAAAGCAAATAGAGTGTTACCTTTGCATCGGTCCAGAGACTGCAATATGGTTTTTCTAGGTCGTCAGATACCCAAACATGTAGGAGTCATAATTTCAGAATAGTTTCTAGGTCTTCAGTTCCATTAAGATCGAGAAGTAGCTTAGGAGTAGACATCGCCTTCCTGTGAGGAAATAGAGGAAGAAGGTTAAAGTGAGAGCAAGAATAAGAAAGGTGGAACAACAGTTGCGTTATGCTTCTGTTTAGGCAAACAGAAGGTTCGGGAAATAGAGGAAGCAGACACACTAAAAAATCTGGGTGGGAGGTAGACGAAACGAAAGGAAAAGAGGAAAGAAAGGGTATAAGATCGGGCATAAGTGCTGGGCTAAAGGCCCAGATGGAAGAGTCGGGTTGTATTTTTTAGGTGTAGTCTTTCCAACATCAATTTTGTATACTACAGCATCAGATATCGTTTCTGATGGAGAATTGAAACCACAAACGCTGTATATAATTCTTGATAAACGGGAGGCATACAAAGTAATGTTATTTCTAGGCATTTGAAAAAAACATTAGATTCGATCATATGAAAAGATAAGAATAAATACGTAACAATAGCTAGTTCCTACTTCAATAATCATAATGTTAAAGATCACATATGGGAAACTGTGGTAGTATGCAAGGGAATTGTTGTCATCACTTCTAATATTCAAACAACTCTTGAATCACAGTCCATATTAGGGACCAATTGGCCAACTGATTACTTTTGTGGCAATGACATAACGGTACATATGCAAAAGTAATTCCCAAAATGTGTCTTCAACATTTACAATAGATTCAGGCCGATTGAACTACTTGATTAAGTCAGGTGGTAGTTGTTGTTGTGAAATACCCAGATCAACAAAGTTCTACAAAATATGCGCATCATGTTCAGGGAACGGCATGTACACTACAAAAGATGACCTATCAGCAAGTTCTCATATTGCAAAAGTACACAAGCATAAATTGTTTGACATTCGCTAGAGAATTTGACAGCCAGCATGTGAATGGACTGGGCAATGCATGCTGAATCAGTCGTGAAAGGCTGATTCATTCCATAGCGTGGCAACTCGAATGTGCAGCGCGAAATTTGAATTTGGGCACTCCAGATCTGGCCACGCAATGTATAGTTCCCCTGCAAATGTCTTGCCACGGTTCCTCTTGAGCAAATGGTTGATCTCCTCCTTACTCAGCGCCGCGTACTTGCTTGGTGGTACACAGATCAACGACAGAACTGCCTCGTGTTCCAGCACGACGTCAGCTTCTTCTGAACCGTCGCGGCATCTTGCTTCCAGTTGATAGCGCAAACTTGCAACAAAGAGGTAAGGTTAGGTTTGTAGCTAATATATGTATTAGCCAGGGAACAAACGACACAGGTATCATGAAAGCTTACCCCGGTATTTCTGGAGTCGATTTGCAGATGGATTTTCTGTAGATGACCTGCGTGAAATCAAACTTGCAGGCGTAGAGGATCTGAAATTAAATGATTTTTTTATTGATGTGAGTGTGCTAAATATATAAATCGGTGGATGTGTACGGGGTGTAAAGAATTAGCAGGGGACTACCTTGTTGCCGCTTGTTGGAGAACCAAGCCCTGCCTTAATCTCACCAAGTGTCTTCTTTTCAGGTCTTGTTGCTCGCAGCCAACCTATCTTCTCCCCAGTGTCCACTCTGACGTAAGGAACTGGTTTTCGGTTCTTAAGGAAACTATATTGGAGGACAAACAAATTGTGTTAGCGTTGACTCATTGTTGATGCAACATTTGTTGCTCAACTAATGTGCGGGTGATATTGGAAACAATGTACATGTGCATTGTGTCCTTGAAGGCATCTGCGTATGTTCGTATAATCAGTCTACTGGCAGGCGTGGATTCAAACTCGATTGGATATTTATGCCCATTCGAAGGAGGCACTTGCATCGCTAACTTAACAGTTGTAATAAGAGGCAAGCGAGCTTCAGCAGCTGGTGCATCCTTTAAATAGTCATCTATGTCATAGCCATGGTAACGAACTGCGGCCTTTGCTCCACTGTTTGTAATAACTAATATGTTATTTTGTAAATTTTCATAAAGTAAATAATGGTTATTAATTCTTGAAAACATACCACGCATCCTCGATGACCAAAAGGAACACTTTCAGGGTTCCACCAATTATTTTTGGGAGTGTGAGGCGCCTAACGCATCCCGTGATGTCTAAATCATAAAATTTAGTTAAGCCACAAAAACATTTATTAGGATATTGTAATGAGATAAATAAATGAAATCGCACCTGAATGGCAGTCGTAGCTATCTGTTTGAATTGGCGCCACTGAAAAGTCAGCGTTGATGTATGAGCGAACGGGAAACTGGGGATTCTCGAGGTCCTCGTGAATGTAGGAAATTTGTTGTTTGGATGTCAGCAATAAGCGCAATTCTCTGTGAACAATCCGTCCCGTTACTCTTGCAGGGACAACAACAACTGTATCCAGTCGATGGAGCTTGTTGACTTTGATTTTTGTGCAAATTTCCCTGATGTCCTCCTCCTCAACCATTCCTTCGAGCAATCGGTCCTGTAAGAAAGCAGCCGATCACTGAAACACTCCTTTGGCATGTGAGAAGTTGTTCGTAATTTTTGTAATCTGAGTGCTGAAAGCACCATGCACAAATTTGTTCTCATGAAAAATGCAGAATGCTGAGATCTTGCAAAGATGTCTGGTGTTTAATAAGCAACCTTTTTGTCCAGCCAAAGCATGTGCATGGTTCTCTTCCTCCACATGTTTCCTGTTCTGAATTGAAACCATATCTTGACAAGGCGTGCGACCACAGTATGATCGTTGACACCCAAACGTAAACCCCGAAAGGTGTCTGAAGATGCAACAGGATCTGTAACACAGTTCAAGATTTTGTGATTCACGAAAGCGGTCAGCCTTTTTTAGTGGGCGGTCGTATTGGAATCAATAATGTTCGCAGGACCACCGACCAAAAACTAACTGTACTCACCCTGAATATCGGTGGGGACCATGGCATCGCATCGTGCACGTTCCCGATCCTGGCGCGACGTGGCCATTTCAAGTGTGGTCCCTGATTTCCCAACGAAGAAACCGATGAGTAGTAATTTTAGGAACTGTAAGAACAGTGATGTAGAAGGAGTCGAGGACCTACCTTTGTGGCAGGGATTGTCCTGCGGTCCAAAAGATGGGGCTTTCGCGGTGGATTGCGATCGAGGGCGCAGAGGTTGGTTTCTTCGGAAGCCTTGCGACAATTTAGGGTTTCGAAAGGCTAAACTGTCTGTGACGGTGTCATAAAACGAATGGACGTTGGGCTTTGTTGTTTGGGCCTACACTCCACCTGTTTTACATTTGAGCTACCCCTCTTTATCGCGGCTTGCACGGGTAAAAATGTCTGGCCTTTTGTTTCTTTGTTGGGCTGCGTATACTGCATCCAGCGGACCAGTACCATTGCGTATTCATGAATTCATTTCACAACCCGACCTTTGTTCAGAGTGGTTTGTTTACGCGTTATTCAAGATCTGCATCCATCTTGTATCAGCAGAACGACCTGAGAACACAAAGAAGACAGGGATATAAAAAACTGACAAGTCATGGAGCTAGACTTTTGTGGTTTGTTTACAATTATCTACGTGTAAACCTCGGATTTTATTTCATTTATACTTAGAATACTACACTACTCAGATCCAACATACTTTCTCCAGGAACAAAAGAGGTGCGACTCCATTCTTATCTTACTCTGCAGACTTGCTAGCAAATCTCCATATAACATCCAAGGAGCCATTACTAACCATTATCACATTAAGTTAAGAAAGGATCATGCCAACCACTAATCACGGATTTACATTAATTACATAAGCTCTACTACTTTTCCCGGACTATGTTTATAATATGACATTCATCTTGACTTCCAACTCTGGTATAGCTCCTCTATATAATTATAATATGACATTCTTTAGTTCATTTTCTCAGATTCTAATTAGTTATTAATTCATAAAACTATAGAAGATATCAAGCAACGCATTGATAAATTGCAATTGCACAGGAAATCAAGGCCCTAAGTTCTCAATAATTGAGCAATCATACATGAGAAACTTGAAAAACCAGGTAAAGCTTATCACTAATACTATAGAAGAATCAATTGGATACAAATAAAAAAAGCAACAAACTGAATCATTGTAATAACAAAAGCCCATTATAGTGAACGCTCCCAAATCAAATAACCTCTTGTAAGGCTCTTCCTTCAACATTGCATGCCCGACTGAGATTGCTCTCCAAATTCAACAGCAAATCCTAATTCCTTCTTTCCAGGTAAAGTATCATCGAAATTTAGTTTATGGTCATACCACAACCAGCTTCAATGAACTCATTCACTACATACACGATCGCCAAATAAACAATCAGAACAGCTACATAACATACAACATATCACTTGAATGACTTCGGTCAGAAAGAAAGGTGAAGCAGATAATAACTTGAGAAGGTATCAATTGGCAAAGCTTGAGAGGTTTGTTAATTCTCATTAGCTAGTCTGCAGTTTTCCTGAGATTCTCTGTTACTTCATCTGCATTTTCATCTCTGCTTAGACTCTAGCTTTTCTATGGATCAAATTCACAAAAAGTTTAAGAAAATTTACTCTTCTAATGAGTATACCAACTCCAAAATAAGACTCTGGGTTTAACAAACAAAATTTGAGGAGAAGGAAAACCGATACTTAAATCCGAGGGAAGAATCATTCAAATGTATGCACTCTCCCATTTCATATAGCAAGCGCACAAGAGCAACATGTCAAATGAACAACAATTAAGATTGAGGAAAACTTTACCTCCCATGTCATCTTGTGGTTGGACATACTGCTAGTCCCGCGAAAATTCTACTGAAAAGGCATAACATTTTATAAGTGGACAAATAATGAATTGCATCATTGAATCCATTGTTTTTTTCATACATAGATGCAAGAAACTTGAACTTAACAAAAGAAAAGAACCAACAGCTAGCATCTGAGAGCTAACAAAGGTACGATTAAGCAAGGAACGATTAACAACATTGGTCAAAAACAAAAGGAGTAAATGAATCGGTGAATCAGAACGCAAGGGAATCCACCTCAAGAGGAATTCAGTGACTAACTCCCACCGTGATACTAACCATCTGAGCCCATCAGTAAAGTATTACTTTCCAAAAATAGATCGAACATACTTGCTTAGAGAAAGTGAGAACGTTCCACCCATGAAAAGAGAGGGACATAACAATCAGCTACAAACCAAAAACATAACCTGCATATTGGGCTCTCCTCCCTACAGTATAACACTCCAAAAGAAAGTTACAACGAACAAAAAGAGAGCAGAAGAAAGACTCTGAAACAAACCCAATAGAAAAGGGAACATGATCTATATAACTGATAACTCTTGGATCCACAAAGTCGGTATCATATTCGCCTAAGGAGACGAATCCCAGGGAGAAGATTTGGATTCCAAAACTGCAATCTGGCCATTCTGTTTCCTGATCAATCTCAAAGCCAAGGACAAAAACAAAGAAATATCAGTAAAACAAACTGAAAATGGCGATCTACCTTGAGATAGAGAGATAAAAGCAAGTTGAAAGATGAATCGACGTGGGTCGAAAATGGAGAGCTGGAGAGTGAAAAGATTAATAAAATGGGAGCAAACCTTTTTATGTCGTTTCTCAGCTCCTACCAAGCAGAACTCTTCTCCCAAACACGAAAGGCATTGCCGATATTTTCTCTGGATAAGAGAAAAAACACTGTTAAATAGAGGAAGAGAGAACGATCCATCCACGAACAGAAATATTAACCGTCAAAAATTAAAACGGGACCTACGAATCAGTATGCTCCGGCTTGAGAATCGGCACCGCACCATCTTCGGATCTCCTCCTCCTCAGGTCCAGAAGACACCGTACAAATTCCATGAACCCCTCCCGATTGGCGACGCACTGGTGGTTGATGAGGTCGGTCTTCTTCCCGGAAATGACGAGGGCGAAGACTTCCAGCTCCCGGTGGATGGATCTACCGTTGTTGCCGACCAGGCCCAAATGACGCCACTAGTCCACGCTGCGCAGGAGCTGGGCACACCGTGAAGAAGGCCTGCCTGAGAAGGAACAGAACATCCATTCCATGGAGTTCTCCCTGGTTCCGCACCCAAAACAGACGGAACGGGAGCACCAGCACTGCAAAAAGAGAGAGAACACAATAGTCAGTAGAAAGAGAGAGGAAAGTGCGAAATGCATTTGCAAGGAGAAAGAAGAAGAGGATATCTGCAGTGCGTCAGTATTCATCTCGAGACCACCACCCACAACGTAGCTCTCTCCTTTTGTCTCAGCAGGGTCAGGTCAATTCATCTCTGATTTCAGTCTCAATCGGGTGGTAAAAAGAGAGAGCAAAAGGGCTGCGAGAAAAGACAATCAGAGGGAGAAGAGGATCTCTAACCAGATCCGCGGGCAACGTGCTTTGCTTCGCACATCATTAGGGAGATCTAGCCCAAGGTGGAAAAACCCTGGCACAAACCGGCGGCACAAATCGACTTTTCTGAATAAAACAACCGGGCCCACGCGCAGAGTTCCAGCCAATAAGAGGCAGATAAACAGTAAATTTCGGTCACATTGAACAGTCCAAACAGTCTACATGGACAGTTGGGGCCGGTCTTTGGAAATAATTCTCTTTAATGTATGAAGGTTGTTAACTTTCCTTCAAATATTTTAACGGATTATATCTTTCATTTTAAGTCAATTTTTTTTTAAAAGATGTACAAAAAATTAGATTAATCGTGCTCTTCAAAGTGACATTCGGTTTGATATATTTTTAAAACAAAATTTGACATTTTTATTATCATGTCATACCATGTGGCATGTGGTACCACTTTCATTATATCACGTGATATGGAAATGTATTATGATGGTATAAATATATCATAGTATAAAATGATTGTACACATAATAATAATAAAAAATTATTAATATTGTAGCGTTATAACATAATCTTTGAACTTTTAGGTTCTATAAACCCAAACAATTATCAAACTTGTCACTCATGTGACAAAAAAAATTATAAACATTAAGTTAGTAATAGAAAAACATATTTTCTGGGATTTTGATAGAAACCCGTGTTTCTGTTCCTTTGCATATCATACTTATTTGTTAGTTATTATTGTGTGGGATTCGATTGGGTATTTGAGAAATAAGTTGGGGTAGTTATAGAAAATTGTGGGTTTACTATTTAAACTATGTTGATACGTGGGTATGAGAGTTAAGCAAGATTAAACATAAACTACTTTCCCTAATCCTCTCTCCCTACTTCCTCTGATGAACCCTTCCTTCCTCTCTACAGGCTACTGTCGCAGCCTTCTTCTTCCTCTCATTTCACCTCAATTCCCAATTCTCTTCTCATCCCATTTTCCTAATGGGATCAATCCCTAATTGATCCACCCTGATTCTAATCCCTAGGTAGAACCCTGAACGTGGGATTCTATCATATTGGTTAGGGGTGGAAGTTTGGGTTGTGGGTTGTGGATAATCCGCAAACCGCACCAACCCTTGCCTATTGTGGGTAACCATACCCACAAGTTGTGGGTAGAGGGTTGGGTGTGGGTAGTAAAATAACGATTTTTGTGGTTAGTGGTTATCCACTGTTCACCGCGGTTAACCCACAAAATCCACAATAACCACACTAATTATATTAATTTAGTGAGTTAACTTTATAATATAATAGTATGTGAAAATTGTGAGGATAAAAATTAAAGTAGCCACCAAATAAAAAAGACACACCTAATCAGTTTTATGTAAGAATTTTTTAGTTTATAAAACTCTATAATCGATATAGTGGAGAATAATCAATTCATTAAAAGTGAACACCTTTTATAACTTTTATCAGTATGTTTTTGCTTTTGTGTGAAAAAAATACAAGATCATATTTAATTGTCATATTTCACCCCTAGTCGGGGAAATATGAAATCACAGCTCTCTGACACAAAAGTTGAATATCAAACTCAAAAAGAAAAAATCTTCACGTTGAGTAAGATCGATGTACAAAATTGTATCTCCACGAACAACACAAGTGTATATCACTGTAGTCTAGTTACGAACAACAAATACGTTAGTGGCAACTAGAACTCTCTACTTGCAAAGATGGATTTTTGCGGATAACCACACCCAACCCGCACAAACCCACAGTGGGTAGTGGTTACCCACTCACCACTGCGGTGCGGGTGTGTGTACCCACAAAATGTGGGGCGGGTAACCACACCCACCCCAATTTCCACCCCTAATATTGGTATATGAGCTTGGTTCGCAACAGGTCCTCACGACTCGTAACCAGGGACGCAAACAAGCAAACAATGGTGTTAACCAAATAAATGACCGCTGCTGAGAAGGTTGCCGCCGCTGAGAAGGCCGCACAGGAAAAGAGTCTTGCCAGTACGGCAGCGACGAGACAAGGAGATGGCGGAGAGACGGTCGCCGCGGCCGTCATGCCTCCGAAATCTGGGGCGACCAAGGGTTCCGCGCCGCAGACGGTGATGGATCCGGAGGAGGTCACAATGGAGGATGTGATTAAGGATGAGAATCTGCAAGTGGCCGTAAAGAGGTTGGCTGCGATCCAGGTGCATAATCGGGCGGTACGAAAGGCTGAAATGGATAAGTTGTGGCAGGCGATGAACAGGATGATGAACGTCCTCGAGGAAGCGCATGGGAAGCCGCTAGACGAAGTTTGTGGGGGAACAACGGGGACGACGTGGTGGCCACCGAGACATCGGCAGCGGCATTCCTCGCGAAGTAGACAGCTGAGGCGGCGGCAGTCCCGTAGACAGCGGCTCCGACAGGGGTTGCGGGTGGTAACTCGGGGAGGACTGCCATGGAACGTGCTAACCGAACCTTGACGGTGCTAGGTTTGGAGCTCGGGCTTCTACCTACGTCCATGACCCAAGAACTGGCAGCTAGCAAAGGCAAGAACAAGATGCCACGGTACGACGACGGGGGCCCGAATCGGAGTTTTGGATTTTCGGGTCCAATGACTCGTAACGAGGTGGACGGCCACGCAGGGGAGCCCAATGGTTTGGGGTGGTTGGGCCTGGATTATGGCCAGAAAGAGGAAGAGCTGAGCTTGGCATGTGAAGACAAGTGCTTCAATTGTGATGAGCGTTCCATATTTGGACACAAGTGTGCGAAGCTGAACTTGATGATGCTGGTGGGACGATGGAAGGATGAGGCCGAGTACAAGGCCGCGGTAAATGGTAAGGGCGAAGAGGTGGTGGACTGACAACCTTGGGGACAAGGTTGTTCCGAAAGAGATGGGGATGATAGAAACCTGTGTATCTATTCTTTTGCATATCAGACTTATTTGTTAGTTATTATTGTGTGCGATTCGATTGGGAATCTGGGGAATAATTTGGGGGTTTAATAAGTTTGGGTAGCTATAGAAAATTATGAGTTTACTAATTAAACTATGTTGTTACGTGGGTATGAGAGTTAAGCAAGATTAAACCTATACAAATTATGATTGAGGCATCATCCATGATGGTTTTTTCCCCTTTCCTTTGTGTTCTTTCTTTTTCTAGCATGGAGTAGTCTCCTATTCACTTGGGTGTTGTAGAACCCTAACTTATACCATGTAACTACTTGTATGGATTGAATGATTGTGTGTGGGTGATGTTTAATTTGAGATTTGAGGTATTTTTCATGGTGATTGTGCATTGTGTGTATCTTGCAATCTATTGTGCTATTCTAACCTAACTTAGAGGAAAATCCCCTTTTCTAAAGAGACTCTAATTGAGTTGGGTTTCCTAGGTATTCCATACCTCCTAACTAGGTTAATGTAGGGCAAATCTCTAAACTCAAATCTAGCATCTAGGTTAATTGTGCATTGGCCGCTCCAAACCCCGGTTTGAGGGAGAAGTTAAGGCAACGCTCAATGGATTGGGCCAAGAGGGCTACATTTGTAGCCTATAATGCTTTCCTTGGCCTAGCAATTGAGAGGTGGTTTCCAACCACTGTTGTCTCTCTTAGCGGCTCACAATCGCGTTTTCCCATACTGATTCATTCGATCTCACGGTTTATGGTAGTTGGTTAAGAGGAAGCAACACCCGAGTGTAGCTTCTCACCTAGAGTTTTCTACTACTTTACTTTTCAAGTCTTGCTTTTCAATAGTAGATTGTAGGGGTTTTCACAAAACAACAACCCGCTAGATAATGTTTCAAATAGTCGAAGTAGGGGTACATGGGGCGGCCCGGATCGATATTTAAACATATTTCCCCTATATTTCACCCATTTAAGGTTTATACTTGGACTTTAGGTAAGATTTTATTGCACCCATTTAAGGTTGAATTAGTCATTCTCATAAAGATTATAACAATATGCTCTAGGATGTCGATCTTCACTCCAATGGACAAAATCTGGGTCCCAATGGTGGATTGAGGGCTCAAATAGACCCCAGGGGGTCTCTTCGTCACTTTCTCTCTCTGGAACTTTGTTTTTGCTGTCAAAAGTCAGATCTCCTTCCAAAATTCCAAAATTAGCTATAAAATCCGCGACTGGGCAGAATATAGGCACGAAACACGACCGTGTTTCAGCCCGTGTTCATGTTTCTTGATGCACACCGTGTAGGAGCAAAAAACGACAATGTTTTCTCTTTCTTTGGCCATGTGTCTCTTCAGTACACATTATACGGCCGGTGTAGGAGCAAAACCCCGATCGTATTTCTCCTGGCTGGCACACGGGTGTTGTCCCATAAACACAATCTTGTTCTCAGGAGCACGCCCGTGTTTCTTTCTCTAGTCCAATTTTTAGTCGCCAAATGATCTACGATTAACCCGAAACTTGTGTCTATGCCCCGCTTTACTTGCTAGGATTTGAATATGACAAATAAACACAATCTAGCATAAAATAGGTCAATGAGAACGCAAATCAAAAGCCAAATCTATTAAGAAATAAGGGCGTGCATATATAATTTATCACTTATCAATATGCCATTTTTCTATTGAATTGCCATATTTTTTCCTGGTTAAAAGCATATGCAAAATTTATCTACATTGCCACAATTATCGACTTTGTGACAATAATACTCACTTTTTGTGAAGGACAGAAACGATAAAGTATAGGTCCTTTATTTTTACGGGGTGAATTGCAAACTTGGTCAATCATATTACTCATTTATAACACTTTAGCCAACCGAATAAAAAACCATTCAACTTAGCCACCGATACTACACGTATAGGACTGGGACTGGATAAATTCGCACCATTTAACTGGACCAGACCGTATAGCCACCCCTAATAGCGAGTGATCAAATATGACATAAATGTGTAGTATCGATGGCTAAGTTGAATAGTTTTTTAATTGAATGGCTAAAATGTTATAAATAAATAATATGGGTGACCAAATTTACAATTCACCTGACTATCAATTATTAAAAAAAAAAAAAACAATTGCAACCCACCGCCACGAGATAACCCCATATATTCGTACAAAGAACGAAGATAACCCATATATATAAGTAATATATATATAACCAAAAGGATTCAACTCCCCCTAGGCCCTAACCAACAAAAGCCCTAGAAAAGCCAACCCTTCCCCGTATCTCTCGACATCTCCCCTTCTTTCTACCTTCATCGGCTCCGTTGCCCTACAACTCCCTGAGATCTGGCCTCCGCCCTTTAGCCCTCCTGTGTGTTTTCTCGCGGTTTCCTTTGCTGTTCCTTTCGGTATCCTTCGAAGGTGCGCTCTTCTCCTTGTTTGTTACTGTCTCAATTTGTTTATGTTGTTTTCGATATCTGGAAAAAGGTCAGATCTTGAGATGCTGGGTGGCTGATTTCCTCGCTGCTGCATATTCGTTTGGTTCGGTAGCAGATTGTTTCGGATTGTGGCTTTTGAATAACGGAAACCTGGGCTTTATGAGCTAATTCGATATATGCGCCCTCTCGTTCTATTGGACGTGATGGTAGATTTGTATTAGGGTTTGGTTTGACATAGAGTTTTCGACATGGAGAGAGATTTTGTCAATCGATCTTTAAATTTTGAGTTTCGGCTTGTGGCTAAATCTGCAAAGCTGTATAGTTGGAAGCACGTATGGAGAGAAATTTTGCCAATCTATCTTTAAATTTTGAGTTAGGGCTTGTAGCTGAATATGCGCATCTATGAGGTTTGGTATATGTGGAAGCACGTACCTTCAATTCCTTCGGGTAATAAATGTTCTTCGCCAATGGTGGGCATGAAATATTTTCTGGTGAATGATACCTGACCGTGTAATTTTGGTTAGTTTCCGTAGGATGTTATGAAGGCAGATGTTAATAGTAATTCTTTCGCTGTGGTATTCATAATAGTTCTTGCGTTTTTGCAGGACCCTTTCGTGCTTTCTTGGTCGAGGATACATATCTTCAAATTAAATGGCTACTTCTGTTGACATGTCTCTTGACGATATTATTAAGAAAAATAGAGGGAGAGGCAGAGGCCGAGGTAGTGCCCAACGTGGGCGAGGAACTGTTAGGTCATTTAGTGCTGGAAGAATGACAGGGAAGGTTCATAGAGGTCCACTTGGGGTGAATGCGCGGCCATCACAGTTCACAATTTCCAAGGCAAGCACAATACCAAGGATCTCATGCTTGGCACTTGATATCTCTATGAAACCGAATTTCAGAGGATCTCTAATAATGCTTAGAAACTCAATATACAGTGGATCTCTGACGTAATGCATTCACGGGGAAGCTCATTAATGGCAACCATTACTTCCGTTGCATATCATAGTTATCATTGTGGGCATTTTGAAATTTCAGCTGCTTGGGCAACGGATTGGTCATTCTGCTATGGGCCAGATCTCACTAAAATAGATACATAATATGCAATTTTGCAACTGCCTAGTATTTATGCCGGTGGTTCCACTAGGTGAAAACTTTGGGTTTTCCTCTATTGAATCAGCCATCAATTAGCCTATGCCTACAAGGTAGTGGTGGCGATTGATGTGATCCGTGTAATGGGAGATAGTAATGCATCCTCTTGTCATGTGTGGAATGCTCGATGGGGGAAGTCTCATGTCCTTTGGCAAGGGAGTTACCTTCCTGAACTTTGGAGCTGGAGCTCTCACCTAAAGCATAACAACATTGTTCACATGCAGTGGATTGATTTGCTCCTCCCTACATCTGATGTCGCAATTTCCTCAAGTCTCCCCAAATGGTTGCCTGAGCTTTTTGCCAAATTGCAGTTTCTTTTTATACTGGGATTTACTAGTCTGAGATAGATATTCTGGGAGGTGTCCTTTGTTGCTCTGCTTCAAGCTGACACTTTATTTCCTTTCTCCAGCCTGCTCGCAGAGTTAGAAATTTGCCTTGGCAGCATGATTTGCTCGAGGAAAGTATTAGAGCTGCAGGAATAACTGGCATCGAAGTGGGTACAAAGTTGTGTATCTCAAACTTGGATCATAAGGTGTCAAATGATGACATAAGGGTACAGTTCAAGATTCTTCAAGCTATCTGATTTTCACGTTAGGTGCTTTATTTAATGGGATTCTGAGTTAGTTTTTGCTGGAGGTCAGGAGCTTTTTGCTGAGATTGGAGACCTAAAGCGATATGCTGTTCATTATGACAGAACAGGCCGCCCTAGTGTAAGTTCTGAATGTTATACTTTCAGTTATTCGATTGTAGTGCTGAGAATACTGCTTCAGTTTGCTTCGTCTCCCTCTGGTTTGAAGTGCCTTTGTCATTATATGTTGATTTGTTTTTTATTTGATTAGAAGAGATGTTGGTTGCATTTGACCATCATTAGCTATCTGCATTTTAGAAATGTAGTTGTGATGCACGGTGTGTTCAACTTAAGCAATATCTGGTTGGAATACAGCAGTTAGTGAAGTATGTTTGTTACTGCATTGAGACATTGTTCTTCACACTCCGAAAATACCACGAAGTTACATTCTTGTGCTGGGAAGTTTGGAACTGGAATGTATAATAATACATATATGGATTTGATTTAGTTGTTTAATTCTCAGGGACCATAATGGTATTCCTTTCTTTTGTGTGCTCTAATCCAATGCGTAATATATGAATTTGAAGTAGTTGGTTGGGGACCACAATGGTAGCCCCTTTCTTTTGTCTACTCCTTTAAACATTGTCGGTTTGCTGCTCAACCTGTAATTACCTTCTGATGTGGCCTGTTCAGTAACTTTTATTGTATGGCAATTGAGGCATAAATTTGGCCTTTTCTTGTGGATTCATTACTTTTGATCTATTTGTTTGTGATATGTTCATCATAATTGAATCTGTAAACATGTTACAGGGTTCTGCTGAAGTAGTATACACACGGAGAAGTGATGCATTTGCTGCTCTGAAGAAGTATAACAATGTGCTATTGGATGGGAAGCCTATGAAGATTGAAATTGTTGGTGCCAACGAGGATTTGCCTATATCAGCTAGAGTAAATGTCACTGGAGTCAATGGAAGACAAAAGAGGACTGTTGTTATGACGTATGTGAATTTTTCCCCTTTCTAAACATCAATTCTGCTTGGGGCTTGGACTGTCCAAACTCCTTCTTTAGCAGACTTTCACCATCATTAGTTGGTAGAGGACCCTGGAATAGTTTGCTGGATTATCCTCTTGCCAGGATTCTTGTCTTATTGAGCACATAGAAGATGCGGTTGGTGTTTCTGGGTGTCATAGTTTGTCAAGAAATGGGCTCTTAGATGTTTTTTTCAGGATTAGATTGATTGTTGTTGAACTGTTTAAATATTGCAGGGCTGGACGGGGCCGTGGGAGAGGGGGCTTTGCTGCAGCTACACGGGGCAGGGGTTCTGGGTAATACTTTGTTTTGTGCTCTCGTGATGATTTATGAAGTTTCAACATTCAATTGTTTATCTGATTTAGTGTACCGGACTTGCTGTATCAATCCTGTGCTTGCGTGGTGCTTGCAGTCAAAGTAAACGCGGGGGACTGCAGACCGGTAGCCGTGGTGGTCGTGGTGGTGCTGGCGGTCGTGGTGGTGGTGTAAGGGGAGGTGGAAGAGGGCGAGGCCGTGGGAAGAAGGGGGCCGTGGAGAAGTCAGCTGATGATCTTGACAAGGAGCTAGAGAACTATCATGCGGAAGCCATGCAGTCATAAGGAAATTACTGTGGTTGTGGTAGAGGGAACTTGAAACTAGTAGTAGTGTTTAGCCCCGCTTTACTGTTTTGGTTGGAGTGCGCTGGTTTGATGATGTGGATGAGGAAAGTGTTTACTGTCTATATCAAGTGCTCGTACTTCTGTATGGATGATTCGCTAGTTATCTTATCTGTGGGTCAGTTAGGTGGGAAGTTGGATTGGTTTCCTGTAGGAACTTGAAGGGTTGTTGTCTGTTTGGTTTGAATTCATCGATTGATCTTGTATTCCAGCACCATTTACAGCCTCTTGGGCGCAACTTTAGTGAGATGCTAAGCTGGTGGGGTGGGAGGCCACCAAGCTAAGCAGCGCCTACACCAGCTGTGTCAACAACTTGGATACAGGAACTCTACTCGTGCAAGAGATTAGTTTGGAATGATAGGTGGATACCCGCATATCACAACAGACCCGGTGCGTTACTCGGGTCGGGTTTTGTTTCAACACATATAATCTTGCCACTATGGTGAGACTAAGTGCACTTCATACCACTATCAAATCATGATATCATCACTATCGAATAGTAACAATACGAGATGATATGATAGTAATATGATGCCATCAAATTTTTTGTCAAAAGTATGACCTCTTACCAACATTATATCACCATCATATCAATATCCATCTCACCAGTCATATCATAATCTTACCATTATGGTAAAACTAATAGCATCATAATATCACTGTCAATGGTAATATCGTAATATGATAGTGTTAAGATGACATGAATTTTTTTGTTTAAAATATATATATATATATAATGGATATAATCTTGAAGAGCACAAAAAAATTGATATTTTTACACAATTTTTTTTTCAAATTAAGTGTATATAAATGAGATATAGTCCGTTGAATTTTTTAATAAGATTTGAAAAGTGCTTTAACAACCCCTTTGACAATCTGAACCATCCCCACAAATCCAGTCAACTATAAAAAATATCCTATCAACTCTGTACTAAATATTTTATTTTCCTCATTACTCGTTTATGATATGGACCATTAGATTACTCAGTCTCAGATTACCCCCAATAAATTTGATTTTAATACAAATAGAAAAAGTTTTGTATTAGAACCTAAACCTTAAAATATGATTAAAAGATAATGAAATGTGAAAATACAATATATTTGATAATAGAAAAGGTGAAAATCAAGACGTGATGAGTAAGACTAGATCAAATTGGAATGACGAGCCATTTCAAATTGCTGGGTGAAACTTTTGTTTATAGTTGACGTTAAGGATGTTCAACTATTATGTCTGGCGCAGATTAAATCGACAAGCTGGAACCCCGTCGAATATAATATGATCGAGTTTTTAATTTTATGAATTTTACAAATACTTAAAAAAATGAAATTAAACATAAGTATGATCCAGTTCTTGATCCTAAATTTTCTTTTAATTATTCAACCAAAGTTCTCATGATTTAGTCCAGCTCGTTGCACATCTTATGAAATTGTACCCTGAATTGGAAACAAACAAAAAAATGACTGAAACAAGTCATAAATTCTGCTGAACATTAGATAATAATTTTGATCACTTTCAATAAACATTAGTGAAACCACCTTGAAATTTCTTGACATTTCCTTACCAATCGGAACTAATTAGTTACACAAAAAACTTCAAGACGCTGAGGAACACCGTCCCCACTTCGCCATCCCGTAAGAATAAGACGCAGCCCAAGCAAAGAAGAAAAGAAAGAACAAACAAAGAGTATCAGTGAAGACCAGGCAGTCGACGCTAACAAAGCAAAAGTTTCTTATGGTGTCATCTGGGCGCCGTAATTCCTACATCCCTATTTACAGTTGTCACACCAGAGTCACCCTTCTTGAACAATTTCTTTACAACTTCATCCCAGTTGGTTCTCCCTGACTTGGTCTTCCCACCCGCTTCCATGCTCTCTTCCTCTCGGGGCTGGGACTGGGACTGGGACTGCTCTTCGCCTATTCTATCCGATGCTTCTTCCCCTTCTTCTTCATCTGCTTCTTCTGCCTCGGCATCGCTCACAGCATGTGGCACATTTAAACTCACTGCTCTCTCCAGTGCATCTTTGTGTTCCTTCTCCAATGTCTGAATCCTGTCCATCTTCTGTGCTTTTGGAGCTGTTGTCATGTTCTCACCCATAGCTTCCTTCATCCTCTGCCCAAAACACCCACGAAAATGACTACACTTTTGAAAGGCAGCACCAGAACAAATATATATATAGTTTTCAACTTTACTACATATGCAAATATGACAGACAAGCAAAAATAGATTTACAGAGGTGGGTGGCTAAGCTCACGTTTATTGCCTTCTCCGCTTCTCTTTCAATCCAAACAATTGCATGGTCTGAAGTGGCATTGCATGATAACACGATATGTTCGAATCTCCCATCTACCGGAATGGCAGTTCTCACCTCTGGGGGAAACCTCCCACACCTATGAGTTATGACAAGAAAGATAAGATGCACAGATTAAGGGAAAAACACACCACTGATTCTCTACTCTGCACGGCAGCACACTAGTTTTAACTTGAAGATAACATGTCTGTGCGATGTTACTACACCCCAATCTCTAATTGGTAAACCGCAAATTCTGATTCTCTAAACCCGAATCATAAGATTAGCATAATAAAAATAATAACTGTGGATTATGATTTTTCGAAGTAGATTCTAGTATATACATATATGTGTTTAAATGGATTGCAGCTTGCAGAGGCTGCTGCAAGCTGGTCAATGTCCAACTTGGTTGTTTTTTGCAATACAGGCAATGTGAGAGCAATGGCTTGTACGACCACAGGAATCAGAAACACAGTAAAGTAGATCAAACGAACACGACGCTTACTTGGTTATGCTAACTAGCCTGTGGTTTGCAGTGAAAAGATGAATGTGACTATACAAGACTTGCCCAGACTTCAAGGCCATGGACTTTTCTTTGGTAAGCCTACTTATACGTGAATTAAATATCACAACGCATCCAAATACACAGATAGAGCAAACGGGCAATCCAAATACCTTACCTGCAAAATTTCCTCTCCACAATGTGATAAATTCTTCCAGGTGCATATAGCCTTCTAGGGTCTCCGAGCTTTCTACCTTCCGGGATGAATGTATCCCTCAAGCAAACCAAAAACAGTAGGCAGGGCAAGCTGTCGAAAGCATCAATGCCTGGGTTTAACAGATCATAGTGATAATTCACTCCACTATGTATACACAAGGGAGGAATTGAACCACAACATAGCCAAAAAGGCAAAGAATCCCAAGATAGAAAAGTACCAACCAGAAGATTGACTTGAAAATATCTTCCAAAGGAGTGGCAGTCCTCGGAAGGAAATCATCCTGCATTAATAACAACACACCACCGTGTCAACACATTGCCTCGTGCGTATGTGATCAGTGGACGAAACAACACAAACCCTTGAGAGCAATGCAGACACTTGCCAAGTTGGCATCCTAATGTAAGCACTGAACTGAATCCATCCAATTCAACTAAACCTACTTAATTCCACATTAAAACGAGCCAGTTATAGTTCTAATATTTTAAGAGCACATTGCGACTGCACAAGTGTTGATTAAGACACAGCAAAGCAAGAATGGTAAGGCGGGGGTAACCCTCACCTGCAAGACAACGGAGTGAATAACATCCGCATACTTAACGGCCAAGTTAAGCGACATACACCGAGCAGGAGCAATTGCGTAACACCTGATTTTGTCCCTCGGAATCCCACCCAATCTCTCCCTATGATTCACCACAATCACAGTCAACAAAGCCGCCACGCCGGAGCCCAGCGAATGGCCGGCGAAAACCATGGTGTATTCCTTGCCCGTCTCCTCCCACATCCTCCTCAACGTGTCTCCTTCCTGATTCAACACCCAAATGGCCGACTTGAGCAGGCCGTGGTGGACATAGCCGCCGTCGAACATCTGCCTGCCGAGCCCGTTGTCGAGTAGGACTTTGTAATCGCTCTCTTTGGCCAAGTTGAGGCCTCTCATGGCCAGAACGATCTCCTTGTGCTCGTCATCGCGGTAGATTATGTAGGGAGTGGAGCAGCCCTGTGCCTGCTCGTAGGTCACCCGCTTGACGACGCAGTCCGGTTGGAGACAGTAGCCGCCGGCGGGGGTGTAGTGAGGGTTGTGGAGATCGGTCTCGTAGACAGCGAGGATGAGGCGGCAGATGCGAGGGATGGGCTCGAATTCGTCGGGAGTGGCGTTGGTCCAGGTGGCGCTGTCATCGGAACCAATGTAAGTGCAGCGCTTCCAGACCCAGCGAGCGCAGCCCAGCACCAGCACGCACTCCAGCCCGCAGGAGAAGGACATGGCAGCTGGGATGTGGGCTGGGTCTGAAGGCAATTATGCTGCTGCTCTGCTTAATTGGACGGATTTCCGAGGGAGCTGGGAGGGATTTTCGGGATGTTGGCTCTGCCGGAATAACGAGGAGAAGCAGCAGCCGCAGCGGAATTGAGGGGATCAATGGCGGGTGTGGCGACGGCCGTGAAGAAAAGAAAGGTGAAAGCGGGATTCTTGCTTGAATTCCATGGCAAAGAGAGAGATGATGGCACATGGAAAAATAGCTGGTATGGGGTGGAGGAAGCGAGGCAGCCCAGCCCTGCCCGCCTGTAAAAGTAAAAAAGGAAAAGAAAAAAAAGGAAAATAGGAGAATAAAGAAGGAGAGGAGACTGGGACAACATGTTGTCACGCCGGGAGGCGTGTAACCGGTTGTATCGGGTTCAACGGGTATCGGTCATAAAACCGGCGTGATCGGTATGATCGATATACGAATCTCTAAATAAAATAATCTTATTTTAGAGAATTTAATTGATAAAAATTATTTTATGAGTATAAAAGTTAAATATTGATGTTATTTATTGGATTCAAGTATAAATATTTAGGTATTGACGTTAAATGTCATGTTTAAATATGAGTATTTATAATTTTATTTGTAATATTGACCGACATGAACCGACACAAACCGGTATGTGCCACCGGTTGAAACATTCCACTTGCTAAACCGTCACACTGGCATAAACCGGTTTGACAACCTTGCTGGACAACAATGGTTGTCAAACCGATTGCAACCGGAACGGTCCCATTAGTGATGCAATCGTTTTATTTATATCAATTCATATTGATTTTAGTAAAAAAAATGTGCAAAAGTAGAAAATCATCACCAGTAAGCAAATTTAGGCATATATGATATCTATAACGTATTTAAGAATATCCTTTCTAAAATATACATTTATATTTAAATAAATATAACATTCTAAACAAAATGAATATTCATCATATTTGACACACATTATGAACCAATCAACTGGCCTAGGCTCTGACAGTTGCAACTGCCACCAAAGGTGAGCGTGTTTGTATGGAGATGGGGATCGAATATTCTACCTACAGGCAGTAACCTAGCTAGACGCATTCCAAAAGCAAGTGATGAATGTCCGTTCTGTGGACCAGTGGAAATCCAAAAACATATAACATGAGATTGTGACTGGGTGGGAAGAATCTGAAGACCTAGCTAACTTAGCAAGATGTTGGAGATGGGAGAAGATTGGGATTGTGCTAATTGGATATGTGAACTACTTAAGCAGGCAAAAGATGAGGAAATCTGTGAATTTCTAATTACATTGTGGTTCATTTAGAAAGAAAGAAAGAAAGAAAGAATCAACAATTTAACAATTAGAAGCGGGAGGAATGGGAGGTTGTAGAGAGAGCTGAGCATTACCTGGATGAATATCGAAGAGCCCAAGACCGGGATGTGACGCCATCGCAGACAAGTCGAAGATACAGGTGGAGAAATCGGCGATGGGCTACAAAGCGAATGTAGATGCCAGTGTGCTGAAGGATGGGGGAACGGGAGCCGGAATGGTGGTTCGTGATAGGTAGAGGAGATTTGTGATGGCGGCGGTAAGAAGAAGTCGGGTCAGTTGGCAACCCGAAATGGCTTAAGCGGAGGCGTTTCTCTGGGGATTAAAGATTATGCGGTAGCATCAACTATACCCAATAATGATGGAAACTTATCAGAGGAGAAGAATTCAGCACATTCGAATTCTTCTCAGTCCCGCCTTCCAGACGACGACGTTCCGCCAACGGTCGAAACCAAGCAACCCGACTACGGCGTTTCGCTGAGTCAACCAAGACCCCGCAGGACCTGGAGCGACATCGTTTCAGGGAAGAACAAAATGGGATAGACAATTACACTTTCAGTCCCTGATCTTCTATTTTTCATCACTTTACCCGTTTCGGGTTGTACTTGGACTTGAAGCAACCTTGTCTTCTTCTACATTTTCTGCACACCACTTGTACTACTGTAAATCAGCTATATAAGCTGAGAACTACATTGAATCAATTCAAGTTTTTAGGGTTTCAACACAAAAGCGTTGTTATGGTATCAGAGCCTGGTTCTCTTGAACCCTAGGCGCCGCCACAACAATGGCTGATGTGAACATGAGCACTGATGGAGCAAATGCAGCAGCCAACAACAATGCTGCTCACACCACCACACTCCAGGACCCGATGGCAGATCCATACTACCTACATGGATCTGAACAACCAGGGCAAGTCCTGGTGGCGGAGAAGCTCACCACTACCAACTACAACGACTGGAACAAAGCGATGTACAATGCATTGGGAGCCAATAACAAGATCGGGTTTATAAATGGGACTCTGGCTGAACCAGCAGCAGACAGCCCACAAGCCTGGTCTTGGAACAGGAACAACATCATGGTCTTGTCTTGGATCCAACAAGCAGTCGAGCCTGGGATTAGGAAGACAATCATGTCTTTCAAGACAGCTGCAGAAGCCTAGAGAAGCCTAAGAGCTAGATATGGACAAGGAGACATGGTGAGGATAGTAGAGCTGATAGAGGCCATAGCCACTATGAAGCAAGGTAACCAAACCCTAACTAAGTACTATGGTGAAATGATTGTTGTGAGGGATGAGCTTGACAACTACCAGCCTTTAGATCCTTGTGACTGTACCCCCACCAGCCACTCCACATGTAGGGCTATGAGACAGGTCATAGGTTACAGGGACACTGGCTATGTCATTCAGTTCCTCAGAGGACTTAATGAGAACTATAGTGCAGTTAGGTCACAGGTTCTGTTTCAGGACACCCTTCCCTCCATTGATAGGGTGTTCCAGAGAATGCTTCAGCATGAGAGGCAACAGTATGAGAGCCATCAAGGCAAAGCCCTTGCTGCTGAGAGCACTGCTTTTGCCTCTCACAGCAACATTCCAGCAAACAAAAGAACCAGACCCTACTGCACCTACTGCAAGGCACTGGGACATACTGAAGATGTTTGTTTCCACAAACATGGCTGGCCACCTGGGATGACTCCTAGGGGTGTGACTGCTTCTGGAAGACCAGTTGAGTGCACTCACTGCAAAAAACTTGGTCACACAGAAGACAAGTGCTACCAGAAGAATGGCTACCCTCCTGGAACTGGAAGAGGAAGAGGAAGACCTCAAGCCAATGCAGCCACCACCATGATTGGAGACAAAGGCCAGCAAGAATTCAAGCTGACCAAAGCTGAGTATGAGAAGTTTATGCAAATGATGAGTCAGAATGCTCAAACCTCCCCTGGACCAAGCTTCTCAGCTGCAGCCTTCACCACCACTCAACCAGAATCCCCAGGTAAATATGTTTTCAATGCTCAAAACAAGGGTCCATACAACCAGCTATGGATACTAGACACTGGGGCATCAGACCACATTGTCTGTTCCCTTGATCTCCTACAACACCACAAACAAATCAGTGGTGTTTACATCACTCTTCCCACTGGACAAAGAGTTGAAGCTAGTCACTCAGGAACTGTGAGATGTCTCCCAGACCTGGTGCTTGAGGAAGCTTTATATGTTCCTCAGTTTAACTTCAACTTAGTTTCTGTCAGTAAGTTGAGCAAGAAAAAATCACTTTGCTTAACTTTCTTTTCTGATGTGTGCTTGATTCAGGACATGCAGCTGAGGAGGATGACTGGTTCTGCTAAGCTGTCCCATGGCCTCTACCTATTAGACAACATAGATAGTTCTACTATACCTAAACACACTACTGCAACCAGTAGTGCACCTTTTGACCTTTGGCACCATAGATTAGGGCATGTTTCACACTCCAAAATACCACTTTTGAAACAACTATGTACATCCATAGAAACATACAGCTCTATACCCTGTGATGTATGCCATTTTGCTAGGCAGAAGAGACTGCCATTTCCTTCCAGTTCAACTGTAACTGAGAGTTCTTTTCAATTGATACATACTGATATTTGGGGGCCAAACCCTGTTCCTAGCTATGATGGCCATCGATATTTTTTGACCATTGTAGATGATTTCTCTAGGATGACATGGGTTCTTCTCTTACAAACAAAATCTGAAGCCAGACCTAAACTACAAGAGTTCTGTCATTACATTGAGAGGCAATTTGACACTCCTGTTAAAAGAATTAGGAGTGATCAAGGCAAAGAGTTCAGGATGATTGATTTTTTCCAAAACACTGGCATTTTCCATGAACAATCATGTGCAGAAACTCCTGAACAAAACAGTAAGGTAGAAAGAAAGCACCAGCACATACTTGCTGTTGCCAGAGCCCTAAAATTTCAGGCCAACCTTCCACCTGGTTTTTGGGCTGATTGTGTGAAACATGTTGTGCACCTAATCAATAGAGTTCCCACTCCTGTTCTAAACAACCTCACACCTTTTGAAAAGTTGCACAAAAAACCACCAGACCTCTCCCACCTCAGGGTGTTTGGTTGCTTGTGTTTTGCAAGCACCCTGACCAGCCACAGAACCAAGTTTGATTCCAGAGCCAGAAAGGGAATCTTTATTGGTTATACTTCTGGTATCAAGGGGTTCAGGATCTATGACCTCACCACCCATGAAACCTTCACTTCCAGAGATGTCCAATTCCATGAAAATCACTTCCCATTTCACCATGAACCCACTCAAACTGACCTATACACCTCTACCCTTACCCCTTCTTCCTTTGATGACCCTAGCCCCACTTACCAGCCTTCCCCAATCCCATCCCACACCCTCACTGACCTAAATACAATCCACTTTGACTCAGACAGTGATACAGAACCTGCACCACCAAACTCCTCTCCATCTCAACCATCTCCTCCCCCCTCACCTTCCCCACCAACACCCCCACCACCACCTATTCCTCCCACTAGGAAATCAACCAGAACTCCTAAACCACCATCCCACCTTCAGCTATACCATTGCAACCTGCTTCAGCAGATTCCTTCCACCAGTCATTCTATTCAACAGCACTGTCCAGGTATCACTTACCCACTCAGTAAAGTTATTCAATATGATCACTTGTCTCCTACTGACAGACACTTTGCCTTGAGCATATCTTCCTACAAAGAACCAGAATCCTACAAAGAAGCTATCTTATCTCCATTCTGGAATGATGCAATGCAAGATGAATTCACAGCTCTTGACAAGAACCAAACTTGGGACATAGTTGAGGCCCCCCCTGATGTCAAACTCATTGGCAACAAATGGATATACAAGTTCAAATTCCTATCTGATGGTACCTTAGAGAGAAGGAAGGCCAGACTGGTTGCTAAGGGTTACACACAACAGGAAGGCATTGACTACTAAGATACATTTGCCCCTGTTGTGAAAATGACTACAATCAGACTCTTCTTAGCTCTAGCATCTATCCACAACTGGCATATACATCAACTGGACATCAACAATGCATTCCTCCATGGGGATTTGGAGGAATGTGTCTACATGAAGCTCCCAGATGGATACAAACCACCTCCTGGCATCAAGAACCCTGTTTGCCGCCTCAAGAAATCCCTATATGGCCTCAAACAGGCATCGAGACAATGGTTTTCAAAGCTTGCTGACCATCTACACTCTCAAGGCTACCTATCCAGCAAGGTGGATCACTCACTGTTCTACAAAGCTACAGCAACTTCCTACACATGCATCCTAATCTATGTTGATGACCTCGTCATTGGAGGCAATACTTTGACTGAGATACACAATATCAAGCATTCTCTGCATCAGGCATTCAGCATCAAAGACTTAGGTGAGCTCAAATTCTTTTTGGGAATAGAAGTATCAAGAACAACATCTGGGATTTACATTTCTCAACGAAAATACACCTTGGAGATTCTGGATGACGCATCAATGCTTAACACCAAACCAGTCACTACTCCAATCGATTACAAGACACACTTGACAGCTCAACATGATGATCCCTACCCTGATCCAGAACACTACAGAAGACTAGTTGGAAAGCTCATCTACCTTACAACCACACGGCCTGACATCAGTTTTGCTACCCAACAGGTCAGCCAATACATGTCTAACCCCAGTCATTCTCATTTCAGAGCTGTTACAAGGATTTTGAGGTACCTCAAGTCAGCGCCTTCCACTGGTCTCTTTTTCCCTTCCACATCATCTCTGCAATTGAAGGCCTTCAGTGACTCCGATTGGGCCACCTGCGTCGACACACGCCGCTCTGTCACCGGATTCTGTGTCTACTTAGGCGACTCTCTGGTTTCCTGGAAGTGCAAGAAACAGACCACCATCTCCCGCTCCTCTTGTGAAGCAGAGTACCGCGCCCTTGCATACACTACCTGTGAAGTCCAATGGCTGCTCTACCTGCTTCACGACTTTCAGATTGCCCATCCTTAAGCTGCAACACTATACTGCGACAACCAATCGGCCATCTACATCGCCGAGAACCCCACATTCCACGAGCGGACGAAACACATCGAACTCGATTGTCATTTCGTCCGCGAGAAGCTCCATGCCGGCACGATCAAGGTCCTTCACGTCTCCACTGTTCACCAATTGGCCGACCTCTTCACCAAAGCACTCTCCCCGGCCATTTTTCATCACCTCCTCTCCAAGCTTGGTGTCCACGAGCTCTGCCCACCAGCTTGCGGGGGGATATCAGAGGAGAAGAATTCAGCACATTCGAATTCTTCTCAGTCCAGCCTTCCAGACGACGACGTTCCGCCAACGGTCGAAACCAAGCAACCCGACGACAGCGTTTCGCTGAGTCAACCAAGACCCCGCAGGACCTGGAGCGACATCGTTTCAGGGAAGAACAAAATGGGATAGACAATTACACTTTCAGTCCCTGATCTTCTATTTTTCATCACTTTACCCGTTTCGGGTTGTACTTGGACTTGAAGCAACCTTGTCTTCTTCTACATTTTCTGCACACCACTTGTACTACTGTAAATCAGCTATATAAGCTGAGAACTACATTGAATCAATCCAAGTTTTTAGGGTTTCAACACAAAAGCGTTGTTAAAACTGATTGCCAAAACTTGATTTACAAATTACAGGGGGAAGGAGGCGAGGATCCAGGGGAAGAAGGTTGAATGGCAATTTTTGGGAAGGAAAGGAAATGAAGCAGCTCATCAAATTGCCCAAATCAATTGTAGATGAGAAGAAACCGAGATCTGGTTCGACCGACCACTCGTTTTCCTTATACCTCAATTATTGAGGGACTGTAATGCTTCTTCTTCTCATGACTAAATAAAAAAAAGCATACATGCACTTTTTATATAAAAAAAATACATTTAATACCAACATTGAAAAGTTTATACTTAAATACAACAAATAACATAAAAATCTAAATATTCATATTTGAATCTGACATACAACATCAACATTTAATTTTGAAATTTAAAAAAGAAATGAAAATTTCTTTTTAATTGATTTAATCAATCATCATGTCGATCATTTTAGAAACATTTCAACCGATTTTGTAATAAGTACCGGTTGAATTCTGTTGTACCGACTGAGTTGAAGAAAGGGGGCAGGAGACCGCAGGAGTCAGGTGGCGGCCAAGTGCCAACTGGAACCTTCTGGGACATCCTACTTTTTTGGTTATTCGTGGCCGGTCAGACCAGGAAGAAGAAAGGAGTTCATTCTTTTTTTTGGCTTTTGAACAGTAGTGAAGGAAGGAAGCCCTCGTTGCAAGTTAGGATCCAGTAATGCTCTTGTTTTCGTTTTCGTTTTCGTGTTCGTGTTCTTTGTTCCGGTCTCTTTTCCCTTTGTCCACTAGGGTATACGCTATACTACTAAACAATAGTAGCTTTGTACGCGGCTGATTGCGGTTTAGTTATTATCAACGTTGTCAAACCGAAACCGGTATATATTCTTGCGTCGGTTTATCGAGTGGAATGATACAACTAGTGTTATAATCAGTTTATATCGGCTTAATAAAGCACGACATTTCAAATAAAATAATAAATACTTATATTTACATACAACATTTAACGTCAATATCTAAACTTTTATACTTGAATCCAACAAATTACATCAACTTTTAACTTTTATGTTTTTAAAATATACAATAAATTCACCTTTTGTCAATCAAATTTACTAAAACGATGTCATTTTACTTTGAGTTGCAAATTTATCATTTCTGTCATACCGGTACTGTTTATACCGATTTCAAGATCACCGGTTGAACCAGGTTCAACCGCCCAACATGCCACCGACATGACAACCATGATTATTATTCATGATTTCATGTTAATCAATTGATTTTATTGCTTAAATTCTTTATGTTATTTTAATTTATTTTTGGACTAATATCACTAGAACACCCGAATTATTACAAAAATGCTATTTGTGTCGTATTGTATTCAATATTTTATTATTATCCCGTCATATGATAGGTTGTGTCATTTACATCCGGATGGTTTTGTTGACCGTTAGAGATAACGATTAACTAGACAACGGCCACAACAATATTGACTTTTGTTGACGTGGTAGAAAATGTGGCGTCCACGCAGACGACATGTCATTGCCACATCATTTTAATTCAAAATGAAATTTAAAAATCAAAATTTAAGAACATTACTAAACAATATAATTGAAAATCCAAAATTGTAAGAACAATAATAAAAAAATCTCTGTCGATCCACTCCCCAACCCGCCAATACTCTGGTGCCTTCGGAATCGTGGTCGACTACTCCTGCAGTGACGACAGAAGCAAGGAGGAAAGGAGGTCATCGTGGAATTGGGATTTTCTTCTCGTAAACGACATCGTGGAAGAACCTTATTGTGTGGAAGAGGGAAAGAAAGGAAGAGACGAGGTGGATGCGGTTGGAAGTCGTACTTACCATCGATATTATCATCGACCGAAGAAGCTTGTCCCCTCATCCTCGAGTTGTTGCTCAAGCTTCCTGTCAGCGGAAGCCATGACCAAATGTTTGCACCTAAAAATTTATTGTGTACCACATTGATTAAATACAAGACATCTATTGTCTTTATAAGGCCGGATCAATTATAACAATTAATGTTATTTAAACTGAGCATGCCCCCTTGCTGGCCTCTAGGTGGTTTGAGTCCATCAGAATATGCTCCTTGCCTACTCGCTAGGGGAGGCGTTGGGGGTGGCAAGCATGTCGTGGTACTTGGTCCATGTTGAATGGATCTTCTCCAAATCATTCATTGACAGGCGTCTCATGTGATTTTGTCTCGAGAACGAGTGCGTGAACATCGCCATGTACATGCAAGACCTCATCACGTGTATTGAACATGGAGGCAGACCTCTCACCAAAATTCTCAAGTTGAGGGGGTGGTTGGCTTGTCACTAGAGTTGACAAGCTCTCATGTCATAGTTGGTCATTCTGATCACAAATAAGAGAGCCTATACTCCAAATAACACTGTTTAATGGTGGATCTTTACCATTTAGTGGTAAATACATTGATTTGACCACTCGTTCGGTTAATAATTGTGTCAACTCACTAAAATCACTTCTATTTTTGTCCAACAACTCAACAAGTTGATGTAGATGCTTGTCTAAATTAGAATTGAAAGACTCAATTTGAGCTTACCTTACATGCATTGCTTTTTATTGCCTCCTTCATAGACTTTCGGATCTCCACCATCCTCCTGTGGTTCTCCTCCGAGGCATGATGGTTATCCACCACCACTTTGCGGTTTTCCTCCTCCATCTGGTGAAGTAACAAGATGTTGGTGGTTATATCAACACTTGGTGCTGCCCATGGAAAAGTTTTCACCATGTCATTGTTACCGCCAACATCATTTATGCCCTGTCCAAGTTCAAACTTAGGCACTTGCTTCATCACAAACCCAGGTTAGAGATCACCTTCTTGTTGCCTTGTCTTGGAGCTATCAAATCAAACACAATGTCCCATGGCCATCAGTTGTGCCAAAAAAAAATTTGATGATAAAACTTGCGTTGAATTGAGATTAATTGCACCTTGACTTCTTTGGACAACTATTGCTAAGACACGACTCACACCTCTTTAAACAAAGTTCGAACGAGGGTGTTTGATTGATGGTTTTTGGGAATAAAACTAAGTTAAATTACTCCTACTCCTATAGAGGTTCAATGAGAGCTCCACACTACGACTATGGCTACATTGGCAGAGAAAATATAAAAACTTGATGTAGGCGTCAGTTGTGTAGTTTTGGGAACCTTTGTCTTTGTTCACCCCTTATCTTATTTATAGGCATGGAGTGATAACTGCCTTAGAGAACTGCTTGCTTGATAACTTCCAAAAAGAACCGTTCCCTTCTTCCTCGGATGTGTCTTCAAATGTGAGATGAGTGGCAATTGCTCCCTCAACTGCCTAGGCGTCTCTCTCTTGTTGGGGTCGAAGTCTTGTTGCTTGCCTCCTCTCCACCACGACCAGCGCTGTAAGATCTACCAACGTGGTCATATCTCACAACTAACGTTATCCAGATCTCGCGACCAACGTGGTCTAATCTCGCGACTAAGGCTGTCTATATCTCGCGACCAAGGCTTGTCTAGATCTAGGTCTCGCAATGAACGTAATCTAGATCTTCGTTTAGGTTGTGGCTTAATAAATTGGTACATAAATTAACCAATGTGTTGTTATTTTGTTTTCCCTAGTAAAATATCCTAATAAGTAAGTTTCTTTAATTGAAATTGAATGAAGAGATTTAGTGGATTGTATGCTCCGTGGCATACTTTAAATCTTTAGTTAGCAATTTCCTTAAAATAATAAATTGGTATAATTCTTAGAGTTGGAGACAACTTAATCCACTAATACGTTGAAAGATTTTGGGAATTAGAAATCCAAGTTAATAATAAATTAGTAGGCCCACACTTTGCAAATGTTGTAAAGTAGTCTCAAGTCAAGAAATCGTCGGTAGGACCCGAAAATCCCACCAATCTAACTCCGGTTTTCGCCATAGATTTATTGGTGGGTTGACTTTGGAAGTCTGAGTTGTCAAACGACGTAATTTAACAAGGTGTGTGGTTAAAGGGGGCTAAATTTAATGTTTCAAGTTATGTTATGCTTCTATATGCTTTCGATTATGCATGTTTTACTGGGTTTCCATGTTTAAGTTTCAAGGTATCATGATAAATAACCTAGTGCTTGTGGCACGTTAACAAGCAAGATCACGTTTTAAAACTCAACTAACTAGTTGCACACACGATCATCTTCCTTCCCAGCGTGAGGAAGTTTATCAAGTTATCAATCTTATCAGGTTTCCTTCTCATTGTGGGGAAGTTTATCAAGTTGATCGTGTTTTGGTGGCCTAACACCGACGCTAGTTAGGTTGAGGCCGAGCCCCCTTTTCAAGCAAGCTAAATAAGATTTCTTAATCATGTGTATTCTAGTTCTTTTTTCGTCCCTTCTAAGTCGTTGAGTTGTTATCACTTTATTTTAAGATAAATTGCACCTAGAATGACCTCACACCCGCACTCATGAGCTATTAGGGAGTAGGAATGCACAGATCGACCGCTGGCAGGGGCGGAGCTAGGATTCGGTGTTCGGGGGGCCGGAATATTTTATTATGTTACTTCAAAAAACGATAAAAATTAACAAAATTTATTTTAATATTATTATTATTATCGCATTTTTAGATTATTAGAGTTACTCGAAATAAAATTTATAGTGTTGTTTATTTTATGTAGACAAAATTAAATATGTCATATCCGTAAGTTTTTTCTATGAATTCATTAGTTTGTATGCTTCTAAAATTAGTATTGATTTGACCCGTTCTGATGGCAAGTGTAGAAAATGTATTTTCATCTTTTAGTCGGGGGACAAAGACATGATTCAGCTTTCATAAGGGAGGTTTATTATAATAACATCAATTCTAGATGATCATAATGAACTAAAATTTTGTATCACAGTACAATATAAATGAAAGAAAGTAAATAAATTAATAGTGCATTTCAATATTTTGTAACACATTCTATTTTTCATATTTGAAAATCATCATCTTGTCTAGTATCTTCTAAAAAATTCTTCATTCATTATTTATCCGAAGAGTATTCTTTAAAATTTTAATTTAATAGTGCATTTCAATATTTTGTAACACATTCTATTTTTCATATTTGAAAATCATCATCTTGTCTAGTATCTTCTAAAAAAATTCTTCATTCATTATTTATCCGAAGAGTATTCTTTAAAATTTTAATTTGAAGAACTTAATTGATATGATTTTATAGTGTAGAATTTAAGAAAACAAAATATGCAAATTGATAACTTATGAGACAAAGACTGAAACCATATTGAATTTAATAGAAATAAAAAGAACTACATGATGAAAAATGAATGAGAAGTTATTAAAACTGAAAAGTTAAAATCATAGCATCTGCATGCAATGGGTTTCGAACCCTTGACCTAAGGGATGTACTATCAAGTTTGCATCCGCTAGACTGTCTTGTTTTTTGTTTCCATTTTGCACACTAATATTTATATACATTCCATTTATTTTGTACGAAATTTCCAAATACCGATATTTTTATACGTATCTTTCAAAATTCTCGGGGGGGCCGGGGCCCCCCCGAGACCTAGTGTAGCTCCGCCCCTGACCGCTGGGACACCATTGTTGCTCAGGATGTCGTCAGAAGGTTAGTGGCCGAGAAAGTTTCACCAATGACTCCTTTTTCTTAATGAAATTCCTAGTATAGACTCGAGACAGATGCTCGTTTTTGTTGATTTGCCAAGGATCATTCCCATTTGAGATTTGAATTTTGGTTATGGATGATTTCCATTGTTTCCCCTTTCTATGATAAGAGATTTATTTTTTATTCTCAAGGTCATTTTAATAACCTGAAAGGGAATGACTTTTTCACACTACGATTATTGCCATGAGACTAAGTCAATTCGCATAGAGACACCCAATCCATAAACTCCATACCATTCATAGATATTTTTGTAGGTGACTACTTTTAATTACTCTAAAATAATTGTATTAGTTGCATGTATTTATGTTAAACGTTAACTACGTGTTGATTGTTATGCTATTATTTATTATATAAATCACGAATCCATTAGTAAGAGATCACATATCTATTAGTAAGAGATCTTTTTCTCACGTATCGATAATGTTATATTATATTGTTTAACGTGATTAACCAACAACGAAACTAATTAAAATTTAATTTGATTGTTTTATTTATTTGGACGATTTGGTTATGCAATTATTTAATGGTTAATGGTTAGTATTTAGTAAGATTTAGACTTAATTCTTTCTACACCCGTACAAACTGTTGGTGCGAGTGTGACCCACCAACCACAGCACATAGGAAGGATTACAGTTTTTTTCTTAATAGAGTTTATGTTCATCCCAAATTTTCTGCTTGCTACGAGTAGAATGGACGGCCAACTTGTTCGTAGACGGGACACAGACGTTCGATACATATCTTATCCAATTTCCCACTATGGAGGATACATCATGAACCAAATACCAGCTTTTCCACAGTGAGAAGACAGATGGGAGTTTCCAGATTTTCACCTCCCTTCATTGTCATCATCTCTCTCTTCATGGTGCTATTTCTTTGGCCGTCCCTGAACGGCTATACTATGAAGATGTAGAAGGCCAAAGGAATAGAGACAATGAAGAGCTGCGGTAACCTAAGGTTTAGTCTTACCCTATGTCTAAGATATCAACAGTTATGCACCCTTGTGTATCAGCCTGCATTTTTGCTGTCGTGATCGTCTTCTTGGCTATCTACTTCATCAGCATCTGCAGGTTTTAGGTTCACCATAAACCTCCAATTATCTCCTTCCTCTATTTCCCACTGTTTTTTCAGTTCATATATTGCATTAGATGCTGCAGCTGCAATTGCCGGGTTTCTATCTTCGGCCAGTCTCTGCAGCAAGGAAAGGAGAATTCTCAAAGTGCCTGGAGAGTTTGCTTTACAAGAAAACTATAGTGTTGTTTTATTATCACAAGTGACCCACCTGCAATGCTCCCATCCCTGCATTCCCCAATGCCCACATCGATGGAGCTGCTGCTAATGCATTGGCTAATGCTCGTCTGCCAAACACATACGAGCATTTAGAAATGTATACATGAGTAGACCATTTTTGCACAAATAAAGATGTCTTACCTAGTTTCTGCATCAGGGGAGCTTGAACATTCTGCTAACAGTGACACACTAGTTTTACCATCCATGGCATCAAGATCAATGAGGGTAGTGATCAGAAGTTCTAGCTGCTCCAGAAACAAAGATGATAATGCATGAAATTAAGATCGCTGCAACAAAATCATATAAACTTCTTCAAAAGTGAGTTTCAAACCTCTTCAGGATCAGTGTAGTCTATGCCATCGGCTTCAGAGAGTGCAGACGCCATGCTAAAGTAAGCATCCTGCATGCCACAACCCATGCCAACATGATTTTTCATGGTATTAGGAAAACAGACATAGTTAAGGAAATTGAATAAGACAGTCAAGGGAATAGAGACCTGTATTGCAGCAATACGATCAGAAGATACTTCTCCAGGGAAAATATCGGATGTACTTCCATTTTTCTCAAGTGTAATAAATTCCATTGTCTCATCATCAGCCACTGGACCTATCTGCTTGCTCAAAGAACTAAAAGTTGAAAAACATGGAAGGAATAATACGTGAATCATAGGCAAGCAACTTAATATGGAGCTAGGGGAGAAAGGAAAATGAAAGCAAAGAGCTTACTTACAGTTTGTGCATCTTTGAAACCATTAGGTCATGTATGTTTTGCACAAACTGAGAAAACATAAAAAAACCTAAGGAACATAAGTATTTTTCTCCATTGACATGAAGTTTTTATATGCTCCAAATTGTAAATTCATAATTTATAACAATAAATGGAATCCACCATGTATGTAGGACTCAGATAAACTATTTTCCCAACACGGGTATGTAGGCTTTAAATGATAAAACAAAATCTCACCTCCAATGCCATTAGGGCATCTTCCATGGCACGCTGCTTCGCACGAAAGTCAGCTCGACGCAGATCATTCTGGAAGCAGTCAGAAGGTTCCATCCCAAGTGCATCCGATGGTGTTTTCAACAATGGGATAACATTCCATTTCCAAAAAGTAAAATAAAGTAAATAACTATGAAATAGAGTGCTTCAGAAACAGAATAGGCGTTAAAGTTGAATTTGTAAGGGTGCAATGTGGACATAGATATAAGCAAAATGCCCAAGGTAAGTCTTGTTCAACCTACAAAGGATTGGATAGTGAATCTTTATTTAAACCTTCTTCCGTGCTCTGTAGATGGTTTTCTTATCCATAAACTTTTAGTGTTCCTTTAATTTTTGCATTTTTGAAGCTACATCAAACACAATGATCATATACAGAAATGTTGAGACAATGCAGTACCTTTAGAGCACCATCACTCCAGTGCTTAGTGGCAGCTCGTTCCAATCTGGACTGAGCTCTGTCCTTTAAGATCTGCATGACACAGAAGTAGATAATCTTCAGAACGAAGTAGTGTGGATGAAATTTTTTCGTAAAGTAGTAACATTGGCTCTGAATTTCCCATTATTTTAGTTACACTTGTGATGTGGTGAAGACGCTCTGCTTTCATTTTCACACCACTGTCAATTTTCTTAGTATCCTCCCTTGCCCGAGCTGCAGAGTAGCACACATAGTATCAAAGGACAAGTAGATAAAGGGGAAAACCAACATATCAGAGAATGGGATTTGTAGAGGGAGGACAATGATTTCAATCTTGCACATCACGTTTAATCAAACCGTAACCTGTCCCTGCCCACTGTCCAGGCCGCAGAAGTCAGAAAGGCAAAAGGTGGTAAACAATTTTAGGAGCAAAGGAAAACTCACCATCCAGTTTGAGAAACTCAGATCCAAGAATAGCAACATCTTTCCGTGCTCGGGCATCCAAGCTCAATATGCTCCTGATAAGAAGGGAAAGAACAGAATACAATGACCAAGCTTTCACTCTGAACAATATATTCAACAAATTCAGGACATCATACAGCAGTTTCAGAAAGACACCAGAAAAAAAAGTTGAGGACATGAGAGCTAAGAACGAGGACAGAAAGTAGATAAAGCGGATGGATTCCGAAAGAGACCTTATACAGAAGTATCTACAAATTTGAACAACTAATATTAGGTTCAATTGATGCTACAAATTGTAACTGTAACAAGAAGAGCCAACTAAGGCACAATTCTTCAAATCACTTGATTGAGTCCAAAGTATAGACCACAGTGATTACTAATATTGGGAAGCCTAATCCCTCTAGTAAATTGGACGAGTAAAGGATACAGTGGATACCGTGAAAGCAACACGATGTCATTACGAGCCCTTTCGTTTACATATCTAGCATCATTTTGCACAAATTTACAAGCTTCAGCTAGGCCTGGATTTGAATGGATACTTCTCCCAGCCATAGTTGTACGTTGTTCCTCTTCTCCAATTCTCGCACTGACACATGAAAGTATCTATATTGAAAACTTCAACACACATTTTAAACATATATATACATAAAAATGCGAAGAGCAGGAAGGAAGAAATGTGATGATGTGTCTTCCCGAGTGAATAAGCTCCAGGGTGCAGATGAAGGATGGTTTTCATGTGTCAAAAAATTGTCTAAACTTATGAAGACAACAGAACTGATACTCAAAGAGGCAAATGCATTAACAAAGACTAAGATATCTCACTTGGAAAGGTCGGAACGATCTTTAGAAGACAGGCAGCGTTCCTTTTCTTCAGCCCTTGGAGTTCGCATTGATTGGCATAGCAAAGAGGATTTTTGAGTGACCATGACATGGATTGATTTTTCATGCGTCCCCCAAAGCCTCTCTTCAGACGAAAAGATTCTTGAGTTGGAGATACGTGCATTCCTTATCTGCTGAAGATTGATTTGTTGCATTGTGGTAGGATAGGGTTTACAATGCAACATTGACTTGGAGCTAATGTCATGTGATATACGAGTAGTCCTGCTTTGGGTTGCAATTGCACTGCTTGAGACCTTGCTTGCACTGAGTTCCATGTGGAAAGGTCAGGACAGCAATAAGATGACAGCAGCTAGCATATCGCCTTGTTCTGCCGCCTCAAAAGCTTAGGTGAGGAAAAGGATAGTATTCCGTGAGAGTTTGGAGTTAGCAGGAACCCAGACAAAATTCACTAAAAGGAGAAATGCTAGAACGAAATTACCTAAGATGAACAACAATTGAAGAACACAAGCAAAATAATCGATTCCGTCGAGAACCCAAGTTTCCTTCTTAGCAGAATATCACCCAGAAAAGTTAAACATGGAAATTACTGATGCTCATGAAACCCAGATAGTTGAAGTAGCTAATTTACTCGCAGTACTACCCAAACGACTCAACTGTCAAGTCTGATTGCACAATTAATGAATTCCAGGAAAGGACGATTAGTTTAAGCAGAAGCCAATCAGTCCCACTATGAGAATATGGAACCAATCTATATTTACTGGTTAGCATGATTCCAATTAGGCCAGTAATGCAGAGTTGAATTGGTGCTAATCTCCAGAATGTTAAGCCAGCTTACATAGATTCCCAGCAGGAAGAAGACTAAGGGTAGAAAATCAGCAAGCAAATGAGGTACCCACAAAGCGAAACTGAAAGAGAGAAGGGGAAGACTGACCTTGAAGCCTAGGGGAAGAAGAAGAAGAAGAAGGCCCTTAGTAGAAGTTTTTTGCTTTTGTTTCTGGGGTGTGAATCCCTTGGCAGAAGAAGTTAGTGAGCATTTGGTGTGTATTGGATAAATGATTGTTTTGTAGTAAGGCAGAGTATGGGGGAATTATGGGAGCAGGAAGGGAAAGATGACTAGCAACCACAGGTTAAGGTTGTGGCTGAATGAGGACCAACGCTACCAAACAAAGGCTGTGGCCAAGTAGTGTAGTACTACTATTCTAGGAGTAAATCCCTACCAGGGCCAACGGATTTTAAAGCTTTTTCTTTGCCATTGCCGTCGCCATCGGTCATCGGTGGCCGCTTGCCCGGTGAGGATGGGAGAAGGAGAGAGAGAGAGCGGCCGATTATGGATTAGATAGATCCCTCATCCGGTCATCCCAAAAGGAAAACATAATCCACGTCACTACGACACGTTTGGTAGTAGTTTACAATTTACAATGCCTATGTTTGGCCCGATTTTTAAAAATATATTTCGGTTTCAAAAGTTGAAACAGGACCAAATACTTTTAAAAACTCGGCTTTTAAAAAGTCGAAAAGTGATTTTGGACTAATTTTTTTTTTTGATGAATGCGAGAGAATTTTATTTCTAATAGGTGGAGGGTCTATAAGAAATAGACTAACTCCAAGTACAAGTAAAAAAGATAAATGACAGTGGAATGAAAATTACATCATGATAAGTTTCATGGAGGTTGAAAAGCAGGAGCAGAATTGGTCCCAAAATACAAAGAATAAAGAGAATAACTGTCCTGGGAGGAGACCAGCTTATTTGTGAGAGTGCATTCGCATACTGCTCTACAGATACGATTGGTGACAGCATGTACACTTCCAATCTTATTACTGAAAATTCTTGCGTTTCTTTCAATCCACAAGTGCCAGAATATCATAATTGGAAGTAGACGTTGCACTTTCCTGAAGCGACATCCTCTAGAAAACGATTTCCATTCCAAAAATAATTCCTTGCACAGCCTTGGTCTTGGTCCCAACAACTGTAGGCGAAAGTGAAAATAGTTCCAAACACGAGTTGCGAACTTGCAATGAAGAAGTAAGTGGTCCGATGATTCTTCGGATGCAAAGCACATGCAACAGTGATTGGGTAAACACCATCCTCGTATTTGAAGTTGATCGACAGTAAGAATTTTACCTTGAAAAACCAACCAACTAAATGCTGAAACTTTTGTTGGTGCGGCTGGATTCCATATAAGTTTGTCTGGGAATTCTCCAAATCCTGGGAAACTTCCTTGGGTAATATGATGATAGGCTGCATAGACGGAGAAGACTTTCTCAGGGAGTAGAGAATGTAAAGAATCAACTTCACCTTGTAACCATAGAGGAGTGGTGGTGCTAAGTACAGTTTTAAACTGTAGAAGTTGCCTTTGAATATCCCCCCTGAACGTGTAGTTGAAAACTATATTCCAATTAATTTCGCCTTGTTGAAGCTGATATGCTTTTCTGAGAAGAACATTGGGATTAGTTGCTGCAGCAAATAGACTGGGGAAAGATTCTGAGAGGATGCAAGACGGCAACCACGGATCCTTCCAAAAGGATAAAGAGGAGTTTGATCCCGGTTTGACTACCGCTGTAAGCCAGAAGTACCGCTCCACTTTAAGAATACGCCTCCAAATAGAAAAGTGCATAGCTCCTGTAGTAACCTTCAAATTCCATGAGCATGGTGGGTAATTGAACTTGCACGTTAGGAGTGACCTCCACCAACCTTGAGAATCTGTATGGAAACGCCAAAACCACTTGAGTAAGAGGGATATATTAAACTGGTGTAGATCTTTCAAGCCCAAGCCACCCTTGTTGTAAGCAGCCTTCGTAATATTCCAGCCAACTAAATGAATCTTGTTGCTGTCCACTCCATCAGACCAAAGGAATCTTCTCATGATTGCCTCAAGCCTGTGAATAATGCTCATGGGGGCAAGTAGAAGCGACATATAATATACAGTTAGAGCTGAAAGCACACTTTTGATGAGTGCAATCCGACCCGCAAGAGAAAGAAAGGTTCCTTTCCACGAAGATAGTCTTCTAGTCAAGCAGTCAACCACCGGCTGCCACGTACATGTAGATGATGGGTGAGCTCCCAGAGGTAGCCCAAGATACGTGGAAGGGAGTGTCCCGACTGTACAGCCCAATAGTGAAGCATAATGATCCGCAGATGCAACATTTCCAACAGGGAACAATTTCGATTTTCCCAGGTTAATTTTGAGGCCAGAAATTACCTCAAAACTAGAAAGGGCTGCTCTAATATGTAAGATGGTGTTGGGATTTGCATCGCATAATAGTAGGGTATCATCCGCATAGAGTAGGTGAGTAACTTCGCCATTGAAAGCAGCATGATTCATGAAAAATCCAGAAATGAGACCAGCTTCCTTAAGCTTGTCGAAAATGAGAGAAAGCCCTTCCATCACTATTATGAAGAGAAATGGTGATAATGGATCACCTTGACGTAGTCCCCTCTGACTTTTGAAGTAACCTGTAGATTCCCCGTTTAAAAGTGCTGAAAAGTGGACTGATGAGATAGCTGCTCGAATCCATGATATCCACCTTTCACCAAAACCCATTCTTTTCAAACCATAGAGAAGGAATTCCCAATTGACATGATCGAAAGCTTTTTCAATGTCTAGTTTCAGAATGATTCCAGGATAACCACTCTTCTGTCGTGTGTCGATAAGCTCATTAGCTATTAAGGCTGCATCCAAGATTTGTCTGCCATGAACAAAAGCCAGTTGAGAATTAGAGATTAGAATGTTCATATACCTCTTCATGCGGGTAGCTAGAAGCTTTGCGATGATTTTGTAAACACTGCCAATCAAGCTAATAGGTCGGATGTCTCGTATGTCTTCGATGAATTCCTTTTTTGGAGCAAGCACTAAAAACGTACTATTTACTGTCGTTGGGTGAATACCATGTTCTTGGAAGTGCAGTAGAGAAGATAGAAGATCCACCTTGACAATATCCCAATAAACTTTATAGAATTTGAAATTGAAGCCGTCCGGTCCCGGCGCTTTATCGATGGAGCTGTTTTGAATAACAGACCAAACTTCAGCCTCTGTAAAATCTTTCTCTAACTCATGGGAAGCCTCATAATCTAGAGAGTGGAACTGGAGGTTGTTGGGGATGGGCCTTATTCTGTTTGGCTCAGAGTACAGGGCACGATAGAAGTGCACCACAGCCTTTCCGATCTCCGTTTGGCCTTCAAAAGTGATTCCTCCTACCACAATTTTAGATATGAAATTTTTGCGACGGTTGTAGTTTGCTGCTCGGTGGAAGAAATTAGTGTTCTTATCGCCAAACTTCAACCATACTTCTCGAGAGCGCTGCCTCCAGTAGACCTCTTCTCTGATTAGGATCGAGTCCAAGTCACATTTGAGTAGGCCTCTCTTGATCCTGTCATTGTCGGTAAGAAGTCCCGACTCTTCCAAGATATCTAGATCGTGTATGAGACTAAGAAGGTGTTGTTTCTGCACATCGACTCTCCCAAATTCAGAAACATTCCAGACTTTCAGCTTAGACTTCAGATACTTCAGGCGGGAAGCAAAGTCGAATGGTGACCTGATTGTGAGACTATTATCATTCCACCATTGAGATAGTAATGAAGTAAGCTCGCTGTTCATGGTCCACATATTCTCGAACCGGAATGGCCTTCTAATAATGGTATGAGAGCCACAACGAAGTAAAACAGGATTGTGGTCAGAAAGTGCCCTGACTTGAGCCGACTGAATGCTATTTGGGAACTGTATATCAAAACCGGTTGATATAAGGAATCTGTCTAGGCGAGACATTGTTGGCCGATTTCTCAAAGTGCTGTAGGTAAATTGACCACCAGAAAGTGGGAGATCGATGAGAGCCCTGTCTTCGATGAAATCATTAAAGAGAGACAACTCGGTAGAATTCCTTGTTTCTCCTGTAGTTTCTGCAGCATATCTGATCATATTGAAATCCCCTGTGAAGCATATTGGGACCTTCCACCTGTCGTAGCTTTGGTGGAGTTCTTGGATGAAATGTCTCTTGTCTGTCAATTCTTGAGGGCCATAGACAGCAACAAAAACCCAACAAAAGTTTGAAGAGGAGCAGCGAAACAAGCAAGACACAGAGAAATTTCCAATAACTGAGTCCTCCAAAATAAACATTGACCTTTTCCACATAACCAGAATCCCCCCAGAAGCTCCATTAGAGGTTTTGTGGATCCATTGGAAATGATTGTTGCCTCCGATATTGCGAACTAAGCTGGGTTTGTCCTCTTTCCATTTTGTTTCTTGCAAAGTCAGTATATCTGGCCTCCAGGGCTTCAGAAATTGACGAACTTTTCCCCTTTTATTAGAGCTGCAAAGGCCTCTTGCATTCCACGAGATAATATTAAAATTCATTATGGTCGAGGGGAGGAGGACCAAACCTAGAGCGCCTTTGCTGAGAATCTGTGACTTTGAAGTTTACGGAGAAAGATAGCCTGCGCAATTCTCTTCGGGTCTTTTCGTCAATAATTAAGGACGAAGCTAAGTTCTCCTGGACCATATCTTCTGCTTCTGCCACGGATCCTTGGTAAGAGAGGTCTATGAGTCTTGAAACGGTACTGCCTACCGTCAGGAGTTGGGTCGAAATGTCTGGTGGATCCGGTGGGAGAGTTGAGACGGGAGGAATAGGGGCAATTAGATTTCTGTTTGATTGGGATTGCGGAGGCGAGGATAATGGGGAGAGAGGTTGGATAAATGAGGGCATCAAAATGTTGGAGGAAGCTGGTGTTTTAGATAAAAGGAACAAATAGATGGTAGGGGGGAGATCTCGTAGACGAGGGCTGGGTAGAATTGAAAAGGTGAGGGTCGGGGAAGAACTGATCGCAAAGTTTAGATTTGGGAATTTAGAAAATGATGGTTTGCAAACTGGGAATTTGACTATTGGGCTAAGGTTAGATGAGAGAAGATTGTGTGCCCTGTGAAAAGAATTTAGGCTTCTTGTTGGGTTTGGGCCCATTATGAAATTGGGTTTCGGATGGTTAGCACTAGCTGGTGGGTTTGAGATGGGTGGGCAAGGGTCCATGGTGCTATTAATGGGAGGGGGTGGTAAATTAACAGATGTGGAATGGGAGGAAGATGGTTCGTCAGATGGGATGCTCAGATGAGTAATTGGTTGTGGAGCTTTCAATTTTGGGACCCATCTCATAACTCTCTTCCGCACGAGCATGGGGGCTCTGTCTTCCATATCTTCATGTCGAGTGTAGTAAATACTACCTTTGCCTTTCCAGTTTCCAAGGACGGCTGATTTCCCTGTTGCAAGTGGCGGCTTGATGTTTGGCTCCGGCGCCACCGCTACCAAGTAAATCTGATCTCCGATTTTGACAGGTATTTCAGATGGGAGAATCGAGGAAGACTGTACCTTGATACGAGTGAAGGGGGAAGACCAACAGGGTTGATCGATTTCCAGAACCTTCCCGCAAAAAGCACCAATTTTTTGGAATAAGTCCATGCTTCTGATCTCGAGAGGCACTCCAAAAATTTGGATCCAATAGACGTCATGTTTCTTCAAGTAGTTGGTCCTTCCTGCAGGATCAGAGCATATATCTAGAATAATCTTGAATCCTCGGAATTGAGTTCGGGAAGCAGCTTGAATGATTCGTGTGGCCTTTTTCTCCGATGGGCAAGCAACCAACCACAGGTCATCCCCAACACAATACATTTCACAAGATTTTTCCAGTAACCATTGCTTTGCTGCCCAGCTTCGGAAGTCTTGGAGCCAAGAAGATTGGAAGTGGTTCTCGTTTGTACCGACGAACCTGAGAAGGATACATCTTTTCAAGAACTCTTTTCGATCAGCGATGCCGGCGTGTTCTACTTCAATGTACGAAGATTGACCATCAGAGCCAATCGAACAACTCCCTAGAAGTGGGAAGGAGTTTGTAGCCAGAGCTTCTTTATAGGAGCGGTGCTTCGTAGGAATTGTAGTTGATGTCGACGAGGGAGCATGTGACAGTCCTGAGCGAGTTGCCTGCGACCAACTTTGGAGGTTCTTGAGAAATGATTTCCACCCTTTGAAGCAGGATCCACAAGGAATAATCACAAAATAATGGCTGCATGTACGTGTTTGTTCGGATAACTTCAGAAATTCCCCTTTATGGTTCTTTCCACGGCCGACATGAATGCACCGACTTCCACTTCTCTTCGTGCAAACAACTGGGAGGCGCCAGTTATTGGCAAAGGCTGTTTGAAGAGTTGCAGCTAACCAATCAGAGAGATTAGTATCGAGGAAGATGAAGTGTGCCGTACCATTGCTTCTAACAGAGATTTGCAGCGTCGCGTCCCGCAGGGGCGGGTTCGAAAGCAGCTCGATCTTCTTAGAATCTATAAGGAACGATTTGTGTAATTGATTGACGTACTGCGTTTGGTTGAGGTGGTTGTTGTAAAGCAGAGATGAATCGGGAAGGATAACGCCGGCGGGTGAGCCTGTCCGGCGGGAAGAAGGTTGAGAGGATCTCATTACATTTTTTTTTTCCTGTCAGCATATAATTCTTTTTTAACTCTTTCCTGATTTTGGACTAGTTTGGCCCAGATGTAATTTTGCAGATGCAGCTTGTGGCTGTACCTTTTAGAGAAGTACTTAAAAAAGTTGAGTGTTTGGTATAAAAACTATTAGAGTGTTTTTTAATATAAGAGGTTATGTACTATGATTATAAGGAATATATAATATAAAATATGAATAAAAATTCTGAACAATAAAACGTATTCGAAATGGACCTTGTTAGATTTCTTTTATATTATATAATATAATTTCATAATTTATTTTATTTATAAAATGAAATAAAATTATATTTTCTGAAATAAAATTAAAATATGGTAAGGATAATATTGTATTTTCAAAACAGCTTTTCGCAGAAGCTCTAAATCGGAGCTTCTACTTTTATATTATACACTAGCTTTTTACCCGGCCCGTTGGCCAGAAAGATTTATTTTATAATTTATATTAATTAACTTCTTTATATGGTTAAATCATTTTGAATTTTTTAAATATTTTGTGTTCTTGGTTCATAACAGAGTTTGTAGTATCTCTATATTGAAAATTTTCAATATTTAGCACAGTCACTTTTTGATGCTTCGGTTATCTAATCATAAATGATGTCACTGTCACATCCCATTTGGAACTTATGTCAAAATTTGTCAGCCAAAATACTAATATTCAGCGTACCCCAACCAGAATCACACACACATATATATAGTTCAAGCTAGCGTACGCCAGGAGTATGCTACCATACGACCATTGAGTTTTACTATTTAGACCTCGAATTAACCGGAGTTTTTTGGGGCTTGATACTATACCCTAACCTCTAATAGGTGAACTCCAGTCCCTAATTTTCTAACCTCTAATTTATGCACATACTTCGTCATACCTATCTTCTATCGTATCTTCAGTAAAATCAAAAGTATAGTATACCTTGAGGGGGCTTTTACTGTACCCCGGGTGAGATATGGAGTACCGCATACCTTGAGTATGAAAACACTATCTAGACCTCAAATTAGCAGGATTTTTTGGGCCGGATAATATACCCTAACCCTTAATGAGCGAATCCTAGGTCCTAATTATCTTAGCCATAAACTATAAACCCTAAGATAGTGCATTCATTTTTTGCCTATATTTGGACGAATCATAACCGTCGATCATTGTTTATAATTAAATTGATCTTGGGGTAAAAGATTTAGAGAATTAAAACCTCAATTTTGATCTCTAAGGGTTGCAGTATAGTATCATGTCCGAAAGATCAGTCGATTCAAGGTTTGGATAATGTTTTCAGACTCAAGGTATGCGGTATCTTGAATTTCACCCTAGGTACCGTAGAACTCACCCATTGATATTATGTATATGTATATGTATATGTATATGGGTGTGCGCATGTATATATAGTAGACTCAAATTATCCAGATACTTCGTCAGATCTATCCTTAGGGGTGGTAAAACGGTTACGGTTTTGCGGTTAAACCGCAACCGCACCGAATAAGAGCGGTTTATGGTTAACCGCAAACCGTTTAAAATGGCCTTTATTCGGTAACAGTTAGTGGAATTGGTTCTTTTATGGTTTGTGGACTAACCGCACACCGCACCGAATATAAAACCCCACCGAATAACTAACCGCAGAAGTTTGGACCCAGCCCAGGCCCAACCCTCTCGGCCTCTCCACTCTTCAGCCCAAAGCCCCAAAACCCAAAATCAGACGGCTTCCTAGGCTAGGGTTCTGAGAGTGTTTGCGTCTGCCGTCTACGTCCCCTTTCCGCCTTTCGAATGTTCGAAACACCAAACTCCAACTCCCAAGTCCCAATTTCCAGCAGCTTCCGCCAGCAAAAAGGAGTAGCTTCGAGCCTTCGACTTCCATCGAACGTCAGTGAAGAGGAAGAGCTTCGACTTCCAGCGAGCAGCGGCGAAGAGGAAGAGCTTCGACTTCCAGCGAGCGGCGGGCACCTGAGTTGTGCGATTTGAAGTGCAGTTAACCGCAACTAACCGTTAACCGCGATGTGCGGTTAGTGGTTAACCGCAAACCGTTTACATTGCGGTAACGATTGGTGGTTTTTCCCTTGTGCGGTGGCGGTTAACTGCGCTTATTCGGTGCAGTTAACCGCAACCGCACCGTTTCTCACCCCTATCTATCCTATCTCGCCTAATACTCATATTAAAAGTGCTACTTGCCTATCCCCCACCCCCGGGATAGAGATCCCGCTTTTACCCCCATGACGCAGACAACCTTTGGGATTGTTTATCGTTCGATATGTAATATATAAATAGGCAAATCCTAAGATCCTGCTATTTATTTCTTATCCTCTCCCGCAACCCCCTTTATGGAGAATAAAAGGGTAGGGATGACAAGATCATAGCTCAATATGGTTTTATTTTGTTCATAGTATCATAGGTTATTTTCTTTTTTTGCTTTTTTGGGCTTCTTTTCATTCTTCTTTGGCACCTATGGTTGTGATCAGAGGTATTTAGCCCCGAAAGGGATTGGGATTTTAGGTTATTTGGAAATACAATACACATTCATGATCCTCGAGTTTGGATGAACTCTCGACCAATGTTGTAAAGATACTTCATAATTTGATCAATTTATTCATCCATATTGAAACTTGACACACACTGTAGCCCTCATGATGATTAAATTCTCTAATCTCGACTCATTTTCATTTTGGATGTTAGTTTTTTCTATCAAGACACTTAAATTTAGTATATTGTACAATATGTATCAATTGTTAATTCTTGGAGTTTAGACTAAACCTCAACCTGTGGTCATTGTTTATGTATTGGCTTAACATGGTCGTTGAATATGTAATTTTCAAAGATTTTATCACTTATATATTAATAATTGATAAAGAGTGTCTACAATACACACATATTTCAAGTGCATTTAAAATGTCTAATCATTTGAACAATATCGGTGGATTTCATTTGATTATTTGCATTAACTTATTATCTTATACAACATATATCAATTCGTGTTTCTCGAGTTTGGGCGAACTGACAACCAATTTTGAGAGTTGAGATGTTGGATAAGGATACTTGATTGCTGTATAAATATGTTTATCCCAATTGACTATCTTACTAAAAATTTCCAACCTCTATTTGATAAATGCCTAGGTTATTAGTTGATGAAACGTGATCTTTATCGTAGATTCTCAACAAAGATATCTCTAACCTTCTCATATGTTATTTTTCAAGAATCTTGTGTCTCGTCCTAGGGTATGAAGTCAAAGTTCGTCAACAATCATCCTTAAATCATTTTGAAAATTTTGATGAGTAAATACAATATATTAGCCATAACTATTATGAAGCGGGAAATTATATCCACACCTACGAATATTCAAATTATTAGCCATAACTATTGTTGCGGGTCAAGAAATGGCTAATTGCATGTTACTGTTATTAAATTTTTGACAAAGAAGGCCACGTCATCAGCCACGGCAGCGGGCACGTCGGAATGCTTTTAATTTATAACTTTAAAACATAAAAGTTTAGTCAGTACTACTAACGAAATTGTTAACAGGCATTAACGTTTTGCTAATAATTTGAATTTCCATAGTTGTGGCTATTATTTCCAGCTTCATATATAATAGTTGTGGCTAATATATTGTATTTACCGAATTTTGATTAATAATCGTCGACGATAACTCCAAGTCTGAAAGAAAATTTCTTAGCATACCACTTAGGACCTCAATCAACATGATATAGAGCAAATATTATAAATGTGAACTTAGGACACATTTTAAAATTATTGCACATGCAACTCCTCTTCATTTGAGGAGTTTAAGGTAGAACATGATCTGAATGAATAAGAAGTCTTTTTAAATAAAGAACTGTAACTATTCGATCAAGATTATACTCTAACATTTGTATGAATAATAATTGTTTTATTTTATAGACATATACTTTACGAATAAGAGAGTATTTCATTGCAACAAAATATAAAGTAATATAGTTTATTTTCTCTCTTTTCATATATATTTTGTTTAATAGATAAAAATATTATTGTTTATGCGTATGTTTAATTTTTTCATCAAAATGTAACTTATCATTCAGAAGCTCAGATTTGGAATTTCTGCGAAAAGCTGTTTTGAAAATACAAGATTATCCTTACCATATTTTAATATTATTTCAAAAAATATAAATTTCTTTCATTTATATCATTTTAAAAATAAAATAAATTATAAAATCATACTAGGGTTGCTAGTGGCTTGTTTAAGCAGTTCTTGTCTAGGGTTGCTGAGAGGCTTCGTAAGTTCATTATCGGGTAAAAGTCAATTGCTTGAGTGAAACACGACTGGTAAGAGAAAGAGTGGCATGCAGACGAGTGAAACACGTGAGGGAGTGACTTGTGGGGTCCTTTTTTGTAAAAGACAATTTCTTGAGTGAAACACGAGTGGTAAGAGAAAGAGTGACCCGCATACGAGTGAAACACATGAGGGAGTGACTTGTGAGGTCCTTTTTCGTACCATTAATCTGAAACTTAAAGCATTGGTAGATAATTTCTTGTTTTGAGTTTCTGAATTAAATGACATGAGAAGGAGAAATTCGCAACGATCGGGAAGTTCAGAACTTGGAGGGCATTCCACAAGCTACCATGGATGCTCCTGTAGGACTCTTACCCGACTGATGCAAGACCAACATGATCAACTCAAAGCTCGCCTCGACGAAATGGCTCAAGCTATCAACCTCCACCACGACGAGGAGGAGGAAGAACTTCTACTGCCCCCACCACCACCGGGTGTAAGGCGAGGCCGACCTTTGGGTCCCAACAATCTCGACCTTTACGAGGCAGATGAGGTAGAGGTCGAGGAGGAAGACCACCAGTTCAAGCTCGTAGAGCTCCTGACCCTCGTGACTATGAGGAGTACTACGAGGAGGAAGAGTATCCTCATCATAGGGATGATGATATGAGGGGGGTGAAGGTGCCATCATTTCAGGGGAGAAGTGATCCTGAAGCTTACCTCGATTGGGAGAGAAAGATGGAGTACTTATTCGAGTGTCACTACTAATTCGAGGTAACCATTGCTGCTCTTGAGTTTTCTGACTATGTCATTGTTTCGTGGGACCAATGGGTGATTCTCGGAGATAGTACGGAGAAGAACCCATCACGACATGGCATGAAATGAAAGTAGCCATGAGGAGGAGATTCATACCCGTTCACCACCAACGGGATCTTCATCAAGCTCTTCACTTATTGAGAGAGCGTGGAGGATTATTTCAAGGAGATGGAGAAATTGATGATTCGAGCTCGCGTTAGTGAAGATCGAGAAGCAACCATGGCTCGATTTCTCAATGGTCTCAATCGGGAGATCGGGCAGGTCGTGGAGATTGAGGATCTGGTGCAGATGGTTACTAAGGTCAAGAAGTAGCAGAATGGAGGCTATGCGAGGAGGATTGCACCATCCACAAGTGCTTCCTCGAGTGAAAATTTGGCCTCATTTATGAAGAGGGAGGACCCTAAGCCAGCGCTCAAGTCGATTGCTATCAATGCTGGAGAGAAGGCAACTACTAACACACGTTCGAGCTCTATTGTGTATTACAGGTGCCAAGGTCGAGGTCGTGTGGCAAATCAATGTTCGAACAAGTGTGCGATGATCTTGCTGGAGAATGGTGAGTACGAGTCCAAGCCTGAAGATGGAGAGGTCGAGACTGAAGAGGAGGAAGAAGAAGCTGAGGAGCGCCCAATGCAAGGCAACTACACCTATGTAGCTCGGCAACTTCTGAACGTGCAACAAAGCGAAGAGATCGAGTAGCGGGAAAACTTGTTCCACACTCATTGTCTGGTCAATGGTAAGTTGTACTTAATGGTCATAGATGGAGGGAGCGGCACCAACGTTGTTAGCTCACTCGTGGTGGCGAAGCAAGGATTGAAGACCATCAAACATCTGGGTCCCTACACATTGCAGTGGCTGAACGAGGATGGATCCATTTAGGTGACACGACAGGTGCTACTGAACTTTGAGATTGGGAGATACAAGGATGAGGTGCTCTATGACGTAGTAGCTATGCAAGCTGCCCACATCCTATTGGGACGTCCATGGCAATTTGACAGAGCTGCTCGACATGATGGCAAGACTAACAAGTACACTCTGTCTTGCAAGGGGAGAACACATACTTTGGTGACAATGACTCCCAAAGAGCTCTATGAAGATCACTTCCAAATGCAGCAAGGTAGAGAGAAGGAACGAGAGTCGGACAAGAGGGAGAAGGGTGCAAAAATGGCTACCATAACTTTGATGATGGCCCGAAGGGTAGATATAATCAAGGGAGTTGAAGGTGATCATCTTCGAGGTAATTCGATTCAGATTCCAGATTATGGTGAGATCATTGATCACATCGACTTTGTTGTGGGAGATGTAGGACTAGCAACATAAGTTCGAATAAGAGACAAGCGACGACTTCAAGAGTTCGTGGAGAAGCTTTACACTCAAGGTGCATGTTCCAGTTCGAGGGTGATGGAGCTGTACAAGGGAGCCTATATACAGCCACTAGATTTGAGGACAAATCGTTTTGAAGAGGGAGAGATTGATGCAACCCGGATCACCTCACAAGACTTTCATCGAGTTCAAGAACATACAACGATCGTGGTCCAAAGATGAAGTCCGACTTGTTCGTGGGATGAGAAGTGATGATCATTGGAGTTGGGACTACTTCAGGCCAAAAACCCAGCCATGAGGAAGGAAAACCCGATGGGTATTTGGAGGAGCCGACTGGGTATTTGAGAGGGGAGGTCGGGTATTTTGCACTGGGTTGCCGACAACCAGTTTTCTGTTTCCTTTACGGATATGTGACTTTTACACCAAAACTCGGATTTCTTTGTTATTCTTGGCCCAAAACATTTTTAGCCTATATAATCGAAAATTTTATTTGGGTTATTGAAAATTTTATGCAGAAATACAAACCCTAAATTGGTTGTTCAAACACCAACTTCTCTTCTTCTTTCTCTGTCGTGGAATCAATTCAGCAAGAGGAAACCAACGTTTTCTGCTAGCTCATCACCCTAGCCGAGTAGTCCTTTGTATACCTGGCCCTCTTTCCAACGTGTGGATTTGGTTTGGGTTATTATCCATTTTGTGATCGTTGTGCTTCAAATCGATCTTTGCTCCGTCTATGATTGTTAAGTCCAGGAGTTAGAGCCTCAGCTTATAACAGGGCTTCTTGCAAAGAAGCAGAAGTTTGAAGACCTTGCCACAGTCACTTTGGGCAAGGAGTGCTTGATTGTTAAGTCAAGGAGTTAGAGCCTCAGCTTATATCAGGGCTTCTTGCAAAGAAGCAGAAGTTTGAAGACCTTGCCACAGTCACTTTGGGCAAGGAGTGCTTGGCCTTCATACAAAACAAGTTGCCCAAAAAAAAAAAAGATCCAGGTAGCTTTACTATACCTCTTTGCATTGGAACATGTCATATAGAAAAATCCATGGCTGATTTAGGAGCAAGTATCAATGTCATGTCGTATAAGCTTTACAAGAAATTAGACCTAGGTGAATTGAAACCCACTAGGTTGAGTGTTACATTGGCTGACCGTTCTGTGATTAGTCCTAGAGGTATGGTGGAGGATGTCCTAGTACGGGTGGGAACGTTCTATTATCCGCTAGATTTCATTATCCTTGACATTAGCGAAGATGCATATATGCCCCTTATCCTAGGACGCCCTTTCCTTGCCACCGCCAAGGCTTAAATCGATGTTAATGAGGGCACATTAGTCTTGAGATATGGTGAGGAGAAAATCACTTTTTTATTGATCCTAAGGTTAAACATGATGATGTAAAAGGGATAGAGTCGAATGGTGAGTTTGTGAGTGGAGGTAAGTCGATCAACGAAACCCACGTTATTGCTCTCTCTCCTTATGATGATGTGAAGCAGAGACCTAAGGCGGGTACTAAACCCAAAGGGAGGCAAATGAGGGCATGGTGGGAGAAGATGAATCAAGTTTTGCCCCGGAAGAAGGAGAAGGGCAAGGCAAAAGTGAAAGGCCAAGAGAGCCACCCTTCCGAGTTGGAGATTGGAGGTGATGAGCCTCGCCCCTGAGATAGTGGCGAATCCACTCTCGATGGCCTCATGTTCGCCAACATGATGATCCGCAACTTCTAGCTAAGGACGTAAAACAAGCGCTTGTTGGGAGGTAACTCAACGTCGGTTAATATTTCTTTTCCTTATTTTCTCCTTTTGTTTGATTGATTGAGTCGAGTAGTGAGTTTGGAATGTTCATCGTGATACAATTTATGTGTTTGTATGCTTGATCAAGTCGGATTGAGTTTGAGGCGCGGATGAATAGATTGAGTCTTGAGAATTGTGGAGTTGCCTGTTTTTTTTGAAAGTCATGGTTTTAGGCATATTATCACGGTCAGTCGACCATGATAATGTGATGGAGAATGTGACAGTGGATGACATCTCCACTGTTTGCGGTCATCATGACCAAAGGGGATTTGTCACGGGCAAGTGCCCATGATAGGGGTGGGCATACGGTTTGGTAAAACCGAACCTAACCAAATATAAACCTAACCGAAACCGAATTGATGTTATTCGGTTCGGAATTCGGAAGAGAAAAGGGCATATTTCCGAAACCAGGGTCCTTTCAGCCGAACCGAATTTCTGAATCGAAAACCCAAATTATTATAATTGCAAGCTCTAAATGGTGGATTTTTATATTTCTACTTATTATGAGACTTAAATATTTGAATCATGTTAGTGTTTTACGACTTATGTGTTGAAATGTTTGATTTTATCATTGATGATGCATATTTATTGTTTACATTAGGGGTAAAAAAAATTTAAAAAAGAGAAGATACAAGCTAACCTCACTATTTCGGTTTTGTATGAAAAATCGAACCGAAATAGAATTCGGTTTAAGGTTTGATAGAATTCGGGGACCCGGTATGCATAGTTTTGATTCGGTTTGAACCGAACCGATAGAATGCCCACTCCTAGCCAATGACATTTAACCAACCGTGATGTTTGCCCAAAACTCACCATTTTTGTTCAAGGTCATGTTCAGCCCATTTTTGTCACGCTCTGTTGACCGTGACAATTTACCCCCACACGTGACCTTGAACCTTGGGCTATATAAGTCGACCGTGAAACCTCCTTTTTCACAAAATCATTTTCGACGGAATCCTCTGAATCTCTCGCCAGAAAACCGTCGGAGCGTTGGAAAACATTGCCCCGATTATTATCCGACAATTTGATCCACTTCCGACGGTCCAATCCCAATCCCAAAACCAAACACATACCCAAACTCCCCACATCAACGCACATCGTCACTGAGATTTTGGTGGAGTTGGTCTACTTTTCGTCACCGGAAAATTGCCTTCACGAGACTATAGCGAGCCTCGGGCGAAGCTCTGCTCAACCTTCTCCAGCCAGATTTTGGGCCGATTTTTTACTCCTACCCCTTATCCTCAACTTTACCACTAGTTATACTTGAGTCTCCAGTTGTGTTTTCATCTTTTGCTTGATCAATTTTGGAGAATTGGATATATGGTTCTTAGGAGAGGAGAATTGGGATTTTTCATGAATGTTTGAAATTGAAAGTGGGAGTTGATGAATGATGATGACTGGCATGTTGTTAAAGTAGTAGAAGGAAAGTGGGAGTCTCCCGTCGCCGAAAAATTGCCTTGACAAGACTCTAGCGAGCCTCGATACTCAACTGCTGCCTTGGTGGGCTTGATTTTGCATGTTTGATGTTTGAATAGAGAAACGCCCACCAAGTGTTTACTTAAATGTCTATTGTTGATACACTTTGGTGAAGGATGAATGGTGGTCACCGAGCAATTGCAACCTTTATGATCTATGAAACACCTAGTTTCATGCCTAGATGTACCTTGTGGGAGTTTGATCTTCAATGTGGATGAACCAATCTTGTGAAAACCCTATTTTATGCATGTTGCTATTGTGGAATTCTTAGTGTGGGGGAGTTAACTCTCCCCCAAATGAGCATTGTTTGATGAATGTTTCCACGTACGGTGTATGGTTTTTCATGTTTTTGTAGGATGATGGATCCAAACCACCCTTTTCTTCGGAAGGTTTCCAAGTTCTCTCATTTTCGGACACAATACGCAAGGTGAAGCCGAGCTGAGTTCGGCAACCACTGGCATCTCGACCTCAGGCAGTTCCCTAGCTTAATTTTTGTTCGGATTAAGTTCTGAGGGAGTAGCCTTTGCAACCCTTAGTTGATTGGCCAAGGGAGCTAGTTCCCTTGCTTAATTTGATATTCCTTGGCCTATCACTCGAGAGAGTGAATTTTCTTCACTAGTTGCAACCTCAATACGGTGTATGAGCACATCTTTACATATTTGCATTCTATTTGGTCAATCTTGATATATATCTAGCGGGAGCAATACCCGAGTGAATTCTTCTCTTATAGAAACAACCTTGATTTACTGTTTTTGCTATTTACGATTGTAGTTCTTTAATTTTAAACTCTAAAGCGGTAGCTAGATAAAAATTTAAGCGATTGAAGTAGGAGTACATGGACCGTCTTGGGTTGACAATTAAAATGCTTGCCCTATACTACACCCTTCTAGAGTTTGCACTTGGGCTTTAGTTGGGAATTCACTATGTAGTTAGGAATGAGTCAGGTTGTCTTCGAATTTGTATATCTTCCTCCAATCTGTCGATATGATTTGGGCCTTCCATCTTGAAAGTTTTAATATATCTAAGGCAGTTTTTCCAATAGCAGAGCGTTTTCAACATATTATTCCTAGATTTGAGAAGTACATTTATACATAATTTGTAGTTTATCCCATATCTCTTTCATTGTCTTGCATCCAGCAACCTTGTGATACTCCTCAGGACCCAGCACACAATACATGAGATTCTTTGCCTTGCAGTTTTCTTGAAACTTCTTTCTCTCTTCGTCAATCCATGTCCCTCTATCTACCTTGAGTTCGTGTGGACCATCAACAATATGATCCCATAGTTTGGAATCTCTAGACCCAATGAACAAGTTCCAGTAGCCATAATTTAAATGTGGTGGTCGATTCTGATAAAATCTATCGGCGAGAAATAGCACAACTCCATTTTCATATAACGAACCCATATCCTTAACTTCATAGTACATTTGACTTTAATCAACGGAGCCTAGCCTCTTATACCACGTATTGTACAGTGTCTAGCGCGAGTCGTCGATTTCTTTTTCTAAGATTTTCCCTCTTGACCGATCACTCAACTAATCCCTAGCTTTTTTCTGCGGATTAAGAACATATATGAGATGAAGAGGTTTGTCTGTTTGATCGGTTTTGGAAAATTATGACCCTCATCTTTTTGTTACTCCCAAAGGTCAATCAGAATTATATATGTTAGGCTGTTTCCGGCTCCGCTAGGCAACAAGTTGGCCCAAAGTTAGTTTGATCAACTTATCCCTCAGCCCACGATTTATTTCTTTACATTGAACGGACCCAAAATTGTTTAGACTTTAGACCAAGGAAGCAAAACGCAACACTCAATTTAAACACCAACTATAGTTCACTTTTTTTTACTTTTGAATCAAAGCCTTCTTGCAAGAGATTGACTTTTAAGAACACTCTATTTTCTCAAGAACAAAGGGGTCGTTTGGCGGTTAGGATTTGAGATGGTGTATTGTGGTAATTCATGTATTAGTGAGAAGTTGTCGTTTTTTTGGCTTATATTAAGCTAGAATCCTTGTATTTACCTTTTGGGGACCCACCATACAATACATCAAAATGAATGATTGGAAATCTCTACCTTTTGGAGAGATTGTAAACAAAGGATTTGTTACCCAATTTCCATTCCAACTTTATCCCTTACACTTTTGCTTTAACCCAAAAGTGCCCTCAAGAAAAGGTCATCTCTCCCTCTTTCCTCTTCGTTCGACCATCACGGCGGCACCATTGGGAAAAAAACACCACCACTCCTTGTCGCTTCGTCAAGGTAATTGTCACCGTCGGAACTCGTCATTGGAAACTCGACATCCCGCCATCGGAAACTCGCCGGTAATCGACGGATAAGGACTGCCACATCTGTTTCTGCCAGGAATCGAAGGAGGTCGCCGTCGTTATGATGTTCTAACGACTACAAAAGATCCACACTTACAGGTGGCAAAAATCTCTTCCTCATTCTCATCGGGATGTAGTCGGCTTCGTCGGGAGGAACTCATTTGGACACAGTAATGTTGGATGCTTGACGGTGGCCACAACTTTCTCGACTGTTCTTGGTCTTGCAATGGCGGAATCTTCTTTTTGGAGCTTCTCTTTTCTTTTTGGGTGAAAAAAGAACTTCTCATTCTGCCCCGCTGCAACACATACACAAGTTTGAGGAGAAGAATTAAAAATTGATGGGTATTTGTGTCTTTTATTGCTCAAAAGTGTTTTGGTTTTTGTTTTACAAAAAAGTACAATATCATCTTCCAAACAAGGAATTTCTGAATTTCATACATTGATTCAATACATCACTTTCAAATACATCAATTGGAGAAATACGTCAATTTGAAAAATCACATCCTCCAAACATGCCCAAAGTTCCATAAATGCAACAAACTAATCAAGCATAAAACGTAAATGACACTGCAAAATTTTATGTGGTTTTTAGTGTTGAGTTAATAAGGATCTCAACATTGAATATTTCACAGTATGATTACAATGTTGTGTGATGGTAGATGTTGCACAGTGAATATTTTTTCAAGCTCACGATAATACAAAACCTCTTAGATCCAGTCGATTAGCTCCACATGAATCGTTACTGACCTATCAGCTATCCTGCTAAAGGAACTTTGGTACTGCCCAATGCTTATACCCTGAAATCTCCTCGACTCATGCTCTGACTTCTCACTCTCTGATTTTGATAAGTTTGAACTCACTCTAGCTATATACTCTCTTTATACATTTCTCTACACAACATAGACCCTTTAGTTTGCATCTATTGCTTTCCTTGTTTGTTTGAACTTGATGAGTGCCTCAATCAAGGGACCGTTAATGAAATAGTGGGATGAGTTTATGGGAGTGAATAGTGGGTGTTCAGACATGTGGGAAGGGAAAACAATGTAGCTTGAGGAATGGTTTGAGGTGATGGACGAAGAAGCAGTAGGGTTGGGGTCTAGGGACGTGAAGAGAAATAAAGAAGGAAAAGGCCACACGACCAAGAGAGAGAGGGGAGGAGGAGAGAGTTTGGAAGATTATTGATTAATTGTTGTTTATTACTTAATATCCAAAATAAAAATCATGCGGAGACTTATAGTATCCGTTCCTAACAACTACTACAAGAATCCCATATCTCGCAAATATTACCAAGAATCATCAAAATCCCCTAAAATCCCATTGAATATACTCAAATAATAATGGCGTACTTAAAATAATAAACTGGTGACACGTCAGCAATCTAGTGACACATCAACAATCTGTGCCTCCATCATACCTTGATTTGCGGCTTTCCATTTGAGAAATATACCTCTTGTATTTGATCAAGTGTTTCATGTTGTTCTAGTCTTCCTCTCCTGCTGTTGCTTGCTGCTGCTTCCATGAATTACGCGAGCTGTCGTCTGAAGTTGTGCTGCACTTTCAAGTTCAACTCATTGCCATGCTGCTCTCAACACCGCCATCACAAAAGAAGGAAGGAAGCGCATGAGGTTATTGGAGGAGAAGACATCGACATGCCACATTCGAAGGCATTCCTTAAAATTGAGTTACCGAGTGGCGCTGACCCAAATAAATCAACCAAATGCATGGAAGTGTGCTGTCACCGGGCGCCATTTGTTTGTAAATAAAACGCACAGGGCAGGCAGCAACAACAAGAATAATAATAATAATATTTAATTAATACATGACATCCTCATATTGTCGTGTCGTTTAATTTGGAAAGTTAGTAATCAACGTTCAAATTTTTTGTCGTCTCCACTTGGCTTGCTTTCCACTTGTCTGCGGCTGCTGCTGCTCATGTTATGTTAGTTCCAGTAAGACATGACTGACAAATCCTTGTGTTAGCAAAGTGGATCTAGAATCCCGATTGGTTTTGCCAGCCATAACAGGTTAGATATGGCCAGGTCCAACTATTGGTTGTCTGAGAATTTTACAAGTGTGATAAGTGAAGCACGATAGAGTAGACACAAATAGCAAAGTTCTATATATATCATACATACCCCAGGAAGCAGCAATAATGACTGCAACAACGTAACAATTTGGATGGTTGGATAGCGTGTTCTTGAAGCAAGCTAAGTGAAACGACTTTACATTTTTGCAAGAGAAGACCAGTCACAGCCAGGCAGTGACAAGACCCGACTGGCAAGTTCTTTTACAACTCCAAAGAACTATTAGAGTATGTGTAGTACGAGTAGTATTATGTTATAGTACGAGTACTGTTATGTAATTGGCCAGAGTTATATTCCTTATCAGAGTCGTAGAAGTTAGGTAATGTCTGTATTAGTGTTAGGGTTATTATAAAAGTGATAAGATACTCTATATAAAACCTATGTGATTTCAGTAATAAGATACAACGCTTTCCACCGTACTCTGATTTACCAACATGGTATCAGAGTTTGGTTATAAAAAAAAACCCTAGTCGAGAAAACCCCTAAACTCATTTTCTTCTTCGACGGCCTACCATGAGTGCACATTCGCCCGCCATATTGATTAATAAACAGTCCAGACGAAGGCGCAAACTTTAAGAGGGATGACAGAAAGCCATACAGTCTTGAAAGGGAACTCCGGGTCCGCAAGATTATTGTCCTTGACCAGCTCTGTATAATAAGAGCGAGTGTTAAACCTTCCATCTTGCGTGAGATCCCAAACAATTCTAGAAGGACCTGCAGTAAAGCTTGATAAGGATAAATTATTGAGCAAGTTTAACAAACTAACTCTCTCACCCTCAGCCCCACCCCTAAGATTATGAGAAATGGGAAGAAACCAAGAAATACTTCTCTCATTCATGCTCCACAGGTCAGCAATGCGGCAATTTGGTGAAGCGACGACAGCGGCAACTCAAGGGAACTCCAAGGCCAAGGGGTGGGAGCGATCTTTGAGCCAAACATCAAACCAAAAGGACGTGTCTAAACCCAATCCCGGGTCGATGTGAGCGAAATTCCAGAAATCTTTTCCGAGCTTCAAGATAACAGCCCAAGGTCTGCAACCAATGCGCCCTCTAAGGGGACCAGTAGACCACTGAGAATGAGGATTAGGAAACTTTTGAGCAATCATCCCCCGCCACCTCGCATTCCTTTCCACCGCGAACATCCACCACCATTTAAGAAGCAAAGCCTGATTCCTAAGTCTCATATATGTGATGCCCAAACCGCCTAATTTCTTGGGCAATTTGCATTTGTCCCAAGCCACAAGATGAAACTTCTTAACATCGCCCGCACCAGACCAGATAAATGCCCTTAGGAGCCGTTCAAGTTTATTAATAACAGACGCGGGGGCTTTGAACAAGCTTAACATGTAGTTAGTCTGAGCTGCAAGCACAGAGTTGCAGAGAACGATCCTTCCCCCCCGGATAAATGCTTACCTTTCCACCCCGCCAAACGTCCCTCCACTTTATCAATGATTTTATTCCAAACCGTAGAAGAGGACGGTGCAGCTCCAAGAGGAAGACCTAAGTATTCCGTGTGCAGAAACTTCCATTCACAGCCCAAAATCTCCGCAAGACGGTCGATGTTATCCACATCTCTAACTGGGAAGAGGAAGCTTTTCCGGAAGTTCACCTTAAGGCCAGTCACACATTGAAACCAAATAAGGGCACCAACAAGGTAAGTAGCAGCTTCTTCCGTCGCATCGCAGAACACAATAGAATCGTCAGCATAAAGAAGATGATTCACGCCATCGGTTCGGTTCGAGTCATCCAAGCAAAACCCCTCAATGAGACCAGAATCGTGAGAGATTTGAAGGATGAATGAAAAGAGATCCATAACCAGGCTGAAGAAACTCCCCGCTTCTCCACTAACGAGAAAGAGAGTCTCCTTGCTTCAAACCTCTCTACATATTAAAGAAACTCCCCGCTTCTCCGCTAACGAGAACCGAAAGTTTCGAGTGACAAACAACCCCCTCTAATCCATTTACAGGACCGCTGGCCAAGTCCCAAGTTGGAGAGGGCATTGAAAAGACAATTCCAGTTGACCTAATCGAAAGCCTTTTCAATGTCCATTCACACTCAACCTTTCGGTCGGTGGTCAATTCCCGCTCGAGCCAAACACAAGATTTTCCTCGCCGGAAAACACATACTCTAGCATGAGCATCCACATATCCCTTCCTCATTTCCAGACCAGTTCATATGTGGTTTCCATACTAAATTTGTCAGCCAACTAGACCTATATCTTCTTTCAAATACACTATTATCCCAAGGAATCCTCATATTCACTCTACTTCAAAACCATGGTATTGAACATAATGTATATGTCATTGTATTTATTCATGCTGCCTCTTTAATGAATTTTTATTATGTTGGTTGAAAAATATTTTTTAATGGCATAGAATATAGATGAGTAATGCTATTTTCTTATTAATTTTGTCATTGTATTGTTTAACTTTAAGGTTTAAATATTGATATCTATGTGTTGGGTATATGACTCGGATCTCGCCGGGCCAAGGAAATACCCCAAACGACGCCGCAGCAGAATTAGGCGCGCCAGCACTAACGTAAGCGCACCAGTCACGAGCGTAACGAGACCTGCACGCGCGAACAAGGTCCGAGGCACCGAACGATAACGTTCCAGTGGAGCGTCGACCAGGCTGGGAGAAGTCGCAAACGACGCCGCATCCCTCGGGAGCAGTCACATCGCCGTCCCATCGCATTCATAGGGACCATCATGGATAAACCCCCTAGTCCTAGGTAGAAGTATGGTCTAAAGTCTGACATGTCAGCAGTCATGTCACCCTGTAAACTCACCCACCACCATGTAGCCTATAAATATGGCATTTACTCCGGTGGGTAAGGGGATCGCAATTTTCAGATTCTATCTCTACAAACATCAACTTCTCTCTCTAAAGACGAATTCCCTCAACCTCGTTCTCCAAGATCTTGGTTCTACGTCATATAGTCGATTTTTCCCTTGCTTACTCCCCTTGACCCACTTTCTTTCCCGAACCTCATTCATACACTCAGTTAGGTTCAAACACTATGCATTATTTTTAACTCGAGAGAATAAATATTGACTAAAAGTCATTGTTATTTGTTTCCTATTGGGTTAATAGCATTTTGAACCCTTATACTATGGTAAATTAACAAACGTACCCCTCTATTAAATTTTTGCACAAACATACCCTTATAGTATTAAAGCGTAACAATTTTACCCTTCTGTCTAAGGCTAAATTGCAAGTTTGGTCACTGAAATTACTAAAAATTTTCACTAAAGTATGAGTGTTTAGGGGTAAATGAGGGGCAATTAGGTCATTTCATAGTTCATTTGACGGCCACTTAACAAAAAATTAGACGGAAGGGTAAAATTGTTACGCTTTAACACTAGAAGAGTATGTTTGTACAAAAATTTAGTAGAGGGGTACGTCTGTTAATTTACCATAATAGAGGGGAACAAAATTCTATTAACCCTTTCCTATTTATGCTATACATTTTCAGACATACCTATTTTTATGTTGTAGACAATTAAATTATGTGACTGCTTCATTAATTGACAAGTTATAAATGGTTATAGAGGAATGTTATGATCATTAAGAATACAATATTTGGTCAAAGGATCATAATTTCAAAATTTGAAAAAAATAATAATTTCAATGTTATCTTAATTTCTTATGAAATTAAACATTTTAAATAATTTGAAAATGTTTAGAATACACATAATAAATACAATGTATCAAGGGCGGACCCAAGTATAAAGGTGGTGTCTCACGCAACACACCTCCACTAGAAATTTTGCGAGACCCAATTTTTTTCGGTACAAAAAAATTCAAATTCAAGACCTCCATAACACCTCCCATAATTCTAGCTGGCACACTTTCATCGTATATAAAAATAAAATTTATTAATATTTAAGTCTTTGAATGTTACTTTAATTTTTAGTAATTTGGCTTCTAGTGTGCACTAAAAAATGAGTGTGTGCTATAGACCCAATTCTAAAAGTAGATCTCAAACATCAAATTTTATATTTTAATTGATATTATTGGTCTGAGACATTGATATCATATAGATTACTAATATTCAATGCATTTCCCTAAGCCCCGCACCTTAAAATTTGAATCCTAACTCTAAATTCTAAATACCTAAACCCTTCAAATCAAAATAAATTTTGAATGATTTTTGTTTATATTCGTGCATTTTCTTGTTCATCATAACACAAATGGAAATTGACATTGTTTGAACATGAATTATCTACGAAAATAACGAGTATAAGGCAATTTGCATAGCATGCCGCCAAAAAATATGCACGGAAGATAAATTAAATATAACTCTTTTAACATTTTTTTATTATTAAAAACTGCATTCCCTCATTTAGTCATGTCAGATGCATTGGGCTTTAATTCCCTTCACTTTTTTTTTTCTTTTTGCAATGAAAGAAACCCACCGGGTTTTAATAAAAAAAATTCCACTTTCACACGTAAAAGGTTGTGTGACCATTTATTTCACTTTCTCCTTTTTTTTATAAAACAAGTGACTATTTGTTAATGAACCGAGTCGAGTCGAGTCAAGCATTATATAAGTTTGAGTTTGATTCGTTAATAAACGAGTTGAGCTAGAGTTGTTTATCAACAAGTCCAGTCGAGTAGAGCTCGAGCTAGGCTTGTATACTAAAATCTTAGCTCATATTTGATACATTCATTTTGTATGTCATGTATGCTACATATGATTGATGCAATGATGAAAAAAATAATAGTCAAATGTTTAACATTAATTAATCTCATATTGTACTTTGTTGGAGTCTCATTATTTTGTTAATAAATTTTAACTAGTTCAAATAATATTATTTCATAATATCGAAAAAATTTATGGAATATAATTTCTTTATAAAGTAAAAATAAGCCATATTTTCTTACATGCTCAACATGTTGAACTTCACATGGGGTGAGATATATAATTTAACAATCCTATGAATTATGAAAATCCAACTCCTAAGACATATATTGATTCGCTCATAAGTCGATGATCAAGGTTGCCCACTAGCCACAATATTGAGACATCCAATGAGCTCTAAACGAGCCAACTCACAAGTTGAGCTCAACAAGTCACCGAGTCGAGCTAGCTCGCGAGCTGAACAAAACTTAGCTCTAGCTCGACTTGTTAGTAAACGAGTCGAGTTTTTCAAATGAGTTTTTCCCAAACCGAGCGTCGAGTCGCTCGCGAGCAGCTTGACTCATTTGTAGCCTTAAACAAGCTCAACGAATTAGAACAAATTAAGACTCCCTTCTAATTTCAGAATCAGCTGAGTAATCCATTTATGAATAACTGTTTAGTTATGTACATAAATGATTTGGGTAAGTATTATATCGGTTGACGATCGACCCGCAGATCAAGCCAAAGAAGTCCAAATAGTGTAAATTTCAGAACACACTATCAAAAAAGTGGTTTTATGCAAAACTCGTCCTGCAACACGTTTTAGAGTGTCACGGATAAAATAGACATAGACAACACTTTCATTATGTGTTGTTTAATATATGTCTTATGCAACACAATTGGCAGCACCAAATTTTTTGTTACATATTCCTAATAATAAGCTACAATTGATTCACATAATAAAATTTGTTGGCTATTCTTACATTTTAGACTACTGCCAATTATACCAATTTGATAATTACTTTTTGATGTAGAACGATATCTAAGATAAGGTGAAGTTCTTTATCGTACGAACGGACGAGAGAATAACATGAAACACAGATTATACTTAGAACTTATTTATTACTGTTTTATTTTCATCTTGTCTGTCGTTTGGCTTCCTGACTTGCCTATTTATAAGGAAAACAGGAAAACAGACAGTTATGGTTGAAGGGACACACCCCTTCGCCCAAAATATACATCACTTCACAAAGGAATAACTGTCTCATTAAGAGACTTATTGCTGCTGATGTTAAGGCTAGTAGAGGACTATAGATATTAAGGCTTCTGTATCATTCCCTTCCACTTGAGCTCAAAACGTCTCGGATTGATCAGCATAATAGGGACACAAATCTACTACATTGAAGGTGCTGGAAATGCCAATATGAGCAGGAAGGTCCAGAACATAGGCATTGTCATTGATCTTCCGGAGAACTTTGAAAGGGCCAATCTTCCGTGGATCTAACTTACGCTGACTTCCCCCACGTTCTTTTCGTAGATAGACCATCACAAAGTCGCCAACTTGATAAATTTTACCACGACGATGGCGATCGGCAGCAAGCTTGTAGCTAGCAGTGGACTTTTCTAATTTTTGCTTCACCTGTGCAATGGTGTCCACATGTGACTGAGCAAACAAGTCAGCAACATCACTTTTCTTGAGACCAGTAGGTAGCTTGATGAGATCAAGAGTTGTTGCAGGTGTGCAGCGATAAACTACAGCAAAGGGAGCCATCCCAGTGGATCGATTGGGAGCACTATTGTAAGCAAACTCTGCTTGTGACTATGCAAAGTCCCATTGGCGCTAGGGGTGGGCATTCGGTCGGTTCGGTTTCGACCGAACCGAAATTATGAATACCGGGTCCCCGAATTCTCCCAAAGCTCAAACCGAATTCGAACCGAATTATAATTCGGTTCGGTCGGTTTAAACCGAATTATAATTCGGTTCGGTTCGGTTTTTCACACAAAACCGAATTTGTTAAACTACTTGTATCTTCTCACTTTTAAATTATTTTTACCCCTAATATAAACAATAAATATGTAATTATATGCATCATCAATGATAAAATCAAACTTTTCAACACATAAGTCATAAAATATTTCAAATATTTAAGTCTAAAAACAACTACAAACATAAAAATCCATCATTTGGAGCTTGTAATTATAGTATTTCGGTTTTTCGGTCGGAACTTCGGAAATTCGGTTCGGTTGAGATAACCATGGTTTCCGAACTATCCATATTTTCCTTCCGAATTCCGAACCGAATAGCATTAATTCGGTTTCGGCTCGGTTTAATTCGGTTTCGGTTCGGTTCGGTTCGGGTTTACCGAACCGGTTGCCCACCCCTAATTGGCGCTGATTTTCAGCACACAAACAACGCAGCAAGTTACCCTAGGTCCGATTCACTACTTTTGTTTGACCATCTGTCTGCGGATGAGCCGTACTGCTGAACTTCAAATCAATTCCAAAGCGCTTCCACAAAGTAGACCAAAATACGGCCAAAAAATTCGGATCCCGATCTGAAGTGATGGAGCGAGGAAGTCCATGGAGGCGAACAACCTCTTGAAAGAATAGCTTTGCAATGTGCGGCGCATTGTTGGTCTGTTTGCAGGGAAGGAAATGCGCCATATTTGAGAAGCGATCCACCACAACAAAGATGGAGTCGGCTCCGCGTTGAGTGCGCGGTAAACCCAGAACAAAGTCCATAGACAAATCTTCCCACGGCTGGTCAGGAATTGGCAGCGGCATGTATAAGCCCGTATTCTGAAGTTGTCCCTTTTGAGTTTGACAAATGGAGCATTGTCGAACAATCCGACCAGCATCCCTTTTCAACTGCGGCCAGTAATACCGTTCTTCCAATCGAGCAATGGTCTTATCACGTCCCAAATGACCTTGAAGTTTTCCAGCATGGAGTTCCCGAACGAAATGGTGCCAACGAGGGATACACAGTCGATTGCCTTTAAAGAGATAACCTTCTTGTACTGTAAAATCTCCAAGCGGCTGCTTCTCCAAATACTTAGACCAAATGGTGCCAAAATCAGGATCGTCGATGTAGAGTTCGGGAAGGAAACTAAATCCAACAACTTCTAGGCTGCTGGTGAGAAGAATGCTTGCTCGCCGACTCAACGCATCAGCGACCTTATTTGAAGACCCTGATTTGTGCTTAATCACAAAATTGAACTGGCTGAAATATGCTTCCCAACGAATATGAAGCTTGTTCTTCAAATTTCGTTGAGTTCGAAAGTGTATCAAAGCCTGGTGGTCGGTGTAGATGACAAACTCTTTAAGCAGCAGGTAATGTTCCCAATTCTTGAAGGCCCGGAACACAGCGAAGAGTTCTTGTTCATAAGTTGGCCAATTGACTCTTGCTTCATTGAGTTTTTCACTAAAATATGCCATTGGACGCCCTTCTTGCGACAAGACTCCACCAACACCTGTCCCCACATGCATCACATTCAACCTCGAACACCTTATCAAAATCAGGTAAAGCGAGCACTGGGGCTGTGGTGAGGCGCCGTTTGATTTCATCAAAAGCTCGAGCAGCAGCTTGAGTCCATTGGAAGGGACGAGATTGCTTCAAACAATCAGTAATAGGGGCAACAACACTTCTGAAGTTACGAACGAAGCGTCGATAAAATGTGGCCAAGCCATGAAAACTTCGTACTTCAGTAATGGTTGAGGGAGTTGGCCATTCAACAATGGCCTGAATCTTCTGGGGATCAACTCTCACTCCATCCTTTGGAGTGAAGGGCTGTCAACACTTGATGCAAATGATCTTGGTGTTCTTCTTTGCTGCTGCTGTATATTAAGATATCATCAAAGTATACTACAACAAATTTATTGAGAAAGGGTTTGAGCACCTGGTTCATGAGCCGCATAAATGTGCTGGGAGCGTTGGAGAGGCCAAAAGGCATCACAAGCCACTCGTACAACCCTTCCTTAGTCTTGAAGGCCGTCTTCCATTTGTCACCCGGTCGAATCCGGATTTGGTGATACCCACTTGTTAAGTCAAGTTTTGTGAAAATCACTGAACCCGACAACTGATCCAACATGTCATCTAATCGGGGAATGGGAAACCGATATTGCACCGTGATTCGATTGATGGCTCGGCTATCTACACACATTCTCCATTGGTTCCCTTTTTTTGGCACTAGTAACGCCGGAACAGCACACAGACTCAAGCTTTCCCGAATGTGTCCAATCTGTAACAGTGCTTCAACCTTCTCCTGAAGTATTCTTGCTTCCTCAGGATTGAGACGGTAATGAGGCAGATTGGGCAACCGAGCACCGGGAACTATGTCGATGTTATGCTGGATATCTCGTAATGGGGGTAAACGAGTGGGTTCAGCAGTGAGTTGAGGAAATTCAGCAAGCATTTCTTGAACAGAATCCGGCATTGTTGCTTCGCCGTAGTCAGGTTTGATAACCATACCATAAACGCCTCCACAGTTCTTTACATCGACTCCGGAAATATTTTCTGAATCGATCACTGATAAATAGGTCTGCCCTTCCACTTTAGATGAAAACCTCGGACTTCCCAGTGGCGCAATGACTATGGTTTTCTTCTGCCATTGGAACGTGTAGGTGTTCTCTCGACCTCGGTGTTTCGCGTCCACATCATACTGCCATGGACGTCCCAATAACACCTGACAAACATCCATATCCACAATATCACAGAAGACGTTATTTGAATAAATCTTTCCCATAGCTAGAGGAACTTTGCATCTTTGATTAACCATCAACTTGGGACCACGTTGAATCCACCCAATCTGATATGGAGAGGGATGAGCTTCTGCTGCAAGTTGAAGTTCTTCAACCAACTTTCGAGAAATCAAGTTCTCACAACTACAACTGTCAATAATTAGACTGCACACCTTATTATTGACTCGACACTTTGCTTGGAAGATTCGCTTGCGTTGGCTGGAATCTTCTTGTGGGGAAGAACAAAGTGTCCGCTGAATCACATAGATGGGCTCTTCACATTCATCACCGCATATGTCATCAACATCATATTCAGGTTCTTGGTTCTCGGCATTGTTCGAGTCTTTTTCTGAAGTATTATCCACCACGTGCACTGGCCTTCGATTGGGGCATTTGTTCGACTTGTGACCGGGTTGATTACACCGATAACATCTTCCAGTCGTCGGATGTTGGTATGGATTTTGATTGGTGGTTTGAGGTGCAGTTCGAGGGCCTATTGGTGCTTGAGTGGCAGCAGCGGGGCCTCGCCTGTTGTCTAGGTGTGGGGTTACGGCTTGGTTGACAGGAGGAGGGCGCGGAGGAGTGGCGTCAGTTGTGCGAGGTTGGGGAGTATCCCGGTAATTTCGTCGATGATAAGTCAATCGTGGTTGTTGAGGGGTCACTCGCGCCTCTGCTCGTGCAACCATCTCTCGAGCATCCATTAATGACATAACAGCCTGAACTCCTATGTGCTCTTGAATCTCGGGTTTCAGACCTCGGATATAGCGAGCAACTTGCAAGTCGTCATCTTCTTGTATGTTGCAGCGGGCTGTTAAGCGCAAGAACTCTTCTGTGTAGTCGGCAACTGAACGATTTCCTTGCTGGCAATCGAGTAGTTGTCGGTACAGATTCTGAGTATAATCCCGGGGAAGAAATCGCTGTTGAAGGAGTTCTCTCATCAACAACCAATCTCGAACGGGTTGCTGACGAAGGCGGTAGCGTTCTTCCCGTAGGTTTTGCCACCATGCTCCTGCTCCTCCTCGTAACTTGTAGGCAACAATTGATACTTTCCTTTCATCACTAATCTCCATGATTTCATAAAATCGCTCGACTTCATTAAGCCAATCTAGGAAAGGCTCAATCTCAAGGCTACCGTTGAAGATTGGGATTTCAGCCTTGATTCGGTACCCATCGCGATCTTCCCGACGCGGCTGTGGGTTGTGAACCCTGTGATTATGGGGCTGATCTTCAAGACGCAGGGCGGTCAGTATTTGTTGTAGGGACTGATTGATACCGGCAACTTGTTGTTCCAAGTTGTCGAGGCGCTCGTTTTCAGCGGCCATCGTGCTCTAATCGTTTGCAGCAGGAACAAATGGATTGCAACTTGTAGAAAAGTTGCGGAAACCAGGCTCTGATACCAACTGATGTAGAACGATATCTAAGATAAGGTGAAGTTCTTTATCGTACGAACGGACGAGAGAATAACATGAAACACAGATTATACTTAGAACTTATTTATTACTGTTTTATTTTCATTTTGTCTGCCGTTTGGCTTCCTGACTTGCCTATTTATAAGGAAAACAGGAAAATAGACAGTTATGGTTGAAGGGACACACCCCTTCTCCCAAAATATACATCACTTCACAAAGGAATAACTGTCTCATTAAGAAACTTATTGCTACTGATGTTAAGGCTAGTAGAGGACTATAGATATTAAGGCTATAGATATTAAGGCTTCTGTATCAACTTTTAGCTAATATTGTTAAGTATTAAGCATATGAAATTAAAAGTAACTAAAACTCTCAATTGAAGGCGTAACCAAAAAAACATTCAGTGCTTAATACTGTTTTTATTGATGTGAACTTGATTTGTGAACCCAAACAGTACTCCATTCTAGCTCAACGTGGAAGACAAGTCATGGAAAGAAGGATGGTAGAAATCTGTAAAAAATGACTAACTGTGGAAACTGTCTTGAGCTGGCCACTTTGAGCTCCTATTCGACAATCTTGAAGTCTCTCGAGTGTAACTAGGAGTTGGGAATGAAAGTGGGAGAGTTACTAAACAACATCAAGGCATTGGGTAGCTGGTCAGATGATTTAAGGTGTCCTACGAGAGTGTCAAAGTGGCTATGGAGGCTGTTTCGGTTGCTTGGGCAGGAAGGCAGTTGGCTTACTTGCTCTAGAAGATTTTTGTGTTGAGCATTTTTTCCTTCTTCAAGTTGGAGTCTGTTACGTATTATTTATAGCTTACTTTCCTTGTTTAAGTTGTAGTCGAATTAGGGGTAGAAGTTATTATTTAAAGGCTTCAAGTTTGCGTTGTAAGATCATTGAAGTTTAATAAAGAACCCTAGTTCATAGAGTTTCATCTCTTGAATTTGTCCTTGATTGATTGGGATAGAATCCATCAACCAAGCGAGCTCAACATCAATTGAGTATCCCCTCAATTGTGGATGAGTTGCCAACCCAAAATCGTTCGAGTCTCTTCCCGAATCTGGTGTGAAGTTATACGTTCGAACCATCATCCTCCGAACCTTCTCTCTTTTGCTTCGAGTGGGTTCAACCTAAGCGAATCTTGAAGACTATTCATCAAAGCTCAAGGGTGAGCTTATATCAAGTGGCATCACGAGCTTGGTTTCACACACTAGCAATGACGAAGAAGAAGGATTTACCTGCTGTTGCAAGAACGCGAGCAAAGGATCCCATCGCAAAAAGAACACTAGAGGCAGAATCCTTGCCAAAGGAGGAAACCTCAATTGACGAAGTACCAATGGCCCAAGAAAAGATCAACTTCTTCGAACTCCTCCTGATAATCATGACGCAGCTGAACATCATGTTTCAGGCTCAATTTGATTAGATTATTCGTCAATTGGCTGAACTAAAAACATCAGCAAGCAATCATGTTCTGATGGAAAGAGTTGCAGAGTACGTCCCAAACCCGGAAGCAATCTAGTTCAGACTGTCCCAACTGGCGCCTTCCCAGAGTTAGCTGACAAGATCTGCAATCTGGAACAAAGACTTGTCATCGCCGAAGGATATCTGTTACCTCTCAACCACGAATTTCCTAGCCATAACAATCGGCCATTGGAGGCAGAGTAAGAGGTTGCAGTGGCAGACCTCAAAGGAATCAAACTTTCGATTCCTTCGTTCTTAGGGTCCAAGAATGTCTCTGCCTACTTAGATTGGGAAATAAAAATAGTTCTCTTCTTTCAATGTGGAACTACACAGAGACACAGAAGGTCTCGCTTGTCACCTGCAAGTTTACGGACTACGCGGTGGTGTGATGGGATAAGGTGCAGCTTTGACGATGAAGAAACCTCCAACCTGTCATGATGACTTGGGACGAGCTGAAAAGTTTGATGCGGGACCGTTTCGTGCCTGGATATTACCAAAGGGAGCTCTTTGAGTCCCTACAAGGAATTCGATAGGTTTCGAGATCAGTTGACGAGTATTACAAAGAGCTCGAGATGCTCTTAATGAGAGCTGATGTCCGAGAAGGCTGAGAGGCCACAATTTCGAGATTCTTGCACCGCTTGAATCGAGAAATCGGGTATGAGATGGAGCTCAAACAGTTTGGGGAGCTCGACAAAGTCGCGCACGTTGCAATTAAAGTCGAAAAGCAGCTGAAACTATCCACTGGCAAGAGATACCCTTATCCAAACAAGTTTCTCCCAGAAGTTGTTCCCGGGTTAAGTTCGAATAACTCGAACTGAGGGTGATAAACCAGCCATCCGGAACTCTGTTGCAGTCCAGCAAAATAAGGTAGAAGGCTCAAGTGCTAACATTCAATCTTTCAAGTTCTTTGGAAGAGGGCATAAAGCCAATCAATGCCCCCAATAAGAAGTCCCTTGTCCTTCGTGACGGTGAATATTGCTCTGAGGAAGAAGAGGAAAGACATGTAGGAGCTGCAGTTGACTCCGATGGAGATGAGATCGACGAGGAAATTCAGGTCGAGAATACGCCTCCAGGGAAGCTGTTCGCCGTCAGCAGAATTTCCCTTACAGCTACAACTCATCCTGATTCGGACCAAAGAGAAACCCTTTTTCACTCTAGATGTGTTGTCAGTGGCCAATTATTCTCTGTAATCATCAACGGAGGGAGCTGTGCAAACGTCACTAGTCTGGATTTGGTTAAAAAGATCGAGTTGAGCACACTCAAGCACCTAGGGGCTCGTCAAGTCGAAATCAACTATTATAAGGACGAGCTCATGTTTGACGTTGCCCTCATGCAGGTCACACATCTCCTAATCGGCTGACCGTGGCAATTTGATAGATGAGTATGTCACTACCGGGGGGTACTAACTGAGTAACTATTACAAGCTTAAACTCGACAACCAGAGTGTTTTTTTTTAAGCCCATGTCGCTGGCAGAGGCTTGAGCTTATCAACGACATATGAAAATCAATCGGTTGCAGCAAAGAGGGGAGTCCAACAATACTAATTTGATGATACAAAGATATATGTTAACAGCGTAGAAAAAGGAGAAGCGACAAAGACGAGCTCATGCAGTTTGGGGAAGCCTACCACAAGAATATTGAAGCATGCAACAAGTTCGTTAAAGCCTACCGCAAGTTTATGAAAGCCTACCACAAGTGAGAAGAGGAGAAGGAGAAGAGCAAAAGGGAGGGGAAGGGGAATGCGAAGTCCACCACAAGTTCATCAAAGCCTACCACAGATTCATTTAAGTCTACCGCAAGTTTATCAAAGCATACCACAAGTGGGAAGAGGGAGGGAAAAGGAATGGATAAGCATTCCACAAGTTTATCAAAGCATATTACAAGTTCATTAAAACATACCACAAGTTTATCAAAGCCTACTACAAGTTTCTTAAAACATACCATACAATTGGACCTATTTGTAAATTTGAAAAGGCTTAGGTATCAAAATGTAAGAGGAAAAGTTTATAGGTACTAAAATTTAATTTTTTCATCAATATTTTTAAGACTTATATGTAAAAGAAATTAATTTTATGCACTAAATATAAAGACCCATTAAGTTTAGGGAACAAATTTGTAATTTTGTATGTGGAAGTCAATGAAAGCAACGTAAAAAAAAGAGAGAAAAAGAGAATGAAAGGGGAAAGAGCCAAAGAGGAAGTGAAAGAGTACAATTACTAATATACTCTTATAGTAAGTCTTAGCACCCTTATCTGCTCCCTAACCAAACTTGCAATTTACCCATAAATATTATAATATTTGTTCTATTAGAAAAAACAATTTATAAAGAATATTTAATGTCCGGCAAGATTCAAAACACATTGCAGAGAGAACCAATGACCATAAGCCAAGTCGTCAATTTTGACTATCATCACCACGTCGCGAGGAAAGTGTGCACTTTTTATGTTTTTTGGAATGCTATCTGGAAGCTACATATTCAGCCTAAGGTTCGAACTTTCCTATGGAAATTGTGTAAGAATATCTTACCGGTGGGTGTTCATGTCGAGGAATGGATTGATTGTGCAGCTTGAGTGCCCTTTCTGCAATCTCCCAGAAACCCAAGAGCATGCCCTTCGTGAATGTGACTGGATTCGAAGAAGATTGAGGAATTGTGAGGAAAAAGATCTATCTGAAAGAGGGGAAGGAAAGACATGCTTTGAATGGATAAAGGAAGTTATGAGAGATTTCCCTGAAGATCGAATTCAAAATTTTAGCTCTATTTTATGGTACATGTGGAAAGAGTGCTGCAATCACAAATTCAACAATCGGAAGATGGAGGAGGATGAGATTATTCCTCGAGCTCTGAGATGGCTTTCATCATTCCTGGATGCTCATGATTCCCATAACACAGAAACTGGGGGTGATCTCACTCATGCTTGCATGCCTCAAGAGACTCACTGGACTCCGCCTCCGGAAGGTTTTTACAAGCTAAACTCTGATGTGGGGGTGTTTAAAGATCAAGGGATCGGCCTGGGCTGTATTATTCGTGACTGGCATGGAGCTTTTGTGGGAGCGATGGAGAAGAGGAAGAAGGAATTTGTAGATCGATTGAAGCTGAGGCAAAAGCCCTGGTTATGGGTTTGAGGGAAGCTAATAGAAGGGAGCTTAGCCCATTGATCATCGAGTCTGATTGCCAGGTTTTGATGAACCAACTGAGGAAAGGAGGGGAAGATCGAACGGAGCTGGGTTACTGGTGTGAAGAGCTGAAAATGTTGGCTACAGTGAACGAGTCCCTGTCGGGACGAGAGGTGAGATGGAGTTTTCGCCCTAGGAAGACAAATGGGGTGGCCCATTAGTTGGCTCACATTGGTTTGGGTTGGGATCAGCAAGTGGTTTGGGTTGATAACCCTCCTCTATCTCTTTGTTGTTTGATTGATGCTGATATGGGCCATGGGCCCTAAACCTTATTTTATTTGAATGAATGATCCAGATTCCCATAAAAAAAAAGGTGATGGCGGTGTGTGTGAAGTAACGAAAGTAGAGAGTATAAGGTGGGTAGGGTTAGAAGTTTGGTATCAGTGTTTGGAATATACCGAATACTGTACTGAATTTATTAATATGTGGTATTATTAAATATCGATTTAATTTTTAAGAGATTGGGATTTATTTTATAGTGTTAAATAGTGTTCGGAATTACGCGATTGTGATCTATATATACCGAAATACCGAGAAACAACGAAACTTGTAAATTAATGAAATACAAAACACAACATTTGCTAATTCCTCACTCTTTCGCCACTTACAAGGCCCCATTCAACTCAATTTCGGCTTTCTAGTTTAAGTCACTCTCGTCTCTCACCTAATCTCTTGTTATTTTTATAACACCAAAAAATAAACACTAATATTGGTTGTCTCTCAGCATCCAATCCGTTGAATTAAAGATTATCCATGCCAAGAATTTGAGATGTCACATTTCCTCCCTTCTCCTTATCCATGTCCTAGCTCTAGGAAAACTCAATACCCTTTGCCTAGTATCTTTGCTCTAAATTAGACAACAAAATCTAATTCATGTATTTAATTTTTAATTGCAAAGATAATTGATTTCTTATTCAATACTACCGATTGAGATATCGAAATATTTAAGAACGAGATTGGGATACACAAATTATTTAGGGATTGAGATTGTGATTGATTTAGGTTATAATTTGGTATTCAGGATTTTAGTTTTGGTATCAGAATACCGATACCGTATTGATTTTCACTCCTAATGAATGGATGGTTTGCGTTAATTGTTTTAATCATTCCATTTATATATTTTGGCTTTGAAAGTAATGAATTTAAATCTACCAAAAAAGACTAGAATCCTACGGTTTTGTATGATTGGGGTTGGGTTATGTGGAATACACTTTTAAGTAAAAACCCTATACAATACTAAAAAAAATTATATAACCAGTTAAATTTCAAACAAATAAACCAAAAAATGAAAAACATTAAAATATATGGAAGTTGTTGTTTGGACTTTGATGAAGTGCATCTTGCTTCAACATATACCTAGAATTTTCCTTAAACATTTACTAAATAAGCCAAAGATGTTATTCATAATAAATTAAAACATCCATAATATGATAATCTAATTATTTGTCCACACACACAAAAAAACAACAACATGGACCATACCTATATTGAATTCGTCTACTATGACCTAAATTCTCTCAAAAACATGTTGTATATGACATAAATACATTTTGGATACGAACATTCAGAATAGTAGTTGTGATGGTTGAATCGCGTATTTACAAATTGCATAACCTAAGTTCGTATCCAATCTAAGAAAAAAGGATTACACAAAAAACAAAAAATTACCCAATCTTAAACTTTAATTTTGGTTGAATTCCAAGACTGGTCACTAAAATTATACAAATCTTTTATGTTTGCCACTCGAATTACTTTTCTTTCTTCTTCACCACTAACTTTACGAACCATTTCACCATTAAGAATCTTTCATTGTTATGTTTGCTCAAATATGCAAATAAATTGAAGTAAAAGTAAGGTCTGCAAGTATTTTGACTGCTTGATCGACTGCGGTTTTCCAATCAAATTAGCAGGGGGAGAATTTTACGCACCGTCGTTGGAGATTAATCAGATGAGAATTTGCGATTTTCTTCTTTGGATGGCTGTAGCGGTGGGGGAGAGCAAATTGAGAGATAGACTGAGAAGTAGCCGCGGAGGTGTTACAACATAGAAGGAAAGAAGAGGAAGGAGGTCATTATTATTTTTTTGAAAAAAATTAAAATTTATATGTCATTAAATTAACGGTTCAGCTAGCAATTTTGTTTGCCACGTCGTCAAAAAAAACTAACGGAGTTAATAGAATCTGATGGATACTGACGTTTAGTAGCTAATGGTGAAATGATTCGTAAAGTTAATGACGAATAAAAAAAAAGTAATTTGAGCGACAAACTTGAAAAATTTGTATAATTTAAGTGAGTTAAGTCTTTTAAATTTTAGTGACAAATACAAATTAGTTAGTGTTATAAACGCGCTGCTACGGATCGGGAAATTGCCGGAATCGATAAAGCAAGAATACGAGAGCGAGAATCGAAAGAACACAGACACACGATTTACGTGGTTCACTAACACGATGTGTGTTAGCTAGTCCACGGGCGAGAGAGAGCCAGTTTCACTATATCGAGGAGATTACAGATTACAGAGGAGTATGAGAAGTATTTATAGTACTTCTCCATGTGGGTCTAAACCTAATCCAATCTAGCAAAGGAAACGGTTACAGACCAGGCCCAGAACCCGAACCCAAATAACATTGAGCCCATACACCGTGGGCCGGGGGCGTTGCCCCCGCACCCCCACCGGGGCGTTGCCCCTGGACCCCACTCGCTGACCGGGCAGCGAGACCCCCGGTTACCAGTCGTAGCGGCTGATAATCCGATTCAAGTCATATCAACAGTTAGATCGAACATGTAGGTGGCCGCAAAACCATTATTTTTGTTCTCTCCCAAACGAAAGGGTGGGAAATGGATTTTTCTTTCATTATTTTCAACCGCGTTATTACAACGAAGCAAAGAGACGGGGAGAAATGCCAAATTGACCTTTTTACCCGCACAAATGCATCGCGCGCGGCCCCAAACGGAGAGTGCGCATAGAACCTTACGCTACACGCCAAACCACTCTATCATTGTCTCCCCTTGGAAACATCCATTGAGCTACGCTCCAAAGCCAACCACACCGTCTTCCCTTTCCAGCCTTTAGCCAACCCCCAGGACAGAGGCAAACGTCCAACGAAGCAGCAGCAGCAGCAGCCAAATTGAAACCTCAACAACGTTCTCTTCACCTTCTTCCTCCCATCTTCTTCCTTTCCTTTCCATCAAATTCATTCATGACAATGGCTGCTGCCATCTAGTCCTTTTCCTTCACTGACAGACCAAATCTCAACAACGCTCTCTTCGTTCCTTTCTTCCCCATCCCATTTATTTTATCATCTCTCTCTCTCGTGTCTCGTCCTTCTTTCTGACATGAAGCCTCTGCTGCGGCTGCTGCCGCCCCGTTCCCGGCCTCTCTTGTTCCTTTTGGCGACGGCGATGGCGGTGGTGATGGTAGATTCAGATCTGGCATCCGATAGGGCTGCGCTTGTGGGCCTCCGCAGCGCTGTCGGCGGCAGATCTCTCTTGTGGAACTTGTCCGACACTCCCTGCAATTGGGCCGGTGTTACTTGCGCCGGGAACAGAGTTGTCGAGCTCCACTTCCCCGGGATGGGTCTCTCCGGCGAGCTCCCTGTAGGGCTCGGCAACCTCACCCAGCTTAACACTCTTTCCGTCCGTTTCAACGCGCTCAGAGGGGGGGTTCCGGCCGACATCGCAAATCTCGGGTTGCTCAGGAATCTCTATTTACAAGGGAACTTCTTCACCGGTGAGATTCCGGCTTTCCTGTTCGGTCTGCAGAACTTGGTGAGGCTCAATTTGGCGAATAATAACTTCTCCGGCCCAATCTCGCCGGAATTGAACAAGTTGACCCGGTTGGGCACGCTGTATTTGGAGGGCAATCAGCTCACGGGTCCAATCCCCAACCTCAATGCTTCCCCGCTCGATCAGTTCAACGTCTCTTTCAACAATTTGGCCGGGCCAATCCCTCCGGCTCTCACCGGGAAACCGGCCACAGCTTTCGAAGGCAACTCCCTGCTCTGTGGGAAACCCTTGGCTGACTGCAATGGTAGTTCCGGAAATGGAACTTCGAGCGGAGGCAGTTTGTCTGGCGGCGCAGTGGCCGGCATCGTAATCGGGTGCGTGATTGGGTTTCTGTTGCTTTTGATGATTTTGCTCTTCTTGTGCCGGAGAAGGAAACCTTCGAAAGAGGTTGCCAACAAGGACATTGAGGAGCCGAACCAGAGCGAGATGCAGAACCCTTCAGCGGCGGGCGAGGGAGCCAAGTCGAGCTCAGCGCACTCCGTCGCAGCGGCGACGGGAGCCAAGGTGGACGCCAAGGGTCTAGCCAGTAAGAGTCTGGTGTTCTTCGGGAACACTCCAAGGAATTTCAATCTAGAAGACTTGCTGAGAGCTTCTGCTGAAGTACTGGGGAAGGGAACTTTTGGGACGACATACAAGGCTACCTTGGAGATGGGTGTAGTGATGGCGGTGAAGAGGTTGAAGGATGTGATCGTGAGTGAGAAGGAGTACAGAGAGAAGATCGAAGGAGTTGGCAAGATGAATCATGAGAATTTGGTTCCATTGAAAGCCTATTATTTCAGCAGAGATGAAAAGCTTCTGGTTTATGAGTACATGTCCGTGGGAAGCTTGTCTGCACTTTTACATGGTCAGCATTTTCTTTCCTTCCTCCCCCAGTTGATACGATCCATCATTCTTCCTTGTGTGTTTTTGTTGTTGTTGTAAAGGCTGAATCTTGCTTGGTTTAAATCAACGGAAATCAGTGCATACACTACCCCATGTGCTTCAGCCTTATTCATTGCAATTGCGGCAGCTGGGTTCCCCATGTGGGGTTTCCATTGACGTTGTAGATCTGTCATTTTAACTCCTACATATTTTTTGCACCGCAGGAAACAGAGGAGCAGGGAGGACACCATTGAACTGGGACACAAGGTCAATCATAGCCCTTGGAGCTGCCAGAGGGATCGCATACCTACATTCGCAAGGCTCCACAATCTCTCACGGGAACATAAAATCATCAAACATCCTCCTCTCCAAATCCTACGAAGCCCGTGTCTCTGATTTCGGCCTAGCCCAAGTTGCAGGCCCTGCCCCAAACCCTAGCCGAGTGGACGGATACCGTGCTCCCGAAGTAACCGATGCTCACAAGGTGTCCCAGAAGGCAGACGTCTACAGCTTCGGTGTCCTGCTGCTGGAGCTTCTCACTGGGAAGGCTCCCACGCATTCGCTGACCAATGACGAAGGTGTGGACCTTCCGAGATGGGTTCAGTCGGTGGTGAGGGAGGAATGGACCGCCGAGGTGTTTGATCTCGAGCTGCTTCGCTACCAGAATGTGGAGGAAGAGATGGTTCAGTTGTTGCAGCTTGCCATTGATTGTAGTGCTCAGTATCCAGACAGACGCCCTTCCATGGCTGAGGTGAGTAGCAGGATTGACGAGATTTGTCGATCCAGCGGCTCGCAAGATGGTGGCATTGTGGATGAAACGTCGCAGCAAACTTACTCGGTTGATTCAGGGGCTCCACCATCCGCGTGATCAGGACAGGACAGCTGAGCTAGCTGCTGCAACAAACGGGAATAAAAGTGGTACAAACCGAATTGGGGCGTGCAGAGCAGAGCTTCTTCTCTTTCCTTCTTTGATCCAATATTTCATTTGCATTAGTTCAAGATTGATATCATTGTTCATTTCATTCTTGTGGAAGAAAAGGTTTCATCCTGTTTGATTTGTGTTCAAAATTTTATTGAGATAGAAGAGAGAGTCGTTTCATTTTTACCCATTTTTTCTTGGATTTTTTGCATTTTGTTTCGAATATTGTGGATGGAAGTGTGAATGATGAAACGATAACTAGCAAGTTTGTTTTCATTTGGATATTACTCAACGTATTCCTCTTAACTTTTTTGCATGCCCTCATCAGTTGGTAGAAAATGTTGGTTACTCAGTTAAATCAATCGTACCTTGCTTGCGGGTTGGTGTGTTTTGTTTGATAGTAGCCATTGTTCTGTGACTGTGAGAATGAGTAATGGTTAAGTTTCGTAGCCCTAGGTAGGTCGATCGACGCACCAGCTAAATTAGAGGCAGGATGATGAAGATGGGTGGTAGTTGAGGAGAATTGAATGATGCTAACACAAAAAGAAAAAGGTTGTGAATTATATTATCAGATGATGGTAAGCACGATGTAAGGTCAAAGGCAACGTGAATTCCACCATTTTTTTTGCTTTTTCAACTAAATTTCCCATCTTCTTTTTCCTTATCAGGATGCAAAAAAGTCGAAAACACCGCTGGCTAATAATGTTAATCTACAAAGGAAAACGTCTTGTATCATGCAAAAAGGCTAAATTATACATTTGGTCACTCGAATTACATAAACTTTTCACGTTTGCCACCCAAATTAATTTTCTTTCAATTTAACCACTCACTTTACGAATCGTTTCACCGTTGGTCACCCTCCGTCAGTCTCCGTCAGACTCCGTTAACGCCATCAGATTTTTGATGACGTGGCAAACGGAAGTGCTGACTAGGCTGACAGAGAGGCTAAAAAATACGGGTTTGACTGCCTAGTCAGCCACATACCCGACCCAGCAACTTAATTGACCCCTTTTTTTGTATTTCATTTTTCTTTTCTTTTATTTTTATTGGAAAAAGCTGAAAAGTGAAAAGTGAAAACGATCGGGCAGTAGAAGGGGTTTTTCACTTCTCTTCTCTTCGACTTCGACTTCTCTTCTCTGCGTTTTTCACCCGAGGCGGCGACGTCGATCAGGGGAGAAGGGGAGACGCCGGTCGGAGGTGGAGGTAAGGCCGCCGCAGTGGAGGCGCTCGATCGGGCGGCGGCGCACCAGCCACGACGACGATTGGCGGCGCTCCGTCAATCTACATAGCCACCGCCGATTCCCCTCCTCTCTCTCTCTCTCTCCCTCTCTCTCTCATTCCCCTCCGATCTGCAATAACAACGATCCCAGAGGCTTGAAGAGGTACGTTTTGAATTTTAACCTTCTCCATCCTTTTCGTTCCTTTCCCAATTTGTTTTACTGAAACCCTAAAATTTTCCCAATATGAAATCGACAGAAACCCTAAACCTTACCTTCTGATTCGCTTTGTGGTGGTTGCTCGGCAAGACGCAAAGGTGCTTTTGGGGCAGACACAAAGGTGCTTGTTGTTTTTGGCCCTTTTTATGATAGTCATGCGAAGTGTTGAAAGGGGAAAAGTTAGAAAATGATAAAAGTTCTTGACTGTGGGGATTTTGCTGTCGTTTTTCAGGTTGTTTGTCACGTTTGGCGAGCAATATGGGGGGACATGTGCGGCAACCAGATGCTCCCATCCCTAAATATCGTAAGTGTAGTCACTTTCTCGTCTTTATGGGTGGAATGTGTGTATAGTAGTTGTTTATTAGGTTGACAACAACATAGTGTATGCTATTTCAATAGAAAATTATTTCTTTTGTCTTTAGTCCATTGTCAGTTGGTCTTTATGGTGAACATAGGTAGTTAACATGCTGGTGGATGGCCTTTATTGCTAGTACGTACTACTGCTTGGAGGCATGATTCTTTTTTCTGACATTTTTCTTTTTCTTTTTCAAATAAATAGGTGATTGTAGTGGAGAATTCAGCTTTGAAGTTCATGTTGATTATCAAATCAAAAAGAAGAGAGGGAAGCATTTTATGCAGGATGAGACTATTGTGTACTATGACCACGATGATATCGATCTGCTCTCCATTTTGGACTTGGTAGACATCTATAAGGAGTGTGGTGGGAAGATTCCGAAACCAAAATCATGAAATGCAATCAAAATCATAGTGATACAGATGAAATATAAAAAAATCCGTAGTGGCTTCCGTGAAATATAAATAACATTCCGGTGGTACAGATGAAACATAAACAACATTCTAGTGATACAAGTGAAACAACATTTTCTTATTTTCCCAACAAGATTAAACCAAATACAATGACCATTACAGTGAAGATGCAAGCCATTTTGACAGTTATTTTGTAAGCTCTCCTTGGTTCCCTTCTCTCTAGATCTCGAATTCGACGATGGAGGCTGAGCACAACGTTTCGCATATGCTCATCAAGGGTTGGTTCATACCATCTGAAATAATTGCATGCTCCATTCGTCTACAGAAGAAAGCACAATGAGGGGAATGGTCAGAACCTAAACCCAAACAGAAGGTACATAAAGCACGAAAGGAAGTGAGATTGAAATGGTCTTACCCCAAACTTGCCACATCCATAGAACCTCCGCCCTGGATTTGCATCGGTCCAACTTGTCCTCAAACTTGTTGGATTCCCACAGTGACAATATGAGTTAGTCATGGTTTAGATGGATAAGGAAGAAGATGGAGAAGGAAGAATAAGGAAAGTGGAAGAATAAGGAAGATGGAGAAGATGAAGGACGATGAAGAGGAGAGGAGTTGTCTGGAATTTGGATGATGAGAAAGAAAAAAAAATGAGGTGAGAAGGGTTTTAATAGTGGGTAAGAGTTTTTTCCCCTCCCAAAAAGGTAAAAAAGTATTTGAAATGGGGGAAAAGGGTTATTTTTCCCTCCCATTCCACTTCAGCACCCTAGTGCCGTCTTTTTTAGCCTCTCTGTCAGCCCAGTCGGCACTTCCGTTTGCCACGTAATCAAAAATCTGACGGCGTTAACGGAGTCTGACGGAGACTGACGGAGGGTGACCAACGGTGAAACGATTCGTAAAGTGAGTGGTTAAATTGAAAGAAAATTAATTTGGGTGACAAACGTGAAATGTTTATGTAATTCGAGTGACCAAATGTGTAATTTAGCCCATGCAAAAATCAATATTGGTGATTTTGTGGTAAATTGCAAGTTTGGCCACTGAGTTTATTATAAAGGTTTATATTTACACTGAAAATATTTAATTATGTTTGTGGTCAACTAGTTAAACATTTCAAGATTGAGCACTCTCAGTCCAACTACGTTAATTTTGGCTAGGGATGGCAAAAATATCCGTAACCGTGGATATCCGCCCGAATCCGGCCTAGTCGGGTAGGGTAAAACCCGAACCCGAAGGACATTTAGTGGGTACGGGTAAAACCCGAACCCGAATATTGCGGGTAATGGGTGGGCATGGATTTCTCACTATCCGACCCGAACCCGCCCGATTATACACATGCATATGTATTTTGTCTAGAAATAATCATTATTTTTCTCTAACATATTTCATATTTAGCATATAAATATAACATTTTCATGAAATTGTGTTGTTTTAGTTAATTTTCTTCATTCTAGTGAATTCTTGTCGTACTTTTTCTCTTACTTAATATAAGAATACGTGTGAATGTTAACATATTGGTTGGAGTTATGAAGAGAAATTAATATCCATGGATAACCGTGGATACCCGAAACCCGAACGGGTATGGGCATGGTTTTAATTTTGTACCCGTTTCACATGTGGGTATGGGTATGGGTAAAACCCGAAGTACTTTGGGTAGGGTAACAGATATGCACTATCCGCCCCCGACCCGACCCATTGCCATCCCTAATTTTGGCTGATGTGGCAGTCAATCTCATAGTTGACCGTTAAATGAGAGTTAACTGTCAAATCAGTCAAAATTAACGGAGTTGGACGGTGAGTGACCAAACGTGAAATATTTAACTAATTTTAGTGATTAAGAATGAAACTAAATATTTTCAGTGACCAAACGTGAACCTTTTTAGTAAACTCAGTGACCAAACTTATAATTTACCCAAAGATTTTGTTACGTAGATGTGCTTTCGAGACTAAATTCTTTGCGGTGAATGTTTGATCTTCAGGTTTTAGGATAGTTTTGTCGAATCTCTCAAGTAGAGGATCTCCTTAATGACGAGAACAACTCCAGAATTGCTACAAAACTACTAAACTAAACGAAAGAAATAACAAAGACAAAGAAAAACATAAATTGGGTTCCAATCTTCGTCTATGTACCTATTTATAGAGTTACACAACCAAATTTCTTTCCTTCTCACCTAAGGCTAGTTATGGCAATTTGAACCCGCCCCGCAGTACCATGGGACGTGGCATGAGTATCTACTTCTGACACGCCCCGCCTCGTTCTTGGCCACCTTCCGTCAAAGCTTCCTGGTCGTAGCGAAGGCTCTCTATTTCTTACCGTATCAATACATATTTCTCCTAATTTTGACTTTTCTTCAACTAGTTACACTCGATCTTCCAACTTGTTAGACTCAATTACCCATTCTATTATCACTATTTTTCATTCATAAAGTGTTTTCTCATTTGTTTTATCTTAAAAAGTAAAATTTGCGTGTATTTTTGTTCATATAACATGTAAGCGTGGGTCGACCCGCATCACCTCGTACCCATGCGAATTTACCTGCCCTGACCCACAGTAACGTGGGACGAGGCATGGGTATTGAGGTACCCGCCCCGCCCCATTGCCATCACTAGTTCACTACCTAAGGCTTTAGCCTCTCTCATCTTTTTTCCATTAGAATTCCTTTTCTTCCCTTACAAGAAACATTAATTATATTCTAAGATAATTACTACAAATCCTATTCCAACTTGAACAAATATAATAATTAGTGTTACCATTAAATATGTCAAATAATAATTGATACACATAACTAAATGAAGATACACAAGCCTAGTAATATCCAAAATGCTACGATGGCACGAACTTGTAACATGCCTCTTCCCTTAAGCACAACCTTGCTCTTAAGGTTGACTTAACCCAAACCCACCCGTATTCATCCCGGATGGATGTAGAAGAAGCGTCTCCACTTATTGTTAGACAACAATGAACACTCTACTATGTATTCTACGCTTGCGATGCTTCCAATTGTGCATAGTCGCATTAATCGATCCTTTGATGGTATCAAGAAGACTGTGAAGCTGCAGTAGTGCAGAATGGTTGATGGCTTGATATTTGCACTCAAATACTCAATATATTGTCATTCCATCTAACTAGCTTCTTCAATTGGGCCATTGCCTTGGAAGACTCTCGTATTTCACATACGTCCCCACCATGCATGTAACTTTCAACTCCCCCAAATAATGATCTTTAATTGAATCAGGAGCTCCATTGTCGTAGACGGTAAGTGGTGCTTGGTAATACGTTGACCCGATTATTGTTGGAAATCAACTAGTGAATAGCTTTCAAAGTTATATGTCATAAGGCAAGAATAACACATTGGTGGGAGAACTCCTACCAAATGGGTATAAAGATTGAGTTCTCTCATTTAAGGGCATGTCTATTGGGGTGACCCACTTTTATGGGAGAGGGAGGACCTAACGAACCACCACACACACGCCGTTCGTCCGTCTGACTGGTATGTCGGTCGAGCGAGCGGGTGGGTGGGTCGGGGACTAATATTTTTTGGAGATATTCCGAGATTAATTATTTATTAATCAATTATTTTGTATCCTTAACAGTTACGAGATAATTGATTAAAAAGGAATAGTCAAGAGATAATCCTACCGAGAATTATCTTAACAGACGCATTTAATGAACGGGGTTATTATCTCCCTAATTCATGCAAGTTTTCCTCAAGCAAGAGGGTATATTCATGGGGTCTGGCTACTATAAACATTTGTATCCTAAGCCCCTTTACAACACACCACAAATGAGCAGAAACACGAAAGAGAGTGAATTCAAAAGAACTTTGATTTTCCGCACAAAACCGACGAGTTAGAGAGAATGTTGTTTTATCATGGAGGCGATCGACGAGTAAGAATTGTTGTGCGCAAAGAGACAGTGTCACGAACGTATTAAAGAGAGCGACCTAGTTCGCGACTCAGCCAGATTTCGGTAACCTCGGTTTTCTGTTGTTCTGTCACTAACAATTTTAAGACGTTGTGCTGCTACTATGGCGACTGAACAGAACAACACGATCGGATCTAGTGTTGTCGATATCAATCGGGCCTTCCGCTTCGTGGGAGTCAACTTCCGGCGCTGGAGACAGAAGATGATGTTCTATCTAACGACCAAAAAGTTGGCGCATGGTCTCACCAATATGCCGGTGGAATTGAACGAGGAAGCAACTGATGCAGAGAGGGCCGCTGCCGCAAAAGTGAAGGAAGAGGACTTCTTGTGCAAGAACTACATCCTCAATGGGCTGCCAGATGATCTCTACGACTACTACGCGGATTAAAACAACACCGCGATGATGGTCTGGGATGCTCTCTAAAAGAAGTACGACACAAAGGATGTTGAAGCCAAGCAGTATGTTGTCAGCCGCTACCTGCGCTACCAGACGATGGACGACAAGTCTGTCGAGATGCAATCTCACTAGGGATGGCAATGGGTCGGGTCGGGGACGGATAGTGCATATCCGTTACCCTACCCAAAGTAGTTCGGGTTTTACCCATACCCATACCCACATGTGAAACGGGTAGAAAATTAAAACCATGCCCATACCCGTTCGGGTTTCGGGTACCCACGGTTATCCATGGGTAATAATTTCTCTTCATAACTCCAACAAATATGTTATCATTCACACGTATTCTCACATTACTTAAGAGGAAAGTACGACAATAGTTCACTAGAATGAACAAAATTAATTAAAACAACACAATTTCATGAAAATATTATATTTATATGCTAAATATAAAATATTTTAGAGAAAAATAATGATTATTTTTAGACAAAATACATATGCATTTGTATAATCGGGCGGGTTCGGGTTGGATAGTGAGAAACCCATGCCCACCCATTACCCGCAATATTCGGGTTCGGGTTTTACCCGTACCCACTAAATGTCCTTCGGGTTCGGGTTTTACCGTACCCGATTAGGCCGGATTCGGGCGGATATCCACGGTTACGGATATTTTTGCCATCCCTAAATCTCACAAACTTCAGAAAATAGCCCATGAGATCATTTTTGAAGGTATGCCTCTTGATGATCAATTTCAAGTTGCTTGCATAATTGATAAGCTGCTCCCTTCGTGGAAAGATTTTAAGAATGTTCTTAGGCATAAAACTAAAGAATTTTCACAAGAAAGTTTGATTACTCGCCTAAGGATAGAGGAAGAAGCTGGAAAACATGATATGAAAGAAGAGGTACTGTTAACCAGTGCTAGACGGTCCACACCCAGGGCTCTGAAGCCAAATCCAAAGGGGTTCAAGAAACAGAACCAGCAGGTCCGCCCCAACCAGAATGGTGCCTCTCGAGGTAACCAAAGTGTCACGACCTAATCCTCTAAGAATGATCCACTGTTTATCTGCTATAACTGTGGTAAACCAGGTCATATGACAAAAAAGTGCAAGAACAAGCCTAACCCTGCTGCTGCCAGGGTTAATTTGACAGAAGTGGATTTGGTGGCCACGATCAACACATGATCGCTGAAGTTAACCTTGCCGGTAACTCAAAAGGATGGTGGCTGGATACAGGAGTCTCGAAGCACGTATGCAATAATTGTGTTATGTTCAAGACGTACAATGAGGCGCCTGTTGATAAAAAAAGTGTTGCTAGGTACTGCCCACACCACTATAGTTGCTGGTTTTGGGGATGTGGATCTAAGCTTTGCCTATGGTAAAACGATGAGCTTGAAGGACATCTTGCACACTCCAGAGATAAGGAATAATCTTGTTTCGGGTTATCTTTTGAATAAGGCTGGGTTCACTCAAACTATTGGGGTAGACTTGTATACCCATACTAAAAATGTGACTTTTGGGGGAAAGGGTTATGCTTGTGATGGGATGTTCAAGTTGAATGTTGAAAGAAATAAGATGAATTCTTCATTTTACATGATGTGTTATTTTAATGTTTGGCATGCTCGTCTTTCTCATGTGAACACACAAATTATGAAGAATTTGAGCAACTTAGGATACATCCCAAAACCCTTATTGAATGAATTTGATAAATGTGATTTCTGTAGCCAAGCAAAGATAACGAAAATGCCCCATAAATCTATGAGTAAAGAACTAAAACCCCTAGATTTGATTCATTTTGATATTTGTGAACTATATGGGACGTTAACTAGGTCTGGCAAGAGATACTTTATCACTTTCATAGATGATTGATCTGATTATTCCTTTGTTTATTTGATGAAAAATAGGGGTGGGAAACGGTGCGGTTGCGGTTAACTGCACCGAATAAGCGCGGTTAACCGCCATCGCACAAGGGGAAAACCACCCACCGTTACCGCAATGCAAACGGTTTGCGGTTAACCACTAACCGAAAATCACGGTTAGCGGTTAATTGCGGTTAACTGCACTTTAAACCGCACACCGCGATTAAGAGTTAAACGGTGTAAAAAACCGCGAAATGAAATAAAACCGCAACAAAAACCGAATTAACTTGTAAAATCCAGCAACATGCACTTGATAAATTAACACTAAAACAAGGAAAATGCACCTGAAAAAGTCAGAAACAGAATTAAGTTCTAAACATCCAAAAGAAATCATCCACATTAAGTTCTAATACGGAAAATGCACTTGGAAAATTCATTTTGGGTTGTTGGATGGGTTGGGCTTGGGTTGGGTATACTCTTACGCGGTTAGTTATTCGGTGGAGTTACTTATTCGGTGCGGTGTGCGGTTAGTCCACAAACCGCAAAAGAGCCAATTTCACTAACTGTTACCGAATAAAGACCCTTTTAAACTGTTTGCGGTTAACCACAAACCGCTCTTATTCGGTGCGGTTGCGGTTTAACCGCAAAACCGCAACCGTTTTCCCACCCCTAATGAAAAACAAAAGTGAGGCCCGTGATATGTTCAAGGTGTTTGTGGTTGAATTTGAAAAATTGTGCAACCGAAAAATAAAACGACTTATGAGTGATAGAGGATCAGAATACGGCTCTAATCCCTTCAAGGAATTCTATAGCTCACACGGTATCATTCATGAAATCACGGCACCATACCCACTAAGAATTAAATGGTAAAGCTGAGTGAAAAAATAGGACATATACAGCATTAGTTGTGACTATTATGCTCAATTCTAGAGCTGCATCTTCTTGGTGGGGTGATATATATTTTGTTGATGGTTTGCCATGTGCTTAATCTTCTTCCAAAAACTAATAGAAAAGAATCACCCTATGAGATTTTGAAGAATAGACCACCTAATCTGTCCTATTTAAGAACGTGGGGTTGCCTAACCTACGCAAGAATTCCATATCCTAAGATGATTAAGCTAGCTAGTCGAGTATATGAGTGTGTCTTTGTGGGCTATGCAGTCAACAACAAGGCATATAGATTCTATGATTTGAAGGCCCGTACTATAATAGAATCCAATGATGCTAATTTCTTTGAGAGTCCATATCCATTTAAAATGAGAAATAGTGAGGGTAATGTACTACCTTGTATTAGAGATAATAGAATTAGTGGGGGTGTTGGATCTGAGGGATGAACTCAGAAGAAGTAAAAGAGCTAGAATCTCCAAAGATTTTGGTGATGACTTTACTACATTATACACCCTCGAAGATCACAAAAATTTGCAGGAAGCATTAACTTCCATAGATGCAGATTTTTGGAATGAGGTCGTTATAGATGAAATGGATTCGTTGGAAGCTAATAAGACTTGACATCTAACAGACTTACCACCGGGTTGCAAAGTCTTAGGTAATAAATGGGCTCTAAAAACGAAATGGAAACCTGATGGTGCAATCGAAAGGTTCTGAGCTCGTCTAGTAGTTAAAGGCTATAGGCAGAGAGAGAATATAGATTTATTCAATACCTATTTTCCAGTATCTAGAATAAAATCCATTCGTATCATGATTGCTCTTGCTGCATTGAACAATCTCATGGTACACCAAATGGATGTTAAAAATGCTCTTTTGAATGGTAATCTGTACGAGAAAATCTATACGGAACAACCAGAAGGATTTGTTATCCCTGAACATATCTCGAAAGTCTGTAAGTTAGACAATTAATGAAGAAGAAAGCATTACAGCAAAGGGAACAATGAATCTAGGAGTATAAATAATTAAATTTGAGATCAATTTACAACAAGGATTAAGTCTATCAGATGACAATCTTGACTCGTATATTATTACAAAATATGAATTGAAGAGAGAGAATTTTATTAAAGAAAATAGCAATCCATTTTCACTAACTTATCAGAGAGAATTTTATTAAAGAAAATAGCAATCCATTTTCAGTAACTTATCAGCTAAATTATGTCCCAACAAACAATCATCGTAGTTTAATTTTCAAAACTAAAGAAGTAATTACTATAGAAATTTTATTTAAACTCCTAATCCAATTAGAGACACCGTTAAAACACTTAAAATGAAACCTAACCGATCATCAATACATCAAGATCAAAGAAGGACGATCAGAACACAATCAAAGAGAATTAGACACATCCCAGTAATCGGACAAAATTTATAACAAGAACAGACAACTAATGGCTTAGTAACAATAGTTAGTAACAAATAAGCTAGAAAAACTACAATAGTTAGTAACAAACTTAGAACATAAATATAAACTTAGGCCTACAAAATATTTTTTTTTTAGAAAAATGAAGTTTATGATAAGTCAAAAGGATTTATTGTATAATGAAAAAGTACAAGGACTAATTTTGAAATTTGGAAAACAAAATATTCTTCTCACTTTAACCGTAATTGTGTTGTTGCACATATTAGCGAGTTTGATGGCACGGGGTGCCCTAAATAAAGATCAGTGACACGCCTCTACCAATTCTAATAATTAAGTGACATCCATAGCAATACTCCCTCCACTCAGTCTTCCCATAGATTGTTAAGCCGACCAAACGGTCGGACTAGGTCAGACCACAATCTGCATACAAGCGGTTCAACTAGCCATATTTTAGTCTTAGCCGGCAACTGGTCAAAGCCGAGATCTGACCGGATTTATCCGGCCACCGGCTATCATGAAAACGTCGGCGTTTGGGGAAAGGCGGTCTCCACACCACGGCCACGTCTCGACGCGACTCCGACCTCCCCATTGATAAATTTTGATATGCTGTTTTACTCTGCTGAGGACGACCTCCCAAGCACGGATCCTTTGCGATAACTTGTTAGGGGCTTCTACTATGTCTGAAAAAATGTAACCATTACGTGCACACCATAAAAACTAGCATGTAAACCCAAAGCGAACCTGGTTATCAGGGCAGGCAATGGACTCCGCGAACCACTGGTGGAAAGGGCGCTCATCATTATGCTCGACCATCGCAGGAAGAAGCTCCTGCCAGACCTCCCTTGCAAACGGACAGCGGCGCAAGATGTGCTCCAAAGATTCCTCGTCGATGCGGCATTGTTGGCAGGCTGCATCAACCGCAATGTGTCGTCTGGTACGCTCAGCATTGGTGAGGAGTTTGCCGTGGTCCACCAGCCAGAGAAAGTGTTGAACTCTGCTTGGTCCCGGCCACCGCCAGAGAGCCTTCCATTTGCTATTCGACTCCTCGCCGTCGATCTCCGCCACCATTCGATACACTGATTTGAGGGTGAATTGGCCTTTCGGCTCAAGGCCCCAAACAAGCTCGTCATCACCAAGGTTTGTTTGTGGAGGCGGCATGCCGCTAACCTGCAAGACCAAGTCCATGGGTAAGTACCTAGCAATAAGATCCAAATTCCACTCACCCTCGGCTGTGGTCATGTCCGCCATGCATGCCTCAGTGGGAAAGGAGGCGTCGATGTTGATGGTGTGGTCGGCCAGGATGACACCACTATCTAGCCATCCATCCTTCCAGAACGCTGTGGTACGCCCATCTCGAACACTCCACCGGCTGCCTCCATCCATAAGCTTCCACTCCCGTCGTATTCCCCGCCACAACACCCAACAACCTGTTTTCTTGAGAGCACGAACAACTCCATCATGACCGACTTTCAGGTACTTCTCCGTAAGGATCCGTACCCAAAAGTTCATTGGGGTTCTTAAGAATAGTCCAGGCAAGTTTCACAAGGTAGGTCGTGTTCAAGTCCCTCACGTTCCGTAATCCTAGTCTCCCCTGGTCTTTAGGCAAGCAAATAGTAGCCCAATCCACAAGGTGAATACGCTGCCGCCTCTGTTGAGATCCCCATATAAAAGCTCGAATGCGCTGGTCGATGTAGTTCCAGATGGAAACCGGGAGCACCGAGGTCTGCATTGCGTAGGTAGGAATAACATTGAGAACGGACAGTGCCAGGGTGACCCGGCCTGCGAGGGAGAGGTTCTCAGCGTTCTACCCAGCCAACCGTTGATCCACACGGTCAATGAGGTATTGATAAGTCTGGCGAGTAATTCGGCCATGGAGGACTGGAACTCCCAAACATTGGTATTCCAAGTCCCTCACTTATCATACGACATTTATCGCGTGTGACATTCTTGGAAAAATATACTCTCGATTTCTCCTTGCTAACAATCTCCCCTGAGGCCTCACAGTACCGATCCAGACAATCCATGATTGCTACTACCTGTTCATGCGATGCTTCGGCAAAAAGAACGAGATCGTCAGCAAAAAAAAAAAAAAAATGAGACGGTCTACGATCCAAATTAAAACGATGAATTAAAAGCTAATTAAAAAAAAAGAGGTTTATTTTTAGTCCTTAGATCCCGCCCAAGGTTGTCAACCCGCGGGTCGACCCGGATTAGCCCGGACCCGTCCACGAAAACGGGCGCCAACAACCCAGTGAAGTATCAGCCCAGATTTGGTCAAACCCGGTCAAACCCGGTGAAACCCGGCAGACCCGGGTGGTTGGGCCGAAGGAGCGGGTCAGCGGTGTGACATTTTTGCGGCGCCGTTTCAGGTTTCTGAACTCCTTCCTTCTCTTCGATGCGTAGGTGATTGGGAGGTTGCAGAAGATAAATTAACGCTAAATCAATTTATTTCATTCTCTCAACTCGGGTCCCTCAGCCGAGGCTCAAATCAATCGATCTCCGCCTGCCGTAGCTTCGTTTGCCGCCTTGCTCTACTCTGTCTCTGTCTCTGTCTCTTCAGCTGATCTGTTCGTATGTAGGAGGTGAAATGGAGGAAGGAGAAGCAATCTTAAAAGCCATATAAATAGGATTCAGAGAGAAGGAGAAGGAAGTCGTGAAAGGGAGGAGAGGCGGCCAAATAATGGAAAGAAGGGGTGATGACGGCAAAAGGTGGGTAGAAGGCAAAAGTGATGGGATGTGCTCCATCAAACCCTAATATTCCTTTTTCAAATCATATTTTTACTTTTGGCAAGTTCCGATTACATTAATTTTGGAGAATATTATTGAAAATTTAAATTTTAGCAATTTTTAAGAGTAATTTATCTTATTTTAGATTTATTGTATTGTTATATGTATTATATTTTTTATAATATCCGGGCTAAACCGGGCTAATTCGGGCTAATCCGGTTGGCCCATTAACTCTTGACCCACTAGCTCAACCGGGTCCGGGTCGACCCACGGGTTTGACAACCTTGATCCCGCCCTACTTAAATTTAAGGGACCAGATCTGCAAGTATGCAGCGTAACTCTCCTATCCTGTCATCAAGAGACGAAAGAAAGGCACAAAAACCCTCATAACCCCCACCCTGTTGAGGCTTGAGAACATCTGCAGACAGCTTAACCAGCCATGCATCTGGTGCGACGAGTAGCAGGGCCTCTAGCGGGAAGGATTCGACTTTCTTCTCGAAGCGCAAATCCTTCTTCCGCTGTAACCGCCATCGATGTTTCAGCCATTTCACAGTCGGGTAAGTGAGAGACAGTTAATCGACATCGCCCCTGTTTACCTTAATCCGTTTTATATCGAGGGAATCCGTCATCAGAACTTTCCGCTTCTCTAACTACTTCAGCCGAATTATTGAAAAGCGAGTCTGTTAGCAGTCTTGATATTTAGCTTTAGCTTCTTGATGCTGCATTCGATTTGGAATTGTTGTTGTTAGTTCTTTTTCTGTTACTGAATTCCTTCTCATGAAGGCTTGGTTGTAGATGCACTGTGAAATTTTGTTTTCATGCTTTTTGTTTCGTACCGCATGCATTTCCAAGCAATTGAATGCTCTTTTCTCTCACAGGCAGGAACATTCCGTCCGGTAAATTTTGCTTTGGCAGATCAAGTTGGTGGAGTAATGAAAATCATTCTCTTCTATGGATTATTGCAGCAGGACAAGCTGGTATAGATTTGCTTACCTGTGTGACACTAAGCAGTTTAGTTCTCAAGTTCTATATTTTCTAAATCTTTCGGCTAATGATTCCCACACCTTGGCAATAGTTTTTATCGGGATGAATGACAACCCTGTACTAGCCGACGCTTCCATACAAAATAATTCTAAAACTGAATTGGAAGCTGCTGAGACGACTGCTTTACAGAAAATTGATGATGGTTCTGTTGTATCAAATATTCATACGTCTAAGTGGAGAGTTTTTACAGACAATGGAAGGGATTTTTTCCTTCAGGCAAGCATCTCCTCATTCCTCTTATTCTATGTTGTCTCAATTCTATCAGCAGTTATGATAAGGGGTTCATGGGAGACTCTTTGTGTGTTCTCTTCACAGGGGAAATTGGACAATGCAGAAACTCTCTTTCTTTCAGCATTAAAGGAAGCCAAAGAAGGTTTTGGAGAGAAAGATCCCCACGTGGCATCTGCTTGTAACAATTTGGTGCGTGATTTAAACGAATTTGACAGTTAGATTGATGGGTTATTTTAAGAGAAGTTAAGTAGTTAACTATCCTTGATATTTAGTATTTGTGTAGAACAAAATTGGCAAGAAGAGTTTTGTTGAAAATTTTGGGCTTTTAATTCGTCTAAATGAGATAAAAACTTATGATTCTTGTTAAGCTTGAATAATTGTTTTTCTCAAGTTTGTGATTCGGGAACATTTATATGTATTAGGAGAAATTAGAGTCATCCCGAGGATATGAGGTCGTGATCATGGTAACTGGCTAACTGCATCTTTTATCTTTTCAGGCAGAACTCTATAGAGTTAAGAAGGAATTCAGTAGAGCTGAACCTCTGTATTTGGAGGCCATAAAAATACTTGAAGAATCATTTGGACCAGAAGATATTCGGTAGGTGTCATTTGGTACCCCATATGTGTTGGCATAAATTTTATACCAGTATGGTCTTATAATGCTGGCCCTCATCATTGTATATATAGAGGCAGGCGCAGCGTTTCAATAACTTTGGTTATAGAGCTATATGAAAGAAATGGGCAGAACTTCTTAAATAAGCCTCGTTATTTTGTTTATTCATTTGACTAGTCAAGGAAACAGAAATCAATTAAGAAGTACCTGTCAATCTATATGGAACCTAGGAAAATCTCAAACTGTTCCAATCTAGTATCAAGATTTCTTCCGTCATATTGAATGGTGGAAGGAACTTAATATTCTTTTTCCTTTCATCTGTGCCTAATCAATTATTCAACTGATGGTTAATTTCATACATTCCTTTCAAGCATTCTTTGAAATAGTCCTTTGACTTGTGAGTTGCTCATGCATCTGTTGCTCGATGTTAAAATCTTAGTTTAGTACTCTAGGTCCAATTTGATTGCTACAACATGCACATGCCTTATATTTTAATATCATTCACGAATTTGTGGTCTATATTCTAGTACTTGAAAACATATATGCGTTTATGTCATCAAGTTGTGATTAATCATTTGTACTCATGGTACTGTATATTTTCATCATAGTGTAGGTGCTGCTCTTCATAACATGGGTCAGTTCTACCTTGCTCAGCGGAAATGGGAAGAAGCTTCTAAATGCTATGAGGTAATGGACATTTGCAAGCACTTCCTTGACGTTTCATTCCAAAAATGGAATCCCATATGCTACTATGAATTGTTGAATATGGATTTTTTCTCCATGTCCATGTAGCATTGCTTGTGCTTGTGCTGTGTTGAGATTTGAATCTTTGTTGGCAGATTCTGGGTGTATTACTGGTTTGGCCCAGTCATATAGGACTTACCTTGATTTAACGTTGCATGCTGCTTAACCACCCGGAAAATAGTCTTCATCGTGATTTTGATGCAATAGTCTGCCTTTGATTTTTTATATGTAAGAGCTCTACAGTAGTAGAAATCTCCAAAATCAGGAAAGTAGTGCATGGGAAAGATTAGGAATGCTTAAGGCTTCGAATACTGAAGTCAGAAGATCCATAACAAGGTGCTTGGATGAACCACTTAGAATTCTTAGTGGATTTCTTCTTCACTTTTGGTCTGCATATTGCTCTATTCTTTGCCAGGACCAATGCAGTCAAAAGCGCGAATTTTTTTTTTGTTGACAAAATCAAAAGCGCGATTCTACGCAGAAGCGTTTTGGTAACCTGGAAACATAAAACCATAATCTGTTAAAGTTTAAAGTGCGATTTTGACTACACTCATAACTGAAAAGCGTGATTCTACATAGAAACGGTGACCTAGAAGTGTAAAAGCGTGAGATTTTTAAACTTTAAAGCGCGATTTTGACTCCATTGGCCATGATGTCTGTGTTTGAAAGATTTCTTTCTTTTACTTCTTGCCCTGTTTCCATTTAGTTTCCTTTCGTGTTTTTGAAGATAATATTATCTGATAAGATACTGTCTCCAATGGGGCTAATTGTTGATGTACACTGTTGATCAATACTCCAAATGAACGATTGGTATACATCCAAACTAGGGGCAGCCACTGATCCTTAAACTTATTGGAAAGTAGATAGGTAAAATTAGAAGCGGGAAATGTGAAATGAATAATAGCGTGAAAGAAATACTGTAGTTTGTTTTTTTTCGTTCTTGGACCTCTTAGTAGTAAAGTAAATATTGGAAATGTGTAATGAATAATAGTGAAAGAAATACTCGAGTTTGTTTTTTCGTTCTTGGACCTTTTAGCAGTACATAAATATGATATGTAGTTTGCATCCGGCAATTCATTGACCCTTCATCAAGATCAATTTACCCATTGATAACCATGCATAAATGGATTCATGTGGAGACTTTCGTCCGTCTCTGTTGATGGGACATGGAGTACGTGCAGAGTTACAGCTATTGCCAAGATATGATCTGAAGTGTTTAGAATGCAAATAAAATAGGTATACGAAATATCAACTATATTTGGAGCTTAGCGTTGATGGAATATTAAACAATTTACTGTGTAAAGTCCATCTTGTACAGCAAATGGGGATAATGTTCAGAAAATCTCTCGACGAGTGTTTGCTGACAGGTGTATTACCTATGTCTGTCAACTTTCTTCTTTTTGGTTGTGCATGTTCCCATGTAGGCTTGCTAAATTATTTATGCGTAACAAGTCTATCTACCTATTCGTCTATAAACATACACTGATTTGTTTTCTTTTGCTTCTTTTTTATTTTCCTTGTGCAGCGTTCTTTGAAGGTGCGTACAATTGTTGTCTAAGATGCCATGAACAGTTGGGCAGTTGTTCTGGATTACTTTTTGAACTGTATTTTCATTTTCATGCATGACATTATTATTTCCTTTTGGATTGTAAACTCTTAACGCTGTTTTCCTGTTTTAATTTTGTCAGATTAAGGGGCGTGTTTTAGGATTCAATAATCCAGACTATGCCGATACTATGTATCATCTTGGGACGGTATACTCTTTTTATAATTCTAGTGGTTGGTCTACATTGTTTTGCTAGTTTGGTTTTTTGTTACTTAGGTTTTCATTTCATAGTGCATTCACTTATTTTACTTGAAAGTAAATCATCCTTAACGTCTGAAGGTGAAATATTGCCATGAATAGTACTGTTCCTCACTTTTTTTACTTGCTTAGATTTTCAAGTAACTTGTACCAGTTAGATTTTAGTAGGACTGGTATTAACCAAGTTAATGTTGTGGAATACATGGGTATGTTTAATGTACAGTAAATTTTTTGAGGGAAAACGTATCTGTTGTTATTGTAGGCTCATCTCATAGATAGTTCCTATTTTCTTTCATTTTGGCATGTTAGGTGGGATAGATCTCATGGCAAGAAAGTGTGCGGTTGCAGAACATTTGTGTTGTTGTTTCATGCAGATATTCTTATTACAATTCATTAGTAATCATGTGCAAGATATTGTACTGATAGAATCATTGGCTTGTGGGCAACATCTTTGCACTTTTTTTTCTTTCCCCAATTTTTGGTGTGTTTATCACAAATCCTTCCAGAAACAGCAGCTTCCACTTCCTTGGTGTCTATAATTACTCTCTCTCTCTCCCTCTCTCTTTCTGCTTCCCCTTTTCTTTCCTCACTTGGTTTCCCTCTTTCTTTTCTGATGTTTAGACTGCTGTGTGGCTGCAACTCAGGTGATATATCTTATGGGAAAACAAGCGGATGCTGAAGTTCTCATTCAGGATTCCATCAGGATAACAGAGGTACCCTGCTGTATAACACTTACTTGCGTAATTGTGGTTTTTCTGATCTCTCTAAATTAATGTTACATTTTGACTGCATCCCTATAGGAAGCTGGACAAGGGGAATCAATTACATGTGTTAGGAGATTGCGGTATCTTGCTCAGGTTGTCTCCCTGTCATTTTTGTTATCAGAATCTTTTGTGGCAGTGTAGTATATAAGGTGATTGACTGTTGTTATTGCGTACACTTGTATTGCATTTTCTACATGCAAAACAATAGGGCAGGTTTGTTTAAAAGTTTCTCAATTTTATGTAATCACGTTATCTTTTTGCATAACTCAATCCATTCTTGCTATTGTCCTAGATATATTCGAGGTCCAATCGCCTTGTGGAAGCTGAAAATGTGCACAGAAAGGTCCTGCATATAATGGAATTGTCAAAGGTCTTACTCCGATGTTTGATGCGTATTTCTGTCTTTACTTCTGCCTACAAATAAGGCTCGAAGCATGCTATAATCTTCCTTAGTTATCTTAGATTCTATGTCTAGTTGTCCCACTTGTAATATTTTACCTCTTTTTTTGGTTGCTCTTTCTATCTTTTTTGTGTTTCATCTTTTCCATGACCCCTCCTCTCATTCCATGTTCTATTTCCTATGCTTGTCTGCATAGTATTTAAGAATGCTCTTTTCCTCACTCTTGCTAATTTATACTTATCCATCTATAAGCTTCATGGCTTCTATACGCCCTATCATTCCTACCTTTTCATGTTACCTTCTTTACTTCCAAAGGGTTATGCATTCTCTATCTGGTATCTATTTTAATCTGGCCAGCTACAACTTTCCATTTCCATTTGCATGATAGGAATATAGTTAAAAGAGTATGACATAGGTCTAAAACGAATAACTGCTGGCTTGCTGTGACAAAAATGATTTCTTCTCGTCCAACAGGGTTGGAAATCTATGGACACATTGATGGCAGCTCAAGGGCTAGTCCAGACCCTACTTTCAGCTGGGAAATTTGGTGATGCGCAGGAACTTCTTGAAAGGTGAGCCATGATGAGTTTATCTGATCTGCCTGGAAACCATGAATGAGCAGGGCTTGAATAACCTAAATAATATTTTTTCCTTTGTTGCAGGTGCCTTGAAACTCAGAAAAGCCTACTCCCTGAGGACCATATTCAGGTTAGCTGTTGAATATTCAACACATAAGTTTATCAGGAAATGAGACCCTATTTTGGATGTGCTAGTCTTAGTCTAAGATGTCATGTATTATACACTCGCTATATTGTAAGACTTACTGCCTGGTTGTTAGTACGATAAGTCAGATAAATATCTAGAATAATCTTCAGACTGAAGCTTCTGTTCTTATGCACAGAATGCTAGCACAATGACTCAGCTAGCAAAGGCAGTGCTGCAAAATTTTGATACACTGAGAAACAAGAATCTTTCGGAAGCAGTTGGTGAACTTGACAAGGCAAAGGATATCTTAATCAAATCCATGAGGTTGGTCCTATTTTACAGTAGAAAGTTCTTGGAATCAGTTCATAGGGTAGTATATATCGTAAGGTGTTATGGTCGATCTTCAAGCTCGAAGACATGAGAGTAGCAAAGAAGTAAAAAAGTGCAGCAGAACAAAATCTTATCCTTTGCAGGTATTGACAGAGTTCAATTCTTCTCTTAACCATGAAGAACAACAGGACCTAATTCTTGCAGACAACTGGTCACCCAACTTGACTTCATGCCTTTAGGTCCTCAGAATTGATAGTGTTTACTATATAGAAGGGATGAAAGAAATACTCCAAGTTGACTCCTGATGCCATTTCCACTTTTTGCGTGTCTGTCAGACATGCATTTACTTGCCTGTCTTAGTTATTGATTGGTATTCCCATTTACAAATTGGAGGAGGTACTATTCAAAATGAGGTTGCTTTTACTGCATTGGGATGATAAGTTTGGTTAATGTCATCTCTTTATTTTGTATGTTCTTACAAATTTCAGCTCTCTTTTATGGCAGGATATCCCAAAAAGCCTTAGATAGGCTCAGAAAGCAAACTGGAAGTAGGAAAAAACATGGAGTAGCTGAAGGAACTCGAAGGGAAGGAAGGGTTGCCTTGGCAACACTGGTCAGTTTAGTTTTTCTGTTGCTCCTTAAAGAGGAAAGAAAACCAAAGAAGGGAATTGGACATATGCCAAAGTGACTAAATCCCAGTTTTCTCTATACATGTGCACATTAGATTTCTAATGACTATCTGCTTACCTTCTCATAATCATTAGCTGTTCTTTTTTACTGTGTGTTAGTACGCATGAGTTCCTGTTTACGTAATGGGATAATGTGTACGTGTATCACCTGTATGGTTTTGTTAGTTGAACTCTTATACCAACAACATGTGAAACTTCTGTGTAAATCAAATTGGAAGGAGAGTGACCATTAAGAGGAGATATGCAGTCATCTAACACAGATAATGTTTCTGCAGTTTCACAACTGTTGTAGTGATTTGCTCAATAGCTTATGATATCGTAATAAAAAGATGATGGCTATGGTTTAGGGAGTTAAGATGGGGGGTTTCCTGCAATTTGTGTGCTAGAATCTGTGGCAGGTTGTTGTTTCCGACAGGATGACAAACTTATGTTCTTCATGCAGCTGCAGTCACTTTACACCCTTGGTCTTTTGGAGATCAAGAAGCATGAGTTGCAGGAGAAAGAGGTAGTACTGGGAAGCAATAGTAGTACTTCGTGTATCCAGTTTTCCCTACTAAGATGTGTTCTTTTTTATCATGATACACTGATCACGTGTTTTTGCCATTTTTTGCCATGAAACAGAAATGTTCATCTGCTGCTGAGGATGCGCTTTTTCAATGTATTTTGGTATACAAAGAGGTACGTTTATGCTGCCAACGGCAGTAGTGCTTTTCATGAAGATTGGCTTTCGGATACTTTTTTTCTAGTAGTGGCTTTCTGGATACTGGGATCTGGTATATGTGAAACATGTGGATGATAATGCTACACATGATAAGCAAGTAATAGATGGATTTGGGATTTGTAATCATCGAACAAGGTTTCTTTATTGAGGGTTTGAAGAACCTGCAGAGAAAGAGGATAATGATAAGACAAAAACAAAAGAGGGGGAAAAACAACGAAAAAATAGCTGTAAGACAAATAGAAATGGCAACTTTGTGAATCAACCATGTATGTTCTTAATTAATTTCCTCAGCCATTTGCTGTACTTGTTTCCCTTATCACTTCTGATATTGCAATATCTGTACCCCTGAACCAAGTGTTGACAGCGGAAAATGGAAATGAGCGTCTCTAACTTCGTGGAAGTTGGTGTGCAATTGTTTACTCAAACTTATGCCTTTGCTAGTGGAGGGGTTTCTCAATTGTTGGGGTAATCTATAGTTGATTTGCAACGGGAGCGAGTAGCGCAGTTGCCCTGAGCTGCTTACATTAAGATGTATTTTTCTGTAGGTCTGTTTCTTCTTGTTAATCGCAAATGATTGCAGTATATGAATAGGGAGTGTTGTGATCCACTGATGATTTCACTCCAGTTTACCACCCTCTTGTTGTTGTAGTTTGAAGCTGAGAAGTTAATTTCTGATTTCCCTGAAGTGAAGACCATGTACCTGTCATGCTTGAAGCAGCTGTCGTCCCTGGTACGTAGTAATGCTGTCAACCAAATTGTGAAGATATCAACATCAGCCGCCGTGGAAGAGCTTAACGATGAAATCAAGCGGGTGGAAGCTGAAATTTCTCGTCACAAGAGCTCCAAACCCTGACGTCCCCTTGGGTTTTCTTTCCGTCATTACAGTCTAGAATTCTTTGCCTGCTTTAATACCAACTTTCCCATATGAGTGAACGATATGAGCAAGGAAAGCTTCCAGGATAGGAAATAAATAAACAAACTAAAGACCTGTACAGAAAGTCAGAAACCTGTTTTTTCGTTGTTTTGGGGACTGCCTCAGTCTGTTGCCTTATCAAAAGAAAATTTCCTCCTCCATCATGCACTTGATTTTATGTACTATCTTATTGTTTTTACTTTTTACTAGTGTTTGTGAAATTGTACCTTATTGACTGTCCGACCAGGGTAAACCTCCGGTGAACGACCAGAAAAACCTGTCCAAATTGGTATATGAGTTTTACTAGTATGGTACAGTTTTACAATTCTCGTTTTTGTCCCGATAAATAGAAATAGGAAAAGAATTCTAAAAAGAGATTTGCTTGTATTGTAAGCAGGAGATGGAGAATTCTAATGCAAGCAGGCAGCTGGGGCGCACCGGTGGCAAAACATGAGCCTGGGAAAACAGGAAAAGAAAGCTCCAGTCGCCATTACGTAGACAGCATCAGAAGCTGTTTCACATTTGAAATGGTCTTATCGTTGGACTTGGGAGACCCTATTCACGTAGTACAGCTCACCAAACCTAACTCCAAGCCGAATGAAGCTTTTGGCGGGGGACAGTTCCACGTTTCTGGTTTATTCAGCTCTTCTTGTCTTGACAGCAACTGAAGAAGGACAAATTAGTGTCCATTTTCGTAGTACTGCAGCTAGATCAGAGACTCTGGTTCCTTTTCCATTTGAAGGGTAAAAGCCAAGAAAACGTTCTCCATCTAATCTTTGTCTGTGCCTCTGAAGCTTTGATTACCTTTTTCACTACAGTGGTTCCCAGTTCCATCTGCTTCGCTCCGCCATGCCATCCTTATTCCGAGGTTTAGTGGAGAGAAGGAAACGCACAGGTCCGAAGAAGAACGGGGACGACGAAAACTTGGCGCTGGTGAAGGCCGCTGCATGGGCTTGGTATCAACATGGTTCAGGCTCGTCACAAGGCAAGCAGGCGGTGGCCGAATTCGACTTTGCGGCCAAACCCAAACCTGCAGCGGCAGACATGCCATCCAGATACAGGGTGGGAGCTATGGCGGCGGCCAAAACCCCAGTAACAGCAACTGAAAATGAACAAGCTTCGTCATTGTCGTCGTCTCCAGCAATCCGAACCGGCCATTACTCTCTTCTTGATTCCCATGAAATCCAGAGCATTTCCAGGCAACTCGGCAGTCACATGGCAGAGTCCAGCAGGTACCTTGATCGGCAAGAAACATCGGACAAGGCGGAGGAGGAGAAGAAGAGACCGGCTGATTCGCGGCGGCTGAGACAGCGCCAGGTCATAATGTGCAGGGCAGGGCAAGACGTGGAGGAGAGTGCTTTGGTGAGCATGGCCAACAGGTATCCGTCGTCGTCGGCAAAAGGACAAGTCCCGGTTGTTGGGATGGAAGCTTGTAGGCCACGTCGGAGAGGTAGGCGTGGGAACTGAAGAGAAGACCTCTATTATCGATCGACCCTCCATTAGGCAAAGGGTAGGTGTTGGCCATTTAATAGAGAGTGGGAGTGGGAGGGACAGAGTGGATGCTAAACATAAAAAAGTTGAGGGGTCTCTAAACCATGGTAAGTCGAGAGGGAGGGGAGGGATAAAGTCTTTTTAGTTGATGTTCCAGCCATTAACTTTCAAACATGCAATAGTGTATAACGAGTTTGATTCATAAATAGATAAAAAGTTATGATCTTAGACCGTGTAAATTTCTAAAATAGTATTAAGCCGGTACGCCTGATTGATTCACATGTTGAAAATTACTTGACTCCTATTCCTAAGATAAACAGAAATACTGCTCTATTCTTTTTTGATCGATTAAAATGTAGAGCAAAAGTACATATTTATAGGACTAATCTCATATACTCTTTCCCTCTCAAACACTATAAACTAATCCAAAACTAACTCATAAACAAGAAATAATTAATACCTCAAATAACCCAAAAGAATATACCAAATAAACATAATAATAATAATAATGGAAATCATTGCGCTAATGTCGGATGAATGATTGCATCAATCCTTCTCCCATAAATAACCTCGTCCTGAGGTTGCTCTTCTTCCTCGACTCCTCTTGCATCCTCTCCCTCGAAGTCTACAATCATGTCGAACGCATAGTTATTGGCACAACGATGTCCATAGGTGAAACACTCGTCACAGTTGTAGCAAAGCATGTTCTGTCGTCGCCTCGCGGCTTTTTTCGATGGGGGTCCTCGTCCCTACAGTGGTGGTGTCGGCCGTGAAAGTGGTGGGGGAGTTGGGTCTGCTTCCGATGTCATCACCATCATTCCCCTTGTTGTCCCCCTCGTTGCTCACGTTCTATGCGGATCTCCTCCCATATCTTTGCTAAGCAATAGGGGTCCCCCAGTATTTCGCGGTCCAAACGCGATAGCCCAAAATTTTTAGTTTTAGACCTTCCATGTACGACCCTATAACTGCCTCCTTAATCCACTCGCGACAACGTTTCAGTAACTTCACAAAGGCTTGCAGGTAATCCTCTACTGATCATGTTTTCGTATCTTGGACAAAGCCTTAATGCTCGACGCTTTGTCCGAAGATCCATTCCTCTTCCAAAAATCCTCTCATGTCATGACCATCCCATGTTGTCGAATTCCTCTTCTAACCACATGATCCATTGATTGGCGTTCCCATCCATGTGGTACGATGCCAGGGTCACTGTCTATTCTTTTGGAATGCCCTAATACTTAAAATATTTTTCTAATTGGGACATCCATCCTTATTGTTCTTCCTGTCAAGTGAATATGGGGAATTCCAGCATTGTTGGTCGGCCACAAAAGAGAGCTGTAGCTGACTCCTCACTAGGCCCAGTTCACCCCGGCCTATCATTTGTCTGGTTCTGGGCTCCTAGTTCACTTCCACCTACACCGAGGTAGGTTGCCGACCCATTGGCACCGGAAACTCCCAGTCTAAGAGATCTAAACCTCGTATCATCTACTCTGACATGCTTGGGCCACCTTGATGTAGTATCGAGTGATAAATATCCTAGGAGGTCCTAGGTTCATATTCCACAGGGTCTTTTGATAGCAACTACTCAAAACTAAACTAATGTACTCGAACAATGCAAGAAAGTAGATGAAATGGGGTAAAGGAAGTGGGTTGAGGTGTGCACTACTCGAAATCTACTCTACTAATGCACGAAAGAAACAAAGAAATGCAAGCAAGTAAAGTAATATTTAGGTAGTGTTTTCTAGATGTTCATGCATACAATCTCATATATAAGATGCTTCTATGCATCATCTATATGATCCCCTATCCCTTCCCCACTCTCTGCCCATGCATGTGCCTCTTGTGATAGATGTTTGACTGGATAATGCATGCTTTCACTTCATACCATCACCTAATCAATGAAGAACAAAGAAGTGAGGATAACATATTATTAATTGTGGGCTTTTTCCAACCATAACCATAGTCTATAGCATCGATGATCAGAAATTGCTCTTGCTCGACTAATAAGGGTCGACCGTGCAAAAGACTGCAGTTGGAACCCCCGCTAAGTGAATAAAAATAAAAAAAAAAGTAAGTAAAATGAAAGTGAAAAAGGGGTTCCAACGGTGAAATGAAATGAAAGAGCACCCCGGTACAACGAGTCCTTGGTTGTGAATGGTGTGAGTCCCTTTATCCATGAACTGACTGTCTTACTTCTACTTCTTCTCATGATCCTGGCTTGAGTCTTGTACTCGCATTGAGAGAGATAGGGAACGTCTTAGAAGACCAGTTGACCTCGTAAGCTGCTATATGATCTAGGAAATCCTCTACCGACGATCGGGGTTGTTTGTTGCTATAGAGGTCTGGAGAGCTGCATTGGTTTGAGTTAGGTTTGCTTGGGGACAAGCAAACGGTTAAGTGTGGGGGGATTTGATGACTCGATATTTGCACATGTTTTCCCCTGTGTTTCTTGATCGTTTGAGCTTTAATTATCAAATCTTTGGCCTATTTTACGCTAGGTTGTGTTCCTTTGTCATATTTCAGGTCCTAGCACATAAAGTGAAGCATAGGCGCAAAGTTCAAGTCAATCAGAGATCAATTGACGATTCGGGAGAAGAAACTCGGGTATGACCTGAAGAAGAATGGATTTCTACCTCACTTCATGAACAAAGAATCATGCAAGCTTGTTATGAAATGAAAGAGGACGAGACTACGAGCGTCTGGGATCAAACGGCGACTGATTCGGAGTCCGGACGAGGGAGAAACGAAGCATTGAACAGGCTCGGCAGTGAAAACACGGGCAGTAGGCCTTCAGAACACGGCCGTGTTCTGTGACCGTGTTTTTACTGCCGAGAGCTGATTTGAGTTTGGCCAACTCGAGCTGAAAACACGGGCGGGCTGAGGCAAAGCACGGCCGTGCCCTCGACCGTGTTTTGCCCAGAATCGGGTTTTTTAACCCAAATTCGAGCCAAAGGAGAGGGAGAGCTGGGTTTTGGATCCCAAACACCCAAGGGACGAACCAAAGAGAGAGGGGGCGATTTGAGGGCATTCTTGGAGTGGAATTGGAGGATTTCTTCACATTGGAAGCTCAAGGAACAAGCCCGGACTTGAAGACTGATCATCATAAGATTCTTACTGCAGTCTCTCTCTTCTCTATGGAGTAACTTCCCTTCACTTAGGTTTTGAGGAACCCTAGCCATGTTTGTTTGATTGGATGATTGTATGAGTACTCTGACTTGATAATCTTGAGTTCATATTCAATCTATGCATGTTTTCACGATTCAATTCTGCTTTAGTCGAGATTATTGATTCTGCTTTGATCCTATGAGAGCGAATACCTGATTAGGTCAATAGAGCACCATAGATTGATAGTAGTGGATCGATTGCTTTAGTCGAGGGTTGATTCACTGCTTTGTATCGATGGAGAACCTCATTCGATAGAGGGAATCTAGTTCAGAACGCCTTGATCAGTTGTTCTAGAGAAGGATACGTCCCTCTAGGCAATTGACTCAAGAGGGCCTTGTTCCTTTAGTCGAGACTCAAGGTCTAGTTAAGGATTCTCCGCATTGTGAATGAAAGTGAAACATGTTAGAGATCATCAATCGTTAATCTGGCTAGTGGCTAGGGGGAATCATACCTAAGTGAGTTCCCAACCTGTAATTAGATTAACTTTAACTGTAGTTTGCTAGAGTAGTTTTAGTTCTTTCATCTTAATCTGTTTTGCTAGATAATGAACTGAAGCTGAGTAATAGTAACTCTAGAGACCCGTGGATTCGATATTTATTACTTGAGCCACTATAGTGCAGTCCCTTTCATTGGTTACACTTGGCCATTGTTAGGAGTTGTGTCATAGCGAGTCAGTAGCATTCATCATAGACTCACACACATAGAATGATTAAAACAACATATGAAATAAAACATTAATGATCTTACACAAGACATGATTAAAGCATCGCGAATACAATAAAGCATCTAAAGTCATATGCATCAATGATCGCTGCCTTGCTACTAACTACACTATTCCCAATCGATGACCAAGTATAACCAACGATCCGGTGTAGAATAAGGCAAGTGTTTAATTGTCAAACCGAGGCGGTCAATATACCCCTACTTCAATATTTTAATATGTTATCTAGCCAATAGTTTGGAGTTAAAGCTAAAGAACTATAGTTGAAAATAATCAAAGAAATGAAATTGTGATGAATTTGATGTGAGAAAACTTCACCCAGGTATTGCTCCCCCTAGTCTCGTGTCAAGGTCAACTGAATGGAAATCTAGTGTGGAAAGGTGTGATCATATACCGTGAGAAGGATGCAATTAGTAGGGAAATCCCACTCTCTTAGCCGAATAATCGAGGATTGTCACAATAAGGTAGGAAGCTAGCTCTCTTGACTAATCGACTAAGGATTACCAAGACCACTCCCTAGGAAGCTAATCCGAAATGGCGGAAAGTAACCAATCACTATAAATTCATGGCACTAATATGATGTTTGAGGCCAACCCTTAATTTCCCTAGACGGGGTTACCCAATTGGCTAGAAATCTAGCTTCTTATGGCCCCAAGGAGGATTTCCACCACCTAGGTCAATTTGACCTAACTTTGAGATATGAAGAACAACACTCAAGAATCATGAAAAATACCTCAAACATTATATCAAACACAAACCCATCACACATAGCGTTCAATTCCTACCATCTCACACATCCTATACTAGAGTTCACAATACCCAAGTGAATTGGGGAACTAATCCATGACTAAGAAGAGGAATACAACAAAGATGGAGGAAACAACCATGGTAAGATGCTTCTCTTCCCTTCTAAGTGCTTGGATTGTCTCCTTGGAGGAGAAATCTCCCCTCTTCAAGCCTTGGGTAGGTCAAAATCCTCATTTTTCTCCTTTGTTTCGTGACTTTCTCTCTCTAACTGAAGAAGAACCAAAGCTCACTATAGAACTCTCTCCCTAGATTTTAGCATTCTCCTCTTTATATACTCCAGCCGGGCACTTTTATGGTCGATTATCGCGCCCGTGATGTTGGAAGCCTGCCACTGATCTTGGCTCAAGACATGTCATTTCATTAATAGACTTCACGGTCGATGGGAAATTATCACGGTCCGGTGTTCGTGACAACTAACCTGCCTGCAAGGTGTGCAAAGTCTCCTGGAAGTTGTACATCTTCACGGTCAGGGCTCCATCTTCACGATCGGCTGACCGTGATAATTACACTTTAGGTGTGATCTCTGCCTGTTTGTCCATTTCGCTCCATTTCCTAGCGGCGGGTCACTGGCGGGCAAGGGCATTGCTCCATTTCCTTCCCCATTTATGAGTGTGTTCTCTTTGTTCTTGTGGGATTCGTCAATTTGAGCATTTTGGATCTCCTTACTCCATTTCTCCCTTTATTTTCCGATGAATTTCAAAAACAAAAGAAAAACATCAAAGCAACAAAACAGAGCTGAAGCAAGTGCTTCTCCCCCTCAACATGAAAATTGAAATAAAACAATGAGGCGAAAGAAAATCCGAGTTGTCTCCCTAGTAGCACTTTTATTTTACATTGTTAAGTTGGATGCCAGACATGGGTTGCCTCCCATGAATTGCTCTTTCTTTTATTCCTTTGAGCTAGGAAGTTTACTACATTCTTCAAGGTCCCAACTCAAGGATTTCTTGAAGTCCATCATTTTGAATGTAGGCTCCAAATGTGTACCATCCTTCTTCTCCTTTTGTCTTGATAATGGATCATGAAGCAATATCCATCTACTCACCAACTTGCACCTTTTACCGCACATATTGATTTTGAATTTTATGCATCTGGTAGAGGTAATGATACAAGGAGGGACTCATGTACTTTCCTCTTTGGGTTAGATATGACACTACAGTCTCATTGCTCTTTAGATTTGCTACAAAGGGATCCTCATCAAGTAATCTATTGAAATCTGGCTTGACTCCTTAATGCATCTCCATTGAGATTTTGAAATTTTCTTCATGGTTTCCAACTTTAGGAATATCATCCTCCATTTTTTCACCAAGAGTTCCCGTATGAATGGTGAAATCTCCATGCTCTACCCTTACTTCCTCAAGGTTTTTGTAGATCCTTGAGAAGGTGATATATGGGGATCTTGAAGGGGTCCATCCACTTCAAAGCTTGGTTCTTCTATGCATAGAGCTTCCTTGTGATAGGTGGGATGACTACTCCTTGTTCTTCTTCCATCGTATATAGAGGATGATGTAGAGGTTCCTTCTTCTACAAGATCAAAGTTGTAGTCTTCTTCAATTTCTTCCTCCCAGCTCGAGTTGAACTCTTGATGGGTGTGGCTTGAAGTTTCCTCCATTTCGCTAGATGATTTATCTTCTTTGATGAACTCCACCACAATCTCTTGGATGTTGGGGGGAATCTTGCTCTCCTTTTAGGTTGGATTTCATGTTGGTTTGGTCATCAACATTTAAGATAGGTGGCTCCTCTTGAAGCTCCTCCTTTGGTTGGACATGTTGAGATGCTTGCTCCTATAGTGGCTCATATCCTTTATTTTTCATATGAGGTTGATCATCCTTGTTTGAATTCTCTTCTACAATCTCTTTTTCAATGCTCAGTTCCAAGGGTTTTGTTGAACTTTGAATAAGAGGTGTAGGAGGGTCATAATACTTAAACTCTTCCGCTAGGATGTTTCGAATGGTGGATGCCTTGGTAGTTGGAGTACTATTGGATTTAGATTGAAGAAGGCGAGGAAGTGTTCAAAGTCTTCAAGTGGTGAAAAAACTTCGACATCTTCACACGAATCCAAGAAAGTTTGGATTCGTGTAAGTTCTTCAATAGAGCATCCTTCTTCCTCCACTGATACTCCTAGGGGATATATCTCTTCCTGTCCTTCCTCAGAATTTGTAAGATCATAATCTTCATCATCAATTTTTTGGTCTCCATATGATCTTCTTATTGAGGCTCTTTGATAGATTGATCAATCTCTTCTTCTTGGATGGATTGAAGATGCTCGATCATGGTCTACATGGCTTGTAAGATGCTTTCGTCGAGTTGTAGTAGCTTTCTTCTTCCATTGCATCTTTTTTAGGGGATATCTTTCCTTCTTCTTCTTTCAGAGGTTGAGTTTTAAACTCATCTTCTTGTCTATTGTCCTCATGTTGATTCTCCTCTTCATGGTTGATGATCTCTCCATCTTCTTCATCGTTATAAGTGTTGGCTTTTAGTTGATCTTCCTTCTCTTCATGGTCCACAAAATCCTTATGCACCATAAGCCCTTCTTTCTCCTTGATCTCTTCAAAACCTTTACGCACTTCATTGGAACTTCCTTTATAGATCTTGAGAATATCCTTGATGATTTGAACATCTTTTAGCAATTTCTTTGGTTCTTCATCTTTGTTTCTAGCATCGATGTTGCCAGGAGATTCTGACTTGATCTGATGTCTTGATTGGAGGAAAAAGAAAGCTTGCTCCCATTCCTCTTTAGTTATGTAGTCTCCATACGTATCTCTCATTAGCTTTGACACTTCTGAATCCACTTCTTCATCGTACCAATAAACATCTTTTGTTGAGAGTGACATAATGGAGGAGGATTGGTGTTGCTTGCTTTGACTCCTTCAACCCTCTTTGTCCCATGTTTCTTCCCTTTTTTTGTCATCATATCCTTGGATGGCTTGTTGGCTTCCTCGAGTATGAATCCTGCAAAACAAAACCTACCAAAGCATACTATTTTTCTTTTTATGGAATGAAAATTGAACACAAGAGATTAGCTTCTTTCAAATACTATAAAAATTTCGCCGGCAACGGCGACAAAAACTTGATGTAGTATTGAGTCATAAATATCCTAGGAGGTCCGAGGGTCGTATTCCACAAGGTCTTTTGATATAAAATACTCAAACCTAACCTAATGTACTCGAAATCTACTCGGCTAATGCAAGAAAGAAAGAAACAAAGTAATACAAGCAAGTAAAGTAATGTTTAGGTAGTGTTTTCTAGATGGTCATGAATACAATCTCTTATGTAAAATGCTTCTATGTATCATCTACTATTATGCCCTATCGCTTCCTCTATGACCACTCTCTACCCGTGCATGCCCGAAGAAGATGCCTACTACACGAGATTAGTTTCCTTGTTTCCCATAATAGTAGTATAAAATCAAACAATGACTATAGTAGTATTCATCATAGACTCACATGCATAGAATGATAAAAATATCATATCAAATAAAGCATCGATGATCATACACAAGAGATTATTAAGGCATCACGCATACAATAAAGCATCTAAAGGCATATGCATCAATAATCATAACATAAATTCGGCCAAATCTTCCTTATTTGTCTTGAACTTGAATTCATTCAAATTGGGGAAGAAGTAGCTTCTTTGGGAAATTTCCTTGAGAGTTTAAGACAAGCACCGGTTGGTAGTTGATAGACCGTCATTTACACATGTTTTTACCCCCTTTCTTACACCGTTTGAGGTTTTGATTCTCGTGTTTTAGGCCGATTTCACGCTAGGTTGTGCTTGTTTGTGATATTTCAGGTCCTAGTACGTGAATGAAGGCTTAGGAGCGAGTCTGGGGTCGATTGGACGAAGAACGGACGAATGGCGGGCTGTTTGGGAGTGCACGGGCAGACCAGGGAGGCTGCACGGCCGTGCACTTGAGCCATATGGCCGTGCACCTCATGCCGAGGCCATGCACGGCCAGACCCTGAAGATTGCACGGCCGTGCACCTCATGCCGAGGCCATGCACGGCCAGACCCTGAAGATTGCACGGCCGTGCACCTGGCCGTGCAAGATGGACGAAGGCAGACTTATTGATACGGCGCGTTTCAGGGTGCACGGCCAGAATGGTGTTGTGCACGGCCGTGCACCTGGCCGTGCAACTCGGGGAAACCGGTTTTAAAGCCTAATCCGAGCCAGAAGTGGGAGAATCGTGTTTTGAGAGCAAAAACAGAGCCCTAGAGAGAGAAAGTGCGAAGAACACACCCTAGAAGCTGTCTTAGAGCTGGATTTCATCGAATCGAGCCTGGAGATCATCATAGGAGTGGAAATCATCGTCCCGGAGCAGATTATCCTCATCGTTATGAGTATGACTAATCCGATTCTTGTTTTCTCTTCTCTCTCTATGGAGTAGAACCCTTCTCTCACTTGGGTATGAAGAACCCTAGTTCCTTGTGTTAGGGATTTGATTGTAATGACTTGGGATGATATTACTGTTTGATTTTAATCGAATGACGCATGTTTAATGAATTGGTTTGAGTCTGATCAGCTTGTCTCAATTTCTGCTTCAACCTGAGATAGATAGAATCTGATTAGGTTGTTAGAGCCTCTTCATTCGATAGTAGGAGATTGGCTATACGAGAGTTAGCCAGTTTACTGCTTTGTACTGGTGTTCTTGGGGCCAGTAGTGGAGTTCTGTGTTCATAGCCTCAGCTTTCTATCCCGGTGAAGATTAGTCGTCTGCCGGGTAGTTAGACTGAGAGGGCTTGGTCAGCTTAAGAGATTCCAAGCTACTGTCGGATCTTCCGCAGTCTAATCAACAGTAAATCAACCCAGGGAATTGCAATTGAACCTAACTAAGGGGCTAGGGGGACTCAATCCCGAGTGACTCTTGCCTGCTTTAGAAAACCGAACAATTTACTGCTTTCTTGTTGCTTTTGATTTTCACAACAATCATTCGAACTAGTTTGCTAGATAATAGAGAATCACGGAGTAAGCAGTAGATCTAGACCCCGGGTTGATAATTAAACTTGCCTGTTACTGCAGTCCCTTTCATTGGTTACACTTGGCCATTGTTAGGTGTTGTGTTTTAGCGTGTCAAGTTTTTGGCGCCGTTGCCGGGGAACCCTCTAGATTATTGGGGAAACGTGAGAATTTGTTACTCTAGCTTTTATTTACTGCATTTTATCTCTTCCACCTGTGTGCCTTCACGGGTTGCTTCTGCTGATTGTGTGCAGGTAGTGCATGACCCGTAGCCAGTCGGGAGATCTACTACCATTAGACCAGGAGCTTGAACGAACCTGCAGGAACTCCAAGCGGGTTCTAAAGGCGCGACTGGCTGCGGAGAAGGCGCTATCACAGCTGCAGATCGGAGAAGAAGAAGAAGGCGAGATGGGTGATCCGCAGAACCGTGCTGTGATCCCCGAGGAGCAGACCATGGGATCCTACTGGACCGCTAGGGCTGCGGACATGAGGTCACCCATTCAACACCCTCAGGTCCCAGCCAACAACTTTGAGGTGAGCACCTCCGTGATCACCATGCTGCGCGGTTCAGTAGTGTTCCGTGGTAAGGAGGGAGAGTGCCCTCGATCACATCTCAGGCGATTCCACGAGCTCATCGATGGAATCAAGATCAATGGGGTACCGGCAGACGCCATCTAGCTGCGGTACTTCCCATTCACTCTGGAGGGGCAGGCCAAGGAGTGGCTAGACACTCGACCTCCGGGCTCCATCACCACGTTCGCCAACCTGGCGGACAAGTTCCTCACCCGCTACCATCCTCCATCCAAGACAGCTGATCTCCAGAAGCAGATTACACATTTTTCTCAGGATGAGGATGAGACCATTAGGGATGCTTGGGAGAGATACACCAGCCTCTTTCTCAGGTGTCCCAATCATGGTTTCAATGATGCGTTCAAGGTGGGCACCTTCTATCACGCCCTCTTCCCGGAGGACAAGCAGCTGATCGATTCGGTTTGTGGCGGGAACATGCTGACCAAAACCCCGCCACAGCTGAATCAACTCTTTGAAGAGATGGCGGAGAATGGTTATGATTGGGGCACTGCCAGGAGGTCGAGGAGAGCACCCAGCCGAGGTGTACATGCTGTGGGCACCCAGTCATCTGATTTGGTGCAGGTAGTATCGAAGCTGGTCTCAGCTATCGATCGTTCCGGGATGATTCCAGGGACCGGACAGCAGCAGGCGATGCTCTGCCAATGGTGCGAAAGCACCCATCATACGGTGGAGGACTGCCAAGCAATGAAGGAATCAACCACACCCCAGGAGCAGGTGAACTTCATCAACAATGTCAGGCGCAATGACCCCTACAGCAACACGTACAATGAGGGGTGGCGCCAGCATCCTAACTTCTCCTGGGCTGGGCCAAATCCCAAACCACCAGCTCCCCAGGGACCACCGGGCTTCCAGAGGCCACCATATCAGCCCAGACAGGGGCAATTCCAGCAGCAACAACAGCCTCTTTATCAGCCCATGCAGGGGCACGCTGCTCAATCACAGCCGCGGCCTTTCCAGCAGCCAGGTGCAGCCCCTGCTGCCCCAGTGCAGAATGATCAGATGGCTGAACTGCGGGACTTGGTGGGTTCTCTCGCCAGTGTTAGTGCTCAAAAATTCAACACCTTTGAGCAGTTCATGGAGAAGGCCTCGGGTCAACTCCTGGCTCTGGAAGCTGGTCAGAGGAATACACAGGCTGTTTTGCAGGATATCCAGACCCAGCTGGGGAGCGTGGCCCAGGCAGTGGCTCAAAGGGCTCCTAGTGCTCTACCAGCGCAGACCATTCCTCACCCGCCGACCCCGAATGAGCGCTGCAATGCCATCATGACCAGGAGTGGCAAGATGACTGTTGATCCCCCTGCTCGGGAACCGGAGAGAGAAAGCCCTGTTGCAGCATCTAAACCGCAACCAGTAGTGAAGGAGTATGTCCCTAAACTCCTTTTCCCTACTCGGTTGCACAAAGACAGGCTGGAGACAGAGTTCGAGAACTTCATGGCCATGCTTAAGAAGCTGAATGTCCAAGTGCCCTTCCTGGAGGCACTATCGCAAATGCCAAAGTATGCGAAGTTTCTGAAAGAGCTTCTCTCAAAGAAGCAGAAGCTGAGTGAGCTGGCCACTGTGGAGCTCAGCGAGGAGTGCTCGGCTATTTTGCAGAACAAGCTTCCGCAGAAGAAAAAGGACCCAGGTAGTTTCACTATCCCGTGCTCTATTGGTAAATTGCATGTAGAGAAGTCCTTGGCGGATTTAGGTGCTAGTATCAATGTTATTCCATATAAATTGTTCATGAAACTAGGCCTAGGTGAACCCCGTGCTACTAGGATGACCCTCCAATTAGCTGACAGATCTGTAGTGTGTCCTAGGGGTATAGTGGAAGACCTTCTGGTCAAGGTTGGCAAATTCACATATCCTGTGGATTTTGTTATCCTGGACATCAGTGAGGACACAGAAGTGCCTCTTATACTGGGAAGGCCTTTCCTGGCCACCGCCAAGGCTCTCATAGATGTGCATGATGGGACCTTAGTTTTGAGGGATGGCGAGGAGCGAATAACGTTTTCAGTTGCTAACACTATACCTGCTTCGTTACCTCTGCATGCTGTATCTCACCAGGAGCACGAGTCTGTCGTGTATCCTCCTGTGCTGCCTATTTTGCAGGATCCGCCTCCCCCACCTTCGCCGCCACTCCGGACCACCCCGTCACCCAAAGAACAGATCAAGGAGGAGTGGCGGCCGAAACTGCAGGCAGCTAAGCCTGCTCGCAAGAAAGCCGGAGACCACTATGAGCTGGTCCCGCCCCCACCTTGGCCATCCGAGTATTCACTCGCTTGCATCCTACCGGATGGCCAAGTCGAGCTGGCAAATGCAGGTGGCCACATTCGTCGCGTGCATGGCCACCATTTGAAGCTGTACCTCAAGAGCGATGTGGATCCGCTCTTGAAGGCACCTGATCCTACAATTCCCTGAGCGTCCATACTGGCGTCCAGCTAAAAGACGGTAAAGAAGCGCTTGTGGGGAGGCAACCCCACCGAGGTTTGCATTTTCTTACTCTTTTTCCTTTGATTTTGTGTGTTTTTGAGTCTTGAGACGTTGATCCGGAGTTACGTGTCGTTTTTTAGTGAAAACAGGTTGAATTCGGGGTTCCAGAACTGTGCACGGCCAGGCCACCAACTTGCACGGCCGTGCCAAAATTTTCCCTGGCCGTGCAAGCTCTCGGTGAAAGGCGCACGGCCGTGCGAAAATTCCCCCTGGCCGTGCGGGCTCTCGGCAATAACCGCACGGCCAAATGTGCGATGTGCACGGCCGTGCGGTGTCCTCGGCCAGGCCGTGTCGGCCTGCACGGGCAAAGGCAAGCCGTGCACGGCCGTGCGTGCCTGCCCGTGCGGCCCCAGCTGACGGTGATGATGGAGCTGCTGGCGCTGCTGATGATGATGCGTTCATGGACGACATCGACCTCGACGATCTTGGCGACGAGTAGGCTGTACTCGTTGCCCGTCTCAGTGTGTCTGTTTTGATTTTCTTTTTAGACTTTTGTGTGTTTGCTCCATGTGTGCGGAGCTTGAACTTGGTGTCGTTTGTTTTGTTTTTGGTTTTTCCTTTGTGGTTTGATGTAGCCGTCTGGGCTAACACTTATCCCTAACGCCAGTGTGCTAGTGTTTCTGATGTTCGATTTGTGCAGCATTGTCCACTCCCCCGTTCGTTTCTCGCTGACTGGTCCACTTCCAGTCCCCCAGCAGTGTTCTTACCCGGTAACATCGTTCCCCTTATCTTTCCCTCTACTCCATTGAGGGCAATGTCGTGCTTAAGTGTGGGGGGGATGTTTTGTATCGGTTGGAATATTTATGATGGTGCTTGGAGCCTAGTCCGCTGTCCGAATCTTACGATTTGAGGGCTCCAAGTACTGCTGTTTGATCATATTGGCACTGTGTTTTGATGGATGAATTGATTGGATTTTCGGATTAATGCATGACAACTTGTTTGCGACTAGGACAACCTATGATGAGGACTGAGATGTGCAGTAGAACGATGTAGGGGTTCAGTTTTTCAACTGTTTGCTTGCCAACTGTGACTTGATCTGACTTGATCTGATTACTTGTTCTTGACAGTCGTTTATGCATCTAGTTCAGGGTATCGGAATGTGAGATAGAGCATATAGGTAGCCATGTGAGATTTGAGCCTGCTCGTTTCTTTCTTGTGCGATAGATCCCTCTTCCATGATGGGTAGCATTCACGTTGTCACTAGCTAAGATGATGGGGGCATAGGATTAGCCCACGCCCAAAACTGACTGTCCTGATGTGTCATATCCCCTAGTCAGCCCCTTTTGAGCCGTGTGTTATCCTTTCTTTTGGTCTATAATGAAAAAATCACCCTTATTGCATCTTTTAGAAGGTTCCACAGAGTGGTTTTTATATATTCTCTGCTATTTCTGCTAAAGTCTATGTGAGTGTTGGAGGTAGTGCTTAAAAGTTGGGCAGGTGTTTGAAATTTATGCAAAAGTGGTGGCTCTCTTAAGAAATGAAAAGAAAAATGAAAGAAAAACAAAGAAAAATTGAAAGCAAAAGAGAGCCACTACCAAAAATCTGAATAATGCCCAGTAAGCAGTGTTTCTTAGCAGTCTGGCTTGGAAATGCTGATGTTTATGCCTCCTTCGCTCTTGTGCTCTTAAGATATTGAGTAATGCAGAATAGCAGAAAGAAAATACCGGGTTGTTTGACTGTGATTGTGTGTTTGGAAAATGTGGAACCTTTTGCTATGAATACTTCCACCACCTAAAAGGCCTTTTCCCCATGTCCAAGACCCTAGCCAGTCATTTGAACCTGTGTCTAAGACCTCCTGATTAGTTAGTGGTGACACCCCATATGTGAACTCTAGCATTTAGAGGCTGCCATCATGGTGAAGAGATGATAGGGATTGAGAGAAATAGCATGCACATCTTTCGCATCAAATTGTCCTGACCCCACTGGTCGAGAGTGAGTGATTCATTTTCATTTTCTATATGCTCTTGTACCCCGGTGAGGACCTAGATTGCTCGGTCTCTATTCTGATGTCTTGAGTTGGATGCATGAGTTGACTGTTTTGAGCAAGTGGTTGAATCAAGTCTAGGTTGGCCAGTGAACAGAAGGGAGACTCTTCCTTTACTCGATTTACTGCACTCGAATGTCCTTTGTGGTGGTTGTCCAGGTTGTTATTGAGGTTGTGCATGTATTGATGTTTGAAAACCAGTGCGATTCACGTGTTTTGTGCCTTTATGACTTGTCCCCAATGTTGGTTGATTGAAATATGTAAGCTTACCTAGTGTCTGACTTGGTTTGCTTGGGGACAAGCAAACGGTTAAGGGTGGGGGAGTTTGATAGACCGTCATTTACACATTTTTTACCCCCGTTCTTACACCGTTTGAGGTTTTGATTCTCGTGTTTTAGGCCGATTTCACGCTAGGTTGTGCTTGTTTGTGATATTTCAGGTCCTAGTACGTGAATGAAGGCTTAGGAGCGAGTCTGGGGTCGATTGGACGAAGAACGGACGAGTGGCGGGCTGTTTGGGGAGTGCACGGGCAGACCAGGGAGGCTGCACGGCCGTGCACTTGAGCCATATGGCCGTGCACCTCATGCCGAGGCCATGCACGGCCAGACCCTGAAGATTGCACGGCCGTGCACCTGGCCCTGCAAGATGGACGAAGGCAGACTTATTGATACGGCGCGTTTCAGGGTGCACGGCCAGAATGGTGTTGTGCACGGCCGTGCACCTGGCCGTGCAACTCGGGGAAACCGGTTTTAAAGCCTAATCCGAGCCAGAAGTGGGAGAATCGTGTTTTGAGAGCAAAAACAGAGCCCTAGAGAGAGAAAGTGCGAAGAACACACCCTAGAAGCTGTCTTAGAGCTGGATTTCATCGAATCGAGCCTGGAGATCGTCATAGGAGTGGAAATCATCGTCCCGGAGCAGATTATCCTCATCGTTATGAGTATGACTAATCCGATTCTTGTTTTCTCTTCTCTCTCTATGGAGTAGAACCCTTCTCTCACTTGGGTATGAAGAACCCTAGTTCCTTGTGTTAGGGATTTGATTGTAATGACTTGGGATGATATTACTGTTTGATTTTAATCGAATGACGCATGTTTAATGAATTGGTTTGAGTCTGATCATCTTGTCTCAATTTCTGCTTCAACCTGAGATAGATAGAATCTGATTAGGTTGTTAGAGCCTCTTCATTCGATAGTAGGAGATTGGCTATACGAGAGTTAGCCAGTTTACTGCTTTGTACTGGTGTTCTTGGGGCCAGTAGTGGAGTTCTGTGTTCATAGCCTCAGCTTTCTATCCCGGTGAAGATTAGTCGTCTGCCGGGTAGTTAGACTGAGAGGGCTTGGTCAGCTTAAGAGATTCCAAGCTACTGTCGGATCTTCCGCAGTCTAATCAACAGTAAATCAACCCAGGGAATTGCAATTGAACCTAACTAAGGGGCTAGGGGGACTCAATCCCGAGTGACTCTTGCCTGCTTTAGAAAACCGAACAATTTACTGCTTTCTTGTTGCTTTTGCTTTTCACAGCAATCATTCGAACTAGTTTGCTAGATAATAGAGAATCACGGAGTAAGCAGTAGATCTAGACCCCGGGTTGATAATTAAACTTGCCTGTTACTGCAGTCCCTTTCATTGGTTACACTTGGCCATTGTTAGGTGTTGTGTTTTAGCGTGTCAGTAGTGATGTTGGGTCGCCCTTTATTTTCTTCTTGCAATGGGTTCCTTGTGGTCCTAGTAACTTCTCCAATTTTGGAAGAGTCTTGACTTGCATACCTCCCGTTGGACCTTGGTCAAAGTTGGGCTTGCTGCACAACCAGATCTGCTTATTTTTATCATAAAGTAGCATATGATATCCAAATCCATCTCTGTTTGAGTTCATGAGCTTGTCTTCTCATCCTCTTTTTGATCCATTAGGTCCTTTAGTGATCCATAATCGTCTTGAGTGGTTTATATATTTCAAAAGCACAATGCAATACCATAAAGGCATAAAATAGTAAAGAAACACACTCAAGGTCTATCATAAGCTCATTATTCAAATATTTATGAATTCCATATGAATTATAGTCAAAACCACTAAAGATGCATTGATATAAAAGGAAAATGTATCAAATATAGGAGTGACAAATACTATGAATTGAGTGTCATAACACCTCTACGACACTTTCGACCCTACTACATCGTGCCCGAGCCTACTAGTTGTACGCCATAGATGTCAGCCTGGCCGCCTTGGCATGTTGGTCCACCCCCTACAATTGGCTGACGCCCTTCACCCCTTTCATGTTCTGCATTCATGCCTAGACCTAGCCCGGGCAGACCGTCAACCCAATTTGTTGATCCCAGCCTGTCTCACGGTCGCTTGATGCTTGGCACCCTTCTCCTGTCATCTTCTAACGCCAGACCTCCCCACTGTTGTGATTTCCAGAATGGGCCGATCTCATCTGCACTGCTCCTCCCCATCGACTTAGCACCCCTTTCTCGGCATGGAATCGACATATGGTAATGGTGGTGGTGATAATTGGACTCCCGCTCTACTACCTACCCCATTTCGATTTCCCTGTTCCTCAATGGCTGGTGATTTGAGCTTCTCGTTGGATGAAATCAAATCGATCGTCCTTCTCTCTCCCTTTTTTTGCATCGCCTCATTTGAGGTTTCTCGGGATGAGACCCTCCATCCATCACATCACTGTCTTTAGATCTCTCTTTCCATCATGCCAATTTTGCTAAATCGTGGCTTCGAGCTTCTCTCGTCCTGCTCCCATGATCTCGATCACCCATTCCAGGCCACATTTGAGGCTGTCTTGGAGATCGTCTTGACTTCATTTTAGGGTTTGGATGTAGACTCGGAGTTGACTTAGGCCTTCATTCGCTGCTCGAAGTTGCTAGTCTATAAAATTAGCTGGTGCTCGTGTCTCCCCTTACACACTTGCCCAAGGTCTCGCCAACTCACTTCAAACCCATAAAAATATCTCTCAAAGTTGTTGCCCTAATTCTTCCTTAACGGTGAACTCGTGGGATGTCATTGACACCATCTTCTTCTTTGGACCCATCGTTCCCGAATCTGTCGAAACCAATCTCTGATACCAATTAACGCGTGATGGATTCACGTGTCGAAAATTAATTTACTCATCCTAAGATTACCTAAAATACAGGTTTATTCTTTTCGACTTATTAAAACGTAGAGCAAAAGTACATATTTACGAGACTAATCCCATAAATGCTTTCCCTCTCAAACAAGGTAAACGAATCCTAAACTAACTGCTTAACAATGATTTCCTAAACAAGAAATAATTAATATCCCAAATAACCCAAAAAAAAAATATTTATGTAGACTAATTATATATGTATGGGATCCATGTTTCAAATTCCACAAAACACCTTCAAGGGCAAAGGTGGGAGAGAAAAAAATCAAAGAAAGAAAACAAAGAATATTAATGGCTAAATTACACGTTTGATCACTCAAATTATACGAATCTTTCACGTTTGCCACCCGAATCACTTTTCTTTCTTATTCGCCACTAACTTTACGAATTGTTTCACCATTAGTCACCGGCCGTCCAATTCCGTTAAAATCATCCTACGTGGCAGTCAGCCAAACCCTTTGACCGTTAGTTTGATGATGTGGCAATTAAAAAATTATTAATATATATTTTTCAAATTAAAAAATAATATAAAATATATAATAATTTTCAATCCGCTGCCAAACCATTCCTCCAGGGCCCAGGACCGACGTGGCGAAGTCGATCATCTCCTCCGCCGACCCACGCACAGCTTCGTCTCGCCGGGGATCGGAGCCGCTCGCACTTGGTGAGCGAGTTCACGATCATGCCCTCCATCGTCAAGTTGTCGTCGGCGTGGAGGATGCGCTACAGCTCGCCGATTTGGGATGCGGCGAAGGGCAGTTCCGAGAATATGGTTCGGGGAAGAAACGACCTTTTCGACATTCTTCTCGAGGCTGGGGGACAATCAGGAAAGCAGAGGAGCCTGGCCGCGGAGCAAAACGCCGGGATTTGAGTGGCGATAAAGTTTTGGGTGGCAAGCTTCGCGAGAGTGGCGGACTAGACGGCGGTCATGGGGAAGCCATGGAGAGTAAGAATTGGGAGTTGGGGAGGCCTCTCCCGATCTCCTTATTCCAGTATTGAGCCAGAGCCGTCCAATTCGTCGCTCCCGCTCCAATTACCGACCCGACCAAGATGCTACTCCTCCCGCTCTGCTTCGTCCTCATCTGAGGCCAACGAAACTTTATTTGACCCGGTGGAGAAAGCGCTCCTTGCCAAGCTGAAGAATCTAGAATCCACTAGTGTTCAAAATTGAAGAGGCCTTTCTTTCCGGAAAAAACCCAGGGTCAAAGAAGAGGCTTCCGTCAATCTCTGCTCTCCGGCGATTCTCTGCGCCTTGTGACCGGGCTGAGTACGACTGGATCTATATCGGTCCTCGACGGTGATGATGGGGACGCGTCGAAGAGCTGTACCGCGGCAAGAAGTCGACGATGCTGGGGGAGTGGAGTCGGATCTCGCCGACGGGGAAGAAGGTCGATGATTTTGCGGTGGAATTGTTAGGGATTTGGGTGGATATATTGGGGTTTGGAAGGGACGATGGGAAAGGGAGATCTGAATGATGGAAGTGATTCCGGCCAGGAAGAACGGAATGGATGAAAGTGGGGATTTCTCGCTCTCGGAAGATGGGAAAGGAATTGACGAAGGTGAAGCTGGTCGGGCAATGATTTGCTGGGGAAGAAATGCAAGATTTTTTTGGTTTGGGATTTGGGGTTTCCAGGCGATTGGATTTGGGCAAGGTTTGTGCGAATGATGGGTTTCCCGAAGCGCATGATCACATCGTTGAAGCAATCTTCAGCTTGGCTCTTGACGATCACAACGAGACGACGATCGGTATTTTGGGTGCATCGCCACCGCTCTTGAATTTGCTCCGGTCAGGGACTGAGCTGAGCGGACTCTGCGACTCGGCTCTAGCTCTGTAGCAAGAAGTGGCGGAAGGAATCGGAAGCAGACTGAAAATATTTTTATATTATTTTTTAATTTTAAAATATATATTAATAATTTTTTAATTGCCACGTCATCAAACTAACGGTCAAAGGGTTTGGCTGACTGCCACGTAGGATGATTTTAACGGAATTGGACGGCCGATGACTAATGGTGAAACAATTCATAAAGTTAGTGGCGAATAAGAAAGAAAAGTGATTCGGGTGGCAAACGTGAAAGATTCGTATAATTTGAATGACCAAACGTGTAATTTAGCCGAATATTAATGTATCATACTAGTATGAAATACTACTACTATTATACGCAAGAAAGTAAGACTAAATTAATAACCTAAATCTTTCAATTAGTTATCGATGGTTCCCCGGCAACGAAGCCAAAAACTTGATGAGAAGATCTTTAAAATTTGTATGATGCACACTCACTTATATCCTAACAATGCCAAGTATAACAAAATCTAGGGATGTAGTAAGGTGACTTGGTCGTATTCCACTAGTCACGGTATCCTAGACTACTTGCGCTCGATTGTTATCTAGTCGACCTATTACTTACCAAGGGGACAGTTGGAGATTAATGAATAAGAGAACGATAGGAGAGAAGAGGTACTTGGGGGGCCTCCCCACCCAAACCGCTAGAGATAAACATCCAAAAGTATAGAAGAACAATCCATAGTAATCGAGGTGAGGATATCGGCCCAAAGCAGTCAAAATCGGGATTTTACCTAAAATCGAAAATTGGAGTAAAATCGGAATCGTAAAATCGAATCGTAGAATCGTAGGATTTTAAGTACCATATAGAAATTAACATATAACATATTAATAAGATGAATTATTAATAAGACAAAGACATATAACATCTAAAATGATAATTTTCAAGATTAATGTGCCAGAATCATCATTTTAATTGTTATTTAAAGTGTAAATCAAAATAATTTATGAGAAAGGGATCATGGGGTTTGACTCTTGTTTCCATGTTGTGTTTAGGTAGTTTAACTGAAAGTAGTATTCCGACATCATCTACTAAGCATGATTTAAAACTAAGAATAAGTGAACTCCAATAAAATAATTAATGTCATTGATTTGGTACAAATATATTCATTAATCAACTAATTTATTAATAATGATGTTAATTTTTACTTATTTATAATATTATTACAATGGTTTTACCGATGAGTTAAACAAGGGGAATTGAAAGGGGTTGACCGAACCCTAATTTGAATTTTTTTCTTTTCAAATGTTCTTTTAATTGGAAAAATATCTGAGAAGATTCCCGTCATTGGCCTTTCCGCCGAAACAGTTTTGTTTCTTTTGAATTGTCTCAAACCGCATATTTTGTTCACATAGGATCAAAATCCCGATTTTGGTACGATTTTACGATTTTAACGATTTTAATCCCGATTTTGAACGATTTTAAGGTCCACCGATTTTATAGTAAAATCAGGATCGGAATCCCTAAGTAAAATCCTAAAATCCTACGATTTTACGATCAAAATCCCGATTTTGACTGCATCCTAACTCGAGTCCTCTTTCTTTTAGGGCGCCTTCTCCACAACTTTGTCTTCCGGCTGTCTCTGTTCGTCCACATTGACATTTACTTCGCTAGTGCTTGTCCAACCTTCCTTATTACAAAAGTAATAAAGATAAAAATAATTTTCTCCACCACTCCATTAGAATTCTTCCTTTCTTTTAGGTGTTCTCCATCTATCCGAACACCAAACCCTTTTTTTTTAGCATAGCGTTTATAGAAATCCAAGCACTCATCCTTAGTGCGATACAAGATGTTCTTCCTCGCTTCCTCATCTTCTAGGTCCAACGTGTTATGAGCTGCGAGTTAATGGTATGAGACATGTTATTATCCATATTGTCCAATAAACAAATGAAATATTACCCACAAACTGTTAGAGTGCATAATGTTCAATAAATATCCAGTCTTTAAAAAATAATATCCATAAGTACCAGACTAGTATCAAACAGGGGTATTAAACATTAGGTTACACACCACGTCCAACATGTCAAGACGAATATCAAACATCTAAGTCAGTCGTATCCATGAACCCCGTATCAATATCAGTACCCCATAACAACATCAATATCATTGAATAGCATTCAATGCAACCAACCAATCTCACAACAACAAAAACATATGTATAAATTACTCAATCAACATTTATTTTCTTCTTCTTCTTCTTCATCGACGGTAGGAGCACCACCTTCTTCTTCTTCTTTATTGTCTTCTTCTTCTTCTGTATTTTCTTCTTCTTCTTCTTCACTATTTTGGATGATCGGTTTATCCTTCTTCATTGGACAAGCTCGTTGATCATCCAACTCACCATTCTCGTCGATCAGCATCTGCCGATCGTGGACAAGGCTCGTCGGAGAAAGGAAACGACGGTGGCCGGACTTACTGTTGGGACGGTGGCGGCCGCAATTGGGTGGCGGGCGGCAGAGGGAGATTTACAAAGAGAGAGAGAGTTTGGTGGTTGGGCAATAAATGGTTTCTTTCCTCCCATTTTTTATTTTTCTTTGCCCCAATTTATTCCCAAACCCCTGGCCCCACTTTTTTTATTTTTACCTTCTCCCGCCCAAAGAAAAATGGGCCCACTTTTCCCATTTGCCTGCTCCAGCCCAAAACCCCCCCTTCCTTCTCAGCCCATCAACCCCCAATTAATAGGCCCGCGATCCTCGGCCCTTGGATTGCAGCAGTTGGGACGTGGCTCAAATCCGGCCCGTGTTAGTATCTGCTAACCAAAACACCTGTTAGCAGTTTAACTTCCGCGCTTCTGCTGCCCCACCCAGGATTGGGGATTTCCGAAAGCCCCCACAATTTCTCCTTTCACCCGAACGTTAGAACCGCCCCCGATCTCACTGCTCTTTGCCCTTTTGTGTATATATGTTAAAATTCCATCTTCCAACCTCTTCTCGGCGCTTTCCAAACCTCTACGCATAAACAAAAATCGAAATAGAGAGAGAAAACAACAACTCTTGACCGCCGGCGGTGGGTTCCGAAGAGAGAGAGGGGAAGGTGGGGGAGCTCGTGAGCTAAGCTCTGGTTCTGGCCGTTCAATGGTGTATATTGGTGGGAGGGGAGAAGAGTCAGTGAGACGACGAGCAGACAACGGTGACGGTAATGGTGGTGGTGTGGCGATGGCGATGGGGACGGAGAGATCAAAACTGCCGCTCCACAATTTCAATCTCCCGAGCTTGAAGTGGGGGAATCAGAGACAACTCCGATACATGAATCCTTCCGATTCGAGTAATAGCGGCAGTACCAACCCCAGGAACGACGGGCGAGAGAGGATTCTCGTTCTCTTTTTTTAACCATCATCCACTCCCAATAAATGTGCACATTTGTTTTATTAAAAATAGTAAAATACTTCTTAGATTTATTTGAAAATTCTATTTCAATTCCTTGGAATGGCTCTCGAACTAACTTCTTTTTTTTGGTGCGAAGTGGGGCGCTTAAAGGGCACCCTAACCTTTATTCAATAATAAAGCGGGTCGTTCCGACCCCGATAATGTCATGGTACAACCAATAAGAAAGAGCAGCATCAGGTGCTGCAATAACATGGGAACCTACTGAACACAAATGCCCTAAATTAGCGAGATAATCTGCAACAACATTTGCCTCTCTGTAAACATGGACAATGTGGACTTGCCAGTCCCTCGCGAGCCAACGTCGTATTTCGGCGACGCTTGTGTAGTGTCGATGGTGTGGTGTGGCGACTTCAATAAGATGCTTCGCTGTGGTGGAATCTGTCTGCAGAATCACCTTCCGAACTCCTGCCTCCCAAGTGAGTTTCAATCCTTGCACAATTCCGGCTAACTCTGCACTCGTTACTGAACCTCCCCCAAGGTTCATAGTGAAAGCTGTAATGAAGCGGCCGTCGTCTCCCTGCACGACTCCGCCAGCCGCCGAGCTAAGAGGAGAGTTGGTCACTGATCCGTCTGTGTTGAGGCACACCCACTCATGTTGTGGTGGCTGCCACTTGATATCTCTCGGTGTTCGGAGTCCCCCGGCTCCGATTATCGTACTCTCCTTTTCTGAAGCTTGAATGATTTGTTGCTTCAACTGTACAGATTTAGCCTGAATTTGTGCAAATGACTGTAGCTCACCCTGGAAGCAGAAGTTGTTCCGGTTCTTCCATAGAAGCCAACAAGTACCTGCAAAGAGGGTACTATCGATCACTCGCCCATGCCCCGCTGTGTAATGGAACATCCAATCAGCTTGAGCTCGTCCAAAGAAGTCTTGGTCCGGCTCATTTTGTAGCAATCCCGCCCACGTAGCTCGCGCAAAAGGACAATCCCTGAGTACATGCATGGTGGTTTCAGGTCCTGCTCCACAAATTTTGCAGCTATCATCCCCTGTAAGGTGGCGTCTCTTTCGTTCCGCATTGGTGAGAAGGCGTTGGTGCGCTGCTAGCCAAAGAAATGTTCTCGTTCTCTGATTCGTCGGGGTTCGCCAAATGGCTCTCCATCTTGGGTGGCGGTGAAGATTTGCTGGCTCGTCCCCGCCGGTGATCTCGTACGCCGAACTGAATGTGAAGTTTCCATCCGCCGATAATCGCCAGCATCTAACGTCATCGGTTTGCACCGTAGGCACCGGATGGAGCAGTACCTGCGAAGCCAACTCAGGCGGTAAGTAATATGATATATATTCAATGTTCCACTTACCATTCAGCACAAACTCAGCCACCGGAATGTTAAGGGCTTCCACAGGAACATTTGGAGCAAAAGTCATCAGAGGTTCGCCGTTAGTCAACCATCTGTCTCTCCAAAATCGCGCCCGTCTTCCATTTTGTATGTTCCAAACTGTGGCTTCCTCTAACATGTGCCAGATACGGAGGACCCCACGCCACAGATTAGAGAGACGTCCGCTTCTGCGAGGTAGAAAACCCTCGTCCGAAACTTTCATGTATTTGTGCAGAATCACTCGTGCCCACAGCTCATCTGGATTTTTTATCAATCGCCATGCAATTTTCAGCATGTATGCCTCATTGGATCGAGTAGCTGTCCTCAACCCAAGTCCTCCTTCTTCTTTTGGTCGGCAAACTTTTTCCCAATCGATCAAATGAACCTTCCGTCCGCCTTCCGTGCTCCCCCAAATAAATGCCCGGATCTTTTTGTCTATGTAATCCCGAACACTTGCGGGGAGGAAAGAAGTTTGCATCGTGTAGGACGGGAGAGACGATAGTACTGACTGCGCCAGAGTGACTCTTGCAGCCATGCTCATCTTCTCTACCTTCCACCCAGCTAGACGGGAGTCCACTTTGTCTATCAGCTCAGTATATGTGGCCTTGGACACCCTGTCATGGATAACAGGAACTCCTAGGTAACGTCCGAGGTTGTCTGTCTGTGGAATCTGTAGTTCTGCGCTTAGCTCCAGTCTGCATGCGGTGCTGACGTTTGGTGAGAAAAAAATCCTCGACTTTGGCTTGCTAACTCTCTGGCCCGAGGCAGCTCCAAACAATTCGAAGCATTGAGTGATGGCCTGTGCTTGCTGCATAGAAGCTTCCCCGAACAGAATTAGGTCATCTGCAAAAAACAAATGAGAAAGAGCTGGTCCAGAGTTGGTCAGTTTGATAGGCTGCCACTTTCCAGCCCCTACAGAATCGTTAATCAAATGCCCAAGGCGTTCCATACACAAGGTAAAGATATAAGAAGATAGAGGACATCCCTGTCTCAGGCCGCGGGAAGGAAGGAAAGGGCTGGTCAATCCGCCATTCCACTGGATCTGCATGCTTGCAGAAGTTATGCAAGCCATGGTAACTTCGAAAAAAGGTGATGGTGCTCCCACGGCTTCAAGCGTGTCCCGGACAAAATTCCAACGAATACGGTCATAAGCCTTGGCCAAATTGACCTTGAGAACCATCCACCCACGTCTTCCTTTCTTCTCCCTCATGGAGTGCACCACCTCTTGCGGAATGCAGATATTATCTGTTATATGTCGTCCCGGCACAAAGCTTGTTTGAGTTTCATGTATAAGTAGTGGCATCAGAGGCCTTAATCGATCTGCCAGGCATTTTGTGAGAGCTTTATATGCCACATTGCATAGGCTTATAGGCCGAAACTGCTCAATCAAAGTTGGTGTAGCAATTTTCGGAATCAAAACCAAAATCGTGGCGTTGATGCTCTTTATTCTGCTTGGATCCTCCCAACACTTTGTTGCTAGCTGAGCCAGCGATTCACCAACTGTCATCCAACACCTCTGGAAAAAAAGTGGGTTTAGTCCGTCGATTCCTGGAGCTTTCAGAGCTCCCATGGACTGAATTGCCTTCTGGATTTCACTCAGCGCCGGTGGGCTAGTGAATCCTTGCCATAGTGATTCGGCGATTACAGGGAAAGACCGCGCTTGAGCTTGAGCAATCTCATTTTCATCTGTATATAGGTGCTGAAAGAACTGCGTGACCAATTGCTTCAATTCCTCTTCCTCCTCTACCCAATCCCCCTGCTGATTTTTGAGTGCAGCAATCCTATTTCTCTTGCGTCTTTGCAAGGTCCTCGAGTGGAAGTACGCAGTGTTCCTGTCCCCTAAGGCAATCCATTCTTGCCTTGATTTTTGACACCAGAGAAGCTCCTCCTGGAACAGTGTCATTTCCAATTCCTCTCTAGTACTTTCAAGTTGTGGTGATGTCGTCAGATGACCATCTCTCTGTTCCAGTGTCTCCAACCTCTTCATAAGTGCATCTTTCTTTCTCTGAATATGACCAAACACATGGCGATTCCAATGGTTAGCATCCCGCGCAAAAGCCTCTGCCGAAGGGATGAAAGATGACCCTTTGGCCCAGGCTGTCTGCAACATAGGTTGGAACTCATCATGTGTTAACCAGGCTGCAAGGAAGCGGAACGGCTTTGTCCCTGCAAAAGTGTGCGATGGTTCAGTGGAGACCAGGAGCGGCCTGTGGTCTGACTTGATCCGGGGCAGATGGCGTACAGCGGCATCGGGATAATGCATGAGCCAGTGGTTGTTGGCTAAGGCACGATCCAGTCTTTCTCGAACTCCATTTCGAAACCAAGTGAAGGGTGGCCCATTGTATCCCAAATCGATCAGCCGGGAGTCATGCACACAGTCTTGGAAGTCCCGAATGCGGCTTGCATCAAAAGCAGCACCACCCAACTTTTCAGACGAATGTAGTATAGAATTGAAATCTCCTACAAGCATCCACGAGTGATCCTGGTTGACCGACATCGTCCTGAGATCCTCCCATAGCTCTCGGCGTTGCATAGGTGCTGGATTAGCATACACCGCAGTTAGGAGCCACTTGTTTTCTCGGATACCTGGAGTTTCAACCTGCACATGAAGGAATTGAGGACGAGCATCAAGCTGTGTAATGGTCATATCAGTGGAGTTCCATAGAATCCAAATCCCTCCCGAAAATCGAATAGCATCAACAGCCAATTCCTTATCAAAAACCCATTTTATGAATCACATCTCTCGCTATATCTCCACTAATACGTGGTTCAACTATAATCACTATCTGAGGTTTATGCTTTCTCCTATATTCACCGAACACACGAAGGAATTTTCTACTACCCGCCCCCTGCAGTTCCATACAAAAATTTTGTAATTCATCATAAACAAATTGGGTAAGAGAAGGGGGAAAAAAACTCCCTGAATTCAAATTTGGGATGGGGGGCTGCATCCCGCACTCCCAAGGTCCATTTTTGTCTCTTTCATCTGCTCATCGACTGTCTGTAATTGCTCTGGTATCTCACCCATATTAGTAGGTCTCCCTTGAGGAGTGACAGGTTGTGGTGAGTCGGATTGCTCTTCGCCGGCTGGAGTCTGTGGAATAGATTGGACCGTCATAACCTCCTCCTGGGATTTCAGTGGAGGGTGAGTTTTTGACGAGCTTTTGGCAGAAGCCAGTGCAGTCCAGGCAGCGATCTCCTGGAGGGATAGTGAGCTTGATTTTTCTCGGTCTTTGATTCTCTTGTCTAGTGTCGGAGTCCAAGCCTGTATCATTTTAGATGGCGAGGCAATATGGATTCCGACTTTGCTTTTGTTATTGGTAGCTTTGAATTTCTTTGTTCTGGTTGCTGCCGAGGGAGAAGATGAGATTTGACCGGTTCGGCCTGAATGTTCAAACGGCTGGACTTGGACTAGCTGTGCTGACGTGTTGGAGCCCGTGATTTTGACAATAGGCGGTAGTGATAGATCATGCACCCCTGAAGGTGTAGGGGAGTGGAGGCACCAACCTTGTCGTATAGTGAAGAAGATGTATGGATGGTCGATGATGCATGTGATCGTAGATGGCTTTTCCCTATAGTAGTAGTTGGAGGCAGGGGGCTTAAAAGAGTGGGGAGTTTGACAGATGGTGGGTTATGGTGGGATTAAAGTAGATGTTGGGTGGAAAGTAGAAGTGTCGTGGGTGTTATAGGAATGGGTGGGAAAGGGATTAAATGGAATTTTGGATTGTTCTGGGTTTGACAAATCATATGGATTTTTGTTGTTTTGATCAACTTGAGCTGGGGGAATTGATGGGTAAATTGGGCTTTGATTTGTGGCATGTAGAGGTGAAGGGCTTGGGTAGAAGAGGCGAAGGATGGCCCAGTATTGGTTGTCTTCTTGTTGTTACCGAGAGATGAAATAGGGATTTCGGCCATCTTCCTTTACTGCGCCGCATTTAGTGTTTTACTCCTGTTTTTATCTTCTACTGCGGCAAGCGAAGAGGCTGAAAGCTTAGCTATCTTCAACTTTTCTTTTGCTGCGATTTCTTCCTTAGTCAGATCACCCATTCCTTTATTAATGCTCTGCTCTTCCTCCATGTTGATACCGTTGTCGTGGCCAGAGGCAAAGCTTTGTTTATTGTTGTTATCATGGGTATTGGAGCCTCTTCTGACAATATTGATGTTACCTTGTCGGTTCAGATTTGGAGTCGTCGTATTGCCGCCGTTTGCCTGAGTTCTCACCCGATGAGTGTTGTCGGCGGCGGGGGACTGTTTACCTGGTTTGGTATTCCTCCAATTGCGTCTCTGGACTTGCATCCAAGGGCCGTAGTTAGCTTTTGGTTCATGGTGATGTTGGGTAATGTTCTGGGTCGACGGTGGGGAGGATGCGGCGGCGGTTATTTCTAGAAGTTGCTTGGTGGGGCAAGCCTCTTCTAGATGTCCGATTCTGCCGCAGGTGAAGCACAACTGAGGTAGATTTTCATATTCCACAGCTTGCCAGTGCCCATCTAGCCAAAATCTTGTGCGTAGTGGTTTTGAGACGTCGATTTCGATAGCCATTCTAGCAAACTTTCCTCTTTGAACGGTGAGAGTGTTTGGGTCAATTCGGATGGTTTTACCGAAAAGATTGCCTATCACCGTCAAAATCTGATTGTGGTAGTATTGAATAGGTAGAGCAGGAAAGCTTACCCATGGTGTGATGCTTGGTGGGAGCTTCTCTGTGAGGCGGAAATCCTTGGACCATGGCTGAACCACCAGGTAATGTTCGAGGATCATCCAGGGGCCATCTGAAAGGGAGGTGAGGTAATCAGCCCTGTTGGTGAATTTGACCATGAAGCAATCTTGGTCTAGGTCTAGCACATCCATGTGGCCAGAAGGTCTCCACATTTTGTATAAGCGTGCGACAAGGTAAGGATACCGAACTTTCCTTCCAATCAAACGCTCTACAACAGTTTGCTTCAGTGGTGTACAAACTTGGTTGAGTAGTTGAGGGGACCATAGAAGGGACGGTTCTCCATCCCGGGAGCCTATTATGTAGTCCTCCTGCGAAACCTTGAGTTCTGAATTCGTCACAATGTTAGTAGGCAAACTGCCAGATTCCAAAGCTGCCTTGTAGGAAGGTTGGGGGTTGACAGTAATAGGTGAAGGAGAAGTAGTTGGCAAACTAGATGGTAGAGGAAGAGATGATGTCGACCATATAATGGACGGGTCTCCCTCCCGGGAGCTTACAATGTAGTCCCCGGCGAAAAAACGGTTTCTGAAGCCATCACCATATTTGGGGGCGAAACTCCATTCTCCAAAGCTAGTTTGCTAGACAGCTGGTGTGGATTGGGTTGAGATAAATGAGGGTTAGTTAACATCATAGATGCTGGATGAAGAGAAGATGGTGGCTGGTCGGATATGCTGATTTGTGGGATGGATGGAGGATCCGCATCCATCATTGATTGGTGAGCTTTAGGTGATTGCAGAAGTGGTGGAAATTGAAAGGATGGATCTGGTGGCCGGTCGGGTGGAACAAAAGGTGGAGGTGATTGGATTACCGGCGGTGCCGGAGGATGGTTTGCTGGGAGCATCTTGCTCCAATCCGCTCTCGAACTAACTTCAATTATGTTTAAAATGAATTCTATTAATACCTAATTTCATTTCACAATGAATTAAAAAATGCATGCAAGTAAAAATGTATTCATAGAAAGTGATTTCTCGGATGGTTGCTTCCATTCCATGTATAGAAAGTCAATTCTAATCAAAGCTTCCAGTAGTTCGTCTTTAACAGCTACAAATTCCATCGTACTCTGAAGCTCTTGTTGGGATCTCAGAAGCAGACGAATCTGCCGTTTTCACTAACAACTACAAATGCAGGCCACATATAGCAAGCAAGATACAAGTTAAGCAAGACAATGATCCATTCATTCATTCATTCATTCTGCAAAAACTGTGAACAAGATCAAAATGACAGACAGTAAAACACGACAAGGCTACCATGGCCTTTCTTGCAGGGCACGGCGAACCTTGTACGCAAAATCCAGATGCCCGCTCGCTTACAGCCAGGGTGCCAATCTATCTTCCTCCTACCTAATGCTTATTTCTGGATCACAGACAGAAGAACACTCGAATCAACTACCTCACTCAATCAAAAAAACACAAGTTAAACCTTCACAATTTGAACAAAGGAATACATTCACCATAACACATTTGAAGAGGTCACTGTAGTCAAGTCAAGTCAAGCCAATCCATCTCGAGGGAAGAAGGAAATACAAAACATTCTACCAATGCACATCAGCCCAATACTCATTCCAATCCCTACATGCTCTACAGAGAAATCAAACTACCGGAGACTGAAATGATAACCACTGCAACCATGCTAACTCACTCAATCTAAGGCCTCAGTCCAAGAGGAAGCTAGACAAAATGGGGAATCAGATTAAGAGTGTAACAGATCAGCAAAACAAACAGAAATTAACATTCATGACAATGGCAGTAAATGTCACAAGTAGGTTCCATCTTTCTATCAGCAGCAGCAGCAACAGAGAGAATGGCTGATCGAAAACATTAGTAACAAGGCATATATAAAAGCTGAAGGGAAACAGAAATACGCTCGAAGATCATTCTAGCAAGACTGCAGATTACTTGAAACATATGGGAAACAGAAACACCCTGTTGTTGTTGTTGTTCCTTCATAATCATACCACAGCTTTAGCAGGGGCAGCCACTTTCTCAGCTTCGGGGATTTTAACATAACCTATCTTCTTAGCATCTTCTTCTTCTTCTTCTTCCTCATCGTCGTACAATTCGTCGTAGTAGGCAGCAGAGCGGACGGCAAAGAGCGACCAGACCAGGTACATGGTGGCGGCAGTGAGAGCTCCACAGCCCACGCCAAAGAGCAGAGCCACAACCACGCTTAGGATATCCTTAGTACGGTCTCGGAGGGAGCTGATTTCGTGGGACGAAAGGCCGAAGGGGAGGAGACGGGCGAAGCCCAGCTGATCCTCTTGCTGCCGCTCCCGCCGGTGGCGAATCGCGAGCCACCACCAGCGACGTGATTCTCGAATTCGAGGCCAGGGAAGACGGCGCGGTCGCTGATCATGTTGGACGAGGACTCCGAGGAGCTCTGGTGGCCGAATTCGGTGACGATTGCCACGAATCCCGCCGAGCGACGACCGAAATTAGGGTTAGGGTAGCGGAAGGAGTGGAGAGGCTTGAGGGAGACGGTGTAGGAGGAGATGAAGAGAGTCTTACAGGGCCTTCCGGCGGAGACGGAGGCGGAGAGGAACCCGATCAGGACGGCGAGAAGGAGGAAGACGACCGAAACATGCCTCGAAGTCGACGCCATTTGACGGGACGGGAGGAATTTGACACAACTCTCTCTCTCTCGCTTTGTTGCTATACTGCTAAGAATGAACGATGTGGAGGAATGAGGATTGGATGATTAGTTCGCTTTTAATCTCCAAGAATTTTCGCTTTGGAATTGGGGGGTGTCGATATGCGCCGTTAGATGGGGTTAATCTGTGATTGTAGCCTTTGATTTACGTTGACATCCGCTTTGATGACGAGTCAATTCAGCAATTGCCCCCACTGCCCCTTTTCGTCTTATTTACGTACGAAACACAGGGTTAAATTCAAAGTAGTACCCAAGGTTGTTGGACTTAGTTTGGCCCGGTTCAGAAAGCGGGTTGAGAATTAATACGACCTCTTTAACCTGGTTTTTTTATGAATATATAAGAAAAGTCTATATGGTTGATATATATACAAATTATATCAAATCAATAACATATAACATTACACCAAAATAATATATCGTACTTGGATCGAACATATAGTAAGAATTCACACACTTATACAACATCAATATTCAGATGTTCAACTTATAATTCCAAAAATAGAGTTATGCGAAAAGGAAAGATAAATGATGTCGTGTAATCTCCAACCTGGTAGCCTTGCAGTGGGTCGACTAGTGGGTTGACAACCTTGGTAGTACGGTTGATAACACACAATATGGTGCTATTAGCCTCTATATTTTAGGTCTTTTCAGGTCATTACATGGTCTCAATGGTTATTATTTCATCAAATAATCTCAAATCCATTTCTCGAAGTAATATATGCAATTTTAGGGTGTATTAGATGATACTTGCATTTTAGGCACAAAAGAGGTCACAAGTGTAGGAAAACAAAAGGAGTAAAACAAGGAGATGACGGCTAAAGGGTGGGGATCACGATTGAGAAGAAGAGGCGCGAAGTCAAGCAAAAGATCGTGACCTCTAGACCAAAGTTCGCGTCTGTGATCTGGGGAGTGTCAGTAGTGAATTTGAGGAAGCAGCCACCAAGGAATGGACATAGAGTTTCGATAGTCCACTCGCAGCCTCAGTTTTCCAAGACCGCGAGAAAGATCATGGCTGTGACTTACGGATCGTGACCGTGAAGTCAAGCCACGAACTCCCAAGCCAGCCAGAGCAAAACTGGTGCATTTCAAGATTGCGACCTCACATTCGAAGTTCATGCCCGCGATCTCCTAGCCCTCAACCACGAACTTGCCTGTCCTCCTGAAGTCTATAAATAGGGTACTCCTTCCCTTTTACAAGAGAGCTGAAAACACTTATAAAATTATTGGTTTTAGAGAGACGTTAGGGTGAGAAGCTGAAGGAAGGAGAAGTAAGGCGAAGGCGAAGAAGAAGAAGGATCCAAGAAGGAAGGGATTTCTCACCAACCATTTGTAGTTTTCTTTTCCATTCTTTCATGAATCTTCTTCCCCCCCTGTATGTAGTAGTTACTCAAGGTTCTAGCGGTTTAATCCCCAAACCCTAGATTTATATTTTATTACGTAGCAATGCAGTCAAAATCGCGTTTTAAAACTTAAAAACTTACGATTTTACGCTTTTAGGTCACCAACACGGTTTCGTTTTCATATAAAAACTTAAGTGTATAAAATCGGACTAAATTGCGCTTTAAAGCTTATGCTTGTACGCTTTTAGTTCACCAAAACGCTTTACGTTTTTACGCTTTTAGTTCACTAAATGAGTATTCTTTTCATAAATTAATTATAAAAAGTATATTTTAAAAGTAAATCACCAACAATATGATGAATTTGAGATTGAAAGATACATACCAGGTACTTGGATGCATTCTTAACTTCAATAGAGTAATCTAATTCACCAGCTAGGCTCTTCCCGAATTCATTAGCATAGAGGAAAAGGTGGCTTATTGTTAAGATTTATGTTTACGAACTTATTATGTAGATGCTATAAGTTGCTCTACTTTAGGCATGAATTGCATGTATTTATTAACTTATCTAAACTCTGAGCATTCATATATTACACATAATATGTCCTACTTAATAGATTTTAGTTATTTTTTAGTATGCGTAAAAAACTTACGCTTTTACGCTTTGATTCTACGCTTTACGATTTTACCCCTTTTTCGATTCTAGGTAGAATCACGCTTTTGACTGCATTGTTACGTAGAAAGAATTTTGTTAGGATTTGTGAATGAAATGAGTTTATCTAGTGTTTATATTCATTTACTTATGTTGATTATGCTTTGAACTTGTCTCTCCATATATAATCGCAGAATGGAAATACAGAATAGTGGGTAAGTTTTACTTATCAACCAGGGGCATAGATGTACTGTCTAATATGTGATTATATGTTATCTAGCAGGGAAAGTTGAGTGAGAGTGAATTTAAACTAAAGAGGAAAGAAAACAAGTATTCGGTTTTTTCGTAAGCAAGAGAAGAGAGTCACTCGGGATTGAGTCCCCCTAGCTCCTCAGTTAGGTTCAAGTTGTAATTTCTTTTGGTTGTTTTACTGTTGATTAGACTGTGAAAGATTCGAAAATAGATTGGAATCTCTTAAACTGACCATGCTCTCTTAGACATAATACCCGGCAGGCGACTAGCCTTCACCGGGATAGACTGCTAAGGCGATTCATACAGATCCCCTCTACTTGGAACGAATTCCAATACAAAGCAGTGAATTGACTGACTCTTGTACAATCAATTCACTACTATCAATTGAAGAAGTTCTTATAACCTAATCAGATTCTATCTATCATAGGTTATAAGCAAAAGCCAAGAGAACTTTATCAGAATTCATTTGACTCAATAAACATGCCTCAATCGATTAAAATCATCCAGTATAACATTCCAAAAGTCATTACAATAAAGATTCATAACACATGAAACTAGGGTTCTTCATACCTAAGTAAGAGAAATGTTTACTTGATTTGGACCTAAAAAACAACCCAAGTCTCTCTTGAATTCGATTTAAAAAACAACATATAATAGTACTCATTGACAAAGCTTGAATTCCCAATCGAACATTCAACATACACACAAGAAACACCAATTAATTAGAGACTAATAGTTAAACACGTACTTAAGCAGGTAAACTATAGCAACCAACCAACGTTAGAGTATAGATGGGGGAACCAAAATTATCCAGTCATGTAAATCTGAGAGACTTGGGCCTCAACGACCGAGTTGTGAGTGATGTAGTACCGATCCAGCATGAGATACGGCGTCAGCTCCACCCCGGCATAGTAGAGCCTGAACTCGTGGTCGTGCAGCCCCCAAGCGCGGCCGACCAGCTGCTTCAGCTCCCAGCACGTGATGCTCTCCGACGGGCACTCGATCTCCGCCGGCCGCATCCGCCTGAAGTAGCCGGCCACGTGGGGGAGGGAGCTCCTCCGACTGCATCACGGTGACCGCGATGGGACCGGCACGAGGAGCGACGGCGAGATGGAAGACGATGTGGGTGTGGGGGCGGGCGAAGCGGAGGTTGTTCCCCGCGTGGACGATGAGGTGGAGCAGAACGCTGTCGTCCCTGAGGTCGACGCCCGGCCGGGTCAGGAGGGACACGCTCAGCCTGGAGAGGGATATCCCGTACGTGTTGTGGAAGAGCAGCTTCACGTCCAGGATCGTGGCCGTCGCCGGGAGCAGGAAACACGGCGCAAAGTGGCCGCCCACCAGCTTCACTTGGAGCTCCGCTGCTACCGCTATTCTGCCGGGGGGCGCCGCCGCCATCGATGTCTTGTAGTCTTGTAGCGTGTGTGGTTAGGTGCGGATACGATCAATACTACTTTGTGGGTTGAATGCATGCAGATCGAGCAAATATGGTGGCAAGTCAAGTCATGCGGAAAGTGGGAATGTGATCAAAATCTGTACTCACCATTGAAGTATGAGTCATTTCAGTTGCCCAATGGTATTGTCGTTTCACATCAGTACTGCACACCACCCTCTAGTTGTTGTTACGCTTTGTGTTTCAGGTCAGCGGGAACCGCGAACTTGGAAAAAACGCGCGCCGTTTCACTACAGCTCTTCACGGTCTGGAGCTGAATATCACGGTCGGGTGACCGTGATGTCATTTAGGCCCGCGAGATGGAAAAACCATCCTAGTCGCCTTGCACTTCACCGTCTTCATGCAATTGTCATGGTCACATTTTGGCACTTTTCGACCTTCAATCGTCCCAAAACTCGTCCTCGACCTTCCCACACGTGCTAGGATATGAAACATAGCAAACCAAGCACAACCTAGCCTAAAATAGGTTGAGAGACTATGAAATGCAAAGGCAACCTATCAAGAAATGAGGAATAAAATGTGTATAATTGGACCTGAATCACTACACCACACTTGAACGTTTGTCCCCAAGCAAACCAATCTCAAATAAGGTAATATTTCAACCTGACAACAAGAACTTGGGAACAAATAAAAGGGAACATAATGGATGAATCTCAAAGTTTATTGGGCATCAACACATGAACCGTTACAAGCAATACCGTCAATCCACCACAAATTACATTCAAATGCATTAAGAACGTGCAAACGAAAAGATCTCACTTTCTTCACAAACCAACAGATGCCTTGACAAAACTACTCACCAACCACGATTAACCATGCATAGAGTTCAAGTCCAAGGAAAAAACGAATGGGCGAACTAGGTCCTCACCGGGATAAGATATGAACATGCAGAATATGAATGAGAATCACTCACTCTAGACCAGTGGGGTCATGACCATTTGGTGCAAAAGATGTGCACAATCAACACTCAGCCCTATCGTCTCTTCACCACGGCGGCAACCTCTAAATGCGAGAGTTCACGAAATGGTTGTCATCACTAGCTTGTCCAGATGTGTTAGACACGGGTTCAAATGACTGGCAAGGATCTTGGACATGGGGAAAATGCCTTTTGAGTGGTGGCCTTTACAATTGTAGTTCTATCAATTAGGCCAACCGGTTTATGACCGGTTGTTAATACCGGTTCCGATAAACCTTGAACCTCTCCTTGATTCGAGTAAATATCCAGTTCGGTTTTGACAACATTGGAAATTTCAGAGGAAGAGGATTCAAGTCAAAGTGGAGATTTATAGATGTGACTTGAATCGGACTATCAGCCGCTACGACTAGAACTCACAGAGGGCTCAATGTTATTTGAGTTCGTGTTCTGGGTCTGGTTATAACCACTTTTCCTTTACCAAATTGGATTATGGTTAAACCTAGATGAAGTACCATAAATACTTATCATAATACTATGTAATCTGTATCTTCTCAAAGTATAGTGAAACTGGCTCTCTCCTGCCCGTGAATTAACTAACACTTATTGTATTAGTGAATAGGGCTGGGCATGCGGGCGGATCATCCGCGGATTTGGGCCGACCCACCCGCATTTGACCCGAATTTCGTTAAGTGGGTGGGTCTGTGGGGGGTGACGGGTTGCACTGGGAGCCATCCGTCGGGTGGTGGGTGGGTTGTGGGTGAGTGTGCGGGTGACCCGCTCAACCCAACAGCAAAAAGATCAAAGTCGTTGGCGCTAGAGAGAGGAGAGTGGAGACGTTAGATATAAACTCGGACTGCTCCTGGAGTTTGAACCTCAAAGCCAACCTTCCAAATAGAGATCCCCTCTTCTTCCCTTTATTTTTTCCTCTAATTCTTGTGCCTAGATCACCGCTCTTTCCTTTGTGAAATTATTTTCCTTAGTTCCTTGCACCTAATAATCGTCTCAATCTGTAGAAAACTCTTTCATAATAGAATTTCTATCCAATTTAAGAACTAATTCGACATTTTTCGCCCTATTTCAATTTCTTGTTTCCCTCGATGATTCTCTTCACCTATTATCATGTCAAGTTGACTCCTTTATATTATATACATTGTGATGTGGGTGAACCCACAAACCCACCCGCATCATCCACCATCCGCCCGACCCAACCCGAGACTAAACGTGGGTGGTGGTGGGTTAAAAATTATCAATCCGTTTAAGCGCGGGTGGGTGCATTTTATGGTCAAAATTCACCCGACCCACCCAATGCCCACCCCTAGTGAACCACGTAAATCGTGTGTCGTGTGTGCAGTCGTGACACAAAGAAATGAATTAAGTGTAAAAAGACTATCCTGAATACCATCACTTCATATAGATGTTAAATTGATGGAAGGCACTAAAGATGGCCCCTTCGTTTTTAGTTACAAGTAATGAGTTTCAGTTGAGATGTTCGTAACGAGACTCGAGGGGACTGCGGTGGTTCCAACATGCGTTCTATCCATGCAGCATAGCACTTTCAAGAAATACCCAAAAGAAGCCACAGAAACGCATAAACATAAGTGCAGAATGAGAAACTCCGAGATACGATTAAAGATCATCTGAAGTTCTGCATATCACTACCAATTACCAGGTTAAACAAAAATGATTCCGTTCTCCTTAATGGTGTCGATAACAATCCCAAGCTTGCCCTCAATCCTCTCGTTCTTTCTCGGTTCGTACGACATTACATATACATCAGCTTCTTTTGATCTCTCTGCTATAAGCTCACCAATAAGTCTGCAGGCACTGTGATCCGTAAGTGAGGGTAAACTGTTCCTAAGCTCCTTGGAGTTTGTGGTAGCAACAGATATTACTTTGCTTGTCCCCGGTGCATCACTTTGGCATGGACAAATCTCTTTGAAAAGAAAACGTTTAGTAGGAAGGGCCTCATGTACATGTCAGTCCTCTGTTTCCACGACTTCTTGTTTGGTTGCTTTGCAAGCTCACCACGAGATCTCCTGGTCCACGCAGCTCGAACGAAAGGACTGCGTGAGTTCTGCAAAGATATGAATCGTCAGCAGCTCTCTCTTTGGCAACACGAGAGGGCTTTATAATGCAAAATACATGGCTGAAATTTGAGTGTATCTTGTCCTAGCAAACAGGAATTCAGCAGATGACAGAAGATGAATGAAACGTAGTCAACAGGCAACAGCAACGGAAATGCATAGACAACATACCACAACACTAGTATCCTATCCTAGGATGCCTAACAGTATTGAAATGCATAGCAAGAAAAGTTAATGTTCCTTAACGCTGTACCTCCCAATTCCCCATAATATTATGCTCTTAGCAACAAACAGGGAAGTAAAATGAAAGTTGAGAAACTAGTCTCTTCATGGGGACACACACTAATCCTGCTTAAAGCACTTCTTACTCAAGAGCATGTGCACTTAATAAACAATATTTCTTACAATATCTCTTGTTCAGCAGAATTGGTTCAACAAAAGGTCCCAACACACTCCAAACCTTACTAAGCCGACGTGCTGCGTAGAAGACGCGCAAACAGGAATATCGACTTCTTACGGATAACAGTCATCCCTCATCGTATTGGACAAAGCTTGCAAGACAGGAACAGCTGAGAGACAGCTTCAAGCTACTCTATGAATAGAATGATTTGAACTGCCATCTAAAGCTCATTGGACAAGTGGAATCTAGAATTGAAATTGCAAGATTAATTCAAGTCTCAAGTCCCCTGGACACAATTCATCAATGACCATCATCAGATATTCTATCATTAACAAGTTCCTTACTAGAATCCAGAAATGGAGGAACAAGTTTTTGGATAGGGCTTAATGAAATAAAAATAAGGGCTCGTTGCATACATCCAGGGTTGCCACAACAGTTCAACATTGTTAGATAAATTGAAAGCTTAGGATGCACCCCCGAGTCCAGATTGCCGAACTGAGTCGCGGAGTTCCCCAATTATGCTCAACAACCAGGAAAAATCAAACCGTGCAAATATCCCCAAAGCATCACTGCTACGCGGAAGCGCAGGTTCGAATTTAAACTAGGAAAAAGCAGAGAACAACCAACTTCCCCAGAATCTTAGTTTTAGCATTCTTATTTATACCAGGAGTAGAGATTGTGTACCTTGTTATTGGAAGAAGGCGAGGGCTGTACCAGTGGTTCGCTACCGACGACCAAGTTCAGAGTAGGAAAAGAAGAAACCCAAGAGAGGGAAAATGGGTTTGAGCCGGCCAGCAGATGTATGCAGCGACAAGTCGGCAGAGATCACCACCGGCGTGGCCGCCGGTGCAAAGGCACAGGCAGATATAACCCACGACATCCAGTCTTTGTTGAGTAGATAGTAGATACTAGACAGAGACGCCGCCGCTAAGAGTTTTTAAGGGGGATTTCTCCGGTGACTCCAGTAGTCCAGTGAAACGCGAGTAAGTGCGTGTTCTCTTAAAATATTTTAATTGGGGGTTTTGATAATAAAAAGAGAAAGGGTTAAGAGATTTGGTGGAGGTGAGGGTTAATGGTATGATAGTTTTAGTTTGAATATATATGAAAAAGTCTTTCGTGAAGATTATTACTATAGAAATTAATATATAAAAGTTTAGATTGTAATTTACTATTTATTAGTGGCTCTCACACTTCTCTAAGTACAGGTAGAGGAGTTCCAACTCTCAATTCTACAACCTTTTTGTTGAGCATGATCACAATTGAACCCAAACACAAATCATCGCCTTTGGCCTTTGCCAATCATTTTGCAACCCATCTTAAAATACTGTCGGCGAACTTCTAAGTTGTTCCCTACCACCGTTTCCCAAGACCGCTACCACAAGTTTTATATCGGGATCGAGTTTCATCTTGTTTAGTTTTTTTTTTTTTGTTGAGCATTATCATAATTGAACCCAAACACATGAGTGTTCGCTAGGTTTAAATCTATTGTCCATTGTGTTTCCCATAACAATTATTGCCTACTAGGTTTTCAACTCGCTATTGCAGCAACCAATGTAGTCAAAAGCGAGTTTCTACGTAGAAATGTTTTGGTGATCTAGAAGGTTAAAATCATAAGTTTTTATGTTTTAAAGCGGAGTTCTAACTACATAAGTTATAAAAACTAAGATTTTGTGTAGAAGCGTCTTAGTGAACTAGAAACGTAAAATCGTAAGTTTTAAGTTTTAAAGCGCGATTTTGACTACATTGCCAACAACTATCCACTTTTCACAACATTTCGCAATCCGGCTCGAAACACTGTCGGTGAAATCCTGAGTTGCTCTCTTACACCGTTTGCCATGGTCGCGACCAAAGACAATACTAGATATGCTCTTGTCCAATCATCAACAATGCTCACCAATTCATAACCTTCTCTAAGCACTGTCAACGGAATCCTAAGCTGTCCCTTCCACCGTTTTCCAATGCCGTTACCATATCTACTAAATGTTTGGTGAGTTTGGTAAAAGGATCGAGTTTCGTCCGCTTAGTGTTTTTCTTTTACTTTTCCTTTTTTGTTGAGCATGATCACAATTGAATCCAAATCAATGGGTATCCAATCTAATTCAATCAGGTCAAAGCGACTTGAAACCGATTTTAGCATTTATAAATTTCTTTTTTTTCTTCTTCTTATGGTTGGGAAAAAAATTGAACCTGAATCTAAGGTATTGACGAGTGTTGTGAGCGAGCTTTATCTGCTTTTGTAGGTGGCAGGTTGGACCAAGTGTTTAATTTGTTAAAAAATTATTCAAGCGAGTTGAACACGTTAACGTTAGGGATGTTCAACTATTATTTCTGGTGACTAGGGAGTTCAGAACGCCTTGATCAGTTTTTCTGGAGAACGACACATCCCTCTAGGCAATTGACTCAAGAAGGCCTTGACTTCTTTAGTCGAGATTTAAGGTCTAGTCAAGGATTCTCCGCATTGTGAATGAAAGTGAAACAAGTTAGAGATCATCAATCATTAATCTGGCTAGTGACTATGGGGAATCATACCTAAGTGTGTTCCCAACCTATAATTAGTAGTCTAACCTAGTTTAACTTGTAGAGTAGTTTAGTTAATCAAACCTCATTATGATTTGCTAGATAATGAACGAAAGCTGAGTAATAGTACATTTAGAGACCCGAGGATTCGATATTTATTACTTGGACCACTATACTGCAGTCCATTTCATTGGTTACACTTGGTCATTGTTAGGAGTTGTGTTTTAGCGAGTCACTCTCCCTTCTTTCTTTTTCTCCCAAAAAGTTGAAAACACTAAAATTTTCCACTTCCTTCTTTTCCTATAAACCAAAGTATCCAAACTCCCCCTTATTTCTTTCTCTTCTTTCTTTATTAAAAATACATAATTTCAACTCAATATAATTTTTTTAAACTTTCCTTTATAAAATGAAAAACCAGTTTTACTTAGTCTTACAACAAACAAACTTCATTTGAAAATTTATATAATATACAATATAGTAATTATTTGGGTCAATCGGGCGGGTTACGGGTTAGTCGGGTTCGGGCCAATCGGGTTTGGGTCAATCAGGTTCGGGTTAATCGGATTGAGAGTTATTCTGGTTATGGGTTAATCGGGTCACGGGTCAATCGGGTTGCGGGTTGGGCAGGTTGCGGGACATTGACTTTTAGTCAATTTGGGTTGCGGTCGGGTTGCTGGTCGGGTTAGTCGGGTCGGTTTCTGTTTTGACACCTATAGCGGTAACTCTACCTAAGCAGGATTGGCAGACCCAACTTCTAGGTTCAACGAGCAAACGAAGTTGTGAATGATGGTCCGACATTGTCAAATTATTCAAAGTCCATTCTCAGGATGCGACAATGTCCAAAATAAGGGTAAACCTAAATATGAAAGGTTTTAATGGTTTCTAAGTTTGACACGTGATGTGATCAAATAGTGTATTTTCGGAATACATGTTTAGAAATCACCTATGTGAGTGTGAAGTGGAGCCGCTTCAAGGAAAATAAAAGAAGGTATGTTCTCTTAGCACTCATGAGAGCAAGCGGTGTTTAAGGCTTAAACGAACACAACTATGAGAACTAGTGAACATATAAGAGTTAGTTGTGTGACATATGTTGTCTTAGTATACAAGCAAAACCGACGGTTCAAAGATATCACATCTACCGGTTGGTGAGTATACTTGATATATGTTCACTAAGGAAGGTTCAAAGGGAAACCCACATATCCCCATGCAACTAAATCTTAGTAAAAAATCAAACAGTTCTGCATAGTTTTCAAAACTTAGCATTCAGTTTTCATGTGGGGGATTGTTGGGATGTTGAATGGTGTGAATGAGAATGAAATGTGAATGAGCCAAGAGAAGCTCTTGAAATACCATATTGGTTATATATGGGAAGGAGTCCTTAGATTCGGTTAATTGATTTGATTAAATATTTTGGTAATTGGTCAAATTGGTTTGTGTAAACAACCAGACCAACCAATTTGAACCAAACCAATGTGGCGGTAGGAGTGAACCAACCGGTCCAACTAACATGGACCGAACGGATGCAATGGTTTATAATTTTAAAACGAACCAATGCGTTGGTTGGGTTGTAATCACCCATCCGAAGGGTCACATCCCTTCACTCACATCCATTCATAAACTATAAATAACACCTATCCCCTATGCCAAAGCCCAAATTATTTTTTTGCATTGTTTTCAAAAGAAAAATCGAGTCAAGTGTGGTTCTCGTCCTCTTTCTGCGTTCCTTGATTTTCGGGGTTTGAGGTACCGCTACGCCAAAAAGGTATGTCCTTTCTATCATGGAAGGAATCATTCCATAACCTTAGATTCTAAAGGGGAATAAGATTTCTTAATGAGAGACAGTGTATTATGTCTGCTAGGACGTTGTATATGTGTTTGCATGATTTCATTTGTATTAATTTCACAATTTTGTTTGTTACTTGTATTACAAAAATTAGTATACGTGAACAAAATTTGCAGTATCATATTTGACCACTATCCCTCATCTCTCTTAACTATATAAGCAGATGACCGGATTGACAACCTCGTAGCCCTTAATTTATTCCAAGAATTGAGAATATAAATTCAAAAAATGGTTGGAAATTGGCAAATTGGAATCAAACAAGGAATGAATGTGTGAGAAAGAAGAAGCCAAAAGAAGAGGCGAGCGAGAAAAGACAGAGCAATGCAGTAGTTGTAGTTCACGGGCATGCTTTAATTAATTAATTAATGAAAATGAATTGTACCCCCCGCCCATTTCTCCACACTCCTCTTTTCCCCACCGTCAGCACCGCCAAATCCAATCCAAACCAACCCACCGTTCCTTCTCTCTCTCTCTCTCTCTCTCTCTCTCTCTCTCTCTCTCCTTGTTTGGCTTCCATCTCCCACCCCCAACTAGACAAATATGTGTTGGTGGCGAGCGTTGGTGGCGGCGGCGGTGGCGGCGGCGTTTTGTGTTGGAACAGGAACAGGAACAGCAGTGAATGTGGTGTCGAAGGTGGAGGATGCAGCTAACTTCCACATCTACTACGGCCAGACCTTCAAAGTCATCAAGAATGTCATTGACGCCAAGAGCTACCTTCTCATCCAGGTCCCCAATTACCATTTCATTTCACTAATTAGATTTATCCATCAGCTAGATAGTTAATTAAGTAATTAATTGGTCAGATCAGATCAGATTGGAGTATAATTTTGTGGTTTCTTTTTCTTTTCTTGGGTTGGGTTGGGTTGGGTGGACAGAATAACTCGAGGATGGCCGCTACGAGGACAAAGTACTGCACCCAAAGGATCCGATCTTTTGTGGTTCCTTTCTCAAACTTCTCCGCTGATACTTACTTCTTCCCTGGTAATTAACTACTGCTCTTCCCCAAATTCCAAATCATCATCAACAACAACTAATTATATATATATTGATCTCATTTTGATCGGTTGCTAAAAAAATGTTCCACTGTGGGGAGTAGCCTTTTCCCCCCTCTATTTTAGACCAAACTCATCATCATAAATCGTTCTATCCTCTTCACATCACTTTCATACATTTTTTTGTTTTGCTTTTGCAGTATCCTATTTCGAGGTAAAGTTATTCAAAAGTTCCAGTAAGCTGCTTTCCTCCAATAAGTTTTTTTTTTTGTTCACTAGCTGCAAAAAAGCCTGTTGTCTACGGAAAAGTTCTCATGGTGCGTAGGTTATCAGTACTATAAAAATAATGATTGTGTTTTATTATGATAAAGATGACTCAGAATAGTTTCTCAAATATTTTATAGTCATTATGTAAGGCTAGAGCAAGGTTTACTATATATAGATAATGCCTTAGGTACTAAAGTATAAACTCTTAACTCATCCTTGCTAAAGATGGTGATAATCACATTAATAAATAATTAAGTATTGGGTATATGATTTATCATGTAAAATAGCTTGCATTAGAGATAGTTCGAGTGACGTTATTGAGATATGATAACTTATTATATTACTCCCAAATCTACTATATCGAATTAATCATGTCCTATATAAGGCTATAATAAAATTTACTTTAGACAATATCTTAGGCACTAAATATTGAACCCCTGGTAGAGAGTTCCGGTCTTTCGTGCAGGTTGTGCTTTTCCTTTACATCTGCCTAGCTAGATTTTGTTGGCATACAATCGCCGGCCAGACTCTGATACTAATTTGTTATCTATATGAACCTTGGTGGTTTATGGGCCGACTTGGATTGGTTTATTATACGAATTTGTCGTTGCCGTTATACTACTTATGTAATGACTTAAAACTTTATGAAACAACGCACAAAGTAAATATTCATTACATAAATGGGCCATCGATTAAGTAAGAATTAGTTATGTAAGGTAAGCATATACATTATGTAATCATTACTTAATAATGTATGTCGTATCTTACGAAATGTAACCTGTCGAACCTAGTATATAACATATAAAAACAATCGAGTTATCTTATTACTTTCCTGGATTGTAGAATACCCAACAGTTATGTCTATTCGTGTTCATTTCTCACAAACCAACCATGAAGCAACATTAATATACGAGGAACATTTTTGTGAATTAAAGTGAAAAGATGGAATGCAGTTGCTAGGGTTACTGGGGCTTCTGAAGGGAATCACAACAAATGCAGTGGCGTCTGCATGTGCTTTGAAACTATATGGAGAAGGACAAATTACAATACTTAATAAAGATGCACCGGAAGACTTGATGCAATTTGCTGCCCATTTTGTAACCAACACTGATCAACAACAGACCTATTGCAACTTGGCTGATTTCCTGCCTTTCTATGAGGACCACCCTTTACAGGTACTACCATCCTTTGTAATATTTCTACTCCTTGCATTTCCTATCCCTATACTCTCATTTTCAAGTACTAAATATTCTTGTTTTTTTCTATATACTTCCATTTTCCTTTCCTGTTTTTGGTTTTCATGTCATAAATTTGGCAACCGAAATGAGAAAACTTGTTTACATTTCATTTCATTTTCTATTCGTTTCCAACTATGAAAACAGAAAGTGGCAACTTCCTGTTGTTTTCAGAAACGACAAAATGTTGTTTTTGATCACCTGTTTTCAACATCTGTTTTCTAAAAAACAGGAAACAGAAATGAAAATAAACATGTCTTACTTTTTTGAAAGAAGGGGGAAAAACACTGAATATATATAGTGATTGGCATGCAGCGAGCAGAGTGGATAAAATTCATCGGTGTTTTCGCAAACCTGGAGACAAGAGCCAACCAAGTTTATGATATGGTGAGTCTGTTAATAAAGGGATACAAAAGTACAAAAGAACAGTAGAGGAGCATGTTTGTTAACTTGTCATAGTAGAGGGACATAAAATACTATTATCCCTTAAAAGATGCTTCATCTTCTTGTTTTGAGTTTGGCAGATTAAAGAAAATTATTTGTGCTTAGCTGGAGCTGTAGCCAACCAGTCCAGACCGTTCAAGCCGGTGGTAGCCTGGCTCGCTTTCTACAATGTTAGTAAATATATATACCTATAAAAAGCATCACAAATTTTTATATTAATGTCTTTCAAATGTCCAGACTAAGGGTGGCTATACGGTCCGGTTAAATTGGCCCAAATTGATCCGGTACAGTCCGGTTTTTTTGAAAATACAAGGACCGAAGATTGGATTGGATACAGTCTGGTCTTGATCCGGTCCGGTCTTGACCCGGTCCGGTCCCAATTCAGTCTTGATTTTATATTGGATTGTTTACTATCCGGTCTCGGTTCGATCTCGGTCCGGGTTATACGGTCTGGTTTCCGGTTTTTCATCCAGTCCCGGTCCAAATAGCCAGCCCTAGTCCAGACTCATTGGCCGTGAATAGATGATTTCAAATAGATTGTTGATTAATTGGGAGACATTTATCCATTGGAGAATTTTGATTTGAATTTGACTTCTCCTCTTTGTGCATGTATTGGTGACCCAGGACATTTGGTCCTTCACCCAGGATAAGTCCAAGTTGAAGGTAGGTACTCCACACTTGTAAAAGATCAAATAATTATATTGTCATCCTTTTTATTTTCATGTTATCAATATTTGCATTTGATTCTTTTATATATTTAATTAACGAATCGAGTCGAGCTGTCTTTAGTCCTGCCCTGTGCTCGTCACAATAATAATAAAATAGTACTTAAACTAGACTTTGACATGAACTTTATACATTAGGGAGGCTAAAACTTGACTTGATTTTACAAAATCGAAACTGGAGTACGACTTGACAATGAGTTCAACGAACCAGATCGAGTTCAACTTTTTTTTTTTTTTTTTTGAAAGATTGATCTAGTTCAACTCATTACAACTCGGTTGTAGCTTAAGCCCGACCCCAAACTTGGCTCGAATTTGGATTCTAACTAGTAAAGTCTGTTCAAGGATAACTCAACACCAAATCCTGATTTTACATTCAACAAAAGGTGCTTGGTTAGCTACCACGCCATTATATCTACTGTCTACAAACTAAATACTCCAATAAAATTCTAGAGACCAAGATACAATCACGAGTGTAGTAAATCTCGGCTGGGAAACAATGAGCTGACTCAAACTTTGATAAAATTATAAATGAGATACAATGCACCCCAACTCTAAAAGTAACCTTAAATCCTTAATACATTGAATTTTGAATTTTAATTGGTAGCATTAGTGTGATATGATGATATGATCACAACTAATCAATTCATTACCCTAACCCCTAAATCTTAAATTTTGAACACAAACCCAAAATCCCAAATTATAAACCCTAAATCCCTAAACCCTTAATCCTTCAAATTGAAGTAAATCTTGAATGATTTTTTTTTTTTTTTTGCAAATTCATATGTTTCTTGTTCATCGTATCACAAGTAATCATGGATACCGTTTTGACTTGTATGCTCGAAATGACAATTATGAGATGAGTGCATTGAGTGCACCAAAAAAAGTGAGTTGCGCCGAAGACAGGACCATATATATATATGGGTGGTGCTATCGTACATTGGGTAAATTATATGTATATAGTGTGGCTACTTCGGTGCAATCACTTTTTTTGGTGCATTCAACTTTAAAAGTGGTCATAATACATCGAATTTTGAATTTTAATTAGTAGCATTAGTCTAATATGATGATATAACATAGAATCACAACTAATCAATCCATTACCCTAACTCTTTAACCTTCAATTTTGAATCCCTACCCAAAACCCCAAATTCTAGACCTAAACCCTAACCCTAAATCTCTAAACCTCAAATCATTCAAATTAAAATAAATCTTGAACGATTTTTGTGCAAATTCATGGGTTTCTGTTCCATCATATCACAAGTAACGATTAACATCGTTTTCACATAAATCGCCTGCAAAAAACGACGATTATAAGACGAGTGTATTGAATGAACCCAAAAAAATGGATGCACAAAAGACGCCACCATATATATATATATATCAACCGAGTAACTAATATTAAGCTACGTGCATGCACGCAGTACGTGGAAGATGCAGGTGGGGAGAACATAGATACCTCTATCAACAGAATCACTTACAATACCTCCAATCCAGATGACTTGGAGGCACTTCATGCTATCCTTTGTGTACGTTTACTTCACAGACGACACTTTGTTTTTGTTTTTGTTTTTGTTTTTGTTTTGTCTAACATTTTAATCTCTATCAGACGGTGGACGTGGTGATTGATGAAACCGCAACTCTTGATCCCGCGGCATACACGGTGTCAAGCTTCCTTGACAACGTGGGTGTCGAAGACCACTCTTGCTTTGCTTTCCTCACCAACCAAACCTTGTGGAGATACGATAAACGAGCCTACAATTCAACTCTTGGTAATATATTTATAATAATGGGTTTATCTAGACTGTTTTTAATCTTGTCCTCCATTGATTTGCTTAGTAGCTAATATATAATTGCGTTGGTTGGTTGTTCTGGACATCTTTCTCGACCAAATTTGCAATCAAGACTGGTACGACGGAGCAGTGTCGCAGCCTCAATTGGTTTTAGCAGATCTTATTCAAGCATTTTCCTCGCCCGGGAATGCTTCCACCACCTTCCTAAGGAACATCGCTAAGGTGTGTGTGCGATTTACGTACGTGTACATATATGTGTCGAAAATGATTGCATCTTCCACAATGCCCATTTAGCTAAATGATCATGTGCTTTGCCCTAATATAACGCGCAGGGTGAAGGAGTTTTAAGCATAGACGGCAGCATGTGTGGCAGCCAAGATTTTTCAACTCCCATGGATCCAACCATCCTGCCCTGCCCATAACTAGCTCAATACTAATTGTTTTGATGGAATTCTTTTCAGGACTTTTATTTATTTATTTATGGATGTGCCACATCTTTTGATACTCATAAATTTAGTCAGATTTTTTTTTATAAAGATGATATAGTTTTATTAAAAGTAGAAAGGGGAAAGGATTTGGAGACCACTGAGTAGTTTGTTGTAAAAAATATTATTTTAAGTTATTTAAGAGACAAGTGTATAAAATTGTCCCCATAAAAGAAGTGAATAAATTTTAATTAATTTTGTAACTTCTTAGGTGTTCCCAAAACTAGAAGTTTCCATAAAGAAGAAGATTTCATAGGATTCTATTTTATGAAGAATTGCTTGATTTTTTTATATGAAGAATTTTTTTAAATCTAGAATTATTTAATGAAGCCCGTAAGTTGGAAAAATGACGATTTTGTAATTACCTTTGTGCATGAGATTTTTTAGATTTCCTTTTTCGTAGTTTGTGATTTAATTTTCTCAAACTATTATGTTTTCGAAATTAATTGTCAAAACAATGCTCGCTAAAAATTGTTTCCCACCTTAGTGTTCTTTCACCTTTGTACATGAGTGCCCCAACATGATTTTCTGGTAGATGAGAGATGAATTGAACTTGAACTCAAACCGCAAGCAAATTAAATTAGCGAGGATAGTAAGACTTCTCTAAAAAAATCTTTATTAGTTGTCCCTATAAGTTACATATATCAGCGGCGGATCCAATACTTAATGGAAAGGGGCCGCATTTAATTAGAAAATTTGATCCCGTAAAAAATCATAGTTTTTTATAAAATCAATTGTACATGTCGATCTTTTGATATAGCGAATTAATCAATAATGGAGTCTACATCCATACCAATAACATACTATTATCTTTTAAATATAATAGCTACCCAATCGGCGAGAAATTTATCACTTATTTTGTTGGGCAAATCATTTTGCATTTGTTTCATGATGAAAAGGTTCTCTCGATAGTAGCTGTTGAAATGGGCAATGTCAACACTAGACAAATCAATTGACTAATCAATTTGTATTGTGTGTCCATCCCTATTTCCACCAACTGCTCTAGTAAATTTTTTGAAGGAAACAAACCTCATATTTCTTTTAGTATTTTACATTTTAGACTTTTAGGTTTCATTGTTTATTTTTCTTTAGACGAGAATCATTGGAGCTAGAATTTCTATTATAAATTTAGAGTTGTGATTTGAATATGTTCATCTAACCCATTTTTCTAATTACACACAATCTTATTATAAAATACACTAAACCAAATGACTAAAATCGATAAACTCTTAAGAAATATACTAGCTCCAGATCCAGAGGAGGGTTGGGCCGTCGCCCAAAGTGGGCACCCCTGCATCCGCCACTGAGTTACATGACTAATGATTTTCATGTCCTATTAAGAATAAAATTTTAATTGTTGTATGTTATCATATCAGTTTGTATCCAAGTTCCTCAATCTAGTTTTTGTTTGCTTTATACAATTTTCTTAATCTACGGAGAAATATGGAATATTTGTCCCTAAAACACAATTTTTCGTCCAGGGCACAACTTATGTAGCAACTTATTCATCTCTAAATGTTACAAATATCTAAACTTGTCATCTCCAAAGATATAGTATAAGGGATCACTTGTTGTCCTTAAATGATTTGTTGACTTCAATTTGCACCTATGGAGACGATACACCAACCATATATAAAAAAGGGACGATATATTATCCCCAAAGTCCAAATAGCCACAATTAAGGGTGGGCTTCGGTCCGGTCCAGACCAGATCGGACAAAACTTAGGAGAACCACAGTCCAATAGTGAAATATATCTTAGTACCAAAGACCTGCTCCAAAGCTCAAGTTAGTATTTGAGAGGAGAGTAACATGGAGCGGCGTATTGAGCCGATTCTAAAGAGAGTTTTAGAGTTCAATATGAAATGAACTGCCAAAAAGTATAAATGAGTGTCCTATTTATATGCGCCTCTGGTTGGCGTAGCTTTTATTGAAGTGTTAAAATAGTTGAAAGGTAAGGGTACTTACTGAAAGTGTCTCAGAAAACCCTGAGTTGCTCTTTATTGAATATTGTTTATATACAACAGTAGATGTAACAGAAGGGAAAATCCTACGTAGAGGATTGCTAAAACTAAGGAACAAAATGAAAAAGAATAGGAGAGTGGAGAGATAGAGTTGTTGGTATGTTCCTGAAGTGGTGGAGATATTTCATCTCTATCACGCCCCCGCAAGTGGAACCTCGGTGAGGTGAAACTTGGAGTAGAATCGTCGAAATGAGAGCCGAGTCAATGGGTTGGTGAGGCCGTCTGTGTGTTGTTCTGGTGCCGGTAGTAAGGAACTCATAGTTGCTGCTTGGCGATCCCTCGTCATTGGAGGAGTTTGTGACGGCAGGATCAGTCACTGATATGCGGTTGATGGAGTGGGCTGCATCGCCAACGAGATGGTATTGTCATCGCCAGTGCAGACCCAGGGTGCACTGGGAGGCAGTGGGGCCAGCTTAAATGCGGCAAAACTCGCAATAGTAGGAGTGACTAGTGAGGAGAAGGATTGAATATATTATGGAGAACTCAATGATATCATAGAAAAAGGATTTCAAAGGGAAGGAATAAAAGGTCAGGAGGAGCAGTGTGTGAAGGGTGAAGAGGTGGATTCAGTCGATTCCTGAACTTGGCAGGAGAACTAGTGAAAGGAAAGAAAAAGAGCGTAGGGAGATTTGTAGAAGAGTAAGGAGAAAAGTACTAAGGAGCGGTTTGGCAATTAGAAAGGGGAGTAAGGAGAAAGAATGGGACGACAGGAAGCTAGAAATAGAGAAGGGAAGGGACGAGAAGAGGAAGTAAGGAATTCAGAGACATAATTTCAGTAGTGAGAAGGAGAAGTGGAAGCAAATGTGAGGATAGTATTTCAGAAGACATGATGCAGGAGAAGATAGTGTAATTGACTAATTTCCATGGTAACCGGAATGAGAAGAACAAGAAGAAGAATAGAAATGGGGAGGGTCTGAGAATTAAAGAAGGGAAGAGGAAGATGTAGGACAGAAGACATGAGAAAGGGGATAGCAGCGGGGTTACTACCTAGTCCAAAAGAAGAGGAGAAAGAGCGCGGCTGCTTGGCTGCGGTTCTGAAACTCCGAATCCGGGCAACTAGAAGGAAGGAGGTAGCGACTGAAGCGGGGAAAGAGGGATAACTTCCATGGAACTTAAGGCCCGGAAGAAAGAAAAGAAAAACAGAGCACCTCGTTAGAGGATTTGAGACTCTGATACCATGAAAGTGTCTCAGAAAACCTGAGTTGCTATTTATTGAATATATGTTTATGTACAACAGTAGATGTAACAGAAGGGCAAATCCTACGCAGAGGATTGCTAAAACTAAGGAACAGAATGAAACAGAATAGGAGAGTGGAGAGATAAAGTTGTTGGTCTGTTCCTGAAGTGGTGGAGATATTTCATCTCTATCACTTACCTTGGACACGTGTCATCAGGTAGTGATTGGGGGATCATTTTTGCCCATGTATCAGAAGGTGTGATGGCCAGCAATGAGGTGGCAATTTTGCTTACAATCTCCCCGCTAATAAGACTTCCATAGTCATCTTTCATCTAATTAAGCAAACCTAAATAGCTTCACATGGAAAGGGGAATGTAATAGTTCACAACCCACTTCATAGTCCTTGGATACGTTCTCTCTCTTGTCTCTTTATTCTTTTTTCAAATTAACGGTTAAGATTAAAGGAAAGGTATTTTTGGAAGAGAAAAAATTTACCACACACAATCATTCACCCTACCATATAAATAGAAAAAAACTCTAATTACACTATCCTCCCTCTCTCCCTCCTCCCTCTCTCCCGCAGCAATAACCGTCGCAGAGTCCTCCACCGCCACAGCCCTCCACTCCCAGCACCATCGCCCCTGTCTCCTGCAGCCACCGCTGCCTCCGCAATCCTCAACCTCCCTCCACCCCTGCCATTGCAACTCTCTCCCGCCAGCCCGTCGCAATGTCCGTCTCCCACTACCGCGACACAATCATCCTCTTCCCATCAGAGCCCTCTCGCCGCCCTTCATCTCCCACCACTGCCGCCATCGCGAGGTCACCCTCTCCCCTCTGCCTCTCTCTCGTCACCAGCTCCCCTTTTCTAGATCTGGATTTTTTTCCCGACTAGTGGTACCATTTTCTTCTGGTAGCGTATCATTATCATCTGGTTTTTTGTGTTATTCTCTACTGGTACCGCTACCAGTGCTAGTGGTACGATACTAGTTCAGTTCATTTTAATTTAATTTTACTTTATTTTTTTGTACAATTTTTGTTTTGTTTTGTTAGACCAAGTAAAAAAGAAAGGGCAGAAGAAGGGGTTTGCTCATTCTTCTTGTCGATTCCCTTTCTTCACTGCTGGAGGCGGAGGACGTCGGGGAAGACGACAAGACGATCGTACAGGGAAAGCGAGGATAAGGGCAGAGGAAAGAAGCAGTACACCTCTTCGATCGGGAAGGGGAGGTTGACTCCATCTTCCTTTTGTTTCTTCTTTGCTGGAGGCGGTCGATCGGGCAGGGGAGAAGGTTGCGATCGGCAGGGAGGCGGAGGTAAGCACGGCCGATCTTCTAAACTTCTCCATACTCTTCGTTCCTTCCTTCCACTCCCCTTCTTATCGAACTCATTTTTTTGGATGATCAGGGAAGATCGACAAAAACCCTAAAAACTTTTGAATCTGAAGATCGACAGAAATCCTATTCTAATATGCTTTGTGGTTGTAGCTCGACAAGAAGACATAGAAGCAAAGGTTATTAGCCCTTTCTTTTGGTTCGTTTTCACTGATATATGTGAGTTTGTGCTACATGTAAACTGGAAGGTAAGGGAAAAAGTGAAAGCAAAAGATTTTCTGATTTTCGGTGGAATCTTTGTAGTCGTTTTCAGGGTTTTGGTCCCATTTGACATTTGTGAAGCATTATGGTGGGTCATGTGTGGCAATCAAATGATCCCATCCCTATATATCGTAAGTTTCGTTGCTTTCTTGTCTTTATAGGTGGAAAGTGTGTTGTACTGAGTTGTTTATTAGGTTGGCAGCAATTGAGAACATCGATATCAATAGAAAATTGCTTTCCTTGTTGTCTTTTCCATTGTCAATTTGTATTTATTATGGACATAGGAAGATAAAGGGAGTTGTTGTAGACTTTACTACACCAATGCTTGCTTTCTTTTTCTTATACTCTTTCATTTTCTTCATAACAAAACAGGTGAATGTAATGGGGAGTTCAGCTTTGAAGTTCATGTCGAACATGAACTCAAAAAGAAGAGTGGGAAGCACTTTCTCAAGGAGAAGGACATTGTGTACTATGACCATGCTGATATTGACCAGCTGTTTGATAACGATGTAATTGCATGATTTTATACCCCTATTTCTTATCCATTTGCGGAGCATAGTTGTGTGTTTTGGCCTATTTTACGCCGGGTTGTGCTACTTTGTCCTATTTCAGGTCCCAGGCGTCGAAGGGAATGCCAAGCGCGAGTTTCGGAGCATTTGGAAGTCGTTTGGTCTAGCTATGACCAAAACACGGGCAGGAGGCTTTCAAAACACGGCCGTGTTCCTGGCCCGTGTTTTTACTGCCGAGGCTTCCCTGCAATGCCCTGCACAAGCATTTAAACACGGGCAGGAGGCTTTCAAAACACGGCCGTGTCTGCATCAAAACACGCCCGTGTTTTCCCTAGCCCGTGTATTTACCACGTGGCAGAGGGCACGGGCGGGCTGGACCAGAACACGGCCGTGTCCTCGACCGTGTTCTGGCCAGTGATGCCCTTTTAGGCAGATTTCAGCCAAAAAGAGAGGGGATTCGAGTTTGAGAGAGACAGAGCGATTCCTAGAGAGAGAAAGCGACAAACAAGAGTCTCCAAGTGCCCTAGCTTGATCTTCATCACCATTGGAGCTTGGCTTGAGCTTGGAGGAGTGCCGATCAACGTCCAGGAGCAGAAATCCATCCTTCACAGTATGATTTCCGCGTCTGAATCTGCTTTTGCTTCTTTCTCCATGGAGTAGTTCTCCCATTCATCTGGGTATGGAGAACCCTAGATCTGTATGTTAGGGTTGATTGTATGAATCCAAGTACTGTTTCTATGATTTGATTATATTCGATTGAGGTTTGAATGATTGAATGGCATGAATCCTGATCAAATTTCTGTTGTTTCTGCTTTAACCTAGAATGAGAATATCTGCCTAGGTTGATAGAATACCCTTAATTGAAGGTAGTGAATTGGTGACTTTAGTCGAGGAGCCAATTCGCTATTCTTTACCGAATTCAATTCGGTAGTGGAGGTTTGGTTTGTTAGGGCCTCAATCTGTTTACTCCGGTGGAGGTTAGTCGCCCGCTAGAGACTCAGGTTGAGAGGGTCTGGAGACCTTTAGTCGAGACTTCAGACTGTTTGAGAACCTTCCGCAGTATAACTATCATAGAAATTGAACTTGGTAATTGCAATCCGGCTTAACTGCAGTCTAGGGGGAACCATATCCGGGTGACCTCTCTTAACCTGAAAACAACCGTTTAGTTGCTTTGTTTGCTTGTTAGTTTAGACCTTCACTAAAGTTTCATTGCTAGATAATACGAATTCACTGAGTAGTCATCATATCTAGGACCCGGGTTGACATTAAAACCCAAACCCGCTATACTACGCTTTAGGAAGTGGTTACACTTGGCCATTTTCTAGAGTGACAGTAGGAGTGAGTCAATTTTTTGGCGCCGTTGCCGGGGACGGCGAGGTTGTTGAAGAAAAGTGATTTCTGTTACTTTAGCATTTTCATTCTCACATTGAGTGTTTGTTCTTTCCCACTTGTGCCTTCACGGGTTTGCATTGCTTGACTGTGTGCAGGTAGTGCATGACCCGTGGCCAGTCGGGAGGTTTACTGCCGTTGGATCCAGAGATTGAACGCACCTGCAACCAACTTCGAAGACAACAGCGAGCTAGACTGGCTACGGTGGAGCGCAGAGACGGCCAATTGAGCAGCGAGTCCGAGGACGAGTACGAGATGGAAGGCGACCACAACCCACCTCCTGGGAACCAGTTCCTGGGGAACGACCCCAATCCCCAGGGAGCTGGGGTCCATCATCATCCACCACCACCGGGTCCCACCTTGGAGTACTACTACACTCCACGGATTGCTGACATCCGCCCGGTCATCCTCTATCCGCCAATTCCAGCAAACAACTTCGAGATCAAGCCATGCTGGATTCAACTCATTACATCCTCTATCCAGTTCCATGGCTTGAAGGATGAGGAGGCCCGGGTGCATCTTTCCCGTTTCCTGCAGCTAACGAACGGGTTCAAGCTCAACGGTGTTCCTGATGACGCAATCCGCCTTCACCTCTTCCCCCATTCTCTGGCGGGGAATGCTAAGAGGTGGTTGGAGACCCAGCCCCCATTGTCCATCACTTCTTGGGACGATCTGGCAGAAAAGTTCGTGCACAGGTACTATCCGGCATCGAAGACCACAGAGATTCAGCGGGAGATCACTCACTTCCGCCGAGAGCCAGATGAGTCACTTCGTGATGCATGGGAGCGGTACATGGGATATTTCTGGCAGTGTCCCCATCATGGCTTCAGTGATGCATTCACAGTGGGGAATTTCTACAGTGCCCTCACCCCAGACAGCCAGAGGGTGATCGAGTCTCTATGCCCAGGAGGGGATATTCTCACTAAGGCTCCACCCGAGCTGAACCAGATGATCAGTACCTTGGCTGCCCGCGATCATTCCTGGGGGCAGAGCAGCAGAGGCAGACAGTCCCGGGACCGTGGTGTGCACGCTGTGGAGGCCAGGTCCGCTTTAGAGCAGCAGGTGGCTGAGTTGGTGCAGACATTGAAGCAGCCCAATAGTCTCCTTCCGGCCCGAGGTACAGCTACGCCTCCAGTAGCTCAGTGTCAGTGGTGTGAGAGCCCGAACCACCTGGTGGAGAGGACTGTCAGTCTATGAGGGAGTCCTCTACTCCCCAAGAGCAGGTGGACTTCATCGCCAATGCTCGGCGCCTGGACCCATACAGCAATACCTACAATGAGGGGTGGCGCCAGCATCCCAACTTCGCCTGGAGCAGCAACAACACCAAACCACCTGGTTTCCCAGCACCAGCGGGTGGTTTTCAGCAGAGGCAGCCCTTCCAGGCTATGCAGGGGCCACCACCACAGCAGCAGCCCTACCAGCCTAGTCAGGGGCAGCCATTCCAGTAGCCCCAGCGTCAGTATGCCCAGCCTCCAGCAGCCGCAACTCCAGATAATCAGATGGCTGATCTGAAGAATATTTTGCAGGCATTCATGACCACCAGCCAGGCGAATTTCACGAGGGTGGACCAGAGCATAGCCTCTCTGGAGGCAGGACAGAGGAACCGGGGTGCTATTCTTACTACCCGTGCCCCGGGGACTCTACCTGCCACCACCATCCCCAATCCACGGGAGCCGCACGAGCAGCTGGATGCCATCTTCACCAGGAGTGGCAGGCCCACATCGGTTGATCCTGCCCCGACCAGGCAGGAGGAACCACTACCTGCTTCAGCACTTCCAGCCGATGATACAGAAGTGCGGGTGGAGAAGGAAGCCCCTGCTCCCAAGCCACAACCAGTGGTTAAGGAGCACGTACCCCAGCTCCCCTTCCCCACTCGCCTACACAAAGACAAGCTGGAGACTGAGTTTGCCAAGTTTATGGCAATGTTGAAGCAACTCAACATCAGCATACCGTTTGTGGAGGCACTGTCGAAGATGCCCAAGTACGCAAAGTTCATGAAAGATCTCCTCACCAACAAGAAGAAACTTGGGGATCTCTCGACAGTGCTGCTGAGCGAGGAGTGTTCTGCTATCCTGCAGAACAAGCTGCCCGAAAAGCGCAAGGACCCAGGGAGTTTCACTATCCCTCTTACTATTGGCAACATGCATGTAGGCAAGTCCTTGGCGGACCTAGGCGCTAGCATAAACGTCATGCCATATAAGTTGTTTAAGAAGCTAGACCTAGGTGAACTTAGCCCTACTAGGATGAGCATTCAGCTAGATGATCGTTCCGTTGTGCATCCTAGGGGTATCATAGAGGACCTGCTTGTTAATGTGGGTGCATTCACATATCCTGTTGACTTTGTTATTCTGGATATAAATGAGGATGTGGATGTGCCTTTGATTTTAGGGAGACCATTTCTTGCCACCGCCAAGGCACTTATTGATGTGCATGAGGGTAAACTGATACTGCGTGCTGGAAATGAACAGGCTACCTTTGCTGTGACTGAATTCGATCACTGTGCTATGATTGCTGTCACACCCGTGCATGCTATTTCTGACCCGGTACACGAGCCTGTCGTGTATCCGTCTGCATCTCCCATTTTGCAGGACCCTCCTCTCACTCCTTCGCCGCCACTCCATCCAGCCTCGTCTCCGAACAAAAAGATCAATGAGGAGTGGCGGCCGAATCGGGCGGTTACCAAGCCTGCATGGAAGAAAGGTGGAGACCACTATGAGTTGGTTCCACCACCTGCACCACGACCACCCTGGCCATCCGAGAACTCACTCGCCTGCATCTTGCCGGATGGCCAGGTCGAGTTGACCAATGCTGGTGGTCGCATCCGTCGGGTGCATGGCCACAGTTTGAAGCTGTACCTCAAGAGCGACGTGGATCCGCTCTTGGAGGCGCCTATTCCTGCACCCCGCTGAGTATCCACCATGGGCGTCCAGCTAAAAGACGGTAAAGAAGCGCTTGTGGGGAGGCAACCCCACCACGGTTTGCATTTCTACCCTTTGTTTTTATTTATTTATTTCATTTTTGTCGGTTTTTGAGTCATAGAGTCTGTCTGGAGTCTGTCTGGAAAGTATTTCGTGCCTCTGGCGGTGCTTTTTAATGTGTGATTGAGTAAATTTTAGAGCCGGGGCACGAATGAGTCTTGGTGGTTTGAAATTGGAATTTGGAAAATAAGGCAAATTGGGCTCGGCAGTGAAAACACGGGCAGCAGGGGGTCAAAACACGGCCGTGTTTTCCCCCTTGCCCGCCCGTGTTTTGAGTTTTGTTCTGGGATGCTTGCGGCAGTAAAAACACGGGCGCTGGGCTTCCAAAACACGACCGTGTTTTGAATTAAGCCCGCCCGTGTTTTAAAGTGGGGGAGCACGGCCTCGGCCATCAAAACACGGGCGGGGCACGGTCAGAACACGGCCGTGTTCTGGGCCGCCCGTGTTTTTACCCCCCCCTATAAAAACCGAATTTCAGCCTCCCCCCTCATTTCAGATTCATTTTTGCAAAACCCTAGCCGCCCCCCTCGCCGGAAATTCGCCCATTTCCTCTACTCCTTCGATTTTCCGGCCATAAATCCCTCCCCCGACCTCCAAATCACAAACCGCGACCACCCCCATGCTCCTGGCGTCGAAAAGCACATTCCCCAAAGGTTTGGGCGTGTTTGGCCGAGGTTGGGTCGCCTGCGGGTCTCCGGTGAGTTTTTCCGGCGACTTGGGGTGCTTTTTGCCACTTTCTTCACCTCTCTCAGGGTATCTACTTGCGTCTCCAGGTGTGTTCTCTTTGCCTTTTCTTATATTTTTGGAGAATCGATACCTAGAGTTAGGTGAAGAACTTGTGAATATGACTGATAACGATATAATTACATGATTTTTTACCCCTATTTCTTATCCATTTGCGGAGCATGGTTGTGTGTTTTGGCCTATTTTACGCCGGGTTGTGCTACTTTGTCCTATTTCAGGTCCCAGGCGTCAAAGGGAAGGCCAAGCACGAGTTTCGGATCGTTTGGAAGTCGTTTGGACGAGCCAGGGCCAAAACACGGGCAGGAGGCCCTCAGAACACGGCCGTGTTCCTGTGACCGTGCTTTTATGGCCGAGTCTTCCAAGGGTGGCGTGCACAACCTAAAAAACACGGGCAGGCCTGAGGAAAGCACGGCCGTGTTTTAGGTTGACCACGACCGTGTTTTCAAGCTGCCCGTGGCCGTGCATTTAAGGCTGAGCCAAAACACGGGCGGGCTGAGGCAAAACACGGCCGTGCCCTCGACCGTGTTTTGGCCAATGATGCCCTTTTAGGCAGATTTTCAGCCAAAGAGAAGGGGATTCGAGTTTTAGAGAGATAGAACGATTCCTAGAGAGAAAAAGCGACGAACAAGAGTCTCCAAGTGCCCTAGATCGATCTTCAACACCATTGGAGCTTGGTTTGAGCTTGGAGAAGTGCCGATTCAACGTCCAGGAGCAAAAATCCATCTTCACAGTATGATTTCCGCATCTGATTCTGCTTTTGCTTCTCTCTCCATGGAGTAGTTCTCCCATTCATCTGGGTGTGGGAAACCCTAGTTCTGTATGTTGAGATTGATTGTATGAACCCAAGTACTGATTCTGTGATTGATTATATTCGATTGAGGTTTTATGATTGAATGACTTGAATCCTGATCAAATTCCTGTTGTTTCTGCTTTAACCTAGAATGAGAATATCTGACTAGGTTGATAGAGCATCCTTGATTGAAGGTAGGGAGTTGGTGACTTTAGTCGAGGAGCCAACTCACTATTCTGTACCGGATTTACTCCGGTAGAGGAGGTTTTGTTCTTAGGGCCTCAATCTGTCGACTCCGGTGGAGGTTAGTCGCCCGCTAGAGAGTCAGATTGAGAGGGTCTGAAGACCTTTAGTCGAGACTTCAGGCTGTTTAAGAACCTTCCGCAGTATAATCTTCATAGAAACTGAACTTGGTAATTACAATCCGGCTTAACTGCAGACTAGGGGGAACCATATCCGGGTGACCTCTTTAACCTGAATACAACCAGTTTACTTGCTTTGTTTGTTTGGTAGTTTAGACTTGCACTCCAGTTTTATTGCTAGATAACAAGAACTCACTGAGTAGTCAGCAAATCTAGGACCCGGGTTGACATATAAACCTAGCCCGCTATACTACGCTTTAGGAAGTGGTTTCACTTGGCCAATTCCTAGAGTGACAGTAACAGCGAGTCAAGTTTTTGGCGCCGTTGCCGGGGACGGCTAGGTTGTTGAAGAAAAGCGATTTCTGTTACTCTAGCTTTTCTTTTCGCTTTGTTTGCTTTGTCCCACTTGTGCCTTCACGGGTTGGTTTGCTTGATTGTGTGCAGATAGTGCATGACCCGTAGCCAGTCGGGAGGTTTACTGCCGTTGAATCCTGAGATTGAGCGCACCTGCAAACAACTTCGGAGACAACAGCAAGCTAGACTGGCTACGGTGGAGCGCCGAGACGGCCAATTGACCAGCGACTCCGAGGACGAGCACGAGATGGAAGGCAATCAGAACCCGCCTCCTCAGAACCAGATCCTGGGGAACGACCAACACCCCCAGGGAGCTGGCCACCATCATCATCCACCACCACCGGGACCCACCTTGGAGTACTACTATACTCCACGGATTGCTGACATCCGCCCGGTCATCCTCTATCCACCCATCCCTGCAAACAACTTCGAGATCAAGCCATGCTGGATCCAACTCATCACATCCTCTATCCAGTTCCATGGCTTGAAGGATGAGGAAGCCCGGGTACACCTTTCCCGTTTTCTGCAGCTGACGAACGGGTTCAAGCTGAATGGTGTTCCGGATGATGCAATCCGCCTTCACCTCTTCCCCCATTCTCTGGCGGGGAATGCTAAGAGGTGGTTGGAGACCCAGCCCCCATTGTCCATCACCTCTTGGGACGATCTGGCTGACAAGTTCGTGCACCGGTACTATCCGGCGTCGAAGACCACGGAGATACAGCGGGAGATCACTCACTTCCGCCAGGAGCCATATGAGTCCCTTCGTGATGCATGGGAGCGGTACATGGGATACTTCTGGCAGTGTCCCCATCATGGTTTCAGCGATGCCTTCACAGTAGGGAACTTCTACAGCGCCCTCACTCCAGACAGCCAGAGGGTGATCGAGTCTCTATGCCCAGGAGGGGATATTCTTACTAAGACTCCACCCGAGCTGAACCAGATGATCAGTACCTTGGCTGCCCGAGACCATTCCTGGGGGCAGAACCACAGAGGCCGGAACTCCCGGGACCGGGGTGTGCATGCTATGGAGACCAGGTCCGGGTTAGAGCAGCAGGTGGCTGAGTTGGTGCAGACACTGAAGCAGCCTAACAGTCTCCTTCCGGGCCGTGGTGTAGCTACGCCTCCAGTAGCTCAGTTTCAGTGGTGTGAGAGCCCGAACCACCTGGTGGAGGATTGTCAGTCTATGAGGGAGTCTTCAACTCCCCAAGAGCAGGTGGACTTCATCGCAAATGCTCGGCGCCTGGACCCATACAGCAACACCTACAATGAGGGATGGCGCCAGCATCCCAACTTCGCCTGGAGCAATAACACCGCCAAGCCACCTGGTTTCCCAGCACCAGCAGGTGGTTTCCAGCAGAGGCAGCCCTTCCAGGCTAGGCAGGGGCCACCACCACAGCAGCCGCCTTACCAGCCTAGGCAAGGGCAGCCATTCCAGCAGCCTCAGCGTCAGTATGCCGAGCCAGCAGCAGCGCCAGCTCCCGATAATCAGATGACCGAGCTGAAGAATGTTTTGGCGGCATTCATGACCACCAGCCAGGCGACTATCACGAGGATGGATCAGTCCATAGCTTCACTGGAGGCAGGCCAGCGAACCCTGGAGGCAGGCCAGAGGAACCAGGGTGCCATTCTGCAGGATCTCCAGCACCAGATAGGGGGCTTAGCTCGCCAGAACACTACCAGGGCACCGGGGACTCTGCCTGCCACCACTATCCCAAATCCTCGGGACCCGCATGAGACTGCGCACGCCATCACCACCAGGAGTGGCAAGACTACATCTGCTGCTCCTGCCCAGCCCAGGCGAGACGACCCACTTCCTGCTTCAACACCTCCAGCTGATACTGCAGAAGTGGAGGAAGGCAGCGCAGCACCTGCTCCCAAGCCACAACCTGTGGCTAAGGAGCATATACCCCAGCTGCCTTTCCCCACTAGACTTCATAAAGACAGGCTGGAGACAGAGTTTGCCAAGTTCATGGCAATGTTGAAGCAGGTCAACATCAGCATGCCGTTCGTGGAGGCACTGTCGAAGATGCCCAAGTATGCCAAGTTCATGAAAGACCTCCTCACCAACAAGAAGAAACTTGGGGATCTTTCGACAGTGATGCTCAGCGAGGAGTGTTCTGCCATCCTGCAGAACAAGCTGCCAGAGAAGCGCAAAGACCCAGGGAGTTTCACTATCCCTCTTGTTATTGGCAGCATGCATGTAGGAAAGTCCTTGGCGGACCTAGGCGCTAGCATTAACGTCATGCCCTATAAATTGTTTAAGAAGCTAGACCTAGGTGAACCTAGAGCTACTAGGATGAGCATTCAGTTAGCTGATCGTTCTATCGTGCATCCTAGGGGTATCATTGAGGACTTGCTTGTTAATGTTGGCGCATTCACATATCCTGTTGATTTTGTTATTTTGGATATAAATGAGGATGTGGATGTGCCTTTGATTTTGGGTAGACCATTTCTCGCCACCGCCAAGGCGCTTATTGATGTGCATAGTGGTAAATTGATTCTGCGTGCTGGTGATGAACAGGCTACTTTTTCTGTGTCTGACAATGGGAAACATTCTCATTTGCATGATGACATAGACTACTGTGATGTGCTTGCCGATTTTGAGACCGCACTCGCCATCACGAGTGCGGGTACTGACGATGCTCTTGAGCGTTGTATTTTGCTAGGTGAGCAGGCATTGCAGGAGCCGCAGCTGGCGGAGCAGTTGGCCGCATTGGAGAGTGGCCCCTTCTTGGAGGGCGACAGGCTGTTTAAACCGATCTCATCCTCCACCCGCATCACCACTTCTCTGGAGGAACCACCAGAGCTGGAGCTTAAGCCCCTCCCTCCTCATTTGGAGTATGCATTTCTCCGGGAGGGGAATAAGCTGCCTGTTATCATCAGCTCGACCCTCACACCCGAGCAGAAGACCAGACTGGTGGCCTTGCTGACGCAGTACCAGCGAGCTTTCGCATGGAAGATCACAGATATCCGGGGGATCAACCCCTCTTTTTGCTCACACCGGATACTGCTGGAGGATGAGATGCGGCCAGTGAGGCAGCCGCAGAGGAGGTTGACGCCGAACCTGGAGGCTGTGGTTCGGGCAGAGATCGTGAAGCTGATGGACGCGGGGATCATCTTCGCCATTTCTGACAGCGAGTGGGTCAGTCCCACCCAGGTGGTGCCCAAAAAGGGTGGGATGACCGTGGTGCCTAACGAGAAGAACGAGCTCATCCCGATGCGCACGGTGACTGGGTACCGTGTCTGCATCGACTATCGGCGTCTCAACGACGCTACTCGGAAGGACCACTTCCCGCTGCCGTTCATTGATCAGATGCTGGAGAGATTGGCGGGGCACGAGTTCTATTGCTTCCTGGATGGGATGTCTGGGTACTTTCAGATCCCTATTGCACCGGAGGACCAGGCGAAGACCACTTTCACCTGCCCCTTCGGCACCTTTGCTTACCGGAGGATTCCATTCGGGCTATGCAACGCCCCAGCCACTTTTCAGCGATGCATGCTCGCCATCTTTGACCGTTTGGTCAGCGAGATCATGGAGGTGTTTATGGACGACTTCTCGGTTTATGGAGACTCCTTCTCTCACTGTCTCCACAACCTGGAACTCGTTCTTAAACGGTGTGAAGAAACGAACCTGGCACTAAGTTGGGAGAAGTGTCACTTCATGGTTCGGGAAGGCATAGTTCTTGGGCATAAGATCTCCAAGATGGGGATTGAGGTGGACAGAGCAAAGATTGAGACTATCAGTAAGCTGCCTCCTCCCACATCTGTCAAGGGGATCCGGAGTTTTCTTGGCCATGCAGGTTTCTACAGGCGGTTCATCAAGGATTTCTCGAAGATCGCCCTGCCCCTGACCAAGCTTCTCGAGAAGGATGCCCCCTTCCTGTTCACTGATGCTTGCACAGCAGCGTTCACCACCTTGAAGGAGAAACTCACCCAGGCTCCTATCATGGTTGTTCCAGACTGGTCCTTACCATTTGAGCTGATGTGCGACGCCAGTGATTTTGCTGTTGGAGCTGTTCTGGGGCAGAGGCGAGATCAACACTTCCGACCTATCTACTACGCCTCGAAGACTCTGAATGATGCCCAGGAGAACTACACCACCACAGAGAAGGAGCTGCTTGCGGTGGTGTTTGCCTTTGATAAGTTTCGCCCCTATCTGGTCTTGTCTCGTGTAACCGTGTACACAGATCACTCCGCGATTAGGTACCTGATGAGCAAGGCCGATGCCAAGCCTCGGCTCATACGATGGATCTTACTGCTGCAGGAGTTCGATATTGAGATCCGGGACAAGAAGGGAGCAGAAAATGTTGCAGCTGATCACCTCTCTCGGTTGGACGCACCCCCTGCGGACAACCTCGTGGAGGAGATTGATGACTCCTTCCCAGACGAAAGGTTGATGATGTTGTGCTTGGTGGAGAGTGTCACCCCCTGGTACTCCGATTTTGCGAACTATTTGGTGGGCCAGCAGCTGCCCAAGGGGATGGCGACTCACGCCAAGAGGAAGTTTTTCTCCGATCTGAAGTACAACTTCTGGGATGACCCGCATCTTTTTCGGATCGGAGCCGACGGGATCATCCGTCGTTGTGTCATGGAGAGTGAGATGGAGGGCGTTCTATCTCACTGTCATGAGGGACCTACTGGCGGTCATCACGGAGGAAACCGCACGGCGAGGAAGGTACTCCAGTCGGGCTTCTACTGGCCCACGCTCTTCAAGGATGCAGACGCCTTCGCACGCAGGTGCGACCGATGCCAGAGGTCAGGTAACATCTCTGCCCGTGATGAGATGCCCCAGAATGTGTTTATAACTTGTGAGATTTTTGATGTCTGGGGTATCGACTTCATGGGCCCCTTCCCTCCATCTTTTGGTAACACCTATATTCTAGTTGCTGTTGACTACGTCTCTAGGTGGGCTGAGGCGCAGGCTTTGCCCACCAATGATGCTAGACGTGTTTGTGGTTTTTTGAAGCAGCTCTTCTCCCGGTTCGGGACACCTAGAGCCATCATAAGCGATAGAGGCACCCATTTCCAGGGCCAATTTGATAAACTATTGTCTCGCTATGGTGTGACTCACAAGGTGTCCGTGGCCTATCATCCCCAGACCAGTGGCCAGGCCGAGCTGACGAACCGGGAGCTCAAGCGGATCCTGGAGAAGACGGTGGATCAGTCCCGCAAAGATTGGTCCACCAAGCTCGATGATGCTCTATGGGCGTATCGCACTGCCTACAAGACGCCCATTGGTACTTCACCGTACCGGCTTGTCTATGGAAAGGCTTGCCATTTGCCCGTGGAGCTAGAGCACAAGGCCTTCTGGGCCCTTAAGCTGCTCAACTTGGATGTTCGTGTTGCAGGTACTGAGCGTAAAATGCAGATGTTGGAGCTGGAAGAGTGGCGTCACCACGCCTACGAGAACACCAAGCTGTACAAGGAGCGCACTAAGCGCCTCCACGATGCACGGTTGCGGGGTCCGAAAGAGTTCCAGGTTGGTGATCGAGTTCTCCTTTATAACTCTCGCCTGAAGCTCTTTCCCGGAAAACTCCGCTCCCGGTGGTCTGGACCGTTCACGGTCACACAGGTGTTCCCGTATGGCACAATCGAAATTGCCAACCCGCAAACTGAGCCGTTTAAAGTGAATGGCCATCGTCTCAAGCTCTACCTAGGAGACGAGGTCGAACGTGCGGAGTTGGTAGTGGAACTCGCGGACCCTTAGTTCCGCCATGGGCGTCCAGCTAAAAGACGGTAAAGAAGCGCTTGTGGGGAGGCAACCCCACCACGGTTTGCATTTCTACCCTTTGTTTTATTTTCTTTTCTTTTTGTCGGTTTTTGCGTCATAGAGTCTGTCTGGAGTCTGTCTGGAATGTATTTCGTGCCTCTGGCGGTGCCTTTTAATGTGCCATTGGGTAAATTTTCGAGCCGGGGCACGAATGAGTTTGGGTGGTTTGAAATCGGAAGTTGGAAATTCACCATTCTGGGCTCGGCATAAAAAACACGGGCAGCAGGGGGGTCAAAACATGGCCGTTGATACAGAAGTGGCAGGCCCACATCGGTTGATCCTGCCCCGACCAGGCAGGAGGAACCACTACCTGCTTCAGCACTTCCAGCCGATGATACAGAAGTGCGGGTGGAGAAGGAAGCCCCTGCTCCCAAGCCACAACCAGTGGTTAAGGAGCACGTACCCCAGCTCCCCTTCCCCACTCGCCTACACAAAGACAAGCTGGAGACTGAGTTTGCCAAGTTTATGGCAATGTTGAAGCAACTCAACATCAGCATACCGTTTGTGGAGGCACTGTCGAAGATGCCCAAGTACGCAAAGTTCATGAAAGATCTCCTCACCAACAAGAAGAAACTTGGGGATCTCTCGACAGTGCTGCTGAGCGAGGAGTGTTCTGCTATCCTGCAGAACAAGCTGCCCGAAAAGCGCAAGGACCCAGGGAGTTTCACTATCCCTCTTACTATTGGCAGCATGCATGTAGGCAAGTCCTTGGCGGACCTAGGCGCTAGCATAAACGTCATGCCATATAAGTTGTTTAAGAAGATAGACCTAGGTGAACTTAGCCCTACTAGGATGAGCATTCAGCTAGATGATCGTTCCGTTGTGCATCCTAGGGGTATCATAGAGGACCTGCTTGTTAATGTGGGTGCATTCACATATCCTGTTGACTTTGTTATTCTGGATATAAATGAGGATGTGGATGTGCCTTTGATTTTAGGGAGACCATTTCTTGCCACCGCCAAGGCACTTATTGATGTGCATGAGGGTAAACTGATACTGCGTGCTGGAAATGAACAGGCTACCTTTGCTGTGACTGAATTCGATCACTGTGCTATGATTGCTGTCACACCCGTGCATGCTATTTCTGACCCGGTACACGAGCCTGTCGTGTATCCGTCTGCATCTCCCATTTTGCAGGACCCTCCTCTCACTCCTTCGCCGCCACTCCATCCAGCCTCGTCTCCGAACAAAAAGATCAATGAGGAGTGGCGGCCGAATCGGGCGGTTACCAAGCCTGCATGGAAGAAAGGTGGAGACCACTATGAGTTGGTTCCACCACCTGCACCACGACCACCCTGGCCATCCGAGAACTCACTCGCCTGCATCTTGCCGGATGGCCAGGTCGAGTTGACCAATGCTGGTGGTCGCATCCGTCGGGTGCATGGCCACAGTTTGAAGCTGTACCTCAAGAGCGACGTGGATCCGCTCTTGGAGGCGCCTATTCCTGCACCCCGCTGAGTATCCACCATGGGCGTCCAGCTAAAAGACGGTAAAGAAGCGCTTTTGGGGAGGCAACCCCACCACGGTTTGCATTTCTACCCTTTGTTTTTATTTATTTATTTCATTTTTGTCGGTTTTTGAGTCATAGAGTCTGTCTGGAGTCTGTCTGGAAAGTATTTCGTGCCTCTGGCGGTGCTTTTTAATGTGTGATTGAGTAAATTTTAGAGCCGGGGCACGAATGAGTCTTGGTGGTTTGAAATTGGAATTTGGAAAATAAGGCAAATTGGGCTCGGCAGTGAAAACACGGGCAGCAGGGGGTCAAAACACGACCGTGTTTTCCCCCTTGCCCGCCCGTGTTTTGAGTTTTGTTCTGGGATGCTTGCGGCAGTAAAAACACGGGCGCTGGGCTTCCAAAACACGACCGTGTTTTGAATTAAGCCCGCCCGTGTTTTAAAGTGGGGGAGCACGGCCTCGGCCATCAAAACACGGGCGGGGTACGGTCAGAACACGGCCGTGTTCTGGCCCGCCCGTGTTTTTACCCCCCCCCCCCTATAAAAACCGAATTTCAGCCTCCCCCCTCATTTCAGATTCATTTTTGCAAAACCCTAGCCGCCCCCCTCGCCGGAAATTCGCCCATTTCCTCTTCTCCTTCGATTTTCCGGCCATAAATCCCTCCCCCGACCTCCAAATCACAAACCGCGACCACCCCCATGCTCCTGGCGTCGAAAAGCACATTCCCCAAAGGTTTGGGCGTGTTTGGCCGAGGTTGGATCGCCTGCGGTGAGTTCTCCGGCGAGTCTCCGGTGAGTTTTTCCGGCGACTTGGGGTGCTTTTTGCCACTTTCTTCACCTCTCTCAGGGTATCTACTTGCGTCTCCAGGTGTGTTCTCTTTGCCTTTTCTTATATTTTTGGAGAATCGATACCTAGAGTTAGGTGAAGAACTTGTGAATATGACTGATAACGATATAATTACATGATTTTTTACCCCTATTTCTTATCCATTTGCGGAGCATGGTTGTGTGTTTTGGCCTATTTTACGCCGGGTTGTGCTACTTTGTCCTATTTCAGGTCCCAGGCGTCAAAGGGAAGGCCAAGCACGAGTTTCGGATCGTTTGGAAGTCGTTTGGACGAGCCAGGGCCAAAACACGGGCAGGAGGCCCTCAGAACACGGCCGTGTTCCTGTGACCGTGCTTTTATGGCCGAGTCTTCCAAGGGTGGCGTGCACAACCTAAAAAACACGGGCAGGCCTGAGGAAAGCACGGCCGTGTTTTAGGTTGACCACGACCGTGTTTTCAAGCTGCCCGTGGCCGTGCATTTAAGGCTGAGCCAAAACACGGGCGGGCTGAGGCAAAACACGGCCGTGCCCTCGACCGTGTTTTGGCCAATGATGCCCTTTTAGGCAGATTTTCAGCCAAAGAGAAGGGGATTCGAGTTTTAGAGAGATAGAACGATTCCTAGAGAGAAAAAGCGACGAACAAGAGTCTCCAAGTGCCCTAGATCGATCTTCAACACCATTGGAGCTTGGTTTGAGCTTGGAGAAGTGCCGATTCAACGTCCAGGAGCAAAAATCCATCTTCACAGTATGATTTCCGCATCTGATTCTGCTTTTGCTTCTCTCTCCATGGAGTAGTTCTCCCATTCATCTGGGTGTGGGAAACCCTAGTTCTGTATGTTGAGATTGATTGTATGAACCCAAGTACTGATTCTGTGATTGATTATATTCGATTGAGGTTTTATGATTGAATGACTTGAATCCTGATCAAATTCCTGTTGTTTCTGCTTTAACCTAGAATGAGAATATCTGACTAGGTTGATAGAGCATCCTTGATTGAAGGTAGGGAGTTGGTGACTTTAGTCGAGGAGCCAACTCACTATTCTGTACCGGATTTACTCCGGTAGAGGAGGTTTTGTTCTTAGGGCCTCAATCTGTCGACTCCGGTGGAGGTTAGTCGCCCGCTAGAGAGTCAGATTGAGAGGGTCTGAAGACCTTTAGTCGAGACTTCAGGCTGTTTAAGAACCTTCCGCAGTATAATCTTCATAGAAACTGAACTTGGTAATTACAATCCGGCTTAACTGCAGACTAGGGGGAACCATATCCGGGTGACCTCTTTAACCTGAATACAACCAGTTTACTTGCTTTGTTTGTTTGGTAGTTTAGACTTGCACTCCAGTTTTATTGCTAGATAACAAGAACTCACTGAGTAGTCAGCAAATCTAGGACCCGGGTTGACATATAAACCTAGCCCGCTATACTACGCTTTAGGAAGTGGTTTCACTTGGCCAATTCCTAGAGTGACAGTAACAGCGAGTCAGTGACATAATTTGAGAACGATTTGGTAGGCCGATGGCTTTCTTTGCATGCTATATTTTATCTTGGGATTTCAGTTCCTCGGCCTACCATTTGCATGTTGGCATTATTTACGGGCTTGTTGTAGTTTTGTGTGTGGTTGGTTGATTGGTGCTTAATTGGTTTGGATTTGGTGTTTGTTTCCCGGGGGCCTAGTTCACTGTCCAAATCGCTCGATTTGAGGGCCCCCGGTGAATTTGGTTGTGTGATTCTCGTGTGATGGGTATGCTTTTTCTCCGGGAGTCTAGTCTACTGTCCATATCTTTCGATATGAGGGCTCCCGGTGTGATTTTGACTAACATTGACCTTGTTCGCTCGTGTACCATTTTGTCCATTCTTGTGCTTTGCAGGGTCATGGAAGCCTACCTCGACCATTTGAGCATCACCCAGCGCAATCTGCTGCGGACTATCCGTACCCGCACCATCCCCGAGCACCTGCACCTCGATTTTTGGGTGTTCGAGGCGCTTCATGCCAGGCCGCATATGGAGGCCGCTGTGCGGGCCTATGGTTGGCGGCGCCTTCTCTGCCTCGCCGAGCCGACCTACCAGGAGCTCGTCTGGGAGTTCTATGCCTCCTTCCGACATAACCAGAGGGGGAATGCCGACCATAGTAATGCCGTTCAGTTCACACTCGGCGGGGTGGAGCACTCCATCAGTTACTGGGAGTTGGCCAGTGCACTTGGGCTCAACTCCCCGCACTCCAGCAACGGGGTCCTGCGCTTGGACCTCACTGATCCCACCGACTTTCCATGTCAGGCGTACTTCCGGCGGATCTGCCTGCCAAACAATGTGGACGAGGAATACATCGCCAGCCAGACGCGGGCCTCTCTCCTCAGGCCGGAGTGGCGCATCCTCAACCACCTGCTCACCAGTTCCTACACCCCCAGCCGGGGCTCGGCCAACCGGGTCACCCTCCGGACCCTGTTCTTCATGGAGGCGATGGGTCGCCCTGAGGACACCATCCAGCTGGGCTCGGTGGTCGCCCGGACAATCGGGAAAGCCGCTGCTAACCGGGATCGCCACCTTGTCTGTGGCCCGGTGATCACGGCCCTGGCCCACTACTACGGGGTCGACATCACTGGGATGACCCAGGTCCACGGGCCCACTCCACTCAGCGAAGCCAACCTCCGCGCTCAGCACCTGGTGGCTCGCCTAGGGCGTCTGCACTGGATTGCGGGTCTTCCCCAACCCCCTGCGCCCGCAGAGGGAGACCAGCCAGAGTCCAGCGCCGCTGGAACACGCCGGGTTCCTCGCCGTGCCACTCCTCGTGCCCTGGCTCCCGCGAGCTCCTCCGCTGCACCCAGATCTCCTGCTCCGGGGTCTCCTCCTCCCGTGGTGGTGCCCATCTCTGATCTGTTGACGGCCATCGCTCAGCAGAACGAGCGCATTCTACATCATGTCATACCTGGGCCTGGACCCGAGCGCAGTTCACTACCCCTTCGTCCACTCTCTGGGGTATGAGGACCAGTACCCCCCACCTTCCGGCGATGGTGGCGATGCATTCTAGTGGAGAGAGTACCTGGTTATGGCCATGATTTCTGTTCAAGACTGAGACTCCATGTTTTTGTTGTTTCGTTTGGTTTTGTTTTATTTTGTTTTGGATTGTAGACTTGGGATTCCGGTTCTATCACCCAGTGTGTGTCTTTTGTTGACTTTAGCTCTGTGCCTCCGACTGGGTCTCCTTCCAGTCCCCTGCTATTGTCTGGTCTGCCTCTCCATCTCCGTTCCTGATCTCATTTCACGGTAACATCGTTCCCCTTCCCTCTGCTCCATTGAGGACATTGTCGCATTTAAGTGTGTGTGTGGGGGGGGGGGGGGGTTCTTTGTATTAATTGGAACGTGTGTATGGGTGCTTGGAGCCTAGTCCACTGTCCAAATCTCGAGATTTGAGGGCTCCAAGCACTGCTGTTTGCTTGATGATTGATCGTATTGGCACTGTGGATGTGATTAGAGAATTGAATGGCTTTTGACTCGATGCATGACAACTTGAGGGTGACTAAGGCAGCCTATTACGATGACTGAGATGTGTAGTAGAGTTGTGTAGGGGTTCAGTTTTCAACTGTTTGCTTACCAACTGCGACTTGCATTTGATCACTTGCTTTTGACAGTCATTTATGCATCTAGTTCAGGGAATCAGAATGTGAGATAGAGCATATAGGTAGCCATGTGAGATTTGAGCCTGCTCGTTTCTTTCTTGTGCGATAGATCCCTCTTCCATGAAATGTAGCATTCACGTTGTCACTAGCTAAGATGATAAAGGCATAGGATTAGCCCACGACCAAACTGACTGTCCTGATGTGTCATATCCCCTAGTCAGCCCCTTTGAGCCGTGTGTTGTCCTTTCTTTCGATCTACAATGAAAAATCACCCTTTGCATCTTTTAGAAGGTTCCACAGAGTGGTTTTTACGTGTTTTCTGCTGTTTCTGCTAAATGTAATGTGAGGGTTGGAGGTAGTGCTTAAAAGTTGGGCGTGTATTTGAAAAATGTGCAAAGGTGGTGGTTCTCTTAAGGAATGAATAAAGAAAAAAATAAAGAAAAACAAAGAAAGAAAAAATGAAAGCAAAAGAGAGCCACCACCAAAATTCTGAATAGTGCCCATTAGGTAGTGTTTCTTAGCAGTCTTGCTTGGAAATGCTAACATTTTTATAACCTCCTTCGCTCTTGTGCCCTAAAGAATTTGATTGATGCAGAATAGCAGGACAAAAGTTACTGGTTTGCTTGACTGTGGTTTTGTCGGGTTGGGAAATGTGGAACCTTGTGCTATAACTATCACCACCTAAAAGGCCTATTCCCCATGTCCAAGACCCTAGCCAGTCATTTGAACCTGTGTCTAAGACCTCTGGATTAGTTAGTGGTGACACCCCCTATGTGAACTCTAGCATTTAGAGGCTGCATTCATGGTGAAGAGACGTTAGGGATTGAGAGAATAAGCATGTGCATTTTTCGCATCAAATTGTCCTTACCCCACTGGTCGAGAGTGAGCGATTCATTTTCTCATATTCTCTATACTCTTTACCCCGGTAAGGACCTAGATTGCTCGATCTTAATTCTGATATCTTGAGCTTTGTGCATGAAGTGACTGTTTTGAACAAGTGGTTGAGTCAAGTCTATGTTGGTTGGTGAACAGAAGAGAACTCTTCCTTTGCTCGACTTTATTGCATTCGAATGTCATCTATGGTGGTTGTCTAGGTTGTCGTTCGAGTTGCCATGTGTTGATGATCGAAAGCCAGTATGATCCACGTGTTTTGTGCCGATATGATTTGCCCTAAAGCCTGCTTGATTGAAATGTTCTGAGCTTACCTGGTGTCTGACTTGGTTTTCTTAGGGACAAGCAAACGGTTAAGTGTGGGGGAGTTTGATAACGATGTAATTGCATGATTTTATACCCCTATTTCTTATCCATTTGCGGAGCATAGTTGTATGTTTTGGCCTATTTTACGTCGGGTTGTGCTACTTTGTCCTATTTCAGGTCCCAGGCGTCGAAGGGAAGGCCAAGCGCGAGTTTCGGAGCATTTGGAAGTCGTTTGGTCTAGCTATGACCAAAACACGGGCAGGAGGCTTTCAAAACACGGTCGTGTTCCTGACCCGTGTTTTTACTGCCGAGGCTTCCCTGCAATGCCCTGCACAAGCATTAAAACACGGGCAGGAGGCTTTCAAAACACGGCCGTGTCCGCATCAAAACACGCCCGTGTTTTCCCTAGCCCGTGCCCGTGTATTTACCACGTGGCAGAGGGCACGGGCGGGCTGGACCAGAACACGGCCGTGTCCTCGACCGTGTTCTGGCCAGTGATGCCCTTTTAGGCAGATTTCAGCCAAAAAGAGAGGGGATTCGAGTTTGAGAGAGACAGAGCGATTCCTAAAGAGAGAAAGCGACGAACAAGAGTCTCCAAGTGCCCTAGCTTGATCTTCATCACCATTGGAGCTTGGCTTGAGCTTGGCTTGAGCTTGGAGGAGTGCCGATCAACGTCCAGGAGCAGAAATCCATTCTTCACAGTATGATTTCCGCATCTGAATATGCTTTTGCTTCTTTCTCCATGGAGTAGTTCTCCCATTCATCTGGGTATGGAGAACCCTAGATCTGTATGTTAGGGTTGATTGTATGAATCCAAGTACTGTTTCTATGATTTGATTATATTCGATTGAGGTTTGAATGATTGAATGGCATGAATCCTGATCAAATTTCTGTTGTTTCTGCTTTAACCTAGAATGAGAATATCTGCCTAGGTTGATAGAGTACCCTTAATTGAAGGTATTGAATTGGTGACTTTAGTCGAGGAGCCAATTCGCTATTCTGTACCGAATTCAATTCGGTAGTGGAGGTTTAGTTCGTTAGGGCCTCAATCTGTTTACTCCGGTGGAGGTTAGTCGCCCGCTAGAGACTCAGATTGAGAGGGTCTGGAGACCTTTATTCGAGACTTCAGACTGTTTGAGAACCTTCCGCAGTATAACTATCATAGAAATTGAACTTGGTAATTGCAATCCGGCTTAACTGCAGTCTAGGGGAACCATATCCGGGTGACCTCTCTTAACCTGAAAACAACTGTTTAGTTGCTTTGTTTGCTTGTTAGTTTAGACCTTCACTAAAGTTTCATTGCTAGATAATACGAATTCACTGAGTAGTCATCATATCTAGGACCCGGGTTGACATTAAAATCCAAACCCGCCATACTACGCTTTAGGAAGTGGTTACACTTGGCCATTTTCTAGAGTGACAGTAGGAGTGAGTCACTGTTCGTCCTCGACTTGCTAGAGATCTACAAGGAGTGTGGTGGGAAGATTCCGAATCCAAAGTTTTATTGGAAAGCTTCTCTTGATGAATCAATGACAGAGATCACCAGAGATGAAGACTTATTGTAAATGGCTCAAGCAGCTAATGAAGCTCCTAGGATCATTGAACTGTATGCTCTGGCTGAGCATGAAGTACTGGACTTTATGGGTAGTGATGACGAAGAAGATGCAACTCCACCTGCAGAAAAGGAAGTAACAGTAGGTGAGGTCGAAGATGCTGGCAGTGATTATGAAGGAGAGGATGAAGATAGTGACTTTGAGGTCGATTCTGAGCTAGATCTTAGCATTGGTGATGATATAAACTATGAGAAGAATGTGAATTTATACGTGGAGGCTGATATGGGGGTAGATGGTCGAGGAGAAGACAGCCTTGGTGATGCAGTAGTGGATGAAGAGGAGTCTGATCCCGTAGACTCAGATGATCGTAGATCTATCCACAGTTTGGAGGACGAATCTGATGCTGCATAAGTTCCAGATTTTCGGGTGGACCGAGACATGGAGAAGCCAACCTTTGCCATTTCTCAAAAATTCAGCAGCTTTGGTGCGTTGAAGGATGCACTCAAGCAATACTCTTTTATTGAGAAACGGCCAATATTCTTTAAAGGAAGTGATGGTAAGAGGCTGCAAGTGATGTGCGAGCCACCATGTCATTGGTACATATGGGCATCCAAGGTGAGGGATGAAGATGTTGTGCAGATCACTAGGTGTAAACTGGAGCACACCCCAGATTGCACCTTAACCTTCCAAAATAGGTATGCAACATACAAGTTCTTGGGTGATAAAATGACTAAGAAGATGGCAGCAGATCACAATATGAGTAAGAAGTTGCTGAAACAAATTGTGAAGGAAGATCACAGGGAGGAGATTGGTGATATGAAGGCATGGAGAATCAAGAAGACAGCAATTGAGAAGGTCTGTGGATCTATTAGGGACTAATACAGAAGATTATATCATTATGTTGCAGAGTTGAGGAGGAGCAACCCAAACTCCACTGTTGTAGTTGAGCAACGAGAACAAGTGTTCAATCGCATGTATGTATGCTTTGAGGCATCAATGAAAGGTTTTAGAGCTGATTGCAGGCAAGTCATATGCATCGATGGATGCTTCCTCAAGCATGATTATGGTGGTCAGCTGCTATCTGTCGTTGGTATTGATGCGAACGATCAATATTTTCCCATCGCATTTGCTCATGTTGAGGTGGAGAACAAGGATAATTGGGTTTGGTTCATGGAGCTTCTGGGAACCGATTTTCATATTAATGATAATCCTAGATGGACATTCATTTCCGACAAGCAAAAGGTGCGATTTTTACTCATTCTTGCTGCCTTGTTGTTTATTTGTTGCTGCTGTAAATTAAAAAAAATTGTGTTAACCATTGCTGTAATTTTCATTCTGACGGGTCTAATGCCAGCACTTGATGAGGTGTTTCCCTCTAGTGAGAAGCGTCATTGTACCAGGCATCTTGTGACCAATCTAAGTGCTGCATGTGGATCATCAAAGAGGGTTAAGGACTTATTCTAGGAAGCAGCTAGGGCCACCACTATCTCTGAATTCCAAGTTGCTATGAGAAGCCTGTTGAATTACAACAAGCTCTCTTATGATTGGCTTGTCGACAAGCCATTCTACCATTGGTCCAGGTCGCATTTTCAGTGTCTCGTTTTAATAGATATGGACATGAAAAACCTGGTTGAGAGCTAGAATAATGTCATCGTCGATGAGAGGGATATGGGTCCTGTTAGCATGTGGGAAGGGATTAGGAGGAGGCTAATGGAGCTATATGCCAAAAGACGGCGTATGGCCAAAAAGTGGGCTGGTCCTTTGTGTAAAAACATGGAGCAGAAGTTGCAAGCTCTAGGACAAGAAGCTCTTAAGTGGTCTGCTGAATCAAACGGCAACGGGGAGTTTGAGGTGAGATGGCAAAATCAGCAAATTGTTGTTAACTTGAGAAAAAAGCATTGTACTTGCAAAAGGTGGGATCTTACTGGAATCCCTTGTGAGCATGCCATTCAAGCAATTCATAGGGCAAAGCGTAGGGTATACGACTTTGTGGCTGGTTGTTACTCGAAGGACTCGTGCATAAGAATTTATGAGAACTCCATATCACCAACGGCTGGTAGAGAGTATTGGCCTTTGTCTCAACTTGGTGACGTTGGAGTTCCTCCACTTCGTGACTCTATTAAGAGAGGAAGGCCAAAGAAATTTATAAGAAAGGAAGCTGGTGAAAAAGATTCTGGTAAGAAGAGGCAAAAGGGTCCTGAAAGAGAAGTTGCAAAACCAGTAAAGAAGAAGTATTAGTGTACTGATTGCGGAGAAGTTGGGCACAGCAAGACATTTCATCAAAACCGAGAAGCAAAGGAGTTGGCAAAGAAAAAGAGGACAGAAGCAAAACAGAAGGAAAAGGAAGATATATAGAGAAGGAAACAACTTGAAAGGGCAGAAAGAAACATGCTAGTGGTATTGAAGAAGTTGCAAGCTAAGGCTGCCAGACAAGCATCAAGTCAAGTGATGGCAGATGTATAAGTTTATTATTTTGTCTTCTGATTTCCATTTCTCATATTCAATATTTTTTTATAAGCCTACTGATGTAATTTAATTTTGCAGGGAAGTTCCCAGAGGCCAGCAAGTCAAGTGTCCCAGCAACCAAGCCAAGACTCACATAGGAGCAATCTGTGAAGAGTAGAGTGTAGACTTTTGAAGCCATTCATGCCTATTATAGTGCTTGGTTAGGTCAAGCTGAATGGATGTTTTTTGAATATTTTGAAGCCATTCATGTCTATTGTAGTGCTTGGTTAGGTCAAGCTGAATGACTTTTTTTGAATATTTTGAAGCCATTCATGTATATTGTAGTGCTTGGTTAGGACAAGCAGAATGGTTGTCTTGTAATCGTATGTCGAACAGATTGTTGAACTTTAGGGGGACCAACAATGGTAGTTTAATGGTTGCTGTAAAACATTTCCAGGTGTTCAGTAAAGTTTATGGCTTTTGGTTAAATTCATGTTCAGTAGGTTATGGTTGCATTTATTTTATGTATTGTTCTGTTCTATACAAGGTGTTACATATCAAAGAGAAAATATCAGAGTGATACAAACGAAAGAAAACCAGCAACGCAGTGGCATTCATGAAATGCAATCAAAATCATAGTGATACAGATGAAATATAAAAAACTTCGTAGTGACTTCCGTGAACAATAAATAACATTCTGGTGGTACAGATGAAACTGAAAGTACATTACAATGGTACAATTGAAACATAAACAACATTCTAGTGATACAAGTGAAGCAACATTTTCTTATTTTCCCAACAAGATGAAACCAAATACAATGACTATTACCGTGAAGATGCAAGCCATTTTGACACTTATTTTGTAAGCTCTCCTTGGTTCTCTTCTCTCTAGATCTCGAATTCGACGATGGAGGCTAAGCACAACGTTTCGCATATGCTCATCAAGAGCTGGTTCATACCATCTGAAATAATTGCATGCTCCATTCGTCTACAGAAGAAAGCACAATGAGGGGAATGGTCAGAACCTAAACCCAAACAGAAGGCACATAAAAGCACAAAAGGAAGTGAGATTGAAATGGTCTTACCCCAAACTTGCCACATCCATAGAACCTCCGCCCTAGATTTGCATCGATCCAAATAGTCATCAAACTTGTTGGGTACCCACAGTTACAATATGTGTTAGTCATAGCTTAGATCGATAACCTTCAAAGATCACAAGTTGTTGCGGAGGAGAAGGAAGAAGATGGAGAAGGAAGAATAAGGAAAGTGGAAGAATAATTAAGATGGAGAAGATGAAGGAATTTTGATGGATGAGAAAGAACAAAAATGAGGTGAGAAGGGTTTTAATGGTGGGTAAGAGTTTTTTTCCCTCCCAAGAAGATAAAATGGAAAATGGGGGAAAATGGCTATTTTTCCCTCCCATTCCACTTCAGCATCCTAGTACCGTCTTTTTTAGCCTCTCTGTCAGTCCAGTCAGCACTTCCGTTTGCCACGTCATCAAAAATCTGACGGCGTTAATGGAGTCTGACGGAGACTTACGGAGGATGACCAACGGTGAAACGAATCGTAAAGTTAGTGGTTAATATGAAAGAAAAGTAATTTGAGCGACAAACGTGAAATATTTATGTAATTCGAGTGACCAAATGTGTAATTTAGCCGTTTTTATTCTCTTCCAATCTAATTTAGTGCAAGGACTGGTTGAGTGTCCAAAAACAAAATCACCCAACCAATCCATGAAGTGCAATGGTTGGTTGTAGAAAATAAAGGAAGAAACACATATGAACCTGTTAAAGGAGTGGGAAAAGTGCTTACCTTGCTATTTTAATTGACCACGTGGAAATGGTGATTGTATGTGCTTGTGGTATATGTAGAAAACACAAAAGCATTGCCCTTGACATTTCCTTGTAGCTTCTCGGGTAAAGAAGAAGATGAAATGTGTTTATTATGCATTTTTGGTGTGGCTAATTGTTTTTCGATAAAAGCAACATGTTAAATGAAGTCCGTTGAAAGACAGGTCCATCAAGAATGATGGAAAGAAAAGTTCATTTAATAAGGAGATGATTTGGTTAAGTGTTTTGCATCTACGCAGAAGAACACTACGAGTATTTTCACTCATACAAGATTTACAGTCTCGTGAGAAATGAAGGGATTCCTACCCTGGTGGTCACTATCCACATCACACAGCAGGCTTACTTTTCCTTTGCCAACTTGTTGAGGAAAGGTGATTCTTGTTTTGAAATAATTAGCAGAAAATGTCTTTTTTCCTTCTTCTCATTCGGGTTTTCACTTTCTTCTGCTCTTCGATTTTTCAGCTTTGATTTAGCCTTTTCTTTCTCCTTTGTGCATGTTTCCTCCCCCTCTGTGGGTTGAGATTTTGGTCCTCCGTTTTGCAGATCTAGAGATGTTCTGTTCCTCTGTTATGTTTATCATATCTAGAGATGATTTGATCGATCTTGATAGCAAAGGAGGCTGGACTTAACTGAGTCCAGCTTGTCTCCTCTTCCTCATGCCTTTCGTCCACCTTCTTGCTTTGCCTTGTAGATCTTGGCGATTCGGAGATGTGGTCGCTGCTTTGGACTTGGTTTGATGATCTTGGAGATAGAAGATCTTCCTCTTGCTTTGTCATTGACCGCCCATTCTTCATGAAGGCTATCTCGATGCTTGTGGGGATCGAGGTGTTCTAGGAGTTTGGACTGGCGAGGGTTTGCCGGAGATGGCTCCGGTTGTTCTTTCACCCCCTCGATCCGGTGTGGTTGCTTCACCCCCTCTTCTTGGTGCGTCCATGGCGTCTGTCGGCGGAGGAGGTTGCAGGGGGCGCCAACGGCGGTGGTGGTTTGTAGGAGGGAGCTTGTGCAATTAGGATTAGGGGACTTTTCTGTTTGTTGGGCTCTTGGGTCGGGCCCTATATTGTTTCTGGCCAGTCGTTTTAGGGTTTTGAGTTTCAGGTCTGCTTTTCCTTTCCTTAGTTGTATGATGCATGTATTTTTCCTCTCGACTTGGCCCATTTTCTATTAAATGAACCACTTACAAAAAAAGCTTACAACCAATTCCTTGGACAACATATTTGTTGGCACGAGCCTTTGGCGACCGTTAGAGAAACCAAAAATGGTAAAAGTAGATTTTTATTTATTTAACAACAAAACAAAACAAACCGAAGTCACTAATTGGGCAAGCGACTTGTTGGGCAGCTCAGACAAATTAAAGTGCACCACTACGTACGCAGCAAACCCTAGTAAAAGTTTGCAACTTGCTACTCTCTACACCCAAACCGCAATATACATACATATTAAAAAAAAAAAAACCCCAAGAGAATTATTATCCATATAAAAGTATTAATAGTAAGTCTGATGGTGATGAAAGTGGAACATCCCATTCTCAGCAACGCAACTCATGCACTTGCTGCTCTTCAAACTCGGCTCCTTTGGCATTGTCAGCGCTCTGTTTGATCTGCCAGAATATACCACCACAATTACTTTTTTGAGTTATTTATATAATTAAGCTGTTTAAGTTAGATGTTTGATGCAAACAAAATAACCGACGGCTGGAGAGAGATTAATTGTGTCACTTTTTGGTTCAAATCCAAGTTGGGTATCGATGAATATATTGCTTACCTTTGTGGGAAGAAAGGTCGGTCGAAAAATGGCATCAATTGGGCTCTTGGAACCATTTTCTTCCTCAGCGACTTAACCTCTTCTTCTTCAATCATCTGATCACCGCCAAGTAATTAAGTGAATCGGTTCATTTAATTGGTTAGTAGTTTCTTAAACTAATTACTTTATTGTGTATATTATGCTCAACCTTTTGCAGTTTCTCTAGTTGCCGTTTCTCATGCTCCTCAACATATACTTTGGTTGCTACCTGAAAAGAAAGATGATTAACCAACAAATGAAACGATATTGCTAGCAAATTTTACACCATATGGAATTGCAATATGGTTAGGTAAATCGGTAATAATTAGCTATATATATGACGTACGAAATAGTTGAACATGGCACGTTTGATGGCTCTTTCTTGAGAATGGAGTTTGAACTCCTGTGGCTTGGTGTTCTCTTTCGAGCAAGCCCTTGGGGGGCTCGCCTTTGGCTTCTCAATTGCCCGCTCCTCTTTCCTCTGCCAAAACCAATAACACTATTATTTACCTGTGTCGTCGATTTATTTCTCTGCCAAAACCAATAACACTATTACTAAAACATCGTCATTTTGTTTAGAATTGAAATTTTGATCAAATAGTATGAAGTTATTTTATTATAAGTATTGATCAGTATTTACTATCGCCGCCGGGTTATGTCCAATTTCGTTTGAGCTCGATTGTCCCGATCTACCACCATTGACACGCGTAAACTCTCTCTGCTCTCTCTTCCCAAGTCAATTTCCCCCGACAAAAAAAGAAAACTTATCTTTTCGGAAGTACTCGGGCAACACGTGTTAAACATGAATAAGGTATAATGGTAACTTTGAAAATGGATGAAAATTAACACACTATATTCTAATAACGATTTATACCCAAGCATGGATCTTATATAATCTCACCATTCCCCTTGGAGTTGCAGTTGCAGCTGCAGCAGTGCTCTTCACCTAATTTCCAAAGGATAGGATGGTACGAGAAGTCGATCGGTTAGCTAGAAGTTTGAAACAAATTGAAGGCCAAACTAAACTTAATTACGGTGAGGATGATTAAACTAATTATTAAAAGAGAGAAAAAGGGGGGGGATCGAATTTAATTTGACGTTGAGTAAAGATGATTATGAGAGAGACCTTGAGATTGGATTTGCTGTGGATTTTCTCCATGCTTGTGCTACTCAGTGAAACCACTGTAGCTTGCTAGTAATTAATGACTCCACTGATTACAAACAATTAAGAGATATGAGATGAGAATGTTATTAAGTGAAGTGAAGAGATGATCGAATTGGAGATACACTAGCAATTTATAGTGGAAAGTTTGGGAGATTGGTAGCTGTCTGCTTCTGTTTGCAAAACAAGTCCAAATCAAGTCAAGTGGCTCTCCTTCCTTCATTCTGCTCCACCAAACTAGCTAGCTAATTAATTAACACCACTCAACTTTAACTACTTCCCTTATGTTCCTTCATTTCTCCTCTTTGCTAATCCAACAGAGACCCGACGACGTAAAAGGGAGCAGAGGAAGCTAAAAATTAGTGAACACCAAACTTAATTAAGCTTAAGCCTGATTCCGACCCAACGCCAGCTACAAAAAATTAGAGAAACCCACAAAAATCAAAAATCTTGGTGGCTGTCGTATCAAATACTGCAACAATTCTGGCCACCAGGGTGGTTTAGTTAAAGTTTCAAACTTTCCTGTAATTGCGTCTTCACGTAACTCCCAAGATATAGTAATTAATGGTACGTACACTATTTATATAACATGATGATATATGGCCCAAAGGCAGTCGGTGGTCGGTTTTCATTTCCCGTATCCGTTCACTTTCCGAGGCTATGAGGACTGAAGAGAAACCATCATTACGACTTGAGTGGGTAGTTAACCCTCCCACTGTCAACTCTTTCTTGTTAAACCCGTTATCCACCCTAAACTAAGCCACTCCCATTATGTAAACCGATTATCATTTTTATTTAATTAGTCTGCAAACATGCTTCCATCGCATTGGGGTCTGTTCGATGTTGGATTCGAAAAATTAAGGGTTAATACCTTATTTTGGTCTGAGTTATGATCATATAATCAATTTTGGCCCCGTGGTTTTAGAAATTAACATTCTGGCCTCGACTATGCAACATATAGACTAAATTGGGCCGAGACATGGTTTGACCAGCAATTTGGACACTCAACATCGTTGACCGTTAGTCAACATGCCATGTCATTGCGTCGTCAGCATAAAAATTATTAAAAAAATCAAATTCAAACTTTTTCCTAATTTCTATCATTTATCATTATCAAATTAACCAAAAAATAAAATTATAAAATAAATTTTGTTTTTTGTTTTTTTGGGTAATTTGAAAATGATATAAATCAATAACACTAATTTTATCTAGTTCACATGTGTTGAGAAAGGGTTCAACATGTGTTGCAATGTTCTTCAATCAAAGCCGCCGGCCGAAATGAATGAGATATTGATGTTTTGTTGGCCAGCGAGACGTGAATGTTTAGGGCTGATATGAGACGAAGCTTTAGTGGTATGACTTCACTAAGTGAAATGGGAGATTGGGAGGTATTTCTTCCTTGAACTACTGGAAATTTTTCTATGAAAAAGGCATACGAAACACTAATTGTCATCACAAAACCTCACACTTTAGCTTTTGCTTGTCTCAAACAAACATTATAAAAAAGATTGTGCAGCTCATTAAATACTCATGATGACACTTGACTATAATCTAAGGTAGTGCCGTCGTGGGTTACTAGCAGCATATGAGGTTAACCGAAAACAAGTAAACCTAACCACGTCAGTGAGGACATTGTCTCATATTAGTAATATGTAGAACGGTATATCTAGAATAAAATAATGTGAATGGAGAGACTCTAAAAATAAAAAATAGAGGGAATTTCGTTTGAACTTTCTTTCTTCTCAACAACCCCATCTTTACTTTAATTTTTTTAAATTACATTTTTGCCAAAACTTAAAGGGAATTTTCATTAATTTGTCAATCTCGTGACACAAGCAGGAGTATCATTTACTCCTCCTCCAGGGGCGGACCTATGTGTTGCGTAGGGGTATCGTCTGACACTCCTTTGCCTGAAAATTTTATGAAGAACCTATATTTTTTTGGTACAAAAAATTTTAATACGAGATTATTGACACCGCTTTAATAATTATAACCAATACTCATTCATTACGCGACACCCCTCTTCAACAATCTGGATCCGCCACTGTCCTCCTCTATCAAGTCCATGAGAAAGGTCAATGTATATCAGGGTGTTGCAAGCTTTATCGGCGGCCTTTACTAACATTCTCGAATGGCACTCTTATCTAGTAGGGGTGTACATGGGTCGGGTGATTCGGGTTTAGTCATTTTAATCACCCGACCCATGCACTACGGTTTGGGAAATATCAAACCCAAACCCACCCAAAAAAATTTAAACCCTACGGTTTGTTTCTAATTGGGTTGGGTTGGGTTGACGATATTTTTAAGTAAAAACTCAACCCAACATAAAATATATAATTATTCTATATCATAAAAATATTTTATAGCTAATTAAAATTTCAAACGAATGAACCGAGGTGAAAGGTATCAAAATTCACAAATGTTGTTTAAATTTTAATAAAATGTGATCTACTTCAACATATGTCTTGTTTTTTTCACAATATTTGTTGAAATAGGCTAAAAATGCTAAAATGAGAGAAAAACATGCCGAAATATCTTAAATTTCTCATAAGTATATGACTATATACGACATAAATATTTTTTAGATCCGAACTCATACTAATAGTTGGAACACGGGTTGGGTAGGGTTCTACGGGTTGTGTAATCCAAAATCCAAACCCAACCCAAAGGAGGCGGGTTGTACAAAAGAAAAGACTCACCCAACCCAAAACTTTCGTTTTAGCGATAAATACGGGTGGGTTGAGTCGGGTTGGATGGGTCGGTTTGCGGGTGTGTTTGTTCACCCCTATTATCTAGGAAGGCTCGAAAATAAGGGTTCTAGCAATTTATCGACCACCACTCATCGCTTAGTGCCTTATGGCTATCAACCCATGTGCAATGAACAGTTGCCTCATCATGTGAGGTTTTACTTAGGTTATGATTGTGTACTATGTGTATCCAAATTTATCTGGTTTGAAGACTAGGATCATATTCTCTAGGATCTGTCACAACCACTTACTCAAGTGGTGACTGGTGAGGGACATGTTTGATATCGTTTCTAGCTGCAGTACCAAATAAACTAGACCCGAAGTTCAGGATTGTATTATTTACCGTCTCTCACAACCACTTACTCAGGTGGTGAGAGACGAGTTCAATGTTGAAACAAAGCTTATGTAGGGTGTTAGGGTGCCTCCGGTTTTGCAAAACATAAAGTAAAAGAAAGTAAAGTGCAAGGAAAAAATACCTAAACTAATGGGCGAGTGGATGGAAAAAATGGAAAGATCGGAACATGGGAATCGATTGGATACTCTGTTACGATTGCTTGAGATATCTAGGGGTTTGGGCTGGTTGCCCACGTCAATCGCCACCCCTATCATTGAAGCAAGCCAAAAACTAACCATGATACAAGGGCTTTCACACTAGTGAATGAAAGTTTTTCTTCAACCCAATTACAGAGTGGAAAAGTAGAAAGTTGTTTCAAGTATTAGATGACAAAGCATCTCGTTCTGCTGCGGAATCGATGGAAAAGCGGTCTAGTACAGGGGTGGAATATAGTGCACTCGCCATTGCCGCAGCAGAAGTTTATGGCTTCAACAGTTGTTATGTGACCCCCATGTTTATTTGTAGTCGCCCACCACGGTAGACCTGTGATCATTAACGACGAACATTTGCAGGAAGAAGTCGTCCACCAGTAACCAAACCGCCTATTGGTTTCTTTTGAAGAAACGATGAAGTTACATTGTTCGCCTTATTAAAAGGTAGTCGTAGATAGCTTGGTTCCTATAGGTCGTGGTCAACGAGAACTTATAATCGGGGACCGAAAAATAGGAAAAATTGATATTGCTATCGATACCATATTAATCCGAAAGCAAATGAACTCAAGGGCCACCTCTGAGAGTGAGACATTGTAAGCAGAAGAGAGAGGTGTTGCATAGGCAAAAATCCCCTAGATACGTTCCCTCGATACTGGCAAAATACGAGGGTTCAAACCTATTCAATCATAGTTCACACGAGGGTGTTTGATTGATGGAATTTTGGAAACTGAGAGCTCCAAACTACGACTATGGCTACTTGCAGAGAAAAAGGGTAAAGTTTGACGTAGGCGTCAATTGTCTGGTTGTGGAACCCCTCTTGGTCGACCCTTCCTCCTATTTGTAGCCATGGGTAGATAACTGTCATGGAAACCTCCTCGGATAACTCGAAAAGGAACTGCTTCCTACTTCCTGCTTCCTCAGAAGATGGCTAACGTGTCCCATGAACGTGGGATGAGTAGCAGTTCATCTCTCAATTAGCTAGGTACCTCTCTTGAAACCGTCCATGTACTTCTTAGTCGTGTCCATGGCCCTTGCCAATGCAGTCAAAATCGGGATTTTGATCATAAAATCATAGGATTTTACTTAGCGATTATGATCCTGATTTTACTATAAAATCAGTGGACCTTAAAATCGGTTGAAATCAGGATTAAAATCGTTAAAATCGTAAAATCGTACCAAAATCGAGATTTTGATCGTATGAGAACAAAATAGGTGGTTTGAGCCAATTTAAAAGAAGCATAACTGTTTTGGCGGAAAGGGCAATGACGGGAATCTTATCAGATGTTTTTCTATTAGAAAAACATTTAAAAAAAAAATTAGGGCTTGGTTAATCCCTTCGCCCCATTTAACTTATTGGTAAAAAAATTGTCCTAATATTGAAAGTATGTAAGAATTAACATCATTATTAACTAATTAATTTGTTAATGAATATATTTATACCAAACGACTAACATTACTTATTTTATTGAAGTTCAATTAGTTTTAGTTTTAAATCATACTTAGTAGACGATGTTGGAATATTTTTTTTGAGTTAAACTACCTAGACATAACATGAAAACAAGAGCCAAACCTGATGTACTCTATCCCTTCATCGTGAATTATTTTGAGTTACGCATTAAATAACAATTAAAATAGTAATTTTGGAACATTAATCTTGAGAATCATCTTCTGTAAAAAAATCTTGAGAATTATCATTTTAAATGTTATGTGTCTTTGTGTTATTAGTGATTTACCTTACGAATATTCTTATATGTTATGTTCTATATGATATTTAAAATCCTACGATTTTACGATTCCAATTTTACCGCAGTTTTCGACTTTAGTTAAATTCCCGATTTTAACTGCTTTGCCCCTTGCCATGACACCACATATGACCTTCTCATGCTCCATGACGCATCTCATGAGATGTGGCATGGACCTTTTAGACTTGGTAAATTTTTTTTTTCTTTGAGATACACTTATCGTGGAATGGCCTCTTCACGAGACCAGGAATTCTTCCCAGTGTCCATGGTCCCTCTCGTGACACGTCATGACCTTCTTGACGAACAAGGCCCTCCTTCCTGCATGCACTTATTAATCTTGTGGTATGGCATGGCATGGCCTCTTACGATAGACCGATGTCTCACATCGAAGCATGTACATGCTCATTATCACTTAGGGCTCATTTGCTTCATGGATTTGAAAAATGAAGGATTTGGCTAAAACCTGGGTTTTATAAAACCAAGGATTTATGATGAAATTGGTTCATTATGGATTCGGACCAAAACCTTGTTTGCTTGTTGGATTTCATGGTGGATTTTGCTGAAATATATTAGTGGGTATGAGATACCATTGACCTTGTTGCCCTTGTTTATAATTATTTGTATATTATTGTTTCCATATAAACAAAGTCGATTAGAATTTCTTCGTACCTCTCCAAGATTTCAAGAGCTCAAAGCTATCATATATGCAAACAAACATGAAATCAATAGAAGATTTGAAATATTGAGCATAAACTAATCTTCAGTTTTAAACAAAGTGCTTCAATAATTGTTAGTTTGTTAACCAATACCCACTTACTCCAAATAGGCAAATACAACTTAGCACACATCATTAAACTAGTTGATGTACCCTACAATCATAGAATTTTCGTCTTTCTTTTTCTCACAAATCTATGCTTGTTAAGTCCAAGCACATTCTACCATCTTCTTCGTGTTTTTCCTTCATGTTTTCCCACTCCTTTCCGGGTCTCTCGGTATCTCTAGTCTAAAGGGTTAGCAAAATTAAAGAGGGCAAATTTGTCATTAATAAAATGAATGGGGATAAAAGAGTAAAGTCCCATCATGGACTTTCCACCCTCACCCAAATCCCACCTCTTAGGGATGGAATTTGCAAGTCCGTGGGGCCCACGAATTTGGACCATTAAAGTCTGCGGGCCCCACAGATTTATCTCTTCTAAAACCTTGAAGCAAACTATGAATTTTGTTCCAAGTCCATGAGATTTGGATTTTGTATACCAAATCCCCGATGAAAACCCTAAAGCAAACAATGCCTTAGGTGTAAACAACAGGGTTTCACAAGAAGCTGGGAAGTGGCCCAGCCGAAATCATGCAACGGGTGGCGGTGGCGCTACACGTAGGGATGGCAACAAAACCCGAACCCACGGGTACCCACCCGACCCAACCCGGTCAACGCGGGTAAAATCCGTGTTGACGGGTTTTGGGTCGGGTTTGGTTTTAAACCCGTTCACTATTTACCGAGTTGGGTTGGGTTTGGGTTTAGGTAAACCCGGCTCATGGGTACCCGTCCACACCCATATAGTTAATTTTCTCGATATATTGATTATTCTAAACAACTAATCTTATTTATGTTTGTGGAGACATGTCTAATTTTTTCTTTCAAATTGTGTAGAATGAAGTTGATGTTATCGAGTGGAGAGTGAAGAAACTTAATTGAAAGGAATAAGCTTTAAATTAATCATATTATTTATGGATAATTTGTGATTTGCTTCAATTTTCTTGAGTTTTCTAGTTTGGTGTTGAACAATTTGTATAGTTAATTTGTGATTTGCTTGAATTTTCTAGAATGGTATTTTATAAATGGATAATTTGTATTGAGAGATTGATATTTGACTTTACTTTTGATAGGAACTTCTTATTGTAAATTTTTTACGACAAAAACCCGTGGGTACCCATGAACCCACGGATACCCAACGGGTTGGGTTGAGTTTGAGTTTTTCAAACCCAGTGGGTTTTACCCCGGATTTTTTTTCACGAATAAACCTATGGGTTTGGGTTAGACAAAACCCGATCCATTGCCATCCCTAGCTACTACACGGGAGGATTTGGAAATCCGATAATTGGGCTGGTTTTAAGTTCCATGCTGTAGTTTGGGCTTTTAAGTTTGCTTTGCTGATTAGAGTGGACCAGCCGAAAACGACCCCTTATATTTTCTGCTCTCCCTTCTTTTCCTGCCTCAGCAGAGCAGTAACTATTCTAGCCACTCGAACACGTATTCTTTCGTGTAAGAACTAACCTTCCTGGGAAATCTTCTACCGAAAAGAGAACTCGCTCGAAAAAACTTGCTGCATAAATTTTTAAGGACTTTGGTCGCCAATGGCATACAGCAAGTCAGAAACGGGCAAAGCACAGAATCATACTGAACTTTCTAAGTCTCCCTTGCCACCACATGACCGTCCAAGAGAAAGAGTTCTGCCTAGGAAAGCACTTTATGTTTGCAGCTGCCTTACAAGTCTATACAGGTACCAGTTTTTCGGATGCTCACCATACAAGTCAAAGCATCCACAAGGCGTGAACTTAGTTAAAAGGAGTCTTCCAACTTCCAAGTAATCACCTCACAGCAGAGACAAACAGTGGAACAGTGGAAACACAGCGACTCACTAGAACAGAAACGCTTACATATTATATTTATCTGCTCGCATAGGGGCTTTGTGAAGAGAATTTGTCTGCTATCATCATCAGTATCCAAACGAGCCCGACGCCAGGTCTGGAGGCCCACCGCTGATGCTTCTCTGGCTTGGATTGGGGCTGAACGACTCTACCCCTTGCTGCCCCATCTTCACTACATCCTCTGGTGACAGTATCTTGATATACCACACGTTGTTTACAAATGCGCTGCAAAAAATAGTTTCCAGAATCAAAATCCTTAAACATTGGATAGCAACACGATCGAATAGATTTGGAGGGCTTCTTTTCAAGGGCCGCTTTTACTTACTCCCACGGACCGTCTCCAAGGAGAAGAACATCATTCTCCTTGTCGACGAATACAAGCTGCCAGCCTGATCTATGAGGGTTTTCCAATTTCCCCTCGATTCCAAACATCTGTGCCAGTTCCTCCCGCAGCTCATGATAGTTGCTGAACCGGGAGATGTCCAATGACCGCCCAACCGACCCGGACTTATAAACCTACGCCAAAAGTACCTACCATCAGTATGAACAGCAACCCACATTTGTACTAGTAAACTCAAATGGACATTGAATAGAGAGAACTTCAACTCCAAGATTCAAACCTTGACAAATGTTGGCCCTCCATTTAGTGACTCAACCGGCCCTGTACCAGGTAAGAAGTCGGAAGAATCTTGTTGACAATAAAGAGAATTCTGAAACCCAGCCTCGCTTAAAGGCATTGATGACACATCAGGATCGCTCAAAGATGCCGTTGCAACTCTAGGTACAGTGGTGGGCAGGAGGAGTCCAGAAGATTCAATGTTCATTCCAAAGTTGTTTGGACTCTGGGCCTCGATGCTACCATTTCCCAGTTTCGGTGCAGAATCTTTGTCAGCTGGATAGAGGTTTGGGTGGGACATTGAACCTGTAAAGGCATTCACTTGTGCCTGTGTGTATTTCGGAACCCAGGGTTCTTGGTTAAGCTGTTCAGTCATAGACGACTGACCAATTCTGGTCAAGTCCAAAAGGTTGCCACTACCTTCAGGACCCAGAGAACCCAACATGTTCTGTATAGTACTTGTAGATCCCAGGAATTTGGTGCTCGGGTCAATTAAGTCTGTCTTGGAGAAGGACGGAGAATGCACACTTGACTGCCCTCTGTGAAGCTGGTCATTTTGAATTTGAAGCGGATCTTGGTAACTAGGCTCTTGCTGCTGGGACTGATTGTCTGGTTGATTGCCGAGCTGCTGTTGCTGTAGGAGATGCTGGGGCAAGCCATCACTTGAGACTGGATTGTGCGCACCGAGAATATTAGGAGAGACTGACTGTTGGTTCGCTTGTTGCTGTTGTAGCTGCAACATAGGGTGGTAGTTATTGCCTGAATGCTGCTGATACTGCTGCATAGGAGGCTGCTGCTGAAACTGCAGGAATTGTTGCCTCATGGGATCTCCATTTCCCGTGCCATTCAAACTTGCTGCCAGCATTGCCTGGTACCACTGATTCTGATCATTCCTAAGCAATGATGGATCCACCCTCTGCTGCATCCAGGGCAACATGTTGACAGGTTGAAAATTCATAGGAGGAATACCATCCCCGGCACCACCTCTCAGCCACATTAGGCTGTTAACATTTTCATCTCTTGAGTCTGCAGGATAAACCTTGCGTCAGAGAAAGAAAAAGCCAAATAACACAACCAGGAACTGGATTTTTAGATTCTGCGTAGCCGAAACGAAAGCAATCAAGTACTTCCCATTTATGTTTTTCATAATTTCAGCTTCACTTTGACCATCAGCAAAGTTCCAGAATCGCAATTGGCAAACTATGTTTATACAACTTATAGGAGCTTAAGCAAGTTCTCCAACAGAAAAGCTGTGTTCAACGGTTCAACCTACTTTTAAGCTGTGAATTCTAAGAAAATTTTCTTCCAGCATTTCCGCAAAAAGCTAAAAGTATCTGAAGTTCAGGCTTCTTCTAATTAAAAATACCAGTCAAATGAGATGAAATGAAAGATACTAGTATCACAAGACTAATTGCATTGGGACTTAATATTTCCAGCACAACTGTAGTTGGCCAATTACAATCCCCACTAGTTACCTGAAAAAATAAGGTAAGGCAAGCTTATGTACTATCTCGATCATACAAGTTCAAAACAAGTGATCCAAAGAATGCACTTGGCTTAAAAACTAGGGTTCTGAGTTAGCAGCTGTTGAGAAGATTGCCAGATGCCAAGGCGGACAAGACTAGACAAGTTCGCACCAAAGGGAAAGTATGCAGAAGGGTTACAACAAGTCATTTTCTCATTACTTTGGGTCTCTCATTTTCCATTTTTATTGGCATTACTATAGTGGGATTTCAAAAAAACGGGCTTCATTTTTTAAGCTTCTCATTACCCGCAGGAGTCCCACTGCCGTTAGCACCCTTTTTAGTACTCCTTGAGCTAATCCCTCATTGTTTTCGCCAGTGGCGTAGCCAGGGTTCGAGTTTAGTGGGGTCCCATATATGAAAAAAAATTATAACATTGTATTCAATTATTAAGTAAATTTTCTTAAAAATATTCAGTCAAGTAGTCATTCATCAATGATCAAACCATTAGTTATTAGATTTATACCTTACATTTTGTGTAACTCATAATTGAAAAGTGACATTTCAATAACTAACTAAAATAAATAGTTCTCAAGCAAAATCTAATACATACAAACGTTTTATAAAACACATTTGATGACAAAGAAATTGTATATTAATAAGAAAAGTTTGATGAACTAAGAGCTTTTTAGATATAGCTAGAGGTTTTTGTATACATATTTAGTATAATCAGAATTTTTTACAATAAGGACTATAAATTTGGGGATTTTCAATGATATATGATCAATATAGTCTAATTTATTTATGTGTTTCATGATACTAGGACAATTAAATTTCATATGAATGGGGTCCTGTATTCTAAATCTACTCAAATTAAGTAAGTATGTACATACATTTAACCATTTTAATTTATCCAAGTGGGGTCCTAGGACCCCACTCCCTTCCACCTCCCTCCGCCACTGGTTTTCGCGCATTAAGCTCAGGAATACGCTTATTTGCTAATATGATGGCCGGTCATAGTTCAGTAAAGATTTTAAGTGGGTCCGCTTGAACTATGCTATGTATGAATGATCTTTTCTATATCATAGGGGAACCTGGTCCTTTACTTATAGTTCTTGCATTAACCGTTTGAAATTATGTGTAGCTATATCACAAGCTCATGTTTCTATGATCTCTATTTGTATTTTACCAAGTGCATAGTCAACTATCATTCACACTAAGAGAAATTGTAGTTCCGCTGCTAATTATACAGCAGTTTCAGTTCTCAAGTAGTCGCAACAGTACAGGAGGTAAAAGAAAACAAACATGAGTAAGAAGAAAGTCGATACCACGTGCCACATAACAACCAAACAGAGGGTTAGTGTCACATGATTACCAGGAAAAGATGAGGATCCTGGATGCCAAGGTCGTTTCAATCTGAAGGGGAATAGGGATGGATACATTGGGAAAGTGGTCAAAGGCTCTATTTCCCATAATGACACCCTAGGCTGCCTTTCACCTGCTGTTGACTCATCCCAACCAACCTGAATGTAGAGGCAAATGACAAAGGTAAACCAAGCTGAACTGCCGAAGTCAGGAATAAAAAGAGTTGCATCCATGAATTTGCTGCTTCAGAAAAGAGTAACAGTTTCATTGTTTATAGTACATTCTACAAGTTCCAGAAACCTAATTCAGTCTCTCATTGAAAAGCATATAACTAATCATCAAGTAACCTTACACCTGTCTGGAATTTATTATAATTACTGGTTTACAATTCGAAAGCACACTATGATTAGGTTTAGAACACCAAACATCATGTCATCCTTTGGATCAAACTTAACAAGAGAACATCAAGTGAGCACATGCAAAATATTCTACTACATACTGGGTTTTTCCAGACATAATGCTGAGACCACGCAACAAACCACTTCACAAACTTTTCTCAAATGTAATTTTCTTAAGCAAACTTCGAGCATTTATGGAGTATTTCATGGAAATGCAATACAGGAGAGTTCACAGAGATGAAAGATACACAAAAATGCTTTACTCAAGGTATAGGTTTCATCCCTGCTCTCCCAGTGGCCAAACAGAATGAGAAACAGCACAAAATGGGCAACTCCAAATCCCTTAAGATCAGTACCCTTGTCCCTAACACTCATAAGCTAGTTAAATAGCAAAAAGCAAATCATACGAAGCAATATATAGGCCAGTTGCAATCTAGAGAAAGAATCTAATAGTGAGAATATGAAAGGCACTGGAACAATTCTAATACAAATTATGTCCAATTACCTTCACAGATCGCCAATGAGAGTTAGGCCAACGAACAGGGTCCAGATCGCTTATGCCTGTTATGGTTCCCATGTACCTAACAAATAGACCTCTTAAGGTGAGACGATAATTGTTCCTATGCATTCAATGCAACAAAACAAGTCCTGTAGTGGCGGCAACATAGACCCACATATAACTGCTCCTTAGAAATCATTATGCAGCTAAGGGAGAGTAAAACAAAATTCTCCTGACACATTCTTTTCAGTAAACTCAGAAGCAAATAAGGAACAGGTCTGACTGAAATCTCATTATCAGATGCAGTTCAAGTTGCAAGCCTAATCTAACAGTGGAAGGACACATTAAATTCACATAAATAATTGTAGCATGAAAAGTGCCCATCTCATGAGCATAATTGAACTTCTTTATATTAACTTTCCATATTTATCAATATGCTCGAGTGAATAAATGAAAATATCCTGATCTTGCACTATGCAAAGCAATACTCATTCTCAGAACAAAACACTAAACTACACTCTGGAAATAAACAATCAATTTCCACAATACCTACGGACACTTGATTCTTCAGTCTCAAAAAGCATCCGAAACCGCATCCCAACAGAAACACGTGTGTGATAGACAGCTTTCACATATTTGGAAAGGGGTATTACAAACTCACATGGACTAGCCCTGCATCAAGTAGACATATTAGATAGAAATACAAGTTAACTGAAAGAAGAAAGAAAAAGCAGGTTCAAGACCTTGGGTTGTAGAAAACTGTAAAACAGCTATTAGTTGCTGCAGCATGAGCTGCGGCAGCAAGAAGTCCAATATGCATGCTATCACTGGAAAGCACTGATGAAGGCATCACAGTTTGTGGCCGAGTAGCCCGACGAATTCCAAGAAGAAGCTGATTTTTCTCGTTCCTAATGACATTGAATAAGTTAGATATAGGCCCACCCTCCATCTGATAAGAATTGGGATGTCCGAATAGATAGAGCACACTGATATTATCAAAAGGACTAAAATTAACTTTCGAAAATTGGACTTCTGTACAGGGATACCAGATAAAGAGCACCGAGTCCCCTGCCACAAGTCTTTTTGCACTGACGAACACGCTCCACCCTGTTGTAAGTAGATGACGTTTTGGCTGTCCTGGAATGTGCGCAGCAAGAAATGCAACCTTTAACCAGAGTTAACACAGTACACCATTTGGAAACACCATCCTCCATGGAAAATACACTATAATACGATACATCACTCGGAATGCAACACTTGCCAAAATTATCTATTTACAAGTACGACAATTTAAAGCAACTGCTTTAATGCTATGCTACTCAGGGTTCTCTAACTAATAGACAACAGACCAAGAAGTTAAATGAATGTACACTTTCCCTCTAGAAAGAAGTCCACATTCAAATAAGCATAAAACAAGAGGATTCATCTAAGAAACCCCTGTCCTGTTAGATATCCCACAGAAGACTTGATTGGTTTTGTTGGCTATTCACACAATATCACGAGTAAGCAGACAACAAAATAAAATAACAATAGAATGAATCACTACAGGTCTAAATCCTGGCGGATTCCACTAAAATTTCACAATTTCAATTATTATGCCAGACAGTCCTTCCATTGAAGGTAATATCCTATATTCCTAGGCATGGTGTCAATGAAATGCATATTGATAGAGGTGTGTCCCCATAGCCTAATAATAAACCAAAGATGAAGTCGGTCGCTAAGTATTATGCCAGACAGCCCTTCCATTGAAGGTAATATCCTAGATTCCTAGGCATGATGTCAATGAAATGCATATTGATAGAGGCGAGTCCAATAACTAATAATAAACCAAAGATGAAGTCAGTCGATAATACATAAGAAACTTCTTACTCTATGACACATCTACTTTGCTAGCATGATTGAAAAAGTACACCAGAGCTTCAACAGGACAAGCAACAATAAGAGACTGCCTTATCATGCAAAACTAGTTAAACAAGTCTAATTTTAGTTCTAGCATCAGCAATGGTACATCATATTGATAACATTTCCACGATGGCATTAGAAATTTAGGGAGCCCCTCAGAATCGTAGAAGATCAAATCCTTGTGAACTAAATTAATGGCACTACCGCAGTATTCTTTTGTTAACTCCCATAAAAACAATAGAACATTAAGCCCAAAGCCCAGAGGACAAGCACTAATACTGATAACACAAATGGAGTTGAGCAAAACACAAATGCTTAACCAGGAACTTTCAACAGATCAAGTCAAAAGCAAAACATCTTCGAATGGGCAGCAACTGCCACAGGTGACAAGTAGAGTCTTAGAGGAAAGGTTCCCAGGGCAATGACAGAGCTCATCACTAATTCCATCTATAGGTTACAGGTGACAAGTACAGACTTAGAGCAAAGGTTCCCATGGCAGTGACAGAGCTCATCACTAATTCCATCTATAGGTTCTGAAATACAACAGCCCAGACCAACTTTTATCAGACAATACAATGCCCAGACTATGCAGCTACAACAGAAAACATGGCAGATTTTGATAGAACATAGTTTGTGGCCATATCGTAACTTTTTCCTCCCTGGACACTGATGAAGATCCCGGTAAATGTTCTAATGAAGACAGGAATAAAACAATTATAGGTGATCAATGCTATCACACCTCTATAACTGCTGTGATTGCAGAAAGAACTTCCTCGTTCATGTTATAAATTCAAGTGTTTGCTGATTTATGAGATTTCCACAAATAGAGTAAGCACTAAGCATGGCATTATACATATTGAGACTTGAGCTTTGCATCAGAATACAGGCAATCAACGTAGACAAAAATACCAACCTCGAAAGATATGCCTGAATTTCCATTCTACATCATGAAGATCCCTTGCAATGAGCTCTTGAGCTGGCGGCTGTTGTGAGAAATCCTGCACAGCAAAATGATTGGCACAAGAAATCAGGAAAAGAATAACTGCATCAAGTTTAAATGTGTCAGAGCATAATAAAGATGCTACCAGTGGTGGGAAGACTTTCTCGGCAGCACGTCGAGGGACAGAGAATCCACCATGTGTACTAGTATCACTAGCTGTCAATGTCTTACAGAAATAATTGGTAGGCTGCTTACTAGGCATACCCAACTCCATGGGAAGAAAAGTATCCTTCTGTTCTTCCTGTGGATTCAATGATGACAGATATGAAAGGGCACTCAGACTAACATAAGAATGCACTAGCAATCTGCAATTGAACTTCAAAGAAACGTTATGTTGAGAAACAAAGATGCCACATTACCGGAGTCAAAGGCTGCAATGTCATCTGGGCATACACTTCATCTGTTTCCACATCTGCCTAAATATTCGCGCAAAGGTCCATCACTTAGCAATACAATCTTTCGTGAGATAATAAAGAGGGAGTCACCATAATACTTGCAGACAGTATGAGCGCGGAAAACTCAAAGTGGAGGAGTACAACAATCCTAACTTAAACTGGTTCCAGCTAAATTTATGGGTAAGATGAAAGAACCAGTAGAACTTCACACGAAAAAGAAGGGATATAGCACTCACATGCATGGTAACATTGTGCAGCTGGCATATCAACTGTGCAGGCAGGCTAGGATAATTTGGAATGTGCCCATCAACTTCCTTGTTAGTAGTGGCAACCACCTGCAATCCATGTAGTGCAACTAGTTAGTCCAAACTGTTCCTTTCAAATTCTTTTATTCTCAGAACAAACGGCATGAACTAGGGGATAGAAGAAAGAAGGACCTGCTCACTGTGTCCCTGAGGAAAGTAGACCACACGGCTTCCCACTGTGGGTAGGGACACAAGTGGTCCAGCGCAGGCATGCCACAGCTCTGAATTCAAACATTTCTTCTCTCCTGGCATCATTATATCCACAATGGAATGAAGAACCAGTATTGGAGGGTATGACGCAGAGAACGAAAATGACAGAGCCGAATTTGATCACTTTAAAATTCTCTAATCATCACACCGGAACCTCAAAAATCGGCATAAATGGCAAGCCAGGACAAAGAAACCTCATACGGGAAAACAAAGATCATTGGGAAATTAATTATTAACCCTCTAGGGAAAAAAAAAATGAAAATAAAGAAGATACCTTCTTGACCCTGCTGACTCAACCCTGACGTTGAAAGCTTCATCTTCCACTTTCCCGGCTCCTAGTTTTTTTTTTTCTGTTTTCTTTATTTTTATCCTTGCCCTTTTTTGGCCCGGGCTTCCTTGATATTCACTTAAAAATTGACCAGAAAGAAGAAAAGATTCGGAAAAAAAAAATCGCTAATCAATTAAATGAAACCATCCTCCCTAAGAGCTGGGATCCGCATTACCTCAATCACCTTCCAATGCAAGCAGCACATAGTCTTCTCACTCAAACCCTCACGCCACCACAAACAACCAACTCAAATTTCTCTTTCTCACTTTCCCAAAATCGCCTCCAGTTCCGTACTGCAGAAATTCCCAATTCGAAAACCCTAACTCCCTTACGCTTGCAGCAACCAGGGGGGGAAAATGCCGAGAAAAAAAAAAGGAAATGGAGAAAGCTAGGGAATCAAACCAAGCCCAAATCCATGGCGCGACTCCACTTCCCACCTAGTCAGGAACAAACTTTGACCATTGCAGCGAAACGCACTGAAGCAAATTCACGGGGAGCAGCAATCAAGTGAGAAGAGAGCTAGTGAAAAAAGAGTAGCTAGCCACAAAAGCTACACGCCGTTCGAGATCACCATGAGAGAAGGCAGAAGTAGCCAAGCCAAAGGCAGCGAGATGGAAGAAGAAGAAGAAGGAGCGGTGAAAACTAGAGTGAAAAAAAAAAAAGGAAAGGAGTGGGGGAAAAAAAGGAAAGCTATTTCCCCCTTTTTCACCCGCTTGCTTCACTTCTCCCTCTTGTCTGTTTCAGTGAGTCCGCGAGGAGAGAGCAGAGCAGAGCAGAGCAGAGCTATCACTTTCTCGATTGAGAATCGAGCTCGGTGGCTCAGGGAGCTGTGGACTCAGTTGCAGTAGAGAGAGACGGAGCCTTTTTATTATTAATAATTTTTTTTTTTGCCTTGCCCAGCAGATATAATAATAAGGAGAGCCGACCAGAGCTGGACCGAGGTCTAGAGAGAGAAAGTTAGGAGGGGAGGAAAGTGGAGATCTGGACCGTTGAGGGGATCCGTACTGGGAGGCGCCGAGCCGTTGATTTGGGAGGAATGATATGACACCAGGCATGTGCCACCATGCCTCAGTGGTCGCTGTCAGGTTGTACGGATTATGTAAAATATTATTATATTAATATTATCTCTTGAAAAATATTTGGACATGGGTTTTTTTTTTTCTTTTTTCCGCTCCCAGTCCAATTCCAATGTCGGGTTAGGACTTAAGGAGAGCGCTGACGCTGAGTAGAGCATGATTCTTTTGTTTTCTCCCTTGTCTTAATTAATTTTTCCAATTTTTGTATCAGATTAATATTTCCATTTTTGGGGCTTAATGAAAACGTTTCTTCCTAATAATTAAAAAATAAAATGGTTTTTGTTTCTGATTATCGCACGCTCTGTCAGCTCTAATGAAAACCCTCTCTCCTAGATTTGGTCGTATTTGGTCAATTGAAAAACTAAATAAAACAAGTGATTTATACTAATGGTCGTTTGGTTTTGTTAATAATTAAATTATAATGTATTTTATCAATGCATGCATTGTAATATACATGTAATTAAGAAAAATGATGTAATATACTTTGCATTGTTTGATTTTGGTGATAGTTATTTTAGTATTCAACAAGTTATATTACTTTTTGTGGGAAATATCACTTTTGTCCTTGTTTTTATTTAGAAATATGTATAAAACTAGGGGTATAATTGTAACAAAAAAAGGAATCTAACAATCTACGTAAAACTATCTCAACAATCTCAAATTTTAATAGAGATATTACTATCACTCATTTCGAGTGATAGTTTATATCACATCAAGCAAACAATGCATGTATTGTTTGTGCAGAAAATTCAAAAAAACAATGCATTGTAGACAATGCGTGTATTGTAATTATCCCAGCCAAACAATCACCAAAATCAAACGACCCCTAAGTTCATGTGAGTTATATGAACCATCAAATTCGAATTATAAGTCACTCTCGAGGATAGCTAGAATTGACTCAAAATAAGACATTTGAGTAAAATTGATAGATTGTAATTTCCTATTCCAGTGGATTTAAATTGATTACTATTGATGGTTGTGGATTCTCTCACTCCCTACCATTTTAAATGATAGGTGGGGAAAGTAAGAACTTTAGATAAAAAAATGGTAACTTGGGTATAGAACCACAACGAGGGAAAACCAACTCCAAAGTCAAAGGCACTCATCTTTATTCTCTGCTCCTCAGGTATCTAGCTAGATGATTTGTCTTCCTCCTCTATGAAAAGTTCCAAAGATCTTCCCTGATGGTGAAAAGTCACATTATCTATTTGAAAGTATCTCTGGAAAGCTTGATGAAGTCCTATCAATCTATCATGAAGTTATTACACAGCTTGGGCATCTCCTGCTACTAAGGGAGTTAAGGTTGTCTAATGCCCCTGCATATGAGACAACTAGAAAGCTTACATCCCCTATAAGATGTATGCTAATAATGCAAAAGCATCCTACTAATTACTGGAGGAGGTTTGGAGCCCCTCAAAACAGATGAAGCATTCAATACAGGCGAGAACTCTGCATCAACCATAATGGCTAGTCAAATCTCACCTACAACTACGTTAAATGTTGGCTCTGAAGAAGGGAAGTTCACTACCAGATCTATAAGAGCATACTCAAAACAATAACCACCAGTATTTCTACCTTGGTGTTGCAATCTTAACTTCTCCAGCAACTGAAATCATCTTTCCAAAACAAGTATGAACAACAATATGAGTATTAATGATCTGATAAACCAGGCTGGAGAGTGGGATCTTGAGATGGTACTAGATGAAGAAAGAGCCACGTGACACAATACTTTGGTGGTGAACATATTATTTGATCGACAAATCAGCCTACGTGCAATGAGGGGTATGATAAGATCATCTTGAGTTGACAACTTCAAGCCAAGACTTCAAGGGATGCCCAAAATCCATCCTTTGGAGTACAACATCTTCGCCATCGACTTTAAAGAGAAGATAGAGATGGAGGTCATATAGGAGGAGCGCCCATATCCAATTTCTGGTACTCTTATGCAGATTAACAGGCTGACTGGCTTAAAAATGCAAGAGACATATCCTTCAAGATAGTAATTTTATGGATTCAGATACACAATCTTTCATAAGCCTATCGCACTGAGGGAAATATCACTAGGGTGTGCAGAATGTTCCATAAGGTCACTAACATCGACAGAGCTTCTCTTTAGTCTCATATCTATAGTAAGTTTGTGGGAATTTTTGTCAAAGGCGACATCTACAAACCAATTTCAAACGGGTTCTACATATGCCTCCAGCAAAAGAGAACATGGATTGAGATTAAATATGAAAAAATCTACTCACTATGCTACTATTATGGAAGGATTGAACATACCAGAATTGATTGTGAGCGGAGAAAGAAGCAGGAAGAAGAGAGGTTGTCTCGTCCTCTGACCTAAAGATGGGGTCCTTGGACGAGGGCTAGTTCGCCACCTTTCTCACCACGAACAAACCAACAGGAGGAGGTGGAGGCGATTCTCGGCAGAGATGCGACGTCGACCTCACACTCCCCTGCGGGACAGTCAAACCCGTCGCCGGTGAGTACTATTGCCAAAGATTCCCAACCCCTAAACCAGTTGACCCTACCTTCATTAATTCGCTCGCCTACCTTGTTCCAGTCGCCAATTTCAAGCTACGGTCAGAACTTCCCGTTGCTAGAGACAATTTCCCTTTCCCAATTTTTTCTCTCTCCCCTAAGATTTTCTATGCGTTTGGTCATAATCAAGAGGGAAGTTCTTCCACTCAGCTAGGATCGAATGTCGCTAGAAACCTATTTGGAGTCATCTCTCCTTCCAAATTGTCGCCTACCTTCCCTAACTTTTCATAGCCACCCTAATCAAACTTCTGGGCTTTTCAACCCTAACCCTAGCCCATTTACCATCCCAGCGCACTCAAACTACACTGTAAACCAAAATTACTTTCAAGCTGGCCCAAGCTCAGCTCTCATCCCAAGCAGAGTCATAACACGAGGCCACCATCCTAAGGCACGAACCATTAGCCCCTGCACTCAAAAAATAAAAGGAAGACTGAATCAATACTGGATGTTTTGATGGAGAACAGGGGACTCCCTACTCTGGCGCGGGTGAAGAGGATACAGGGAAAGCAAGGTCGACTGATGATACAGAGTTCCCCCCACAATTGTAACCCAATCTTTCTACGGTTATGGTGGCCGACCCCAAGCCACTGGGTGGCTCATGAATGCTCTGGTTTGGAACTATAGAGGCTTCGGGCAGAGCCCTATACAGTTGAGGAAGATGGTGAACGAATTCCGACCATCATTTATGTTTCTGTCCGAGACTAAGAAGAAAGATTCATATATGGAAACAAGAGACAACATATGACGTTTGCTCAGAAGTTCTATGTCAATCCAGTGGAGAGACCTGGTGGTCTTGCATTATGGTGGATTGCTAATTTACGTACGGGATTGGGTATCCGTCTCATTTGAAACGGGTACCCGGTCCCATTTGGAGAGGAAACTCCATCCCATGTCACAAACCCGTATGTCTTAACGGGTACCTACGGATAACCCATAAAGTTGGGTGGTTTTCATTATTTTGGCTTTTTCTTCGGTTCCTTTTTACTGGATCCGAAAAATTCCACTCAACTCGGAGACTCATCTAGTGGAGACTCCGATCCCGGCGATCGCTGACTAGTTTTGTGAGAACACAACGCCAGGGCCTTACTTCAAGGCTCAAGAGATGATGATGATGATGATGATCTCGTAGCTGAAGACTTACATAGCTGCTGGCGAATCAGCTCCTGGTATGCGTGAGAGGTTGGAGGGAGATGACATTGAAGTAGATGAGGAACTAAAGAAGTTGCTTGATATGGTAGAGGCAACATGAGTTTGAAGAAATCTTGAAAGTTGATTGTGTGAACTGTTTTTGTTCTTTCTATTTTCTGGGAATTTCCCACTACGTTATTGTAACTTGAGAAGCTCCAGTGAAGTGGAAAAAGAATGCCCAATTAATGAAGACACAAGAGAAATATTTACAACCATGACCAACGTGCAAAGTTGCTAATGTTCTAGATCGGGAATAAAATATTTGGTGCATCATGCAACTAGCAAAGTTGGGCTCAAATAATTTGGGTGGGCGGGTAGTGTGGGTACCCATAATATCCAAATGGGTATTAATTGGTAACCCGTGGGTACCCATTATAGAATTTCTTAATTTCATGTCTCATCGTGTAAAAAAATTACGGGTATTTGCGTACCCGTAATCCTAAAAAAAGGGAAGGGTAATACTCGTTTTCCGTTGCCCACTCCTGATTTTATTGGTGCTTTTGTCGATGTAAATGGGGGTTCATCACTTTTGGCCATGCCCCTTCTGATCCTGCTAGGAGGACAAAATTTTGGGATCAACAGGCTTAGGAGTAGTACTAATGACAAATGGGTGGTTATTGGCGATATGAATGCCATTTTGTTTTCCGATGAAAAAGTAGGAGGTAGCTCTCTTAGGAACGATTCATTTATCCCTTTCAAGTCTTTTGTAGCTGAGAACTTATTACTGAATATTGGCTTTAAGGGTTACCCATACACTTGGAAGAGCAACCAAGAGTGTCCAGGGCGTATTAAGGAAAGGCTCGATCGAGGCTTATATTCACCATCCTGGTTCTAGTTATACATCAGTGTCATTATATTCAATGGATTACCTCTTGACACATGATCACATCCCTTTAAGATTTGAGTTTGAAGGAAGTCGACGCAAAGCTAAAGTCTGTTCCGATTTGATGCCTGCATGATGCAATAGAGGAATGCAATGATATTATTATTCGAATATGGGATGATGGAGCAAAATGTCAAGAAAGAGTAGCTAAGTGTGAGAAAGAGCTGACGAGTTGGGCAAAACAAATTTTTGAAGAACAAAATAAAAGGTCCAAGGATATTGAAAGAAGATTGGATGATATTTTTAAGTTGGACAAAACTAAAAGCATTGCAATTGAAGAGAAAGAGCTAATGAATGAACTCGCTTCCATTTGGGAAGACGATTAGCTTTTATGGAGTCAAAGATCAAGATTTAACTGACTTAGGGAAGGCGACCAAAACACTAAATTCTTTCACGCTTCTACTATGCATTGAAAGTTGAGAAACAAGATTACCATGCTAAAAGATGATGATGGTAATGATATTACAAAGCCGAATGACATTACCAATCTTGTTACGAGCTTCTACCAGTCCTTATTCACAAAGACCAATAGCATTGACAACTCAGCCTTAGATGGTTTCCCCCAACTTGTGTCGGATGCCATGAATGAAGAGTTATGTAGTGACCCTTCCATTGAAGAAATTGAAAGTGTTGTCTTTGATCCCGGGCCTACGAAATTCCCTAGTCCTTATGGTTTCAAGGGAATTTTCTTCTGGAAGTATTGGAACAAAGCTAGTCCTGATTTCTGCAAAGAAGTGTCGGAGTTCTTTCAAACGGTTGTAATGCCTAAATGATGGAATGACACAAACATAGCTCTCATTCCGAAGGTCCAAGATCCGGGAAGGATCTCTCAATTCAGGCCTATTAGTTTCTGTAATTTCATATACAAGATTATTTCCAAAATCATGTCTAGCATAATGAAGAAATGGTTGTATGGTTTGGTGTATGAGATGCAAACGGGCCTTCATCGTTGGAAGACTCATTCAAGATAATGTGATTATTTTCCACGAGGTGCTTCACCATTTTAAGAACCGACAATTTGGGGATTGGGTCATGATGATCAAATTGGATATGCGTAAAGCGTATGATCTTGTGGGCTGAGATTGCTTGGAACAATAATGAAGGCCTATGGTTTTTCGGACAAGTGGAGAGGATGGGTGAATGCTTGCATTAGGACAATCAACTTCTCCGTTCTTCTTAGGGGTGGTAAATGGTTAGTCGGTTATTGGTCTTCTTCTCTAAACATTATTAAAAGGGCTAAATGCCTAATCGGGTTGAGGAATGCAATATACTCGACCGAAGGGAGAGGAATGGTTCCCCCAGGTGGTTCATCAATCCTCCTTCAAGCTAGGGGATGGCTGGTTGGGAAGGTCTCTTTGGGACGAAATGGGCCAATAAGAATAACGTCCTTTGAGAGTTCGAGATGTAGGAGCGAGTCTTCGACTTTCGGTTCTGAGGATCTAATTTCCTGATGCCGTTGGGTACGGGTTTGGGTACCAGTGACTCAAGTCTTTCGCGAATAGATTATTGAAGAACTTTTCCTAACTGAGACCAATCTTTGTTCTCACCTATCTATGAACGAGGAGAATATACGAGGATACGCGGGCAACTTCCACGAAAGACCGGCAGCAGCCTATTCTTAATAAGAACCTATTCTTCTTACTTACTCCTCAAAAAAAAAAGCCAATCAGGTGAGAAAGAAGTGTGCGTCGATAGGTCACCGATCCAGGTAACCATAAAGAAAGAACCGCCGCCCGACTGAACTGAAAGGAGTATATCGAGGCTAGAGCTTGGTGCGCTAATAGGGGTGGATTCTCCCCCGGTTTTAGCATTCCATGCCATCCACAGTGCAAGGTAACTAGTTAGTGCGGCGTAACGAGTCTTATTAGTGTGGGTAACAACTATTTATTGGAAGTTAGCTACTTACTTAGAGAAAGAAGTTCCTTCCCTTACTATATATTACACACAGGCTTCCTCTATCCCTTCGAGCGGGGTAACGAACGCTACGCCCCTAACGACTCTTTTCTATACTATTCTGTAACATGTAATAGCTATCCCTCTATCCTAAAATGGCTAGTTTAGCATTGCTCGCTACGCCCCTTAGGTGCCTAAGCCTCCTGATCCTACTCCTACTCTTGCGCTAAGTCTTTGTCTCAATGACTGCTAAATCTCTTCCTTGGCTTAGTATAACTCCTCAAGAGATTTCTATACATTCCGCTAGCTCTTCTTTAACAGAAGCTATAGACTGCCCCATGTTCTGAATATTATGACGAATTTATATCCTGGTCCTGTCTTTGACAGAATTCCATCCTGCTTCGAGTTCACCGGTGATGTCCGGAGCAAGATCTATTTATTTGGGTAAGAAGGGGAAAGATAAGATTTCCTTCTTGGTTGGTTACATGCAGCCCCCGATGCTAATCCTTTTTCCGCTTCAACCTTGCATCCGCTTGCAACCAATAGGCTCTTTGACTGGAGCCAGGACCCTAAGCCTAAGGGCTGCACCACAAGTAGGACTTGATTCAATCAACTGTAGCGGTATCAATACTCCATCCCATGGCCCTTCCTTCTACGGCCGATCTAGGGTTGACTGGACCTAGCATAGCAGTTCGATAAGGTAGATCATAGAGAGGTAAGCTCCGTTTTAACCAGCAAGATAACATAACAAGCGAGAGACCCCCATTAAAAAGGTTTGGCGATTACCCACCGTCATTTAAAGGGAAATGGCGCTAGTTTACAAAGCAATCTAATAGGGGAAACTTCTTATACGCCTGTTTGATATAAGGGCTTGTTTGCGACTAGCAGTAGCTGGCAACGGTCTTTGACACATCTATTAGCTGAAGAGTAAGGCTGGTCTGTTTCCTCTCGTACCATGCTTGTTGAAAGCTCCTTGCCTGTAAACAGAATAATATAAGACATGATCAATAGCTCTTACAGAAGGCAATGTTCATTGACGAGGAATCAGCTAGAGAATCAGCAGTTACTCTTCTTACTGTTCTCGAATCCCCAGCTATTGACTCAGCTGCTATTGAATCCAAGCCGGTTAGAATGGACCCTTTTGAATGGGAAGAGGAAAGGAGATAGAGCCACGAAGAAAAGAAAACCTTCATAAACACGAGATGAGACAAAAAGAAAGAGAGATCGATTCATTAGGCCTTCTAGAGATCGAGATGTGAGAAAGAGTCACTGACTTAGGGTATCAAAAAAAGATAGTACAGACAAAACCATTAGAGCTAAGTCCGGATAAAAGGAAGAAGACGGCGCGTCAGAATCAGTTCTTGGAGGAAGACTCGCTCTTGTCTCTTTCCCGGCAATGTCAGATCAGGAAGAGCCGGCTTTACTTTATTATTGTCTTTCCTTTATTCTATGCTCTTTAGTGAGAAGAATAGATAGATAGAAAATGGGCTACTTTCTTCCTTCGAGTTTGATCCCCGTACTGTTCCTATTCACTCTTCCTAAGGCCTATGAGAAGAGATTTTTTCTATTCACGTACAACTTTCCTTCTTGTCCATGCGCTATGAGACAGATTCACAGTAAGCAAGCTCTTGCTTATCCCCCCTTGACATCTCTTCATGCTTGGCACACTAAGAGAGAAAGACAGGATGTCGATTTCTTTTCTTCCAGCTTCAAAGCCCAAAAAAGTCGTCTTTTGTGGCATTGATGTCTGATTGCCTATTGATGGACTTTCTCGAGCCTTTTGGTGTATCTTTTTTGGTAGGTTTTTACTAGAAGAGGGAGTGTCGAGTCACATAAGAAGCGATTATTATTGTTGAGGGTGTATCGGCTCTTAGTGTGAAAGGCTTTGGAAAAATCTTTTGCTCTAACTCGGATAAGGTTCTTAAAGTAGCAGCTGATGATCTCTTGTTCACTGTACGTACTGAAAAGAACAACACAAAGCCGTAGCCAAATAGATCTTGCTTGAAGAAAGGAGCATAGTTAGAAAAGAAAGGCAGAAAGACTCCTTTCATCACCCATCTTGGCCATATGTTTCTCTGAGCCGCGAAAGCTCTCTCTTCTTTCTCTTACTTAATTACTAGTTTGTTGTAATAAGAAAGGTGTTGCTATTCAACGATGGCGCAAATCTTCTAATCCAGAAAAACTCACTTAAAACTTTCTCCTTCACACCACCTGACTAGTTCTCAATAAAGACCAAGGCAAAGCCCCTTATTTCGACTTCAACGAATTCTAAGGGAAGTGCTTATTCAATTGACCATGAGGCTCTACCCTTCCTTTCCTTACCGAATTCATTAACAGCGAAAGAGTCTCGCGCCAGGAGCGCTGCTGTAAGCAGTTAAGAGAGAGCGCCTTACTAAATAGGGGCACTTAGCTCTCCCACAGAGGTAAGTGAAAAGCTTGTAAGTTCTGATTTAAGCTATGGGCGGCGATATAGAGGAATGAGGTGGTCGTACCGCTTCTGGGACCACAATATGCACCACCAGGGGCTGTTTTTCGATAAAAGATTGATAACCCAACAAAGTACTGCTTTTCTTCTGTGATATTTCCTTCTTCGTTTGTTTTGGGTCGCTCCATTACTCACTCCGCTATAAGAATTGAGTAAGCCGATCTCGACTTCTCATAGACTGAATTGTCAGAATCTGCTCGCAAACAAACTTGCTTCTTGCCCATGTACTCGTAAGGTATCCCTAAATCTTTAGCCTCTTCTTGATCAGGGTTTCCCCCTTCCTTTAGTATTTATAATAAATAGAAGCAGATATAGTGAACCGAAGGCCTTTTGACTGTTATAGTTTCTCTCTTGGACTCTTCTCACGAATTGGATTCGAACCACCACAACCAAGAAGGCCCTACTTGACCAAGCAAATAGTAGATCGTGAGTTATTAGGAACACACACACCTCTATTAGGGGATCGGCTCGAACGCTGAACTTACCACTTTGAGCCCCCGATAGAAGGCTTTCCTAACAAAAGATGTCTCTCCAAAAGTCTGAAACCTAAACCTCCGAATCCGAATAATGTGCCGTGCTGATCCTCTAAGAAAAGTTAAGTTCTGCAGAGTCACAAAGATCTTGATCCCCAAAAAGACTAAGGTGGTTCCAAGGCGAGGGAGAGTCCCTGATGTGCCCTGTACCTGGTCCTTGCTATCTCTTCTACGGCTTTCCGCCTCCTCTTCAGAAGCGACATCCTTTTGGTGACTTTATGGGCTAAATCGAATGAACGAAACCAAAGAGTAAGATTCGGGAAATCGGTAAACTAACCTACGGGAGTCTTCAAATCCGGTGGAACCGAAAGAACGCGAAGAAGGATGGAATTTGCTTAGTGTGAAAGGCTTTGGAACTTGCTTGTTCTTTCGCGTCAGCCCTTGCTTGTTCGGGGTAGGGGATTCTTTCCACTCATCAACAGAATCGGGATCTGCTCCGCTACATCTACTTAACGGCTTTTTTTTTCGTACTTTCGAACGGCTCTTGAAAGTCCCATAGCTTAGGGGTTCACTCCTGCTATTGGTTCAACCCTCAATCTTGGTAGTCGAATAGTGAAATACTAAGGTTAGAATGAGACTAAGATCAGGGAGAGGATGGAACGAAGTCACTCGACCGATAGTTTTATTATATGTGAGCCCGAAGGTTTATTATATGTTCGATCGTAGGGAGAAGGGCGAAGGAACGAATTTGCTCGCATTTTAATTAGAACAAGAAGGAGAGGAAGGGAATTTATGAGCCCGAATGTTTATCATATGTTCAACTAAAGGGAGAGGGGAGAAAAAGAAGAAGAGCACAGAGAGGAGGAACTATCGCCCTAGACAATCTTTCTACGATGCTTTTGGGCGACCTCCAGCTTCATTAGTTGGGTGCAGCTCCCCATGGAGGTCGAAGGTTGATTGCGTCCCAGGAGTTCGACGACTACCGGAGCCCTCTATAAACTATGACCAGGTCTGGATTTAGGCCCTGGAAAAGTCCAAGCCTCGTGAGGATCTCACGAATGGGCTTGGACGAATACCCGAAAACTCCTGATCGCCCTGAGCAGAGTACTCTCAGGTCTTAGCCTCTTTTCTCAGTTTCCGAATGACACGACTGGTCCTTAAAGGTAAGGCACTTTCATGAAGAATTTGATGGTCTATCCTCGATCCTTCTTTCCTTATTCGGAGGGTTGGTTAGCTTTCTCATCCAGCTTGAGATTGGCTAGATGGGCTTTTGCTTTTTTTATTCGGAGTTCTTTCCGTCTAGTCTGGTTTGCTTCTTTGCGTTCACTCGTGGAGTTCTAGTTAGGTAAATTCTTTGACCCTGGTCAGTAGACTGGCCTTTCCTCGGCGGTTGGATCCGTGAGTTCAATCAAATCGGATTTGGTATCGTAGTTCAGAGAAATGGCTGCTTTTAGGTATGATAAGTGACCCCCCTCTTTCTTAAGTCATTGAGAGAGGGGTTAGCTCCGTAGATGTTTCAGGAATAATGGCTACCAATGACTTTCATTTGGTTAGAAGTCTATCATACTGTATCGAAAAGAATGCATGTTCATCCAGGCATTGAGAAAGAGGTCAATCATCTCCTTTTAAGTTGGAGGCGGAGCCACCTGAGCTGGCAAAGTCCTCCACCTCTGGGCATACCCCCGTTAAGGTCTCGTTTCTCTTCATCTCCATACTCTCAAGTTGAGACCTGGTGGGCACCACGTCCTGGTTAGACTTGTATTCTTTCATGAAGGAGTATGCCAAGTCGTTCCGCTTCCTCAACTTCGAGTGCTCAAAGGAGGTGTACCATCGCAACACAGGCCCAGTTAAGCTATTCTAGAAGCTAAACACCAACAGCTGATCATTTCTTATGTGGGTCGCCATCTTACTACAAAACATCATTAAGTGGTTCATGGGGCCCCGTGTGCCATCATATTTTTCAAACTCTTGCATTTTTCACTTTTCTGGGATCACCACATCCGGTATTAGCCACATGGCTGCTGCGTTGGGAGTAAGAACATTTGCTGATTCCAGGGCTTTATGCCTGGCTTCCAATTATGAGTATTTATTGATGGCATTGTCACCATCCTGGGAGTTGGATCCGTACTATTTTTCTTCCTCATACACATTGTGTGTAGGAGTAGGATAGGCAGCAGAGAGGGAATACTGAGTGGTTTGAGGATAAATTGTGGAGTGGGAGGTGTCTGGAAAGAAGGGGCAGCGGAAAAAATGGTAATGGTTGGTTTTACTGGTGCAGGTGGTGGTGGAAGGGTTTCTTGGGTAGAAGTGTACGGATGTGACTCAAATGGCAGCTCTCTCTATTTTGATTGATCGGTGCATCGGGGTGCACTGGTTAACGCGGAAGAGTAGTGTTTAACCATAAACAATATATACCTAGGGTGACCCAGATTCCTCTTCACCAATGTATGTGAGAGCTTTAAATAAGGCCGAGAGAGAGATGGAGGAAAGAGAAAATAGATGGGTGGAAATCCTGAAACTTGAAAACCTTTTAAAAAAACCTTGTTAAACGAGAGACTTTTTCTTCTCGACAGCGAAAAGATGGAAAAGGGGAAAGTGCCATAAATTATGTATTTTGGTTGTTTACAGTTTTGATCAATGTAGTTATTTTTCTTCATAAGAACTCCTATGTGTTTTTTATTATTACTAACAGAAATAGAATCCTATTAAATCTTTCTATTTTCCTTTGACTTACTCATATATCCTCGGAATTAAATTTTGCATCGGAAACCATTCTAGGAGAAGTTCGAATCCATTCCATTCGAATATTTACGCGTTACTGGTTCCCGAAAGAGTTAATATCTCCATTAGCTAAACCCCTTCTTACCCTACCTTTGGACTCGTATTTTGTTTGTACACAATTAACAGAGGCCTTTTCGACATATGTTGCAACACCTTTAATAGCATTCTCTTACTTTGTCTTTCCTTTAATAAGTCATCAAATTTGGTTCTTTTTTATCCCCAGTTGCTATGGGCAACAAAGGACGAAATACAATCGATTCCTCTATTTAAGTGGTTCTCGCTTCTCCTTGTTCATGTTCCTAACTCCTCCCCGGGTAGTTCCCAATGTTTGGCACTTTCCATACTTCGTGGGTGAAACATCAAAAATTTTGCTCCTGATCAAGTTACAACCTAAGATTTATGACTATATTATGTTAACTATTCGTATTTTGTTCATTGGGTCGGCATGCTCCCAGGTACCTGTAATTGGGATGCGTTTGCCAAAACCGAGGGGTCTTTCTGTGGAAACCTCCACGAACAATTGTCGTTTTTTATGGTTTTGCCGCTTCTCATAGCTGCTCTTTTCACACCTCCAGATATTTGGTGCCAAAACGTCGCCCGTTTCCTTATTTCTTTAATAATAGAGTTGGCTATCTTTTGTGGCATCGATTGTACAAGTTCGTGAAGAGGGCTGGACGAGTGGAATGAGAGAAAGCGGCTCGATCGAAAAAAAAAAAGAATAGCTGTTATTTATTTATAATTGAAGAAAAGTGAATCGTCGAAAGAAAGAAAATAGAACAGTCGTGGGAAAAGAGGATAGGCGGGTGACACGCTAAAACACAACACCTAACAATGGCCAAGTGTAACCAATGAAAGGGACTGCAGTATAGTGGCACAAGTAATAAATATCGAATCCACGGGTCTCTAGAGTTACTATTACTCAGCTTCAGTTCATTATCTAGCAAACTAGATTAAGGATTGATTAACTAAACTACTCTACTAACTAAACTAAGTAAAACTACTAATTACAGTTTGGGAACTCACTTAGGTATGATTCCCCCTAGCTCCTCAATTAGGTCCAAGTTGCAATTACCTTTGGTTGATCTACTGATGATTAAACTGCGGAAGATCCTAAATTAGCTTGGAATCTCTTAAGCTGACCAAGCCCTCTCAGTCAAACTACCCGACAGACGACTAGTCTTCACCAGGATAGAAAGCTGAGGCTATGAACACAGAACTCCACTACTGGAATGAATTCCAGTACAAAGCAGTGAATTGATTGACTCTCGCACAACCAATTCACCACTATCAATCAAGGAAGCTCTCTTAACCTAATCAGATTCTATCTATCATAGGTTAAAGCAGAAATCAAGAGAATTTGATCAAGATTCAATTGACTCAATAAATCATGCCTCAATCGATTATAATCAAACAATATAGCATCCAAAACTTCATACAAGAAAGATCCTAACACATGGAACTAGGGTTCCTCAAAACCTAAGTGAAGGGAAGTTACTTCATAGAGAAGAGAGAGACTGCAGAAATATGATCTAGATCTTCAATCTCCATCTCCAAGCTTGATTCCCGAGCTCCAATGGTGAAGAAATACTCCAAAATAGCTCCAAGAATGTTCCCAAGTCGCTCTCTCTCTAGGGTTCGTCCCTTGGGTGTTTGGGAACCAAAACCCAGCTCTCCCTTTCCTTTGGCTCGAATCTGCCTCAAAAACCCGATTTTGGGCGAATTACGGGCTGAATTACGGTCGTAATTCTTCCATGCCCGTATTTTGCCCAAAACACGCGTTTTGTTTATGTTTCAGCGCACCCAAAGCTCCTCTCGGCAGTGAAATTACGGGCATGGGAGGCCAAATTACGGTCGTAATTCTCCTGCCCGTAATTCTTCCTCCTCTCCTGTTCAAAGCTTCGTTTCTCCCTCATTCGGACTCCAAATCAGTCGCCGTTTGAACCCAGACGCTCGTAGTCTCATCCTCTTTCTTTTCATAACAAGCTTGCCTGATTATTTGTCCATAAAGTGAGGTAGAAATCCATTCTTCTTCAGGTCATGACCGAGTTTCTTCTCCCTAATCGCCAATTGATCTCTGATTGACTTGAAACTTGCGCCTATGCTTCACTTTATGTGCTAGGGCCTGAAATGTGACAAAGGAACACAACCTAGCGTAAAATAGGCCAAAGAAGCGATAATGCAAGCTTAAACGATCAAGAAACAAAGGGGAAAACATGTGCAAATATCGAGTCATCAGCGGGACAGACCAAACCCGGTTCGGATCACAGGTCTTTGCTACTCTCTTTGTATAAACAGTCCCAGGGCCTTTTGGAGGTGGGTGCTACTGGCCTTTACTTTAAGTTTAAGGAGAGATGGGGACTTAAAAATGGCGTTGTGGAATGTAGATATCCCGGGAAGTAGGAATGCAAGAACTCAAGATTAAGGGCGAGCACCATGATAGTAAAAGCCTTCGATGGGTCGAGAAGGGAAAATTATGGGCACAATAGAATTGTCTCTGCAGATCTGCCCCTGCACTTTCAACGTTGCTCTACAAGTCATGGACATCAAACCGGCTTATTCTAAAACTTTCCAAGGCCCGCCTCACGGTATTCAAGTTGAGAGAGATAATTTTAACAAGTATAATCGTCCCCTATTGGGCTGTACTATTAAACCGAAACTGGGCTTGTCCGCTAAGAATTACGGTAGAGTTGTTTATGAATGTCTCCGTGGTGGACTTTATTTTACCAAATATGATGAAAACGTGAACTCCCAACCATTTATGCGTTGGAGAGACCATTTCTTATTTTGTGCCGAAGCAATTTATAAAGCATAGGCCAAAACAGGGGAAATCTAAGGGCATTATTTGAATGATACCGAGGGTACATGCGAAGAAATGATCAAAAGGGTTGTATTTTCCAAAGAATTGGGAGTTCCTATCATAATGCACGACTACTTAACAGGGGATTCACCGCTAATACTAATTTGGCTCAACATTGCCAAGATAATGGTTTACTTCTTCACATTCATCGTGCAATGCATGCAGTTATTGATAGACAGAAGAATCATGGTATACACTTTCGTGTACTAGATAAAGTATTAAGTCTGTCTGGTGGAGATCATATTCACTCAGGTACCGTAGTAGGTAAACATCGAAGGGGAAAGAGAGATCACTTTGGGTTTTGTTGATTTACTGCGTGATGATTTTATTGAAAAAAAAATCGAAGCCATGGTATTTATTTAACTCGACGATTGGGTCTCTCTACTAGGTGTCCTGCTCGTGGCTTCGGGGGGGGGGGGGGGGGGGGGGGGGGCATTCATGTTTGGCATATGCCTGCTCTGACCGAGATCTTTGGAGATGATTTCGCATTACAATTTGGCGGTGGAACTTTAGGTCACCCTTGGGGAAATGCACCCGGTGCCATAGCTAATCGAGTAGCTCTAGAACCATGTGTACAAGTTCGTAATGAGGGACGTGATCTTGCTCGTAAGGGTAATTCAATTTTTCGTGAGGCTAGCAAATGGAGTCCTGAACTGGCTATTGCTTGTGAAGTATGGAAGGAGATTCAATTTGAATACGAAGCACCCGATACCTTGTAATCTACTAATTGACATTTGTTCCCTTAATTGAATGAATTGCAATTAAACTTGGCCCAATCTTCTACTAATTGACATTTGTTCCCTTAATTATATGAATTGCAATTAAACTTGGCCCAATTTTTTACTAAAACCAGGGGCGGAGCCAGGAATTGAGGTTCGGGGGGGGGGGGGATTTTCTTATTTTTACTATCGAAGAAAGGTCAATTATGTGAACAAATTATTACATTATATGGAAAAAAAAATTGTACGATATTATGTTCCAAACAAGTGATTAAATTATATGAATAAAAAATAAATCATGCATTTTAATGTACAACATGTCTTTAAATATCTTTATATATGAAAAAATTCATATATATATATTAATGTTTGAAGACAATTAATATAGCCTAGAAAATTTATATGAATTCAAAATTTAGAACCAAATTGGTACATGTAAAATGAGTATACTTATAAGAAAATATAAAAATTTAATTACTCTTTGAGAAATGTAAACAAAAAATCTGAAAACAATCATGTATATATTAATGTTTGAAGACAATTAATATAACCTAGAAAATTTATATGAATTCAAAATTTAGAACTAAATTGGTACCTGTAAAATGAGTATACTTAATAAGAAAATATAAAAATTTAATTACTCTTTGATAAATGTAAACAAAAAATATGAAAACAATAAGGTAATGTACTCCTCAGTGACTCAAGAGTTCTAATCAATGGGGAGCAATTTTTTTGAACGAAAATGTATAGACTAAGGAAAAACCAATGTATAAAACAAATACTCCTAGCAGGGATCGAACCCAGGTCCATGGGTTAGAAATGTTAAATCTGCTTCGCTTGACTGAATACGTACTGATGTCTCATTTTTGCTCGCATATGTTTATCATTACGTACATTTTACACGTGATTCTCGAAACTTCGTACAAAATTATACGCAGGTTTCTAAATGCTCGGGGTAGCCGGGGCCCCCTCGAGAGCTCACCTAGCTCCGTCCCTGACTAAAACGATTGAGCTTAATACAAAGATTCTAATTCTATTCTATATTTTTTTATAGATACATACTTAACTAGATATACAAGATCTTAAATACAAAATGGAAAATGAAGCGATTTAAACCTTTATGTTGTTGTCTTCGATTCACTGTTAATTCTAAGTATATCTTGGTGTATTCTTTTATATCCTGCATATAGGTCGAAAAAGTATCACAACATTTTTCCCTAGGGCAGGATAGGGCGTTAAACTTTTTCAATTCAATTGAAGATTAAAAAAAATCTCAAACTTACATCAAGTTGTGGTAACTTCTAGATTGTATCTCCTTTTTTGGAGACAATTTCAGCATGAAATGAATAAGGAGAATCGGAGACCAACATTCAATTCGAGATTATCCTGCGGTACCAATCCGATGCGATGAGGAGCAACATACATAGGGCAGTGGCATCACTTGTATCCTCTACGGAAGAAGTTCCCCTTCAAATTCTACGAGAATTAATCCCAAGGGTTCTTACCTTTCGGGTTTTAGGCAAAATTCGCATTTGATTAAAGAATGTCCAGTACCTGTTCTCTTTCTTTTAGAACACTACGCTCGCTTACACTTGAGCGCACTCCTATGTTGTTTGTTGGCCAGACTTGTTCCGTTATGTCCTGCGGTCGTTTGGTTCAGGTACCTTAGACCGGCCTCTTTAGCCTCATTCTTTTCAGCAGCTGAAAGAATATATCTTGAATCATTTCACCTTTCATGTTTCATGTGCAGATTTCTACCAGACTTAATGATTTCATCAAAATGATGCACGTCAAGGGCCAGGCCTTCTTGAATGACATGGCCTAGGGTATTCGCTTGCCTACAACCTAATTCTTTCCCATTTCCTGTTTGAGGTTTATACTTTAAGTTTTTTTTTTTTTTTACTTCCTTCAGAAGCTTTAGGACTCCTTCAGCTAGGTTATATAAAAAGGTAGGTTTGACTTCCATATTGGTCGATTTAGCCACTAAACTACCTCAGTAATTAGGATTTACCATTCCTGCGTAGCTTCTAGGATTTAGATTCCGTCTGCTTGTGGGATAAGACCTCTCTCTTGGGTTTAACTACCGGTTGGGTTAAGTCAATGGACTCAACCATTCCATTTGAGTTGTCTATGGTAACTTGATTGTCTATGTACATTGAACCCTTGTTTTCGAAGATCTCTTAAGAGAAGAAAACAGCTAGCAGAGGGTGTTGAAGTGTCATACCTTCATGGATTGATCGACTTCCGTGTACTGATTCTCATCGAGATTATGTTCGTATTCAGCAAATGTTTGAATCTTCCGCCGACATATATTTTCTTTTGTTTTAGGACATGAAATAGGTAATGCGTATGGGAACGTCGTAAGTGGAAGGGCTTACCCCCTAAGAATGCACGATTTACGCGCTCGCTAAAGATGCTCCTATTCAAGCCGGTGAACTCTGCTCGTGCTCAATTACATCGAGCCTCGCCTACTACTAGAAGGGATGTCGCATATCAGCTCTTATTTTCGCAGGTAAGTTGTTTACCAATTTAGCAATGAAGGAATTTATGGTGAAGATGTCTCAGATCTCTGCTATCACTGGAATCGTTTGTTGTTAGTAAGCAGTATTACTTAGCGCCCGCATAACGATGGAGTTATGCTCTATTTTATTCCCTCCCTCCCCCTTCGTCTATCATTGCCTATCTAAGTGTTGGCTTTCTTTAATGACGCTTTTTTTCTAGGTTCCGAAAGTGCTTATTTCCCCTTGAGGAGGACTGTATTCAATACAAGATGATCAGACTTGAACACTCGACTCTTCTTCCCGGTAGTCTCAATAGGATAGACTGATACCTTTTTCAAGGAATCAAAGAGGTTTAGACGTCATTCTCTTTGTCACATATCCAAATGTTATTCCAAGCGAATGAAGAAGGCCCTAGGTAATAGAACAAAACAAGCAGCTATCAGTTAACGTAGACGACCGAAAGACAGCCTTTAACGCTTTAATAAAGTAATCCTACTGGTCACAGATGGTCTAACTAAAGAACATTGTATAGGAGCTCATCTGCTTGCGCAGGAGATCATTAGGTTAGTAAAACACTATGGACACTTACACACCGCTCTTTAGGGTCATTGCAGTTGCTTCCCGCCACCAACACTTACACACAGCTTCAAATAACACATTTAACTTCTAATAACAAAATGGTACGCATAATATTCAACACTTGAATCCACGTGACAGGCTAACCAAGCTATACATTCTATAGTGTGATTTCCTCTATGGTAGCATATCACCACTAGCAATGGCGAAACATGATCCATAAAGAGGTCATCTACAAACGATACTGGGGTATTCGTCCAAAGAGTTACCTGGACTCCTTTAACTTGCATGTCTTGTATGAGCTTGATAGAAACCGAGAGTGAGGGGGTGAGGATGGGCCGGTCGACTGGTTGGGCCGAGTAGGAGTGACTATTTTGTTATTTTCCATTAAACTCATAAAAGGGGTTCTGTACACTCATTTGGGAATCAGGCAATAGAATATCAGAAATCCCTAATTCTGTCTTTCTCCTGTTCTTCCCCAATTCTCTCAAATCCCTAATCTTCTTCTCTTCAATCCCTAATTCTCAATCCCAATTCTCTTCTTCTCAGCAAGCATCTATCATTTGGTATCAGAGCCAACATGAGTTCTTCGAAACTCAATGATCCGGCATGGGCTCGTACAATGCAGCAGATCGAGTTCACGTTATCTGAACTCAGGCGAGAGGCTCGTGACCGCGGGTGGACAGCAGCAGCAGCGGCGTGAGAGAGGAGCGACGAGTGCGGGCTGTGGGCGCGCGATGGAGGAGGAGCGCGCGAGGCGCGCGTTGGCAGTGGGGGCGGCTGGTGGGCCCCGCGGCGAGGTGGCTGGCGGGAAGGACGGCGTGAGCGCCGAGTCGGCGCAGGTCGGGGGCGCGGCGCCGTTCAGCCGGGACGGCGGCAGCGAGCCAAGGCAGGGGTTCAGCGACGCCGTCTCTCTCTCTCTCCACTCGGCAACCGGGCTGCCTACTCCGGGCACGCTTCTATTTCAGGCCCAAGTAGGAGAGATGACCGCGTTGACATTGGTGGATAGTGGCGCATCGCTCAACTTCATTAGTCCAGAGCTCGCCAAGGCTCTGCCGCTGGCGCCGAGCTCAGTGGAGAAAGTGGTGGTTCGGGTTGCGAATGGTGCGCCTATGCAGTGTACCACGGTCTACCGAGGGCTTGCTCTGGAGTCTGGAGATTCAAGGCTTGCCTGTAACTGCTGATTTGTTTGTGTTGCCCATTAGGGGGTTTGATATTATTCTGGGAATTCCCTGGCTCTAGAGCTTGGGCCCGACTACCACAGATTGGAAGAGCCTGACCATGCGATTTAAATGGAGGGATAAGGAGTGGCGACTACAGGGGCTCACGACTGCTCTGGGGCCAATATCCATTCATGATGGCGCTGAGATGGGCGAGGCGGACTTCCCCGTGCTGTGTTGGCCCGTGGAGGCCAGTGAGACGCAGGGAGTGGCTCCAGATCTACAGTTGGTCCTTGACAGGTTCGCTGAGATCTTTCAGGCGCCAACCACTCTTCCGCCTCATCGCTGGGTGGATCATGGTATCCAGTTGAAGGAAGGGGTGGAAGCTGTTAACGTTTGACCCTACCGGTACGGTCACTCACAGAAGGAGGAGATTGAGCGCCAGGTTACTGAGATGCTGACCACCGGGCTGATTCGGCCCAGCACTAGCCCTTTCTCTTCACCGATGCTTTTGGTTAAGAAGAAGGATGGAACCTGGAGGTTCTGCACTGACTATCGGGCCCTCAATGTCGCGATAGTGAAGGACTGTTTCCCGATTCCGATGGTGGATGACATGCTTGACGAGTTGCACGGGTCTTCCTATTTCACTAAGCTCGACTTGAGGGTCGGTTACCACCAGATCTGGATGAGGGAGGAGGACGCGCACAAGACAACCTTTCGGACCCACAACGGCCATTATGAGTACCTGGTGATGCCGTTCGGGTTGTGCAATGCTCCTTCGACCTTCCAGGTGGCTATGAATGACATTTTCCGGCCCCTGCTCTGTCGGTACATCCTGGTTTCCTTTGATGACATTCTTATTTACAGCCTGACATGGGAGGCCCATTTGCAGCACTTGCAGGCTGTGTTTGAGATTTTGCAGCAGCACTAGTACTACCTCAAGGCTTCGAAATGTGCCTTTGGGGTTCAGAAGGTGGAGTATTTGGGTCACATCGTCACACCACAGGGGGTACAGGTAGACCAGAAGAAGATTCAGGCCATGGTGGAGTGGCCAACCCCGTCCACTGTCACTGAACTGCGAGGGTTCCTGGGTTTGACAGGTTATTACCGGAAGTTTGTGCAGGGCTACAGCATGATCGCCCGACCCTTGACTAATTTGTTGAAGAAGGGCGGGTTGATTTGGAGTCCGGAAGCCGACGCCGCGTTCTGCCAGTTGAAGCAGGCCATGACCACCACCCCGACTCTGGTCATGCCGGATTTCTCTCGGACCTTTGTGATTGAGGCAGACGCGTCTGATAGGGGCATTGGGGTAGTGTTATCACAGGATAGGCACCCGGTGGCCTTCATGAGTAAGACCCTGGCACCATCTAAGGAAGCTTGGTCCACCTATCAGAAGGAGATGCAGGCTATTATCACGGCAGTTCAGATGTGGCGGCCATATCTTCTGGGACAAAAATTTCACATCTACACCGACCATCAGAGTTTGAGGAATCTGTTGGAGCAGCGAGTTTCCACTCTAGATCAGCACAAGTGGGTCTCTAAGCTCCTGGGGTATGATTATGAGATTCACTACCGACCCAGTCCATCTAATGTAGTGGCGGATGGACTATCGAGGCGACCCGGAGGTGAGGTTTCGGCGGCGGTCACGGGGCCAGTACCCCAGTTCTGGGACGCTCTGCGCGATCTTGCTGAGACTGATGATTATCTGCAGAGATGCCGGGATACAGCAGTTGGCGAAGACCCCGGTCACTACTCCTTTCGGCAGGGGCTGGTGTTCTTCCGGGGGCGCGTAGTACTTCCCCGGTGGTCGTCCTTGGTGACGACAGTTTTACAGGAGTTCCATGACTCTCCGTTTGGAGGGCATTCAGGGGTAGAGCGGACACTGCGGAGGATTCGGGCATAGTTTTATTGGCCCCAAATGGGCAGGGATGTGAATGACTATGTCGCGTCTTGTGACACCTGCCAGAGAGTCAAGGCATCCCATTTGCGGCCGGCGGGTCTCCTGCAGCCATTACCGGTGCCTGAGAGGGTGTGGGAGGACATCAGTATGGATTTCATTGTCGGGCTGCCTCCATCCGGAGGGAAGACGGTCTTGTTTGTCGTCGTGGATCGATTGACGAAGTACGCCCATTTCATGGCCTTGTCACATCCATATACCGCTCGATCAGTGGCTGAGCAGTTTGTACTGGGGGTGGTACGTCACCACGGGTTTCCGAGGTCCATTGTCAGCGACCGGGACTCCGTTTTCTTGAGTCGCTTCTGGCAGGAGGTGTTTGCTTTGGCTCGGACCACGTTGAGGATGAGTTCGGCATACCATCCGCAGACTGATGGCCAGACGGAGGTGGTTAACCGATATTTGGAGCAGTATTTGCGTTGTTTTACCCATCAGCAGCCGCGACGGTGGTTGGCCTTATAACCATGGGTCGAACTATGGTATAACTCTACTTACCATAGGGCGATCCAGATGACACCATTTGAGGCTCTGTATGGGCGACCTCCACCATCTTTGGTACGCTACCAGGGGGCTCTAGCCTAGTGGACGCGGTGGACCGATGGTTAGGAGCGCGGGATGAGGCTTTGGATCGGCTCAAGGCCAATTTGGCGGCTGCCAATAGCAAGATGAAACAGCTGGCTGATGCGGGCCGACGTGAGGGGGAGTTTGAGGTGTTGGCAGACGGGGCCCTCGAGCTGATTCCCTTGCAAGTGTTGGACACCAGGTGGGTAAAGAAGGGTGGACGCTTGATCGAGGAGAGCTTGGTCTTGTGGCAGCACATGGAGAGGGAGGACGCCACTTGGGAGGAGACAACAACTCTTCGGCAACGGTTTCCGACATTCGACGTTGAGGACAAGGTCGCTTCTGATGTGGAAGGGGATGATAGAAACCGAGGGTGAGGGGGTGAGGATGGGCCGGCCGACTGGTTGGGCCGAGTAGGAGTGACTATTTTGTTATTTTCCATTAAACTCATAAAAGGGTTCTGTACACTCACTTGGGAATCAGGCAATAGAATATCAGAAATCCCTAATTCTGTCTTTCTCCTGTTCTTCTCCAACTCTCAAATCCCTAATCTTCTTCTCTTTAACCCCTAATTCCCAATCCCAATTCTCTTCTTCTCAGCAAGCATCTATCAGAGCTCTGTGAAGACACCTGAAATCAAAGAAAGCCCACATAAGAGATTGCCCCAGTTCATCACTATATTTCTTCACAATGGCAATCAAGCAGATTAAGCATACATGTAGATGACAACAAGATATAAGCTATAATACCATGCTTAAGGTTTTAGGGTTAGCTCAGAAACAACATTTTGCAAGCCTGGGAGCTTGAATCGGAACCCTTAATGGCCCAAAAAAGAATTCGAACCAAACGAGGATCACAATTCAAGCAAATCCATTGGAAGGAAAAGCAAGCAAGGAAAAGCAAGCAAACTGGAGGAGAAGGAATGCAGCAAGAATGGCGTACCAAGGTCGGATTCAATGGTGTACTAAGACATGTCGGTACGCCAGAGAAGTACTTTACTCCAGCTCCAAAAAGTGGACTAGGGTTTGCAGAAGAAATCAAGACCATGAATCGAAACATATGAACTCAGACAGACTATCTTACTGTGCAAAACGATGAATGGGGAGGAGCCCTGTAATGATACCACATCAGCTTCAACAAAAATAGGCAAAAATTGAAACTTTAAGATGGGAATTAGAAGGTCCTTGAGGAACATTTGAATCTACTGCCGGGAATTACTATTTCTTTCCCGTAACCGGCAGTATTTAGATGCTTACAGGGATCTAATTCAATGCTAAGAAGTGGAAAGTAGAGATTTGAGAAGGGAATTACCTCTGCAAGATTGAAGATGGGCAGGCATAAGTTGGAGCTGAAATTTCCTCAGTCCGACTATTGGGGAAGACTAGGGCTGCAAATGAGTCGAGCTGTTCGCGAACGTCTCGGCGATTCGAGAAAAACTCGTTCGAAACTCGGCTCGTTAATAAACGAACCGAACATGAGCTAAGCTTTGTTCATCTCGTGAAGCTCGCAAGCTAGCTCGACTCGGTGGCTTGTTGAGCTAAACTCGTGAGCTGGCTCGTTTAGAGCTCATGATATGTCTCAACATGTGGCTAGAGAGCCAACTCGATTACCCACCTATAGACGAATCAATCTATATCTTATGATTTAATTCATACTAGGTGGCGATGTCGCGCCTTGTCGCGTGGCGGAGATAGTATATGGGCATGTATTATGTGGTCCGTTATGGTGTTTTGTTTGTATTATTAGTCTAAAATTAATTTTTTGTTAGCAGTTTTGTTAGTAATATTGACTTGACAATATGATATTGACTAAGAAGAGATATATGGTGGTCAATATCCAATTTAAAAAAATTTGAAATTTTTTGCTAATAAATTATATTTATCTACACCCAAGTAGACCCATTGATTATGGGTAGGGTATGGATGACGTATATATGAGTTTGGAAGTTTGTAGATGAATTTGGACAGAGTATGGATATTTCCTTTCAAGGGTGTTTTAATTACACATACAAAAAATACCTATTTGTAGAACTTCAAAAGTTTAGATACTAAAATATAATACAAAATATTTTAGGTGCTAAAATGGTACGTTCCATCAATATTTGAGGACTTATATTCCCAAAAAATAAATTTAGGTTATAAATCTAAAGATCTATGAAGTTTAGCTACCAAACTATAATTTGCATAGTTGAGACTTAATTGTTTTTATGGTGATGTATTTAAGATGATAATTATTTACATTTTTTTATAGACAATAGGAAAGTATTTATTTTATATGTATTATTGTTGAAAATTCCATTTATAATTGTTAAAAATTCTAGTCTAGGTGAAAAAGAAAGACTCTAGGGAGAAGCAAAAAGAATACAAACTGGAACTCGCTTAAAATATGATGCCTTCAAATCCCATAGTGGAAAATGACGACTTTCTAATAAGTAATAACCATGTATATTTATTTGTAATGGAAATCGACATTGAGCTGAAAAAGATAGTGGTTCATTGTTAAATTATTAATTCTCTAAAGTGTTGGTCAGTCGTGTATGGACTCGTTCGTACTTGTGATTAGAATACATAAAAATCGTATACTAATTAGGGTTAGACGAATAAGGCAAAGAAAGAAATAAAGAAATGGTTATGGAAGGTGAGTGAAAAATGAAACGAAAATGAAGTAGATGATGAAAAGGTTTTGACTAATTCTTTTAGTTAGCCGTCAATACAACAATCAACTTTTTTCATTGTAGCAATTTATTGACACTTGCTTATGTAGATGTCGCATATTTTTTTACATGTAATTAGTAGAAGTTTGTTTAGTACCCCGTATATGTACTAAATGAGTTTATAAATTTGCTCTTGCAATATTTTAGAGTCGTCTCTCTTTTATCATTTATTTAATATTTCACGTAATGAACAAATATAAAATGATCGAATATTCTCTTACAATTGAGTGATACAACATTTTGTGTGGTACAAACTAAATTTATTCATTTATGTTATGGTGGATTGGATTCATGGATTGGTTCAATAATTTAACATAAAAATTAAATTTGGGATATCAAAATGTAAAATGTACATTATAGTAACTAAGTTATAATTTAATTAACTTTGGAGAATTCTTATAACTCAAATTCTTTTCTCATAGGATCAAATCATCATTATTACCAATCGACCAATCAGAGAGAGTTCTTACGCAACAGTAACCCAACTTCAAATTTATATATATTAATGGTTGTTAAATTATATATCTCACAATATATAAAGTGCAAATATAACTTATTTTCTACTTTAAAAAGAAATTATGTATCATAGATTGCTTCGATACTATGAAATAACATGATTTGGAGTAGTTAAAATTTACTAACTAAATGATATATGATACCAACAAAGTATAATAAATCATACGTATCATGATATACAAAATAAACTACCAAATAAAAGTCAAGATTTTAGTAAATAAGCTAGCTCGAGCTCAATTCGACTCGACTCGTTAATAAATGAGCTGAGTTCGAGCTCGACTCGTTAATAAGGTAAAACTCGACTCAGCTCATTTGCGGCCCTAGAGAAGACTAAAGGCGCTTCGCGCGGGAATTGATGTGGAGGAAATGTGCAGGGATGCGGCTCTCCCGTGGATGATCGGAATTGCGCTCAATACTATGCATGCCTCGAAGCCCTACCCCAAGCTTCCAAATTCAAGCTTCCCTTTCCAGTCCGTAATATATATGAGGATAGATATTGGGTAGCTTAACAGAAACGAATGGGGCCACCGAGAATCGAATAGAATATCTCACGGTCACAGCAGGCTCTGATACCATGTTAAGAACTAGTTGATCTCAATAACTCAAGTTGTTGGGAGAGGTTCAATCGTGGATCATATACCGTTTATTAATAGCTTTGACGATGGCCTTTCACGATGAAGTTTTTATTTATTAATCCAATTTGGGGTGTGGCATTACGCTGGAAGTTTGGTACCAGTATTTGGGATATAGCGAATACCGTACCGAATTTGTCACTATTTGGAATTATCGAATACTGGCTTATTTTTTAGGGCTTAGAATTCGTTTTGGAGGGCTATTCTTTGGGATTACGAGATTGAGATCACTAAAGTAACGAAATATCGAGAAATACCAAAAATTAAAAATTAATGAAATATAGCACACAACATTCGGTCATTCCTCACTCTTTCACAACTTAGAAGCCCCCATCCAACTTAATTTTGACTTTTCATTTTAAGTCATTCTCGTCTCTCACCTAATATCTTATTATTTTCATAACACCAAAAAAACAAACATTAGTATTAGTCGTCTCTCAGCCTCCAATTCGTCAAATTAAAGATTATCAATGACAAGAATGTGAGATGTTACATCTCATCCATTCACCATATCCATATTCTAGCTCAGGCAAACTAAGTCATTGTTTTGTCTCTTTGCCCTAAATTAAACAATTAAATCTAATTTATATATTTAATTATTAATTACAGATTTAATTAATTTCGTACGCGATAATACCGATCGGAATATCGAAGTATCTATTGGGATACCGAAATATTTAGGGATTGAGATTGGGATACCAAAATTATTTAGGGATTGGTATTGGGATAGATTTTAGGATGTAATTCGATATTCAGAATTTCGGTATGGGGATATCAATACCGTACTAATTTCCACCACAATGTGGCATGATGACAATGAAGTTTTGATTCATTATATGATCAATTATATAAATTTGGGATGTTGAATGATACACCTCTAAAAAATAAGGTATCATACGAGAACATTAATGATAATAATTTTTCAGGGACTTCATAGAACATATCATTATTTAAAGGGTGTATGACGTAATAATAATTATTATTAAATAATGAGAGTTTGGAGCATGTTGTGCGCCTAGAGCATACGAGTCATGTTTATATATACTAGCGTGGGCCCCGGCCATTTGGCGCGAGGAAGGCGCGGTATGAAATTTGATATTGTAATGAGGTGTATAGCTTATTGTTGTATAGTTTTTTTTAGGAAACACGTGATAAAAATAGTGAATTTTAGTAGGAAAGATACATGAATGATACAACGAATCAAAAATCAGCCTTGTGAACCAAAATCAAGTACATGTTACCTTGTGAAACAATATTGTTTCTGGTAATATGATGAGGTGGAGAAAGTTTTATAGAAACCGAATTCCAGAATATCGAATAAAAAATCACCTATCCCGTCGATTTTTCGGGAAATGAGCTTCTCACAATCGTTGTTAGCTTTTACTCGGCCCGTTCGATTAATTTGCTTTATAAAACTTTCATCTTGTCATCATTGTGCTTTCTGGTTTTTTGCCAAGCCATGATAAAATCTAAAGAAATCATGAATGAACAACACGATTTGGGATAGGAACCACCGTTCCTGTATCCCTAGAAAATGGTGGTAAACACGGACTCACTTGCCAAACTGGTTTGGATTGAGATTTTTATCGGGTATCAGGGAACCATGTGATTATAAATTAGACTTGATCAAAACGGGCCAAAACTTGAAATTCAGCCTGTTTGACCGACCCATGCCAAACTCTATTTTTTCTTTACTTTTAAACTTTTTATTTGAAAATGAAAAATAATGAAAGAAAATAGATAACTACAATTCGCCATTTGCGCATCACTGATTCGGGAATAAAAATATAGAATTTCGAAAGGAAACTAAAAATGTTTAGGATCGTTTTAATGTTAAAAATAACCAAATAGATTTTTCTGTTTAGTTTTTTACTAACAAATACCAAATGATTCCCTAAAATATACACTATAATTTAATCATTATGATATCAAATAATTACATAATATATATTTGAAATGATAAAAATTGGACTAATTGGGTTGGTCGAGGTTGAACCATTGAATAACTTTAAAATACATTATATTTTAGCCACTAAGATATAAAATAATAGCATAATATATATTATGCTAGAGAAAATAGCTTGTTTTAGAATGGAAAACTCATGATGTTCATTTGTATTACTTGATGGGAAAATCTCGTGTAGGTCAGGCCCATTCAACTTTTTAATTTATGATTAGCGGTTAGCCCATTAGAATTCATGCATTAGTTTATTGTTAAATTTTTTTCTTTTTGGCAATAAAAGGAGTATTGTTTTTGCCTTTTCATATATATTTTACCACCACGGAGAAATAAAAGGACTTAAAGAAAAAAATTGACACTACTGAACCCGTTTAAATCCGAATGTGTACGGTAAGTTGGCCCGTTCCACGGAGGAAAAAGAAAAAAATTGACACTCCCTATTCTACAATTCCTACAAACGCTCCTGGAGCAGGGAATTTGAAATGGGGGAATGGTTTTTTCCTCTCTGCGATTATATGTTTTTAATTTAAAAAGATACAACAAATGTACTTAGTGTGATTGGTTATGATCTTTACTTTTCTTTAAAGTGGTCATGGTTCGAATCCTAGTAAGTGTCTTTTAATGAATAAAAAAAGTAATTGTGAAGACCAAAATGTCTTTCCTACTTTTACTCTAAATGCAGGAAATTTGAAATGGGGCTTCAAGTTTTCTCATTTGGCTTTTATTTGTTGTGTAGATATTTTCCAATCATACACGAACACGACACAAGTTATTCGGTGGGGTAAGGCGGACTTTCTATAGTTTTATTTCCGGTATTTGAATTAGATTGCATATTTACCATTCTATCTTTTCATTACAATATCATATGTTGAAGTAAAAAAAAAAATTAGTGGTTTATAGTTTAGTGATGTTGTTATATATATGGGGAGTTCTACGGTACTTAGGGTGAAATCCGGGGTACCGCATACCAGGAGTAAGAAAAAGCTATCCAGAACTTGAATTGATTGATCTTTCGGACATGATACTATACTCTAACCCTTAAAGTTCAAAATCTAGATCTTAATTCTCTAAATCTTATACCCCAAAATCAATTTAATTATAAACAATAATCGACGGTTATGATTCGTCCAAATATCGACAAAAAAAATCAAGCACCATCTTAGGGTTTATAGTTTATGATTTAGATAATTAAGATCTAGGGTTCACTCATTAAGGGTTAGGGTATAGTATCATGCCCAAAAATCCTGCTAATTCGAGGTCTAGATAGCGTTTTTGTACTTAAGGTATGCGGTACCCCGAATTTCACCAGGGGTGCGTTTGGATACAAGGATTTGGATTTGGTATTTGTGATTTGGATTTTCAAATACCAAATCATGTGTTTGGATATTAATACATTTGGTATTTGGATTTGTGTCAAATTCATGGGGTGATTTCCAAATACATGTCTAGTGTATTTTTTGTCAACTTCAAATACATTTCAACAACTAGTGATTTGATATACCTCCTAACAAAAGAATGTACCTATTTGTAAAATATGAAAAGTTTAGGTACTATAGTGTGAGGCAAAACATATAAAGGTACCAAAATGTAATTTTACCATCAAAATTTCAGGACCTTTTTGTAAAATTTTAAAAGTTTAGGTACTAAATTGTAAGAAAAAATAATTTCGGGTACCAAACTGTAATTTACCAAAATTTGTAGTAAGTGGCCAGAAAATTAAAAATTGAAATTGAAAATCATAAATACAAAAACACAAACAAATTACAAATGAGTATCCAAACAATGAATTTGAATTACATGTATTTCAAATGCTAATACTTCAAATACATCCATTTCAAATGCTAGTATTTCAAATACCTTACATTTAAAATACACTTATCCAAACGCACCCCAGGGGTACCGTAGAAGGCACCATATACGTATATAGACCTCGATAAGAAAATAAAATGATATCTAGACCTCGAATTATTCGAGTTTTGGGGTATGATACTATATTCTAATCCTTGGTGACTTTATCTAAATCATAGACCCTAAACACTAAGATGGTGCATATAATTTGTTGGATGTATTTCGACGAATCATGACCATCGACTATTATTTTCAATTAAATTGATCATAATTTATGAGATTTATAGAATTAAGTTGTATCATCAATTTACATAACACAAAAAAGTTTTAAGGTAAGATAAGTTTTACATAGTAGTTTAATCAAATGTGATACTTAAAATAACTTACCTGATTTTATCATTAGACCACGTATTACAAAAGATTTACTTAACGTACGTGTTTGTGCCACGTAACCTGCCGCTCCCAATGGCTCTCGCACTCCTCCTATCTCTAGTACGCTTATGCTCCACGTCCTCCCTCCAGCACACAAAGGCGCCCACCGCCCCCGTAAGAAGGGCTCGTTAGCACTCCAACGCCCAAGTCAGAACGATCTTTCTAGAGAGAGAAGTGAGATGCAAGTTTTAGAGAGAAGTTAGAACCTGAGTAAATGAGCTCCACCCACTTCACTATTTATACCCAGGGTTGGGTCGACCACTGCCCCCCAGATCCGCCCCACGTCATCATCTCATTAAATGCATTATACCTTTCCCCTTCCATGCGCCCCGACACTCTGACACCGGCTTTTGTCACTGAGGCGCATGGCCCCACCTCCTGTCCCCTTCGTACGCTTTCGGCCGTTGCCCCCCTTTTGTCGCCATGCGCTTTTCCTCAGACCCGGTCCCACTGCCTAGGTTACAGCCTCTAGCCCCTTTTTGGGCTGGGCTTTCTTCCTGCCAGGCCCACACCTTTAGCCCATTTCGACCTCCTGGGCTCCTTGCTTGGGCCACTCACTGTATGCCCCCAACAGTACGTTTTATAACAATTATGTAAATTAAAAATTAGTACATAAAAACTTATAAAGGGATAATTATTCCTTATGTATCAATTAAACATAGCTTATCAAATAAGTCTTTCGTAGCCATAAGTTCCTTTTCCTCTATAGTCAACTATATTTGCGAAATACAAATACATTAAATAAAAGTTATAGAGTTACAATGTTTACCATCTCATTTGCATTATGCATTTGCATTATGCAAAAGTCATATAAGGTAAGATACTTTTATATAGTCGTGATTAATAGAATGTGATACTATAAATAACTTGCATGATTTTATCATTAGACCACACATTAAGAATAATTTACGTAACATCGTTTTATAACACTTACGCAAATGAAAAATTCATTCATAAAACTTATAGAGATAATTATTCCATATGTATCGGTTAAATATCATGTATTAAATAAATCTTTTGTAATGACTAAGACACAACGTAAAACTTATGAAGGGATACTAATTTCTATGTATCAATTAAATAAATATAATACATAAATCTTCTGTAGTATAAATTTGAATTAAATTCCTAAAATTTAACTAAACTATTAATCATCTCGTTAATTTGCATTATACATAAATATTGGAAGGAAAGTTAATTTTACATAAAAATTTAATCATAGATTATATCATTCGTAACTTAAGGAAGTATTTTCCCAAACTATTTTTGAACTATTTAATTTCAACTTATTTATTAAATCAAGTTATGTAATTTAAAATAAAATTAGTTTCTCACTACAGCAAAGCACGGGTAAAAAAACTAGTACTAAATAATAATAAAATAACCAAGCCCAAATCGAGACCCAATAATTACTATGACTTGATTCTCGTAACATGAACTCAAGTTGTCAACCCGTCCATCCCATGCTTATAATTACAAATACTTGTTTTTAAAGAAGAGGATCTCCATTTGATATTTCCAATACACTTAAGAGAAGAGAAGAAAGCTTGGAGAAGAAGTGGATGGTGTTCACATCTTGGGAAGCTTGAAGTTCTAGATCCGTAGACTAGTAGAAGATGGCCTCCCCTTTTGTATTTCTTCTTCTTCTTCCTCTTCTTTCATGGGACAATTCCATTGACACTTGGGGGGTTAGAACCTCTAACTTATTGTAGAGAGAGGATTTTGATATGATTTGAATGAGATTGTTATACTAGCTCTCTAGTAATTCCATTCACTTTGGTTCAAGTCAAGCCCTAGAATCAATTGGAATATAGGCGGTTCAATACACTATCATTGATTTACTTATCTTTTGTGTATTGGACTTGTGTGTCTCAACTTGAGAATTGAGACATGGAGGCAAAGGAAATTTAATGAGCAAAATTAATGAAGTAGTAGAAGTGCTAAATTTGCAAATGTTGTTAACATCTACCAAACTACACCCTTAATCATCAAAATCCCACACATTAAACAATCATCATCACCAAGAGTTGTCCAAGGGCTTCTCAAGCAGAGCAGAGAGGTACATCTCCCTGAGCTCCTCCCCGCGGTCAAGCTTCCTCCCAACCACCCACTTCACCTTCCTGAACCCAACGCTGCGGATGAGCGGGCCGTACACGTCCCTGAGCTCGTCCCCGACGCAGAAGAAGTGGTCGAGCCAGAAGATCCCGCCGGGCCGGAGCACCCGGTAGACGTCGAAGACGAGGAAGTGGAGCAGCGTGGTGGGGATCCAGTTGCTGAGCACGTGCATGGAGTGGACGATGTCCATGGTGTTGTCGAAGAAAGGAAGCCGCTGCGAGATGCTGACGTACATGGGGATCACCCCGCGCGACGCGATGAAGTTGTTGAAGGGCCCGTTGAGGTTCATGGACGTGGTGACGACGGTCACGTTGCGCTCCTTCATCCGGACGGCGAACGTGGCCACGCCGCCGCCGATGTCGAGGCCGATCCGGACGGTGCCCGGGGCGCGGAGGGAGAGGACCTCGTCGATGGTGAAGTCGAGGCTGCCGGCCGGGGCGGTCTTGCTGGACGACCACCGGCTCCTCTCCCGGCCGTTCAGGTCGAAGCAGTCCTTGCAATCGTCGAACCCCTTTTGCTTTATGTACCTACAAAATCAGAATCAAATCTTGCTTTTTATGAGGTTCTGCTGACATGCTTTATAAGTTTTTCTGTTATTTGTGGTGTGGTTTATGAATTTTGTAGTGTTGTTAGTAGGGGTGGCTATACGGTTCGGTCCGGTGAAATTGGCCCGAATTGATTCGGTCTCAGTCCGGTTTTTTGGGAATATAAGGACCAAAAATTGGATTGGATACAGTCCGGTCCCAATTTGGTCTTGATTTTAGATTGAGCTTGTGGGGATTTGAGTGCCCTGAGAGACCTGAAAGGGTGAGAAGTAATTGGTTAAGTTTGGGTGTTGGGGTCTCTTATTCGTTCTTAATCCGATTTTTGATCCTGTCCCAAACGGTTTTTTTTACCTCAAATCTAAGTCCGAATATGAGATTGGATTGTTTGCTATCCGGTCTCAGTCCGGGTTATACGGTCCTGTTTCTGGTAAAACCAAACAGTCCGAACCAAATAACCAGCCCTAGTGGTGAGGTTCTACTATGCTTTATAAACTTTCTAGTATGCTTTGACCTTTGAGTTAACTGATATTGAAGAAAAATTACATTTCAGTACCTAAAATTTTTTTGGCTCATAATTTGATACCTACCCTTTTTAAAATTATAAATAGGTCCAACTTAATGAGGTTTCTGGTATGTTTGAAGAAATATGCGGTATGTTTTATGAGGTTTAATTTAAGGTATGCTTTAAGAAATTTGTGGCACGGTTTATGAATTTTGTGGTCTGGTGAGGTTCTAGTATGTTTTTATAATATGATTTTTTTTATATATTTGTTGTCTGGTTATAAAATTTTTTTTTTCTGGTATTCTTTATAGATTTTTTTCTGAGATTTTGTGTTTCAACTGTTATAATAAAATCACTAATTGTTTTTAAGCTGATGTTTTTGGAATTTAACAAAAATTAATCCAACCGGGGAAATTATTCCAGCTTATATATGATGCGCACCTCAACCTTGCTTTAAAATCTTTCTACTGAAATTGGTATACCTAAAAGTTGAGCTGGCTGGTGTAATCAACAATTTAAAGTATATATATATGTATAAAAAAAACACGTACGGTAATATGGCTTTAGTGTATCCGACAGACAGATTTGGTATGGTATTACAATTATAAATACCATCATGAATGATGATCACCTGATTGTTGCTTATTAAGAGACTGGGGGGGAAAAAAAAGTCAACTGATTATTAGAAAAGCAACAAGTGAAGTTAATTACCTGTCTATGAGACACTGGTAGTTTTTGCAAGTGTAGGCCGTCCAGACGACGGAGGAGTCGGGCGGAGTCTTCCACTGCGACTCCGGCAGCGGGTACGGCTCCACGCAGTGGTTCTGGGTGGCGGGGCGGCACCTCCGCCGTGGCAGCGGCTCGCACCCTTTCAGGAGCAGCTTCTGGGCGAGCAGCTCGTCGTCGGGGCACGACCCGTTGACTTCGTACGACATGAACCGCCGGAGCTCCTCCGGGAACCGGCTGCACGAGCTCCCCACCGGCGGGTAGATCTTGTCCGAGTCGAAGTTGGTGTTGAAGCCGAAGGGCAGGACCTGGCCGGAGGTGAAGGCGATGAACTCCGCCGGAAGATCTTCCTCCTCATCGGTGGAAGCGATTGATTGGGTGGTGCGAAGCGGTTGTGGCGGGGTTGAAGATGAGTCTCTACCGGAGGAAGGGATGAGAGTGATGGCGGCGGAGGAGAGGGAGCAGGAGGAGGATGAGTAGAAGGTGGCGGAGAGGAAGAGAGTGATGAGGTTGGTGGAGAGGAGAAGGAAGAGGAAGAAGAGGTTTGTTGACAGAGCTTTCGGTTTATGTGGAGACTCCATTTCTCTAAGATTTGTCTTTCTTTTTTTTGTGTGTGCTTGGATCCCTTTGAATTGAAGGGAAACATATAATTGTGGAATGAAGTAGCAAGGATAGACAAGCGTTGGGTCTTTTTTTTATTATTTTTTATTCTAATGATAAGACTTGCTAAAAATATTCCTAATATACAACACTTACACACACAAAAATTAATAGTATAATATACAAAGTTTGGAGCAGTTTGCTCTGGTGTTCAATGTTATAAGTGCCCGATCGTTGGAGACTTAAAGCGATTTTAGCCAAATTGCTAGAGACTAAAGCGAGCCATTCTAGATCACGACCAACTCCAACGAACTTTACATTAATTTCCACCTTTCTGCATATAACTTCTATAATATAATTTTTTTATTTTGGTAAATGGATGCAACGCATCTCAGCTTTCATTCACAAACAAGATGAGGCTCGGAGATACCTTAACAGTCATACAAAAGGACCGGACAAAGAGCAGGATCTGAAATAGACACAGAGTGAAAACCCAAAGGGAGGGAGTGCCCGCGGTTAGCTAGGAAATCATCACATTTACTGTTGAACTTCTATAGTAGAAGTTGTAATTTTTGAAAAGTTGTGCAAAATGAAAAAATATAGTTTGTGTGTCGATCAAATAAGCGAGCATAAAATTACGATCTTCCGAAATTTATTCGAAGAGGTGTGCACCGTATTGATTTTTGTTATTCAAGAAATTAAAAAATGCATTGATTGAATTTAATTACTAGAGTTTGCTCGCCGGAATTTACTCATCTACTAATTTATGTGCAGAAAAGTAAAGCTTCCTAACTGTGCCTCGCATTGAATGATTGGCACATTCAGGACGGTGGGAAACCGCGGCGGCGACTGCACTGCAGTCTGTAGCTAGATCCGCGTCTCCCGGGCAGGCTCCATTTTTCTTCTCACATTAACCAAAGTCCACTCTGTGCACTGGGATTCAAATAATAAAAAGTTTTACTTTACCAGCTTGCATTATATTCGTATGTAGCGGTAGCGGAGTTTGACTGTTGAAAGTTAAAACGACGCAAAATAAAAGAAGGCAAGGCACAGTAAAATAATAATAATAATAATAATAATGGAAGTGAATGAGTGAGCAAAAAGAGGAGCATTCCATCGAGATTTGGGGAATAGGCAGTCCCAGTCTGCGTTGGTCTCTTGCGATCCGCATAAACTGGCAACATCTTTAATTAAACTCTAGTGGTTTCTCCCGCAAATTTTGCGGTTTTAAAGTTTAAACTAAACAGAAAACAATTTGACATTCTTTAGTGGTGAAAATAGGTATGGTATTGGATACCAATATCAAATATCGAAATTCTGAATATAGAATTACATTCTAAAGTCAATCTTAATCTCTAAATAATTTCGGTATCCCAATCTCAATCCTTAAATATTTTGATATCTCAATCAGTATTATCGAATATGAAATTAATTATCTTTGCAATTAATAATTAAATATATAAATTAAATTTGATTGTTTAATTTAGAGCAAAAAGACTAAGCAAAGAGTCTTGAGTTGCCTAGAGCTAGGACATGGATAAGGGGGAATGAAGGAGACGTGCTCTTGACATTGGTAATTTTTAATTTGACGAATTGGATGCTGAGAAACGACTAATACCAGGAATTTTTTCCAGAATAGCACTGCTTCAAAAAAATTACAAAAATAGCACCAAATCCCGAAAAATTCCAAAAATATCACCCTTTCTCAAAAACCGCTACCCCGAACGACCTTTTTTCTGATTTCGCCAAACTTTGGACGACCATAACTTTGTAATTTTTGAGAAAGTGTGTTATTTTTGGAATTTTTCGGGATTGAGTGTTATTTTTGTAAAATTTGTTAAACATTGTGATTTCTTGAAAATATCCTAATACTAGTGTTTGCTTTTTGGTGTTATGAAAATAACAAGAGATTAGGTGAGAGACGAGAGTGACTTAAACCTTGCTATTTTCACAATTTTTTATCCGATCCATTATTCCAAGACTTGGATGGCCAGCCACCCATCTTGTATTATTTTGCTATAATCTTCATGCTTTTCCAATATGGTTCATATCTAAAGCTCCATCCCCAAGTAATCTCTTCTTCCTCCAAATTCAGCTTTATCTGTATGGGTATATGATCAGAGTCACATCTCTCCAGGTGGTTTACTCTCATGTCAGGAAAGCAATCCATCCACTTTTTGTTTCCAACTGCCCTATCTAGGTGTTCCTCTGTATAGTCATCCCCTGATTTATTGTTGAGATGTTTTACCATGGATTTAAGAGTTTGAGATTTAGAACTTGAAGTCTCAAATCACATCATCATCATTTTCTATTTGTTTGTCATGTTTACGATATGTACACAAAACAAAGACAATACGTACTAATAAGCATAATGTTGCCACAAAGACTATAACAATACACAAAAAATTAGGTTTAACTTTTAAGGTAACATATATCATTTACAAATTCTTTGCCCTACTTTTCAAAAGTAAAATATAGCAACATATATTAAAACCGGGAGGACAAAGAATTACACGTTACTTGAAAAAGGTCAAAGGAAACTAGAGCACAAAAAGAGAATAAAAAATCTACCTCATGTGTGCACATTAATTGAATATTTATACTATTTATGTTGTTAATTAATTGATTAATTATAATATACAATAGATCAATGTGAGAGCAACCTTGAAATATTAAATATTTATGAGGATATATAAGTAAAATCTCACCATATATTTATGACATGTTACAAATCACATATCAACTAGCATGGAGTCTCGGCCAGTTGGCCGGAGGAGGTGAGTTATGAAATTTGAGAATGTAATGGAGTGTATAGTTTATTGTTGTATAAGTTTTTTGGAAACACGTGATAGTGAATTTAAGAAGAAAAAAAAGGCATGAAGAAAAAAATCAGTCTTATGAACGAAGTTCGAGTACCTGTTACCTTGTGAAACAGTATTATTTCTGGTAATATGAGGAGGTGGAGTAAGTTTATAGAAACCGAATTCTAGAAAACCGAATAAAAAATCGCCTATCCTTCCAGTCTTCGAGAAATGAGCATCTCACAATCTTTGCTAGCTTTTACTCGGCCCGTTGGCCGATTAATTTTCTTTATAAAACTTTTATCTTGTTGTCAAAGTTATTAATTTGAATGAAAAAAATTCATTCATCAACTCACGGAAAGGGTTAAATGGTTAACCTACGATCCAACTCCATTAGCCTAGTTTTTCTAATTTGAAACATATATTATGCTATTATTTTATATTTTAAAGTTATTAAATGGTTCAACCTCGACCAACCCGAATAGTCCAATTTTTATTATTTTAAATATATATTATGAAATTATTTGATATCATTATGATTAAATTATAGTGTATTTTGTAGGGAAGCGTTTCGTATTTGTTAGTAAAAAACTAAATAGAAAGATGCATTTGGTTATTTTTAACATTAAAACAATCCTAAATATTTTCAGTTTCCTTTCGACTTTCTATGTTTTTGTTCCCGAAGCAGTGATGTGCAAATGGCGAATTGCAGTTTTCTCTTTTCTTTCACTATTTTTTATTTTCAAATAGAAAGTTTGAAAGTGAAGAATAATTGGAGTTTGGCATAGGGCCGATCAAACAGGCTGAATTTCAAGTATTGATCCGTTTTGATCAAGTCAAATTTATAATCACATGGTTCCCTGACACCCGATAAAAGTCTTAATCCAAACCAGTTCGCCAGTTGAGTTTGTGTTTACCACTATTTTCTAGGAATACAGAAATGACGGTTCCTATCCCAAATCGTGTTGTTCGTTCTTGATGTCTTTAGATTTTATCATGGCATGACAAAAACCAGAAAACACAATGAATCCACTGAACCCAAAATCGCTGGGAAGAAGGGTGGAAATCACAAACACAGCGGATGGATCTCCTGACCCAATCTCCTTCACGCTTCCTCGACGGGAGAGAAGCAAAGACAGAGGGGTATGGAAACATCTTCCGATCGGGATGAGAAGTGGAGGAATCGTCACCAGAACGGGAAGAAGCACACACTTCACATGAAATTGATCGTGAAGAACCAGAATCGGTGCAGAAGGTCGATACAGGTGGCGAGTTTGTTGTAAATCACCCGTCGATCCGCAACTGGCTTGCAGATGAGAATGATAGATGTGGCAGGGGAGTGGGCGATCAATCCGGCCTTAGGTAACCAGGTCGTGGAGCGAGAGCAGGAGTGAGAGGGCAAGAGCGTCTATTTCAGAAGAACTTAAAGTTGAAAGCGTGACGAGAGCGTCATTATTACATTATATATAATTATTTTATATTAATATAATTGACAATTAGTATACAAAATATCATTTATTTTGTTTATATTAACAATATATAAACCATAAAATATTAATGGATAAAGGGTTTTTTTTATTACAATGGATAAAGGTTTAATAATATGGAAAAAGGGTTTATTTTCACAATATTGCATTAAGATTGTATTAATCCTTCGTTCCATTTTTCCCGTCATAAAATTTAACAATTTGGAATTTGAGTAAAAACTAAATTAAAGTCCAAAAATATTGCCACAAAAAAGTCTAAGATTATTAGTAAATAGTCTTTGGGCTTTCCACCCCTAGTACTTATACAAGTCTATAGTTACGTTGATGTAAAAACAGAAAGGACAATAATATCCAGCAACCGGAAACATCGAGACGGTGGATGATTCTCCTCAATTCAAAGGTGTCGACTTTTCCTGTTCGGCGTCGACTATTGGTCGTCATATCTCTCCGACGCCGGAACTCCTTGTTTTCTCCAGAATGAAGTATCTCTATAATCCCAGAGCCCTATATCTCAATACTCGTTGGTAGTTCTTTCATTTTTAGCTCGACCGACCTCAATTAATCGGCAATCTCCTTCATCCATTTAGAGCTGATGGTTGCAGTGTTCTCGCCTCTCATTGAGTCTACTCTTATTTCACCTATTCACCCAATTAATGACTCAAAGTTTCTTTTCAAACTCTACGCAAAAGGGTAGTTTTAATCGGATCCGCGTTCTCCCACAACAAATCCGCGCTCCCGCCGAAATCAATTCTCGAATTGTATACGACTTGCCAGAAATTCGCGTTTTTGCGGATTGGAGCGTGAACGTGGGTTTGGAACCCACGAATTGTGTATCCTAAGTCTGACGAACAGATGCTCGTGGCTGAAACCTATTATGCTTTTGTGGGCCGCAACAATCTCTGGGCCCGTTCAAGTCCGCGCGTGTACGGTATGTTGGCCCGTTCCATAGAGGAAAGAGAAAAAAATTAGCACTACCTATTGTAGCCTTTCTACAAACGCTCCTGGAGCAGCAAATTTGAAATGGAGGAAGAGTTTTTTCCTTGCAGTTATTATATTATGTGCAGATAAGATAGATATAAATGTAAATTAAGTATTAAAATACAACTAAAATAATCAAAATATGAAAATCAAAGTATCAACCCAAATAAATACTTACAGAAAATTCAGTGACCAACTAATCGTCGAAAAAGTCATATGATTTTAAGAATTTAGGTTTATGTATGTTTTTAATTTAAAAAGATACAACAAATATACTTAGTGTGATTCGTTATGATCCTTGCTTTTCTTTAAATTGACCATAGTTCAAATCCCAATACACGGAGCAACAGTTTTTCTCTTTGTGCTATTATATTATGTGTAGATATGTGAGATTTACAAGTTCTTGAGGTCCACAAATTTGGACCCCACCAATTTAGTTCCTAAAAAACGTACATGTAAACAGTCTATTATTCATAAATCCATAATTAGGGGAGGGAAACATTGCGGTGTGGTTAACTGCACCGCAATTTGCGATTAACCACAACCGCAAAGTACCCATATTAACCAACCGCAACTGGTACGGTTAGCGGTTAATCGCTAACCATAAAATGCGGTTAACTGTGCACCGACATTACTGGAGTTAACAACCGATTTAACCGCATTTGTGTGACTAGCAGAGAGACGACAGCAGGGGCAGCAGAGCAGATGTGGAGAGCGACGGTCGACAAGTAGAATCGATGTGGAGAGCGATGAGCAGAGAGTGTAGCATGAGTCAGCGAACATATTAGAGCAAGTCACTTGACGAGACTCGAGAGACGATGAGAAGAGCAGAAGCAGATGTGATTGTCGCGCCGTCTGAGGAAGTCGAGACTCGAGCCTACCGCTGCGGGGACGAGGACCGACATCGACAAGGTCACAAGGGACGACAGCGGGCAGATTTACTGATCGTCGATCGACGTCTCCACTCTCTCTCAACTCTCAAGGCTCTCGCCGGCGGGCGATTTAGGGTAGCTGGGTTAGGGGTTTCAGTCTTTCAGACCTGGGAAGTGGGAAATGGAATTGCAATTCGCAAAGCCAAAATGGCGAAGTGGGGGAAGGGGGCAGGTCGGGTTGGGCTGAGGTGGGGGTGGGGTTTGTGTTATGGGCTGGGCTGGACTGGAAATGAATTGGACTGGATTTTTTCGGTTAGCATTGCGGTTAGAGATATTCGCGGTATTGGTTGCGGTTAAACCGCAAACAACCAATATCTCCAACCGCGATCGCAAAAGATGTTGTTTTTGCGATTTACAGTTTAACCACTAACTGTGCGATTTCGGTGCGGTTAGTGATTTAATCAAAAAATCGCAATTATTTTTCTAACTCTATCCATAATATATTATTCAAATCCAAGAAGCAAACTACTCCTATCTCCGGAGCAAATCCAAAATGTCATCAACGTGCGGGCCGCGGGGGCCGTTGGCAGTAGGATATAAAATACTGGTTCGGCCCACCAAACTCAGAATTTGCTCTCTGTTTAGGGTTTTATTAGGTTGGAGGCAGAAAAGAAAACTAGCGAAGGGAAGCGAAGCTGTGCCCGCCGATCTTTAAACATGTTTCCCGGGATGTTCATGAAGAAGCCGGACAAGGCTGAGGCGTACAAGCAGCTGAAAGTCCACGCCGCTATGTTCGCTGCCTGGGTCGCCGTCATCCGCGTCAGTCCTTACCTCCTCCACTATCTCTCCGCCGCCGAGAAGGAAGAGCTCAAGCTCGAGTTCTAGATTTCTCCCCATCTCTGTTCGTATATTGCTGCAATTTTAATCTCTGTACTCCGTTTCTTCTTGCGAATATATACGGTATGATTGGTTTTCCAAAGGTTTAATTGAGGCTCTAGTGGCTTGAATTCGTTTCGCTATTATGGTTGGAATTAGCTTTGCGTTAGCAGATTTCTTAGTTTTTAACGCTTGAATTTGTGTTATTTTGGATGCGAATGTAACGTGATCTGCTTGGTGGGGCGGAATAGTGGTACTGATTTGCCGATCATAGAACCGAATTTGATCCACTTGCCACAATCCGAGACCTTCCTTTGTTGATAGTCGATGTTAAAGCCCTTTGATTCTCTTGGCTTAGTAAGACTGTCAAACACCAGGGTTCTCTGCTTTTGGCATATTATCAAACAGTTTTGGTGTTCGTTTTCCAGTGTTCGATCTCCCCTCTTCTCTTCTGTGTAGTTTTTCATGAATTTTGTCCTGAGGGTGTCGATTCTCTGCATTACTCCGAGGTTGGGCCTCTTTTCCTTTCGTTAGAGAACTGATTATGATGAGCAACTACACCGGGAAACAGGTTCATTGTATACTGAAACAACAAGCCAGCGATGGCTTTCTCAAGTTACACTTGGACATCAACAGACATCAAGGTCTCCCAGTCACGGATACGAAGTGAATCTTGAAGCACCGTAGTAACAAAGTGCATCTTGAAGCACGCATACTACTGTGATTTACCAACCTCTAATCCTATACCATGTACAAAAAGACATCAGGATGTGTCATTTGAATGTTCAAACTTAAACTTGATCAATCCACAACAAGGCCGATCATGACTCAAGATCGAATGAGGTTGTCTTTTTCGAGATTGGATCTTTCTTTCTTACGATACAGAAGCTTCTACAACACCCACTTCAATTTATCAGTACAAGTTGAAGTTTATCTCAACCCTGCTCGTTTCGTTTAACGGCTTATTAGGTTGACAGTGTAGCTCTTGGAAATTCCAATCAATCACAAGATCTCCCTCAGTCCAGCAGAGGAACCCAACAATCAAATAGCTACGCAACTACTGGGGAAGCAAGGTTTGTGAAACTATATCAAGCAGAGGAACCCAACAATCAAATAGCTACGCAACTACTGGGGAAGCAAGGTTTGTGAAACTATATCAGAAGTCATACCATACTCATCTTTGGTAAGACATTTTGAGGTACTACCATGGTTTAACCATTTTGTAATGATTAAAACCCGCTTTTGACATAGTAAAATATTTTTTTGTCAAAAAAGCGTACCGACAAAATTTGCCCGACATACGACATGAATTGTGATTCCGAAGGCTAGCAGAGCTTGAAATGAAACTATGGCCTGGTTAACAAGAATGATCATACGCTTAGAAGCGCAAAATCCAACAAACTTATCATCATTGGTGATATTTGGTGGAACTAAAAGAATAAGGAGATTTCTTTAACCGGCAAAACAATGAACAAAACCTGACAGTCTCCTTTTAGAAGTTAGAATTAGAAGTAAATGTTATGTTAGAGAAGTTGTGGGAGTAAGTGGTAATTTGCCACTAACGGCTATAAACGTTCCGCTCACCACTGTATAAAAGGTATCCACGCAAATAAAAATAAGGGTTGCTATTCGTTGCCCTAAAATTTTTTATTCATCACCCTAATTAAGGTTTTAGATGAGTCATTTGTATAATTTTACCATTTTGCCCTTACATTTAATATGTTCCCTTATTTTGTTTCCTATTCTAATAAAAACCTCCCACTTAAACAAAAATTATTTGAAAATAACCAGCCTCATATCCGTTCGCTTGCCCGCCAATTCTCGTCTCAAGTCCGTGAAGTGCTCACCTCTTTGCCGCCTGTCTCTTCTGTCCATCCTCATGTGTCTGCGTCTTCAAGCCATCTCTAGTAGAGCCCCCTCAAGATTATCTGAAGGTCAATTTCGACGCTGTTGACCAAGCTTTGGTTGCTCGTCTGTCCTTGTGGTTCGTGGCTCGGACGGACATGTGTTGCTTGCCTCGGGTTTCCAAAATAAGGGGATCTCGGATCCGTACCTTGCAGAGCTCATTGCAGCTAGATATGCGATCTCGCTTACAACTTCTAGGGGTTTGACTCATGTCATCATCGAGGGCGATGCAACAGTGATCATTCGTCAACTCAGCCTTGGTGCAGTAGATGATATCGTTGGTGGTCCTCTCTTACGAGATTGTTTGCTTATTCTTGAGTCTCTGTCTTATTGTATAGATTTAGTGCGGTTCCGCTGACTGCCAACTAGGCTGCCCATAAAGTGGCACGTAAAGGCCTGTTGCTGTCTCGGTTAGAGGTAGCTACTTTTAACTTTGTAGGTTGGCTTGTTAGTAGGATGGGGAGGGGATGTGGGTAGTGCTCGTTTTAACTATCTTCCTGATCTTACTCTAGAAAAAAAAACAAAAATTATTTTGAAACCAACAAAACATATTATTTGGGTGTTTTCCATTATAATAATACTTTCTAACTTTAAATAATAATTATATGTTTTTTTATGAAAGATAACGCCTCCATAAGTCTCAAATTTTAAACTAATTACAAATGGTAGTGTTTGTGAACGTAAATGATGCACTGTTACGTAGATGACCATCTTCGTCCCTAATGAAATTTTGGGGGAAAGAAAAAAAAATTCTGAGAGGAGACATAGCAATGACATAGAAAACAATTAATAGAAAGAGAAGGATAGAAGTGGTTTTACATAAAATAGGCAAGGATATAGTTGGAACATTTGGACTAAATAATGAGTCATTTGGAAATGACTCAGGGATATGAGACACCATAGTGAGGGATATGGCCACTTTTTTCACCTAATCAGACCAGACTCAGATGCTGGTGCAGCTCAGATTTTCATGGATGGAGTTTTCAGGTTACATGGAATCCCTCAAACTATAGCGAGGGATAGGGATTCAGTGTTCACTGGTACTTTCTCGACACTTTGCTTGCCCTACAAGGTGTGGATTTGTTATTTTCTACAACACATCACTTTTAGGGATATGTTCATAAATTTCTTGCAAGACAAGTTACATATAATATCATGAAATCAATACTAGTCATGTGTAAGATCATGAAATCAAGCAAACACATACTCATTCATCCTAGTCTACATAATACACTACCTCTCCTTAAGGAATCTTATTCCCCTATAGTACTCAAGATTACATAATGATTCCTCCAAGGATAAAAATGTCGTACCTTTTTGGCGTAGTGGTACCTCAAACCTCGGAAACAAACTAGCACAATGAATCATTGAGAACCACACTGACTCGAATTTTCTTTTGGAAAGAATGCAGAAAAATTCAATATGGATTTTGACAGAGTTTTGGGGAAGAAAATCGTATCTCTTTTCTGTCTATAAGTAGGGCTGGAAGTTTGGTACCGATATTTGGGATATTACCGAATACTGTATCGAATTTATCACTATTTGGTATCACCGAATACCGACTTATTTTTTGGGATTGTGATTCATTTTGAGGTCTATTCGGGATTACGAGATTGAGATCGGTATATACTGAAATACCGTGAAATATCAAAAATTAAAAATTAATGAAATATAGCGCACAACCTTTGGTCATTCCTTACCCTTTCAGTTCACAACTTAGAAGCCCCCATTTAACTTAATTTTAGGTTTCCAGTTTAAGTCACTAGCGTCTCTCACCTAATTTCTTATTATTTTCATAACACAAAAAAGCAAACACTAGTACTAGTCGTCTCTCAGACTCTAATTCGTCAAATTAAAGATTACCAATGACAAGAATTTGAGGTGTCACCTCTCCTCCATTCTCCTTATCCATATCCTAACTCTGGGCAAACTCAAAACTCTTTGCTTAGTATCTTTGCCCCAAAATTAAACAATTAAATATAATTCATATATTTAAATATTAATTACAAAGGTAATTAATTTCGTATTCGATAATACCAATTGGGATACCGAAATATTTAGGGATTGGGATACCAAAATTATTTAGGGACTAAGGAGATTGATTTTAGGGTGTAATTCGATATTCGAGATTTCGGTATTTGGTATTGGAATACCGACATCGTACAAATTTCTACCCCTGCATAGAAAACCATAGGGGTTTGGTGCTATTTATAGAAAACATAGGTTTTGGTGCTTCAATGATCGTGCTTGCTGTGGATTGATCAAGTTTAAGTTTGAACATTCAAATGATGCATATCCTGATGTCTTTTTCTACATGGTATAGGATTAGAGGTTGGTAAATCACAGTAGTATGTGTACGAAGGGAGCCGATTGTTCAAGTGAGTGGTTACACCTCAATCTTTGCATTAGTTATTTGAAGTTTCTCAACCATTGCATCGGTTAGGTTCATGGGAGTTGGATCAACTAGTTTATTCCAACTGCCAAATTAGTTTTTTTATTCAGTTTAGTATGGTTGGTTACACTAATCAATTTGATTAATTACCTAACGATTTAGTCTAATCAAATCTAGCGAATATGAGGCCTCGCCTTCACACATCACCAACATGATACTTCAAAAGTTAATGAATTCGGGAGATTTTTGTTTTCACGATGACAACCTTGCTCACTGTTGCTTCCTACCTTTTGCAGCTCGCTCTCCTTGCCACCTTGATCAGCGATTGGAGGAATTCCGCTCTCTCGACGGCTGAGATTTTCTAGGTTGGCGACACATATGAAACGACGGGCGGGTGGATCTGAAGGTTGAGCTGCGGTGTGGAAATTGGGGAGGAGGAGGTGGAACATGGGAAGAAGGGTGATGAGTCATGAGAGAGAGGGAGGTTGGGAGGGAGAATTTTTTTTTGTATTTATGTATTTTTTGTTAATCCACGTTGATTAATAGGAACGGACTGTCGTCAATTCAACATTTTCATCAGTCCAGCCAGTGTTAAGCGCCACCGTTAAATAGATGGACGAAAGTGGCTATTTTTTTATATTTCGAAAGTTTTGGCTATAACTATTACAAACGTAAAAATTGTCTCTATGAAAGTGTATTTTGCCTTGTTATAAAGAAAAAAATAGGTAGACAATCCCTCATTAGCAATCTCATATTTTGATAGAAAATTGATGAATGATTGTAGATGAGCCCATAAAAAATGTAATACATATATTTTTTGATGAAATAATACATGTAGTTAATCTCAAATTCAAATTTAACCGATAAAATGACTTAGGGGTTGTTTGGAAGTTGTGATTCTTCAAATTGATGTATTGGGATAATTAGTGTATTATCATTTGATGGATTGAATCAATTGATGTATTAGGTAAATATCTTGTTTGGAGGTTTAGATTGTGTTTTTGTTCAAAAGGTAAAAAAGTTAGTATTGAGTGATTGTGAAGAATCTCAACAAAAACTAGAGATTGTAAATCCCTCAATATTGAATGATTGTGGTGGGGTCTCCAAAAAGTAAATGCATGTATTCTAGACATTTCTAGTTCTATATAAACCAAAAAAAGACCTAGGGGTCATTTGGAAGTTGTGATTCTTCAAATTGATGCATTAGGTCAATTAGTGTATTATCATTTGATGTATTGATTCAATGCATGTATTAGGAAAATACTTTGTTTGGAAGAGCAATGATGAAACAAAAAGTAGGGTAGAAAATCCCTCATTAACAATCTCACCTTTTAGTAGAGATTTAAAATTATTCATTTTGAGTGATTGTAGGTGGGCCCAACAAAAAGGTAATGCATGCATTCTAACTCAAAGTGAACTAAAAACACGACTTAATCTTATCATTACATGTATTTGCTAAATACCTCACTTCAAATCTCAACCTCCAAACGACCCCTTAATCTCACAAATACATGAATTAGATCAATACACCATTTGAAATCACAACTTCCAAACGACCCCCTTAGTATGTATTGACTAAATAAATCACTCAAAATCAACAAACCATCTCTCCATTCAAAATTTTGTTGCAATTAGAAACAGGCTGGTTAGTACACGGGCTACGCCTTTTAATTTGCAATTTAAGCTACCCCTACCTTGTCCCTCGGTCTCGGCTGGCCACCTTGTCGAAGTTCCACCACTCCATTTTTCCCTGTGGATTCATCTTTTGATCGCCCTATATCTTCTCCCGAATCATTTCTTATTCACCGTACCTCAGCGCCGCCTCCACTTCATCTGCTCTCTTCCCTAAGCCGGCTTGTCCTTCTCCTTCGCGGGAATCACCAGGGCGCTGCTTCAGCTGGCGAGATTACGTTATAGGTTAGAATTAGGGTTTGGTTTATCAATTCCGAACCTTAGCTGCGAAATTCCATAGCTCTAGTTTAAAAGCTAGGAGGATGCCAAGTAATTTGAGCACCCCATGAATTTTTGTCGCCGATTAGTGCTGGTATGAGGGTAAATAGCTATTCTTGTGGTAATTGCGGTTGGGCACCGTGGGAACTGTTTTAGACATTTTGCTTGCCTGATGTTGCTCAATGACTATATTGCTTATTTGGTTTTGTTTTGCTTCTCTTAAAGGTATAACTTCGGCGATCAGGAACGATGGAAATACAAACAAGCGGCAAGCCCATTGACTCGTTTTTGGAGAGAGTCCTGTGTATGAACATTCTCTCTTCCGATTACTTCAAAGAGCTTTACAGGTTAAAGACGTACCATGAAGTGATCGATGAAATTTACAATCAAGTTGACCATGTGGAACCATGGATGACGGGGAACTGTCGCGGGCCGTCAACTGCCTTTTGTCTTCTCTACAAGTGTTTTACCATGAAACTCACGGTCAAGCAGATGCACGGCCTATTAAAGCACAAAGATTCACCTTATATCAGAGCGGTAATGTTGCTGTTCCTATATGTTTGTCTGGTTAGAGTTTAAAATTGCTGAATGAATTGCATTCCTATAATTTATACTATGCGCAGGCTGATGAATATTCAAAAGGTTTGATCTTGTGATACCGCTGGATCACTTGCTAAATATTTTTTGAAATAAGATTAAGAGGGTGCAGTAGAAGAGGCCCCTTTGCTTGAGCGTAGAAACTGTGAGTACTCGGAGTAGCGATTAATGTTTTCTTAGCTGCTGTCTTTGAGGGAGCTCACCTTCTCGTCTCTTTTATTTGATCCACATGGTCAACCTCAAGTTGGGATTCATAGCAGAAGCCAGTTCCCTTGTATTTTCGGTTTTCTGATGAAGTTACACTTCTGTGTAGACTTCAATGTAATTAAATGGAAATGCTACACAGTTAGCACTGTAGCCACATGAGCGGCCCTGTTTGGTCAGGATGTGTAGAAGTTCCCTGGGAACAACTTTGGATATCAGCCTAAATTGATCCAGAAACCTCTATAGAATGTAAGCCACTTGGGAGTAGGAACGTTTTAACTAAAGCTGCCATCGAGTTTTGGGTCATTATTCAGTAGCATTATGTCGTTAGCCTGACAAGGTTGCAGATATTTTTGTGCCACTATGTTGCAATCAAAGTAATTAGTGGGGATCAGTTACAGTTAGTAAATCTGGTCCCTAGTTCGCTGTTTATATTTCTTGTTTGATTAATGAGTCCTTAGTGAATGACGTGTTTGATAGTATCATTCTGTAATGGAAGTGGGCCACTATGTGTTGCAATTCTCATTCATTTTGTATGTTTTTATTGGGTTGGCTCTTGTAACACTGGCATTTTTCTTTTCATCCCAAGCACCAGACCTTTATATGTTATCTGACAAGTAACTAGTACTTGTAATTGTTGAGAGAACGCACAACAACGTATTTAGGTATTTTGTGTTGTAAGGGTTAGCAACAAAAAAAACCCGCAAGCCCTAAATACATTCTTGATATTCTGATGAAGGAGCATAAATGATCATATTCTTGTTGCCCCTACCGAATTTTGTACCTCCAGATTGACTTGGCCTTCTTTCTGTTAGCTGATTAGATGTTCTAACCTCTGCATAGTGCTGCCATTGTTACCCTGAGCAGATGTTCACAATACAAGGTTTGGGGAGTCTGTCGTCTTCTCACTTTGAAAGCTTCTAGTGGTTAATCAATCCTTCTGTTGTTTCCGACCAGCTTCTTGCTAATCTATCTGCTGTTGCTAACTCCAGACATGTGTAAACCAAGAATGTGAAATTTTTCCCTCTTTGTCAGCTGGATCAATTAGTGCTCATGTTCACTTGAGACTTAAGTAATTATGAGGCTTCATATAAAAAAAATGTAATTATGAGGCTTTTTGGCATATGTGATTATGGCATTCACTTATATTCATTGGGTATCCTGACATCTACATACTTGACGGTCCGCTGCATAAGTGTATCTCGTAGCAGATACCTACTTCATGTTAACTTTAGCTTGTGATGTTGCGTAATTGGTATCTTGTAATTTGATTACAGATTGGATTCCTGTACTTGAGATATGCTGCAGATCCTAAGACAATGTGGAACTGGTATGAACCATATATTGAAGATGATGAGGTACTTTCTTGTGGCACAATCTTGATAAAACCTACAACGAATATTTCCATTTTTGCTTGGGTCCTGTCATACATGCTTGAGTTTATATGTTAGCGGTAATTGAATGTGATAGTGATGTTCAAACAGATATTTTAGGAAATGTGGATAACTGTTATCTGCCATTTACTGAATCTGAAAGGTGTGAAGCAATTCCTGATTTCTGTTATCAATTTAACAAAAATCCTGAATAAGAGTATTCCTATCCTGGCTGAGAAATCTAGTACCGCCCTTTAGGATGTTCAGGAGCATATGAACATGTGCTTTTGTTATGCTTGTACCAGCCCTCTTGATTACTTGCATCATGGCTTCATCACCTATAGCTACTATTTCTAATTTGCCGTAGAACATCCTTTTGTTCTTACCTTTTGTTGTACTTTCATGCTAGGAATTTTCTCCTGGATCCAGTGGCCGGAAAACTACCATGGGTGTTTATGTTCGCGATCTGATCCTCGGACAGGTAGGTTACTTTCTCCTCCTACTCGATTCTATTCCATTCTGAATAGTATTCTCACGTTGAGGCTGATTTGTATAATGCCATTTTATATGATTTTTTAACTATTTTTTGCAGTACTACTTCGATACTCTATTCCCCAGAGTTCCTGTGCCTGTAATGCGTCAGGTTGTGTCCAATCTTGAAAAGATGAAACTTCCTGCCAAATCATCAGGCTCAACAGGGGATAATAGCCGCCATGGCTCGGAGGAAACTGCTCGTCGGCCGCCTTCCGTGAAGGCTGCACTTTCAGTGTCCTTTGGTCAGCGTGCCCCACACCGGGCGTCAACTAGGGACTCATCACCTGTTCGCCGAACACTACCACACCCTCCTGCTCATGAGAGAAGAACCAATGATAAGCGGAGATCTCCCAGCAGCCATCGCAGCCAGAGTCGTGACAGAGACCTTTCTAATAGGGATCGGGACAGGGAAAGGGAGAGAGAGAAAGATAGGGGCAGAGAGAGGGAGAGAGACAGGGATAAGGACAGGCGGTATGATTATGACCGGAAGTCAAATTATGGTGACCGAGAAAGTAGAAGGGATCATGGAAAGAGTGGCAGAGATGATAGCAGATATCACAGGGATCATAGTAGTGGTCATAGAAGTCGGAGTAGGAGTCGTAGTCGCAGCAGGAGCAGAAGCCGAAGCACGCAGGGAGGAGTCCCCACACCATTCGATCGGGATGGAAACAAGGAGAAGTCATCTTCTACCTCCAGCCATCTTGCGAAACTAAAAGATTTGTATGGCGATTTAAGTGACGAGAAAAAAGGTGACACAGAAATGGAAAAGGGTCCTATCAGAAATAATGGTGGCAGCGAGGAGGTGATTAGACTGGGTGGTTCTAGTTGGAAGTGGAAATAGTTTCCAGAACAAAGAACTTGGTGTATTGTTGACAGTGTCAAAGTGTATCATTTGTTTAATAAGTAAGGCTAACTTTTAGCTTATCAACTGTTTGAAAGCAGATTCTCGGGCTCGCTACGATGACCATTCTTCTCATGTAATCCTTGGGGCAGTTTGCTGTCTAAATTTAATACATGTTTCTTTCACATTATATTCACTCTTTTATGGTGATGGCGTTGTTGAGTTCTTAAGAGAAGCGCAGCTCAACTGTACTGAGTTGCACTCAGCTGAGATTTGAGTCCTGTTTGGGTATGTATGCCTTGTTGGTCAATTTGTGAGGAACTAGTGCCAGAGGTGGATTGACCAGTTGGTCAATTTGTGGGAGAGGGTATGTCTTGTTGTGGTATGTAAAATCCACACACATGCGTCACTACTCATTCGCCTTCTATACACCATTATGACATTGATGAATCATGTCTAGTAATTCACGTCTTTGATGAATCATGTTTAGAGAGTGCAAGACCTACGGGTTTACAACAACTTCCATGCAACTTTGAGCAATTTTTATAAGCTTTAGCTTTTCAGGTTCCTTTGAGAAATTCCAACCTTCGTTATCTTGTGCGTGTGAATTCGTAGTATGATGTGAGAACTACGGATCTAGGCGTACGATTTAGGGATCGAACGAATTAGGGATTGGGAATTTAGGTGAGAAAGAATGGGAATTTGGGATGAGAGAGAGAGCAGAATTGGGTTTCCGGGTTGGAAACCGCCGAGGGTGAGAGGGAAGGAAGGGGGTCGGCCAAGGTGAGGTGAGAGGGAGAGGTTTGGGAACAATTTCTGTATTATTGCTTGCCCTTGACCTAACATAACATCATATATATATCCCGACTAATTACTGTTTACTACCCGAATAATTAACCTAACCGAATGAACCCTCACACTTCCCCTACCAGACAATATCCGAATAATACGCAAATAACAAATAGACTCTCAACAATTATGTTTCTCACAATCCATCCCCCTTGAAACCCACCTTGCCCTCAAGGTGGCCCATGGACCTTGTCGTCCTCCTTCTTGTCCTCTCCTTCCGCACCCAGCTCCATTTCCTCGCCTTCATCCTCCCAATTTCCGACTAGCAGCATTAGGTGACTCTTGGCGCACTGATGGCCCACAGTATACCTCTCATCACAGTTGAAGCAACGTCCGTCCCGGCGCTTCTGATCCATCTCTGCCTGAGTCAGCCTCACGAACCCGCGCGGTGGTGCTCTGGCCGGAAATCGGGTTCCGACAGTGGTCCCTGCCGCCGGAGGGCTTGGTGCCGCCGCCAGTACTCCCGCCTCAGTACCTGCGCCGCCACTTACTCCACCACTGGCCTTCTGCATCCTGCCCACAGAGGATCTCCAGCTTGCTAGCTCCTCCTCCTTTCGCCCTGCAATTCTGAAAGCCACCCGGAGAGATTCAGTTTCAAAGACCTTGACCGCAGTGGCCAGCTCGGGCCTCAGTCCCGCCATACACAACCCCACCAGTGTTTCCTCGGTCATCTCCTTGCATTGATTTCCCAGCTTCAAGAACTCCGCCCGATACTCTGCGACTGACCCTGTTTGTTTAAGCTTGGCCAGTTGCTCCGGTGCCCAGCCTTCCGCCCTGCCGAACTGGTACCGGAGCTCATCCTGGAACCGAGCCCATGAAATCCTCTCACCTGCCGCAGCACATGCCCGCTCAGTCCACTCCCACCACTGGAGGGCATCCCCCTCCAAATAGAAGGACGCCAGATGCGCCTTCCTTTCCTCTATGATCGGATGGTTCCTAAACCACCTCTCCGCCGCATACAACCATAATCCCACATCACCAGTACCATCAAATTTCGGAAACTCAATAACCGGAGGTTTAGCTCTGAACACCAGTTCATCCTCATAGTCATACAGAGGGTTGCTGTATCCGTACCTGTTACCGCCTGATGGCTGCATCGAGTGACCCGACCCGTGATGTCGGTACTCCGGACCCGCGTTCTGCCTCCCTGAGTAGGCCCAGTCGGCCATCTCCTGCTGATATTCCTCCCCGCCACCAGTCTTAACTCCGGATCCTTGTCCTTCCTCCATCCTGCGCCCCTGTCGTGCGCCATCGGCCCGTGGAGTGCCCCAGGGCGGGTAACCAGCCTCGGGACCCGGTCGCTTGCGTCCGGGCCCGCCTCCCGGCCCATAACCGCCGCTGCCCATCGGCCCGCGTCCGGGTTCGACCCGGTTGGGGCCAACCCGTCTCGGTTCGACCGATCCCGGTCCGACCGTAACTGGTCTGGCCGGCCAATAACCCAACCGGTCGACCGGTTTGGTCCAGCATGGGTTCAGTCACCCAATTCTGATCGGGCCCATCTGGCCCAGGGCCCATCTCCCACTCCTCCTGGTCCGCGAAGCTCATCTCCTCATAGTCCGGGCCCAATTCTTCGAACTCCACCACCTTCTTCTTTCTACGGGCCTCCGCAATTTCTTGGGCCGTTGGAGCAGGAAGCAGGCCCGGCCCACTGAAGACTGGCGTGGACCGATCTCCCCTGCCCGCTCCCCCGGCTGGTCTGGGCCCGCCGGGATGGCAGCCTCCTCTCCCGGACAGCCCTGGCGGCCGCGCCGCCATCGCCCTTGCTCCACCGCCGCCGGTCGCATCACCCGGCGCTGCGGCTTCCCTGCCGCCCGAAGCCCCTGGCGGCTTAGCCGCTGTCGCCACCGGAGCGCCGCCCGTAGTCCCTGCCGCGGCTCCTGCTGAGCCCGCCGCCACTGCCGAGGCACTCGCCGCGCCTCCGGCCTCGCCCCCACCCACGCCCGCCGCCGCTCCTGGCGGGCCGATCTCCTTCTTCGCGGCCGCCCCAGCTACAGCCTCTGCCATCTTCTCCACCGCCTCTGGCCGATTCCCCGGGGTTGGCTCTTTGCCTTGAAACACGCCGATCAAGACCTCTTTCATTGTGTCAGCTAGGGCCTTGCACAGCTTCTCTGTCATTGTCGTACCCATCTCCTCAATCGAGGAAGTAATCCGCCCCCCCAGCGCCTCTAGGGCTCCGGTCGAGTCTCGTGAAGCAGCAGCAGCTCGTTCTGTGGACTCCGTTAGACTCTCCAGCGTCGTCACGATCGCGTCATACTTGTTATTTGTGATGTCCTTCACAGTTACGATCTCCTTACCCTGTTTCTGTTGTTGCGGCTTGTCCATGTTCGACATCTCAGCTCCTGCAACTCAATAATCACACGCCAGCCAGGCTCTGATACCACTATGAGAACTACGGATCTAGGCGTGCGATTTAGGGATCGAACGAATTAGGGATTGGGAATTTAGGTGAGAAAGAATGGGAATTTGGGATGAGAGAGAGAGCAGAATGGGTTTCCGGGTTGGAAACCGCCGAGGGTGAGAGGGAAGGAAGGGGGTCGGCCAAGGTGAGGTGAGAGGGAGAGGTTTGGGAACAATTTCTGTATTATTGCTTGCCCTTGACCTAACATAACATCATATATATATATCCCGACTAATTACTGTTTACTATCCGAATAATTAACCTAACCGAATGAACCCTCACACTTCCCCTACCAGACAATATCCGAATAATACGCAAATAACAAATAGACTCTCAACAATTATGTTTCTCACATATGACTAGAAGCTCCGCGGTATCCATAGGTTTATCATCTCTGTCTTGATCATCTTCCTTCCGTCGAGTAGGAGTGGGCATCGGTGCGGTCAAACCGCTCCGAACCGCTTATGCGGTCCATCCAAACCGCACCGTAAAGTTTGCGGTTACATTTGCAGTCTAACTGTTAAACTGTTCGCGGTTTGCGATATGGTGCTACCGAAACCGCGCGGTTGCGGTTTGAAACCGCAAACCGCTAAAGTAAATTTCCTCTCGCAAGTTCGCCTTCCACCACTGAGTAGCTTTGAATCCAGTCATCCAAGACGCCTTAGCAAGGTATTGGAGAAAATCCCCTCCCACCAATTGCACTTCTCACTCAGATCCATTCCCTTCGTTCTCCTAGTTAACTTCCCTCTCACTCTTTCTGTTTGCCTTGTGACTTGTGACTTGTGAGGAGTCACTTTCTGACGAGAAATAGAGGAAAGAAAAACAGAGCAGGAAATTATTAAAGAAAAGAATAATTTACCATCAAGTTTAGAGAGATGGGGATGAAATTGGAAACAATGGAGTCGAAATTACAGAGGGTTTGTTTTTTCTGTGGGAGTAGCCCTGGGAAGAAGACCAGCTACAAAGATGCCGCCATCGAGCTCGGCCGAGAATTGACAAGCAACACACTCCGTTTCTCCTCTGTTTTGCTCTATTCTTGTGTATTCGCTTCTCCCCCCTTCGATTCCACACTACGTGTATCCAATATCTCCCAAATTTCCACCCAGAGTTTCGTTTTATTTCTTCCCAATAATAAGAGCTGGTCTAATCTAGTGCTCAAAACTAAATAAAAAGTGACATTGTAGGCAGGTAATGATAACATTTGGAAAATTGATGAGGCCACCATTTAATTTAAGAGTTGCTGCATTTTCTATAGCTTTCATGCGGTTCTGGTTTCATGTTGTCTGCAGGTTTATTTGGTCTAATTATTGTTTTGGTGGGAGAAATAAGTTTACAGTTTCATGTTTTTGCATCTGATACATGATCATTCCAGCTCATGCAAGGCCGTACCAAGGAATTTGGGTTTTTAGTTATGCTTATAGGAATTTGGTGGAGGTTAGAAATGGATTCCACTTTGCGGTCATACATGTGGTTGCGGTCTAAACCGCACCAAGTCGCTAACTTATGCGGTTTGATTAGACTGCACTAATTAATTTGCGGTTTTACATGCGGTGCGGTTTATATCAACTTGGTACGGTGCGGTTTGAACCGCACCAATGCCCACCCCTACCGTCGAGTGCTCATTCAATTGAATTATTGGTTTGGTTGCTTAGGATTTTATCAACCATATCTATCTTTTGTGTTCTTTGATTTCTTCTGTGTACTCTGACATTATATAATTTGTGTACTCTTATTTAAGGAGACTAATAACAACTTATTGCCTAGGCTTGTATGAACTCGTTACTATGTGTCCTATTCCAACCATCACGAAACAAAACCAAAAATGCTGACAGAATATATTGTCGTATGATCAACAGCATAAACAAAGAATGTTCATTAGAGATCTCAGTTCTAATATTCTTTCGATTTTCGTCCAATCTGGTCTGCGTAAAAAACTCATGGCTGACTGGAACAAAAAGTGAACAATAGTCACTAATCTAGCTATCTTGTTATCCTCATCGTACTTACAAGGCGTCCTATCCGACTAAGAGAAAAAGTTCTTTCAATCTCGTTTCAGGGCCTTTGTGATGAAGGCTCTTGCGATTGCAATGGCAATGTAAGCCAAAACTGTTGCAGCAATACCCGCAAGCAAAATGAGCCTGTCGAGACTAGCTTCTTGAACTTCATAAACCCTCAGGCCAATATTGTCCCAGTTGCTCTCTGTCCAAACAGGGTCTATCTTCGCCATGGGATCAGATGAATTTGGAGGCAGAACTGTCCACACTCCAGAACCGTACTTCAATCTGGTTGAATAGGCCGGTACGTACCTGCATGAGTACAATCGTCACATACTGATTACCGAACATACAGCTAACTACCCAGCAACACCCACCATCCAAGTGCCCCCTTGTGAATTTCCAAAACAGAAGTTGCAAAACAGATTTAGGGGGGAAACCATGCTCATTTTCGAACAGAACTCGATTCCGTGTAATAGATTCAAAAGACATGCATATTTTGAAGGGATTGCACAAATTAATTATATTACCTGGTTGTGGAAGTAACACAGATGCCCTTTGTTTCTGCTTTAATGCACACCTCGCCCTTGTTGCTACAGTCCTGTGAACAGGTGGATCTACTATTCTTCTCAAGTGCAGATGATTTATCAGCCAGAAAGTTCCATATGAACCTGGAGACATCATTAACGTATCCAATGTATGGAGTTGAGGAAGGCTCCCCAAGGACCACGCCGACATAGTGAACAGGACAAGTTGCACTTGGGGTTATGTACTTCTTCACCAGCTCACAAGACAGACCAGGATCACACTGTAGCAGACAACTCAGCATCTCATCGACTAGAGAGCCATTAATACTGATGGAATCTAGAACAGAGCTCCTTATATTTTTGTTCTCGTTTACAAGGATGTAAAGTGTGCGGGCGACAAGAGATGCAGCCGCCACTATGGATGATGAGTTTATGTTAGCTGCATTCAAATGCATATAGAGACAATGGTTACCATTAAATTCTGGATTCAAGTTCATTTTCCAATATCTGAGACCATATGTATACACAAAAACAAACCCATGGTAGGAGTCCAACACAACATAAATAAACTCACACGGATCATCAAGATGACTGTGGTAAAACTTGTTGCTGAAAGCAGCATCAAAATCTTCCAATACAAACCCAGAAGTTGATGAGTTCTGCAGTAAAAGAGAAGCCTTCAGTTATTAACAAGGGAGTGAAAGCTCTCAGCATGTTGCATTTCCACGTAATAGACAGGAACGTCTTCACCAGACAAACATGCACACTGTCCTATGCACCCAGGAACATGACTCTCAGTTTGCCATCCATCTAATGTAAAATTGGCGCGGTGCTGATATTCTTTCCCAGCAAAAGCATAATTTATTGTATGTCGAACCCCCTCAAGATTTATCTTATGCACAATCTTAATTCTTTCCATGAGCTCACTTAAATCCATACCTGATCATATGCTTTTACAGTGCAGAATATGGCTATGAATTTTTTTCAAGCATTCTGGGTGTGGGGACAAGAGGCCTCCTATCGTTGAATATACTATAATCTAACTATGCATGCAAACATTACAAGATTGACGGTAGAAAAACCATAGGAAACGAATGAGAAGGGATTAATTTGGATGGTTTAAAAGCAGTAGCAAGGTACTCCATGGACAAAGATGAAGTGTATAATGACTAACAATATATACAACTTCACAGAGACAAACCTTCTTCACAAATGCCATAGAGGACGACGGTGGTATCCCAGGGTTAGATGTGCTTGCCAATGAGACTGAAATATTCTGGGACCCCAGTGAAACTTCAGCACGTTTCAAGGCATTCAAAGTTGCATTTGTTGCAGATGAAACCTGCAATATTGCATGGGATTAGGCAACCAATTAACACAGCTTTCTTGCTAAAATATCATGGAGTCAAACAACAACAGTTTCGATAACATTGTCATGCAAAAAGAGGGTCACAACTTCACAGTGAAAAATGCTCAACAGGGGTTGTAAGGCCTTAACAAACATAGTTAGAGTTAAAGATGCTTTCAAAGGGATTAATCCACTCCAATACAGATGTAATACGAGTCTTGACTTTTGAGCGCAAGCTTCATCAAATTATAGAGCCACACAAGATATGGCACCACAGGCTCAATAAGTCACCATGGCATTTGCTTTGCCGATGAAGCTTCATACAGTAATGACGATAAACCTCCAAGGCATAGTCTGGTTCATAAGTATACAATCATCTGCCTTCTCCCTCTTTCAACCCAAGGTATACCAGAAACAGAACAAATACAAAGCAAACAAGTGCTGGAAATGAAATTTAAGGGGGAAAAACTCATGAAATTTAAGGGGGAAATTTATTAAGATCATGGAAACAAATACTGATTGACGGTAGGAAAATTATTAGAGAGAAGACAGAATTCATACCCCGGTGGTATGAGCAAAGAAGGTTTCGGTCCCTTGATTGAAGGCCCTTCCAACTGATCCGATTTCAATGACCTTTTCAATAACATAGTACAACATCAAATGTCACTCTCTCAGGCACTATACAAGTAATAGGTTATAGAAATCATACTTGCTTCTTCATTTGCATCAATCTAACTTTTAGCGCAATGATAAACATATATGTCGGAGAATACCATCTCAATCAGTTTGCTATCAAGGCCCCTAACAGCTTCTGACTGCAAATCAAGTTCGAGCAAAAATCGCCTGCTACCTAGATATCCCCATGTTTCTCCAGTAAAAACTGCAAAAACAAGCTAAAAGTACAACAACAGTCTAGAACAATCAACAAAATGATTTGAAATTCGTGTGATGACCAGAACATACCAGCAAAACAGAACAATAAAACAACAACTAATAATAGTACAAAAGCTGTTTTGTAATATTCTTCACTGTATCAGTAACCTAAACCATTTAGACCTGGGGGCAGCATTTTACTTCATGTTGAAAGAACATAGAAAAAGTAGGTCACTACTGTTCCCGACAGTATTGTACAATTTTAACTTATACTGTATTATTTATTATTGCCTTACAAGCTGCTCGACTATGTGGAATTATATATGCTAGTACCTTATGCACATATCATCCAACACTTACAGAAGCTGTACATGAACAGGTCAATTCTTGCATCAATTTCCTCAAAATTTCTATAACAAATAGCTAACATATCAGACTACAAAACCAAATGTGAAGGCAGACACTCAAAGTTTAACTTCAAAACACAGAAAGGACGTACAAACAAAAGAATTGAAACAGACAACAGAGCTACTTGGGGGTGGGGGCTAAATCCACAACCTAGGATGTAAATTGTTTATTCCAATCATATGTGGCACCCTCTAGGCCCCCCAGACTTAAGAACTCAATTAAATGAGGAATAAGAAACAAATATTGGCTGGGCCGCAGGTATAAAGCTGTACAAATCCAACTGTAATCTATTGAGATGTCAAATTCAAATGATTGATACCTGTTTACTAAGTTCTCCTAAAGCATCCACACGAGAAAGCGAATCAACTGCTGCAAGCAATGCAATCAGCCCCTAAAAGAGTATTGAACATGGGTAAGGCACAGTATTTACAGGAGGAAATTATAGCGGAAATGACAATTTTTCAATGGAAGTCAAAGAACTTGCACTCACAGAAATCGGAGATTCTGAACCCAAGTTTTTATCACGGAAGAGCGATCCAGAATCCATAGATGCCACTGTTAATATAGTGGGCTTCACTTGCTTTGACGATGATATATGGATTGGTGGGAGCGATGACCAAACACTGCCCTTCATAAGGGAGATGCATAATTAAAGTTTGGCTAAGCTCACTCCTAAAAAATTCAACAGATATAGACTGTTCTCAACAACATCGAATCCATTTAGGTGCCTGTGGCTGAATAGCTGGGATGATATGAGAACATACCAAAAACATTAGCACTTTTAGTGGGATTAGTTTGATGTTTGGTTCACGTCACCAACTTAAGTACTTAACAACCATACCCATGCCTAGAACTAAAATTACATAAGAGAACAACCATAAACCACATTGGTTATCGGTCTCTGAGCCTATTGACTAACCTAGGAGCTTTGGAATCGAGGATCCATGTATTTATATATTCATTCGTCTTTTCACCATTCATCATGTCCGTGCAGGAAAAATCTGCTGAGATTCTTTGATGATCCTCTAATCTGCTGAGTGTCTTTTCACCATGCATTACCATATGCAGTTTTGCATTTAAACACTGGGTTACTGAACTGTCAACTGACTACTTTGATGATCCTCTAATTTGGATTTTCTTACATTTCCTCGAAATAGGGTGCTTCCAAAGATGCCTCAATCAAGCAAAAACTAGTTGATAAGTATAGATTACAAACCAAAGAAAACAAAAGCACTATTCCATTGTATGCTCAATGCCCACACACCACACAACTCAGTTATATCAGGGTAAGAACAATGCCTCAGTGAGTATAAGATATCATATAGTAAGTGGAAGAACAGATAAAGTGAGCTCTTGATCAAGTTGAACTGATTTGTGAAAATACGAAATGCAGATAACTACATATTTCATATCTAACCTGTATCCCCCTAATGGGAGGCAAGTCCCCTCCTTCAAACAAGACTCTGAGTCGTGTGTGCCGTATTTTGTCGTCTAAAAGCAAACCCATCAGATACAATATATCTAAATGTATATTTTTAGAACTAATTCACTTATACTATAGAGAAACAAAGATGCAAGTTATGCTGAAGCAATGTATACATGTACCTGCATCACCAAATCAAATTCAGCCACGTTTGAGGTATGACCTTCGGTTTTCTTCTCATTCTCCTTAGCAATCTGCATGAGAATGCAACAGTATAAATGAAAAGTGGGATGCATATCTCATGTGCACACTACAACTAAGTCATATACTAAACTGGGGAATGAAAACTGTTAACATAAACTACTGGGATTATCTTAGCTAAGTGCACAAGGAGACTCAAATTTGTTCGCCTAACAATACAATCTTCCTTTTTTTGAAAGAATAAATGCAATTTATTGCTGGGGAACTATTGATTTACCTTCTTCATGATCGGTGTGCTATCGTTCGTCAATAAGAAGATTGGAAAAGTATAAGTGTTCCACAAAATACCAGTTCCCTGTAAATACACATGATAGTATCCCAAATCAAACAGATGCAATGATATATGCATCAGTACATATGTTAGGCTCTGTAACACATCAACCGACTCCCAATAATTTCAAGGGATGCTCAATGTCCAAGCCAAAAGTTATCTTTCATCCAAAAACAATGGGACTAAGATAGATAAAGAACATGTTACTAGTATTAGCTCACATACTTGAAGCCTCCGGCTGTATCATATCATTAGAAATGAAAGAGACATTCAGACTTCCGGTACCTCTATTTTCTCTGACTGAACATATGTTTTGGGTGTAATGATACATCCAGTACATTACCCCTGCTTAAACATGTAAGAATCCTATCTCTATCAATGCCGAATTCAGAAGTACCCATCAAATGAAAAATTTAATTTAACCAACTAGTTACGGGTCATCAAGATTATGAAGGTAACACCTCTCATTGTAGAAGCTAATAAAGATAGCACATCTCAGTCTATAAGCTTAAAACATGGCAAAGCAAAGTAATAAATGGTACTGACTACTATTCATGCTGCAACTTGAGAAAAAAACACTAGATCATTGCTAAGCGTACTCTTGGGTTCCACTCGTAATTGGTGCTCTGATAAGGGGAAAATTCAGCTAGTGGAAACTTGCGATCTGGAGAGAATCCTGCAAGCGAAATAAATATCAGTAGTGTTAACCTCCGTAACCTTATGTCGGAGAACCTTTGTCCTATCAGGAGGCTTGCACTTAGCACAAAACTGAATTTACCTTTAAATTCATTTGGTATACCAGTCCCAGATTCAACTAGAATACCACCAATATTCTTGGAAAGTCCTGGATCCTTTGATATTCTGAAGAAAACAGTGACGTCTGACAATGTGATCTCAATGGAATAACTACTGGGATGAATCACGATTACAAAAGGAATATAAAACCAACAACCATAAGATAAGAGCGTGAATAAAGGTAATGACTGTTGTCAGAATGAAAGCCATGCTACAAGCAGCCGAAGGATAATTAAAGACATCAGACTAGCTAAGGGATTGTGGTTCAGCAGTGTTACTTCCGAAGAGTTTCAACACCTAACCAAATAAGGAGAGGGATTTCCTATCTTGAAGCAAAATAAGCAAAAAAAAAGTAGAAAAAACAAGTCCAACCTAAGGTTCCACATTTCCTGTTCTCATTGTTGGCCACAGAGTGGCAGCGATAGCAAGATGCATTTTCAATCTCCCAGCCAAACAGGATAAAACATAAAAGTTCACCAAACGAGGGATTCGACCAACATTTTCCGCAAAGACCTATGGGAAAGTTTTTCAACCGTTCATATGGTGGTTTTGTACTCCTAAAGGCCAAGTTGGACAGTTGGAGTTAGCTTTACCAGGAAATAGGCAAATGCTTCCCCCTTCTTGTCCTGTTTACCATACTTACTATACTTGTTTCGGCAGCAAAGAGACACTAGAGCAATATTAGCTCAATTCTTGAATGCAGTTCAAGATGTCGACACTAAAAACACAAGCAGCAGGCAAGCGCTGACAATCGCGATCAAACATAGCAGAAACAAACTTTGTTTCCACCGTAACTTTAATGCATGTGTCACCAATTTCCGCAGCCTGCAAAGGCTAGCTACCTCAACTTCAATCACCACACCTAAGAGACATAAAGCAAAGGAAACAAAAGGAAGTGGAGGTGGCAATTGCAGAAACCATGCCTATCAAAAAGTTCGCCCATTCGATCAAGTGAAACCAGAATAGCAGACGGACGAGCCAAATCAAGACCAGTCTGATATCTCACAACCGGAGCAACAACCTTGTCTCTCCCAGGATCTGTCATAAGGGGAAAAGCAGCCCAAGTTGAAGCATTTCTTCGCGTCACAGCAGTAAGATAGCAGTGAGAGAGAAACGAAGCTGTTTCGAAAGTGTTATCTTACTTGCACAGCCTATTTCCCCAGAGAGATTGAGTAGGCGAACGCAAGGGACGCCATCGACGACCCTGTACATGGAATTCTGGAGATCGGGAACGGACTCCATTGATTTTGCTTGTCCTGAGATTTCCCGGACGCACTGGGACAGCAGAAACAACCCTACTAACAAGAAGTAGAACTTCATCGGAGCGGAAAGAGAACAGCCGGCGAGAAATTCCAACCAAGGAAGAGGCCGTATTTTTTTGTAGGAGTGGACTGGAAATGCTGAAGTTGAAAATGCACAGTTGAGTGAATGAACGGAGACGCACGGCAGAGGGTAAACCGGGTTGGGTGGGTCTGTTCTCAAATGTATCCCGCTTACTAGCGATTTGGTATAATTGTGATTCGTTAATTAATTATGTTCTTTTGCGAGTTGAGTTGGGTGAATGGTGAATGAGTGCGATTGGATGTGGGTTAACCTGTAAAAGTAATTCTTCAGCTAGCCATTAAGAGATTTCATTGTACTTATAAAAAAAACTCCATTGTATATAAGTAAGATTGTATCAATTTAGACACTTCTTAGAGATAAAGTTTGTCTCGTGTGAATCCATGTAGTTTTTGCATTAAATTTTTCAATACTCTACCAATCACTTGTGTAGAGGAATTTAGAAAATTGGTGCATTTTGCGACTTTGATAAAATTAATAGTTTATAATTTGTATTAATATCTAATAAATATTATCTGACACAACAACCAATAACAGTAATTCAAAAATATTATTATTCTCCATTTTTAGAAGTAGATGTCATTGTGTATTGTGTAGTGCAGTAAAGAAATATGATGAATACTCGATAGCATAAGAAATAATATTTTGTCATGTAAAAATATAGTGTGGGTCGTGCGAGTGACTTGCAATCCACCCACCACCCACCCATATAAGTACGGGTATGTGGTTTATCAATCCACCCATATCAATCATCCACTGCTTGCGGTTCGGGTTATTTGCAGGTGGATCGATATCAACCCGCGGATTAACCACGTACGTGCCCACCCCTAGCAGATGCCAGCAAGTAGGCAGGCGTGGGCACTTGGTTGAGTGGGTTTTTATCTCAAATTGAACAACCCACTTATTAGGGAATAATAATAATAATGATACGCTATCCACCCAGATTTTTCTTTCATATTGGATTGGGTTGGTAGCAGATGGGTGTGATTGAGTTGTGAATTAACCTGCAAAAATAATTTTTCAAGTTAGAATGACAATTTTGACCTGAATCGTTTTACCTGACCTGTAGGCGAGACGGGCGTGGGTACTCTACTCTACCTAACTTGCTTTGACCCGCTCCATCCTAGACTCATTTTTCTCTAAATCATATGTAAGTTTACGAAATTACTTAGGACTTTACTTTTATTACATAATATTTTAGCTATAATGAAGTTGTTAATAAGTGACAACCTTAATTTCTAGAATGATCTACATTTATCATATGATAATTTGTTTCTTAGTTGTTAAATGGAAAAAATAAATATGTGTAATGTTTTCCCTTTAAATCACATACCCATATGGATCGACCTTCCCCGACTCGTAATCAATTGTGTAGAGAAAAATTCAGGCATTTTGTGACTTTGATACAATTAATAGTTTATAATTTGCATCCCAATATCTAAAGGATATTACACAACATAGTAACTAATTATAGTGGTTAAAAAATATTCTTTATTCTCGACCTATAGAAGTCGATGGTCAATGTGTAGTTCGATTAGGAAATATAATGAATATTCAATAGTATAAACAAGAAACAACTTATCGAGTAACATATGATGCAGGTATTCCGGTGACCCGCAATCCACCCACCTGAGTAAGCGTAGGTAAGAGATTTATCAATCTACAATCCACCCACATCAATCACCAATTCAATGCGATTTGAGTTATTTGCTTGTGGATTTTGTCAAACCGCGGATTAACCACTCACATGTCCACCCTAGTAAATTTTATTGGCTTTTGTTTTCTTTTTTCTTTTTTATTTCGTAAATGATGGGGTCTAACATAGGGGGTTATGCACACTTGTATTATCAAATATAGACCTTAATTTTAAGTGGAGTCAAGTCAAGGGGTGATATTAAATTGATTTTTATTTTTTGTACTTTTTAATCCGTTTTTATCTTTTTGTTTTAACTTTTATTTCAAATAATTGTGCACGGATAGAACGGAATCGTTGTGATCTAGAAATGGTATTCATTTTCAATAGATTTTGACAAAAAAAATTTCACACCACCCATATAATTAGTTGCTACCCTAGTACCACTATGTACCACCTTCATTTTCAGTAAAATTTTGAAAAAATTGCCTAAAAGAAATGACTTTATCATGATCTATTAGATATATAAAGAATATTTTTCATCGAAGACCTACATGGTGCATTGACGGTTCAAGCATCGCGTAAATCAAAAGATAAATAAACTAAAACAACTAAATTAAGGGGTTTTCTTCTTCATTGATAAATAAAACGTAGAGATAGAGTACATATGAGCGAATCAGGCGGCTCCTCAAGCTTCATCATCATCTTCTCGTAGATCACGTCTCGGGAACTTTCTTCCGAACGTTGCTGGTTGAACGTCGGCGGGGCGCCTATGAGCGATTTCGAGCTGTGGCAGGAGTGACTTCTTGCTAGGACCTCTTCCCAAAGTTGGTGATGCTTCCCTTGGGAAATTTTTAGAGGATGCTTTAGAGGATGCTCGCGGGACCCCCTGCTACAAGAAATCCTTCCTAGACGATGCTTTAGAGGAACGCAAGCGTGTATCGATCCGTCACTTTAGTGTGCATGATAGGTAGAACCTATTAAAATGAGCTAAATTCGTAATGCCCCATATACGTGAGCCTTGATTGAGATGACAATGGGACTTGCGAGGCGTACTCGGAGGCGTGGGATTATGACGAAGGCCAACCTAGGCATAACCTTTAACCTTTGTGGGAGTCTTATTGATTCATCACCACAATCCTTTAACCTTTAAAATTCATGGGAGTCTTATTGATTCATCCCCATGATCTTTAAGAGCATTCTATACTCTTCCTCTAAACTTTCACCAGGGTGGGGGGAGTGTCGTTAGTGAAGTACCTCTCCAAATTTTCACCCTAATTTTTTTAGTGGTGAAATACCTCTTAAAATATTGATCTTTAGACGTCTGTCAAACTTCAATAATAAACCATAAATGTAAAGCCTCAAACTAAATAATAAGAACTCATAAACATATACTTGAAAACTCAAATAAAGCACACATCATAAAACACTTCACGCAAAACAAAATACTTAAAACACATAAGGCGTATAATTTACCCCTTTAAACAACTCACCTCTCATATGTCGGTACTTTATTTCCTTTGACGTGGGGTTTGTTAATCAAATTGCTTCTTTAATCCTATAAACCGAAAATATTTTCCCTTAGTTGGGATTCCTCGAACTTGGCCCCTTTAACGTACTAGGAAATTTCTCTCCTTGATTACTTAGCCCCAAAACTCTTTAGAAAGCCCTTAATCTCATTCAAATAATATCCTCAAAACTGGTTTTTTCCCCAACATTTCAATAGGGATGGCAAATATATCCATAACCGTGGATATCCGCCCGAATCCTACCTAGTCGGGTAGGGCAAAACCCGAACCCGAAGAACTTTAATGGGTACGTCGTACGCGTAAAACCAAAACCCGAATAATTCGGATAATGGGTGGGCATGGTTTTCTCGCTATCCAACCTGAACCCGTCCGATTATATACATTCATATGTACTTTGTCTAAAAATAATCATTATTTTTCTCTAACATATTTTGTATTAAGCATATAAATATAGCATTTTCATGAAATTGTGTTGTTTTAATTAATTTTATTCATTCTAGTGAATTATTGACGTACTTTTCCTCTTATGTAATGTGAGAATACGTGTGAATGTTAACAGATTGGTTGAAGTTATAAAGAGAAATTATTACCCATGGATAACCGTGGATACCCGAAACCCAAACGGGCATGGGTATGGTTTTGATTTTCTACCCATTTCTTATGTGGGTATGAGTATGGGTAAAATCCGAACTACTTTGGGTAGGGTAACGAATATGCATTATCAACCCCCGACCCGACTCGTTGCCATCCCTACATTTCAAAGGATCTCTTTAAAGATCCTTTTTAAATAGAGATTAAGGGCCTTTTTAGAGGAGATAGGTTATACCCCTGCATCGTGAAGCTAGCTGAAGTGACATGGGGATATTGGATCCATGCAATGTAGTCAAAAGCGAGTTTTTACGTTGAAACGTTTTGGTGATCTAGAAGCGTAAAATCATAAGTTTTTAAGTTTTAAAGGGGAGTTTCTAACTACATAAGTTATTAAAACTGAGATTTTGTGTAGACGTGTTTTAGTGACCTAGAAACGTAAAATTGTAAGTTTTTAAGTTTTAAAGCGCGATTTTGACTATATTGGATCCATGTAGGAGGGGGATTGGTTGCATGACCATTGCGCCAATCCCCGTATTAGCGATATGTTAGCGGATTCAGTTTGGGCCTTTTGTACATATGTATATAGGTTGGTTTGGGCTTGTTATTGGACCGTGATGTCGGTTAGGGTTTTGTGGGTTTGGACGTGTAGGGTGTGCATGGGAGCTAGGGTTGCATGAGTATATATATGCTCTTTGTAAGCTGTAGCCGATCATCAAGTTGAGTGAATAAGAACAGAGCTCGGAGAGTGCCATACTCTCCCGTGGACTAGTCCCGAATCTCGGGGATACCACGTATATCGTGTGTTGGTTTCGTTTTTGTTTATCGTTCTTTAGTTAAGCCTGATTTGTTAACATGGTATCAGAGCTTTCGTCTGGCGATTCTGATCGTCTTGTTGCTCGTTTGAACTCCAAGAATTACGCTCTATGGGAGTTCCAGTTCCGGATCTTTGTTGAAGGCAAAGGCCTTCTTGGCTGGATTGATGGTTCATCGGAGAAACCCGATGTTGCGGCTCCGGCGGAGGACATCGCTAAGTGGAAACAAGGTGATGCCAAGGTTAAGTCTCTGATATTGGGGTCGGTTGATCCGACCATTGTGCTTGGGCTCCGGTTGATGAAGGACGCGCGGTCAATGTGGAAGCATCTTGAGACCACGTATTCTTCTCACAATGTAGCTCGGCAGTTTGAAGTCCAGACTGCGCTCGATCATTTGGAGCAAGGCGATCGAGATATTTCCACCTATTATAATGATGCTCAGGAGCTGTGGACTGAGCAAGATTTGCTTACGGCGGCGCTGCGGTCCAAGGAAGCCTCGGCTGAAGTCATGGAGGAACGCCAGCAGCAGCGCGTTCTTACGTTTTTGATGCGGTTGCGTCCCGAATACGAAGCTGTTCGTTCCTCTCTCATTAATCAGGATGAGATTGTCATGGATGGAGTGCTGGGCAAATTGCTGCGGGAGGAGTCCCGCCTTCGTGCTCAATCCAAGCTCGCGGCTCGTCCCGGTGAAGGTGAGGTCGTGTTCGCTGCTGCTGCCCCTGGGTCGTCGGCCGTTCCCCAGCAGGGATCGCCGGCGCAAGCCTTCGCCGCCACTCGACCTCAATTCCAGAACCGGGTGCCTGTGTCGGAACTGGAGTGCCACCATTGTCACGTGAAAGGGCACTTACAGAAGCACTGCCGCCAGAGGAACATGTGTGTTTATTGCAAGAAACCGGGACACATAGTCCTGGAGTGTCCTTCTTTGCAAAATCGCCGGCGTTCCCGACCTGATGCTGCTGGAGGCCCCTCGAACCCGGCGTTTGCTGCCCAGCCTGCTCCGTCCATGGCGGGTCAACCAGTGCTCACGACTGAGGCCGTTGAAGGGCTGGTTCAAGCTGCTCTTCAGCGTTCTCTTCCGACGGCGCTAAGCTCGGCCTTTGCGTCTCTCCAAATGTCAGGTAAGCTCAAACCGTGGCTCCTGGATTCAGCCTGTTTTAATCACATGACCAGTGAGTCTCATGCTTTGCGAGATGTAATGCCTGTTGAGAACGTCAGTCTGCAGGTTGCCAATGGTGAAAAGTTGGATGTTAGTGGCATTGGTCGGGTTACACAGCCGGCCTTTACTCTTTCTAACACATTGTTTGTGCCCAAATTGTTTCCGAATCTTGTTTCTGTTGGCCAGCTTGCTGAACAAGGGTATCGTACTGTGTTTGGATCTTCTGGCTGTGTTGTGCAGGAAGAGAAGACGGGGAGGCAGGTCGGGCACGGGAGTAGACATGGGCGCATTTTTCAGTTGGAGGAGCTCTCGGATCAATCATCCCGTAGTCAGTCTTCCTTTGCGTGTCCCTCGCAGTCTGTTTTTTCGTGTTCAGTTTTCTCGAGTCTTGCTGATCAGAACTTGCATCTTTGGCATTCCCGTCTTGGTCACCCACATTTGAGTCGGCTTGTATCCATGATCAAACTTGGTTTATTCGGTGATAATAAGATGATTGATACCTCCTCCAAACTTCTGTGCACTAGCTGTGTAGAAGCTAAGTCTACTCGTAAATCATTCCCGTCTAGTACTACCATTATCAAAGACACGTTTCATATCGTCCACACGGATCTCTGGGGACCGTCTCCTGTAATTTCTAGGCATGGCTATCGTTATTTTGCGTTGTTCGTTGATCACACTACTCGTTTTGTTTGGGTCTACTTCCTACGTTTGAAGTCCGATCTTTTGGCTGTTGCTACTGAGTTTATCGCCATGATTAAAACTCAGTTTGGAAAACAGGTTCGGATTGTTCGGTCTGATGAGGGCGGCGAGTTTAGCTCTCATGATCTCATGAATTTATACCGCTCTCTCGGCATGTTGTTTCAAAAATCGTGCCCAGGAGTATCTCAACAAAACGGGGTAGTGGAACGTAAGAATCGCCATGTTTTAGAAATTACTCGAGCTCTTCTTCTGGAGTCTTTTGTTCCTTCTCGGTTCTGGCCTGAAGCTGTCTCCACGGCTGTCAGGTTAATTAATTTTCAGGTCACCCCTGTTCTTGATAATCAGAGTCCCTATTTTGCCCTGTTTTCAGTTCATCCTGACTATGATAGTCTTCGTGTCTTCGGTTGCACTTGTTTCGTTCTGTTACCTCGTCGGGAACGTGATAAGCTTTCCTCTAAGACGGCCCGTTGTGCATTTCTTGGGTATAGTTCGGTGCACAAGGGCTATATGTGTTTTGATCCCCTCCTCGATCGAATCCGAATCTCCTGTAATGTCGTATTCTTTGAGCACCTCCCATTTTTTGAGAAATCAGCCGAGTCCACCCAGTTTGCTTCATCTTTGTGTCCCTTGGTTTTTGGTGAGTCCTTTGATCCGGGAGACCTTCTTACTGTGGAGGAGACTATGCCCGACCTGCCCCCGCCATCGCCCCCGGCATCTCCTGCCCCGTCGTCGTCCTCGTCAGCGGCTGGCGCCACCCCGCCGGACTCCCCAGCTTCTTCGTCTCCTTCTCCCGCTCATCCGCGACGGTCCACCCGGTCCACGTTGGGGAAACCCCCCACTTACTTACATGACTTTGTGACATATAATGTGGATTCTCTTGTGATTCCAACTAGGTACAAGCAGGCCAAGGGAAATCCATTATGGGACGGCGCCATGGATACCGAGATTGATGCCCTCCATGCGAACAATACGTGGACTTTAGTGGATCGTCCTCCTCCGCCCACTCCGGTCATTGGCAGTAAGTGGGTTTATGACCTGAAGTTCAACCCGGATGGCAGTTTAGAGCGGCCCAAGGCTCGAGTTGTGGCTCAAGGATTCAGTCAAGAGTTCGGCATTGACTACACGGAAACGTTTGCTCCCGTTGCTAAAATGCAGACGGTCCGTACCTTGCTGGCTGTGGCGTCTCTGAAGCATTGGCCACTCCTGCAATTAGACGTCAAAAACGCCTTTCTCCACGGTGACTTGCAGGAGGTGGTCTACATGGAGCGGCCACCTGGATATGCTTATGGTACTTCTGATCAGGTTTGTCGGCTTCATCGTTCATTATATGGTCTCAAACAAGCACCCCGTGCTTGGTTTGAGAAGTTCCAGCACACCATTACAGGACTTGGGTTCTCACAGAGTCTTAATGATCCGTCACTGTTCACGAGGGTCACGGATGCAGGTCTGGTTGTCTTGTTGCTGTATGTTGACGATATGGTGGTTTCCGGGAGTGATGCAACTGGCATTCGCGCTCTTACTGATGGTCTCCATGCGGCGTTTAAGCTCAAGGAGCTTGGACCTCTCTCATACTTCCTGGGACTTGAGGTCACTCGCACATCGGACGGCTTATTTTTGAGTCAACATAAGTACATTGAGGACTTACTACAGGAGACTCATTTTGATCATAGTCGGTCGGCATCCACCCCTATGGAGCTTAATGTCAAGCTCAGCCGTGACACTGGGACATTGCTCACGGATGGGTCACAGTACAGGTCAATTGTTGGCAGCTTAATTTACTTGACGCACACACGGCCTGACATTTCCTATGCTGTGCAGGTAGTTAGCCAGTTCATGGCTCATCCCCGGGATGCGCATCTGGTGGCTGTTCAGCGTATCCTTCGGTACCTTCGGCAAACTGCGACTGTCGGTTTGTTTTTTCCCTCGTCCGGGAAGCTTGAGCTACAGGCATTTTCAGATTCTGACTTCGCAGGCTGCATTGATACACGGAGATCGACTAGTGGTTGGTGTGTACGTTTCGGGGAGGCTTTCATTTCATGGCGCTGCAAGAAACAAGATAAGGTCTCTAAGTCGTCTACTGAAGCGGAGTACCGCTCCATGTCTGAGGTTGGTTCTGAGCTGGTGTGGCTTCGTCGATTGCTTGGTGATTTTGGTATCCAGTGTGCGACACCTATGCCTTTGTTTGTGGACAACACGAGTGCCATCCAGATTGCTGTGAACCCTGTGCTCCATGATCGGACCAAGCACATTGAGATACACATCCACTACATTCGTGATCTCGTTCGCGATGAGGTCGTGGTCCTACACTACATGCCCACTGAAGATCAGGTCGCGGATATGTTCACTAAGGCCTTCACATCCAGTCGTCATTGGTACCTCTCTAGCAAATTGATGCTTCGCGAGCGGCATCAATTTGGGGGAGGCTGTTAGCGGATTCAGTTTGGGCCTTTTGTACATATGTATATAGGTTGGTTTGGGCTTGTTATTGGACCGTGATGTCGGTTAGGGTTTTGTGGGTTTGGACGTGTAGGGTGTGCATGGGAGCTAGGGTTGCATGAGTATATATATGCTCTTTGTAAGCTGTAGCCGATCATCAAGTTGAGTGAATAAGAACAGAGCTCGGAGAGTGCCATACTCTCCCGTGGACTAGTCCCGAATCTCGGGGATACCACGTATATCGTGTGTTGGTTTCGTTTTTGTTTATCGTTCTTTAGTTAAGCCTGATTTGTTAACATCTTCGACGTCTACCGGGTGCTCCGCCCCGGCGGGCTCTTCTGGCTCGACCACTTCTTCTGCGTCGGGGACGAGCTCAGGGACGTGTACGGCCCGCTCATCCGCAGCGTCGGGTTCAGGAAGGTGAAGTGGGTGGTTGGGAGGAAGCTTGACCGCGGGGAGGAGCTCAGGGAGATGTACCTGTCTGCTCTGCTTGAGAAGCCCTTGGACAACTCTTGGTGATGATGATTGTTTAATGTGTGGGATTTTGATGATTAAGGGTGTAGTTTGGTAGATGTTAACAACATTTGCAAATTTGGCACTTCTACTACTTCATTAATTTTGCTTATTAATTTCCTTTGCCTCCATGTCTCAATTCTCAAATTGAGACACACAAGTCCAATACACAAAAGATAAGTAAAATCAATGATCATGTATTGAACCGCCTATATTCCAATTGATTCTAGCTAGGGCTTGACTTGAACCAAAGTGAATGGAATTACTAGAGAGCTAGTATAACAATCTCATTCAAATCATATCAAAATCCTCTCTCTACAATAAGTTAGAGGTTCTAACCCCCCAAGTCTCAATGGAATTGACCCATGAAAGAAGAGGAGGAAGAAGAAGAAATACAAAAGGGGAGGCCATCTTCTACCAGTCTTCGAATCTAGAACTTCAAGCTTCCCAAGATGTGAGCACCATCCACTTCTTTCTCCAAGCTTTCTTCTCTTATTTGTCAGCAAAAACACCTTGCCTCTCTTCTCTTAAGTGTATTGGAAATATCAAATGGAGATCCTCTTCTTTAAAAAACAAGTATTTGTAATTATAAGCATGGGATGGACGGGTTGACGACTTGAGTTCATGTTGCGAGAATCAAGTCATCGTAACTATTGGGTCTCGATCTGGGTTTGGTTATTTTATTATTAATTAGTACTAGTTTTTTTACCCGCGCTTTGCTGCAGTGAGAAACTAATTTTATTTTAAATTACATTACTTGATTTAATATATTAGTTGAAATTAAATAGTTCAAAAATAGTTTGGGAAAATACTTCCTTAAGTTACGAATGATATAATCTATGATTAAATTTTTATGTAAAATTAACTCCCCTTCCAATATTTATGTATAATGCAAATTAATGAGATGATTAATAGTTTAGTTAAATTTTAGGAATTTAATTCAAATTTATACTACGGAAGATTTATGTATTATATTTATTTAATTGATACATAGAAATTAGTATCCCTTCATAAGTTTTACGTTGTGTCTTAGTCATTACAAAAGATTTATTTAATACATGATATTTAACCGATACATACGAAATAATTATATCTCTATAAGCTTTATGAATGAATTTTTCATTTGCGTAAGTGTTATAAAACGATGTTACGTAAATTATTCTTAATGTGTGGTCTAATGATAAAATCATGCAAGTTATTTATAGTATCACGTTCTATTAAACGACTATATAAAAGTATCTTACCTTATATGACTTTTGCATAATGCAAATGAGATGATAAACATTGTAATTCTATAACTTTTATTTAATGTATTTGTATTTCGCAAATATAGTTGACTATAGATGAAAAGGAACTTATGGCTACAAAATACTTATTTGATAAGCTATGTTCAATTGATACATAAGGAATAATTATCCCTTTATAAGTTTTATGTACGAATTTTTAATTTACATAATTGTTATAAAACGTACGTTAAGTAAATTTTTTGTAATACGTGGTCTAATGATAAAATCAGGTAAGTTATTTTAAGTATCACATTTGATTAAACTACTATGTAAAACTTATCTTACCTTACAACTTTTTTGTGTTATGTAAATTGATGATACAACTTAATTCTATAAATCTCATAAACTATGATCAATTTAATTGAAAATAATAGTCGATGGTCATGATTCGTCGAAATACATCCAACAAATTATATGCATCATCATAGTGTTTAGGGTCTATGATTTAGATAAAGTCACCAAGGATTAGAAATTTAGAATATAGTATCATACCCCAAAACTCGAATAATTCGAGGTCTAGATATCATTTTATTTTCTTATCGAGGTCTCACTAAACTATAAACCACTAATTTTTTTTATTTCAACATCTGATATTGTAATGAAAAGATAGAATGGTAAATATGCAATCTAATTCAAATACAGAAAAAAAAACTATAGAAAGACCGTCGTACCCCACCGAATAACTTGTGTCGTGTTCGTGTATGATTGGAAAATATCTACCCAACAAATAAAAGTCAAATGAGAAAACTTGAAGCCTCATTTCAAATTTCCTGCATCTAGAGTAAAAGTAGGAAGGACATTTTGGTCTTCACAATTACTTTTTTTTATTCATTAAAAAGACACTATTAGGATTCGAACCATGACTACTTTAAAGAAAAGTAAAGATCATAACCAATCACACTAAGTACATTTGTTGTATCTTCTTAAATTAAAAACATATAATCGCAGAGAGGAAAAAACCATTCCCCGATTTCAAATTCCCTGCTCTAGCAGCGTTTGTAGGAAGGGTAGAATAGGGAGTGTCAATTTTTTTCTTTTCCTCTATGGAACGGGCCAACTTACCGTACACATGCGGATTTAAACGGGTTCAGTAGTGTCAATTTTTTTCTTTAAGTCCTTTTATTTCTCCGTGGTGGTAAAATATATATGAAAAGGCAAAAACAGTACTCGTTTTTATTGCTAAAAAGAAAAAAAATTAACAATAAACTAATGCATGAATTCTAATGGGCTAACCACTAATCACAAAATAAAAGTGTTGAATGGGCCTGACCTACACGAGATTTGCCCATCAAGTAAAACAAATGACATCATGGGTTTGCCATTCTAAAACAAGCTATTTTCTCTAACATAATATATATTATGCTATTATTTTATATCTTAGTGGCTAAAATATAATGTATTTTAAAGTTATTCAATGGTTCAACCTCGACCAACCCAATTAGTCCAATTTTTATCATTTCAAATATATATTATGTAATTATTTGATATCATAATGATTAAATTATAGTGTATATAATAGGGAATCGTTTGGTATTTGTTAGTAAAAAACTAAACAGAAAGATCTATTTGGTTATTTTTAACATTAAAACGATCCTAAACATTTTCAGTTTCCTTTCGAAATTCTATATTTTTATTCCCGAATCAGTGATGTGCAAATGGCGAATTGCAGTCATCTCTTTTCTTTCATTATTTTTTATTTTCAAATAGAAAGTTTAAAAATAAAGAAAAATTAGAGTTTGGCATGGGTCGGTCAAATAGCCTGAATTTAAAGTTTTGGCCCGTTTTGATCAAGTCTAATTTATAATGACATGGTTCCCTGATACCCGATAAAAATCTCAATCCAAACCAGTTTGGCAGATGAGTCTGTGTTTACCACCATTTTCTAGGGATACAGGAACAGTGGTTCCTATCCCAAATCGTGTTGTTCATTCTTGATTTCTTTAGATTTTATCATGGCTTGGCAAAAACCAGAAAGCACAATGATGACAAGATGAAAGTTTTATAAAGCAAATTAATCAGCCAACGAGCCGAGTAAAAGCTAGCAACGATTGTGAGATGCTCATTTCCCGAAAACCGACGGGATAGGCGATTTTTATTCGATATTCTGGAATTCGGTTTCTATAAAATTTACTCCACCTCATCATATTACCAGAAACAATATTCTTTCACAAGGTAACAGGTACTTGATTTTGGTTCACAAGGCTGATTTTTGATTCGTTGCATCATTCATGTATCTTTCCTACTAAAATTCACTATTTTTATCACGTGTTTCCCAAAAAAAAACTATACAACAATAAGCTATACACCCCATTACATTATCAAATTTTATACTGCATCTTCCTCTGGACAAATGACCGGGTCCCACGCTAGTATATATAGACATGACTCGTATGCTCTAGGCGCACATCATGCTCCAAATTCTCATTATTTAATAAGAATTATTATTACATCATACACCCTTTAAATAATTATATGTTCTATGAAGTCCCTGAAAAATTATTATCATTAATGTTCCCGTACGATACCTTATTTTTTAGAGGTGTATCATTCAACATCCCAAATTTATATAATTGATCATATAATGAATCAAAACTTCATTGTCATCATGCCACATTGTGATGGAAATCAGTACGATATTGGTATCCCAATACCAAATACCGAAATTCTGAATATCGAATTACATCCTAAAATCAATCCCAATACCAATCCCTAAATAATTTTGGTATCCCAATCTCAATCCCTAAATATTTCGGTATCCCAATCGATACTTCGATATTCCCATCGGTATTATCGCGTACAAAATTAATTACCTTTGCAATTAATAATTAAATATATAAATTAGATTTAATTTTTAATTTAGGGCAAAGAGACAAAACAATGACTTAGTTTGCCTGAGCTAGAATATGGATATGGTGAATGGATGAGATGTAACATCTCACATTCTTGTCATTGATAATCTTTAATTTGACGAATTGTAGGCTGAGAGACGACTAATACTAATGTTTGTTTTTTGGTGTTATGAAAATAATAAGATATTAGGTGAGAGACGAGAATGACTTAAAATAAAAAGTCAAAAGTAAGTTGGATGGGGGCTTCTAAGTTGTGAAAGAGTGAGGAATGACCGAAGGTTGTGTGCTATATTTCATTAATTTTTAATTTTTGGTATTTCTCGATATTTCGTTACTTTAGTGATCTCAATCTCGTAATCCTAAAGAATAGCCCTCCAAAATGAATTCCAAGCCCTAAAAAATAAGCCAGTATTCGATAATACCAAATAGTGACAAATTCGGTACGGTATTCGCTATATCCCAAATACTGGTACCAAACTTCCAGCGTAATGCCACACCCCAAATTGGATTAATAAATAAAAACTTCATCGTGAAAGGCCATCGTTTGTCAAAGTTATTAATAAACGGTATATGATCCACGATTGAACCTCTTTCAACAACTTGAGTTATTGAGATCAATTAGTTCTTAACATGGTATCGAAGTCTGCTGTAACCGTGAGATCATCTGTTCGATTCTCGGTGGAGCCACCGTTTCTGTTAAGATACCCAATATCTATTCTCAAATATATTACGGACTGGAAAGGGAAGCTTGAATTTGGAAGCTTGAATTTGGAAGCTTGGGGTAGGGCTTCGAGGCATGCATAGTATTGTGCGCAATTCCGATAATCCACGAGACCGCCGCATCCCTGCACATTTCCTCCACATCAATTCCCGCGCGAAGCGCCTTTAGTCTTCTCTAGGGCTGCAAATGAGCCTAGTCGAGTTTTACTTCATTAACGAGTCGAGCTCGAGCTCAGCTCGTTTATTAACGAGTCGAGTCGAATTGAGCTCGAGCTAGCTTGTTCACTAAAATCTTGACTTTTATTTGGTAGTTTATTTTGTATATCATGATACATATGATTTATTTTGTTAGCTAATCTCATATTATATTTTGTTGGTATCATATATCATTTAGTTAGTAAATTTTAACTACTCCAAATCATGTTATTTCATAGTATCGAAGCAATCTATGATATATAATTTCTTTTTAAAGTAGAAAATATGATATATTTGCACTTTATATATTGTGAGATATATAATTTAACAATCATATGAATTAAAATCATAAGATATAGATTGATTCGTCTATAGGTCGGTAATCGAGTTGGCTCTCTAGCCACATGTTGAGATATATCATGAGCTCTAAACGAGCCAGCTCACGAGTTTATCTCAACAAGCCACCGAGTCGAGCTAGCTTGCGAGCTTCACGAGCTGAACAAAGTTTAGCTCATGTTCGGCTCGTTTATTAACAAGCCGAGTTTCGAACGAGCTTTTCTCGAGTCGCCGAGCCATTCGCGAGCAGCTCGACTCATTTGCGGCCCTAATCTTCTCCAATAGTCGGAATGAGGAAATTTCAGCTCCAACTTGTGCCGGCCCATCTTGTTGGGAATGAATAGCTTTGAAAGCTATATTGAATTAATTATCCAGTATTCTTTCTAGATAAAAAAATAAGAAGGATAATTAATAACAAGAATATTATGGAGATAATTAGTATTAATTATCTTAATATAATATATATCTTAATTATGGGAGTAATTATCTTCATAATTAAAATGTGACTTATTCCCAAAGAAAGAGGGAATATTCTAGGTTTTCTGCTCCTATAAATAGCAGACCCCTAGACCCTCTAAATACACCTCAGAGAGCAGAAACACGAGATAGAGAGTGAGTTCATAGAGCTCCGGTTTTCGCACAAAACCGATGAGCAACAAACTAAGAGTGGCTGTTTTATCCTGGAGGCGACCGGCTGATAGTCTGTCGTGCGCAACGAAGGCAGTGCCGCGAACGTCTTAAAGAGAGCGACCTAGTCCGCGACTCAGCCAGATCGGTAACCCTAATTTTTCTGTTCGGTTTTTAACAATTTTAAGACGTTGCGTCGCTGTTATATGAATCGAACAGATCGGTTACTGGATTTGACCGTCGCTCATCGCCTCTGCCATAAGAAAAGCTATGCAAGCTGCTGGTTGGTGATTGTCCATGCTGTTAGGGTTTTGGTTGCGTATATGCCAATCAGAACGATTCCACAATTGCTATACCTTTCACCTGGATGCTGCGGGACTCTGCCCTGGTTTCCGTTGGATGCGATTCTGACCGACGCCTTCGCAAACCCTCACCGCCGCCTTCGAGGGACAAAGAAATTCCCTGACCAATATGCGCTGGAGACTGGAGAGGAAACTGTTCAAATCGGGTCCAATATAAGCGGGGAGCTAAAACTGGAATGGGCCAGACTGAGAAGAGAACCACTCTCTAGCAATCCAGTTCCAATTGGGAGGAGGGCAATCAAGCCGAGCAGAGCAAGTACAGTAAGAAAGGCCCTCGGTGGATTTGCTGCAGGACTGTGCGATTCCAATTGGCAGCTGCAAACGCTAACGCGATCCCCGATGGGGATTTGAGCGGGGAAAGCCCCAACTCCGGCAAGAAAGGCCAGAGAGAGAGCACATCGATGACGGAACAATGACTAAGGCGGGATAATTGGCAGGGCTCTCTCAGAGACAAGTGTCAAATAAATTGTTGATAAGTACTGCCGAGCAGGAGATGAGATTTGTAAGCAAGTCTTGGATTCCTTTGAGGCAAGTAAATGGACCGGCCATTACTCAATTAAATTGGCTCCAGAGCTACTGAAGGATCTACTTGGCAAAGCAGCAGAAAGGGCACGAACGAATTGGAGCGGCGCAATTAAGGAGCTGCAGAAAGAAAAGAAAAAAAAGTTCAGCAGTGACAGGTCCAAGTAAGGCGGGATTGGAACTGATTAGACATGGAATGAGAGCAAATGAAATGACTTCTCCGAAATGAGGTAAGAGCTGAAACATTTCTCGTAAGTTATTAATGAATGACAAATAAGATTTTTTGTCATATAATTTTATGCATGAAATCGAGAATCCTTTTGAATGCTAAAAAGAGGAAAGATAGAACTGATGCATGAATAGGATATCATTGAATATGGCATGACTAGAGTACAACTTTGTGTATAAGTTGTGGTGAGTAATTTTGATTACACGAATGCATACTTTGGTAGTAAATATGCTAAGAGAATGGGTTGTATACCCATATTCATTTTAGAAGAAGTACTGGTTGTCAGTACTACAAGAACCATTCGTACATCTTGAACCTTAATAAGGTTCAAGAATCAAGATATCAAATCGAATCAGTTCCACACCAATTAGAATGGTACCCTTCGAGGTAACCAAAAGATCATCGGCCAATCCTCTAAGAATGACGCTTTATTTCTCTGCAATAGCTGCGGGAAATTAGGTCATATGACACGAAAGTGTAGGAACAAGTATAACACTGGTTCTAGTGTTAACTTGATTGAAGAGAAGGATTAACGGCTAGGATGATTGACAAAAGAGCAGAGATTAACCATGATGGTAACTCTGAAGAATATGTGGGAATAGAATGGATTAATTTTCCATAGTGCGATATTGTAAGAAGTACTTTTGTCAGTACTAGATGAACCATTGGGGCTGCTCTGAAACATTAAAGTTTCAAGAATGAGAGCATCAAGCCGAACTAGATCCACAACAAATAGAATGGTATCCTTCGTGGTAACCATAAGATTGCCACTCAACCCTCTAAGAATGACGCTATGTTTCTCAATTAAATTTGAGAAAAATAGGTCATATGACACGAAAGTGTTAGAACAAGTTTAACATAGTATTGTGTTAACTTGATTAAAGAAGAGGATTTGGTAATAACAATCGCTTAGGTGATGACAGAGGTTAGTCTTAATGGTAACTCTGGAAAATGGTTGCTGGATACTAGCGCCCCAATGCATGTATGTGATAGACGATCTAAGATGGATTCTTTTTTGGGACGTGTGTGTCCTTGTAAAGAATTAGAATATCTAAAGTCACATTCCCATATTATTCTCGAACGCTTGAGAAATTTTGTATCCAAGCAAAATGACCCATAACATATGTGGTTAGAGAATCAGAATCAATAGATCTGATTTATGTTGATATGGGTAAACTTGATGGAAAAGACAATAAATAATTTATTGTTCTTTAGAGTGCTCTGATTGTCTAACTAGTTATTCGAAATAGGTTGAAATGCCTAGTTGCATTATGATTGCACTGATGATTCGATGTGGCATGCATGTGGTAGCGTTAGAAAATCAGTGTAGCATGATAACTAGAAGAGCATATGAGTGTGTTTTATGATATTAACAATAAAAACACATAGTTCCTATGAGACGAAAAACTCATGTTGTTGTGAAATCCATTAATGCCAAGAAACTTCCATTTTAAATCAAGAAATAGTGGGGGTAGTGTCCTGCCTACTATTAGAAATAATGGAATTAGTGGGGGTAATAAATCTGAGTTTAAACTCAGAAGAAACAAATGAACCTGAAATCTCTTAAGGTTTTTGGTTATGAATTTGTTATTTACACCCTAAGAAAGAAAGATCCTACAAGTCTGCTAGAAGTTCGAACTTCCATAAAGATGCAGAATTGTGGGAGAATCCATTATTAACGAAATGGAATTATTGGAGTCCAATAAGACTTAAAATCTTGTAGAGTTACCTCTTGGTTGAAAAGCCTTGGGTAATATATCAATAGAATCGAACAAGATTTGGCATCTTTGAGAATTACCTCTTGGCAGTGAAGCCAAGGTAATAAATGGATTCCTAAAAGGAAAACTGATATCTGATGGTTTAGTTTATGAGTATAATGATCGCCTAGTAGCGAAGGCTTTAGGTGAAGGGAAAATAAATTGTAGATTTCTTTGATATCTATTCACCAATATGTAGAATAACATCCATCACATGGACGTTAAAATACTTTTTTGAATGGGTGATTTGAATAAAGAAATCTACATTGGGACAATCTTAAAGATTGTTATTCTAGAACATGCTTTTGGAGTCTATGGTTAGACAAATCATTATTTGATTTGAAATAGACTCAGAATTAGTGTCATGAATAATCAGATTCTCTCTCATGGTTTTAAAAGTGAAAGTGACAAGTGCATTTAGTACAAATTTGAGAATGACACTTGCATTATGAATGACACGTCGATCTTTGGGTACAAAGACTCGTGATGTCAATATTGAAAAACCATGATGGTTGAGAATTTTGAATGTGAAGGATCTGTTTGAATCAAATGTTATGCTTAGAGATCCTAATAACTAGGAAAATACAAGATGTACACCTGCATACATGTTTGATGGTGCTAGTATAAAAAATTTAAAGAACACCTAAGACGGTGTAAGAAAGTTAGAATATACTAGCATTTACAGTCTGCGAGAGGCAACTGATAAACATGAGACCCGATTTAGTGGAGGTACTTGGCAGGATTATTGATTGTCCTAGTATGAAGCATTGAAATGCTATTGAAAGGGGTCATGAGACACCTTAAAAGAACAGAAAAACCTTGGTATTTGTTATCAAAGGTTTTGCTGTATTGGTAGGGTATAATGATGCGGATTAGAATACCCTATAGAGGACTCCAAGACAACAAGAGGCTGGGTTTTAAACATTGATAGAGAAGCTATGTCTTGGAAGTCTAAGAAGTAAACGATCCTGGCTCAATCAACTAAGAAATCAGAAATGATAGAACTAGCAATGGCTAGCAAAGAGGAAAGTTGATTGAGAGGATCATTACTAGAGATTCCCTTATGGGAAAGACCGATCCCTCCGGTAGATGATTCATTGTGATAGTACCGCAACTATTACTAAAGAAGGGAACCGGTTCTAGAGCGAAAAGAGACGACAAATTCGTCGTAAGCACAGTACTGTAAGAGAACTCCTAACGATAGGAGCAATGAGGGTGGATCCTGTAAGATCCTAACAGAATCTAGCTGATCCTTTGACGAAAGGATTATCTAGAGAGAAAGTCCAAAATACCACGAAGGGTATGAGACTTATGCCTACCGAACCACGGATTACAAGTGATGGTAACCCGACCCGATAGACTGGAGATCCCAAGAAACGGGTTCAATGGGTAATAACAAGTCATGAGTAATATTGAGAAAAGTTCATGCATAGTAAAGCATGAATCCCAAAGCCTTGGAGGTTGAGTTAAAACTCTTAATGAGATCTATACTCTATGTGGAGTGAAGTACTTTACTTTGGCGGTACTTTTGATAGACTCACCTATGTGAATGTGGGAGTGAGGCCGCTCCCTATGGAACTTTGGAGGCACAAAGTTGCTAGAGCGTTCACTAAATCGGGATAACGTGCATGGCCATAAACGCACGGCCTATGAGAGAATATCACTCAATAAAAAGATCCGGTGTGCTACATTGTCTGAGATAGGGTTCAAGACTACGAGTCACCCTTATGAAATCGGAATTGTAAACACTACGCTAAGGTTCAAATCTTCGCGATACCTTAGCTTATGCCCGATCTTATGGATCTGTTGATGCTCAGAGATAGTTTCAAAACTATTCAAGTGGGGGATTGTTGGGAATGAATAGCTTTGAAAGCTATATTGAATTAATTATCCAGTATTCTTTCTAGATACAAAAATAAGAAGGATAATTAATAACAAGAATATTATGGAGATAATTAGTATTAATTATCTTAATATAATATAGGGCTAATACCACTACAACACCCGAACTATTGAAAAAATGCCACTTGTGTCCTATTGTATCAAATATTTCATTCATGTCCTCAACTATAATGCTTTGTGTCATTTGTATCCTGTCAATTTCGTTGACCGTTAAAGATAGCGGTTGACCAAACGGTGGTCAACGCAAAGTTGACTTTTGTTGAGGTGGCAAAAAATGTGACTGCCACATAGATGCCACGTCACTGATCTCATAATTTTTTAATTCAAATTAAATTTAAATTGAGTTAAAATTAAAAAAATTGTTAATTCAATTATATTATTAAGGAAAAAAATTAAAACAAAATAATTAAATATCTTATTATTCTTCTTCCCTACCAAAATAATAGAAAGAGGGGGTGAATGGAAGAATAATGAGACGATTCCAATTTCCAAGCAATGAAGACGATTCCGCCGCATCATCTCCTTCTTCCCCCAATTTCAGCTTCCTCCTACTCCGCCACCACTCCAATCCGACCCGGCAACCCAATCTCAACATGAATTTAAAGTGCCTCGAGATCCTCATCGCTCATATCGCCAGGTTCTTCCGAAATCCGAAGCTCTCACCGGCGTTCGAAATCGGAAGACTAGCTCCAATGCCTCCTCCGTCGCAGTAGCAGCCGAAGAGCAGCTCCCTTACTCGATCAAATTAGGTGGGGATTGTTATTGGTGCTTTGATTCACCAATCCGTGATGTAGCAATGGGTTCCTCGCAAATCAAGACCGATTTGTAATGGGTTCTTAGCCAATCCGACGGATTTGGGTCCTACGCTCTGCTTTCGTGATGTTCTGGGGAGAATATCGATGGCGAACGGCGGAGGAATAACGACGTCATGCTCGCCGGCTCTGTTTCCACAACTGTGGCACTGGTGGATCGTTGTGAATGGTGGTGAACAGGAAGGGTGAACCGGCGACGACTGACGGCGAAGGAGGGAAGCAGACGGACATGCATCAATCGCTGACCTCCTTCTGTCACCAATCACAAGCGAATTCCGCCACACCCCCCTGTTCCTCGGCGAGACCCAGCGATGATAGCAGAGAGATCGAAAGGTTTGGAGCAGATCTGGAGGTGTGGGAGATGTGGAGAACGACGACGGGGAAGGATGGAGGGCAGACGGACTGCGGTGAGGATGATGAAGAGGCGGTAGAGGAAAGTTAGCGAAAAGGTGCGGTGGCGGTGACTCTTCCCCGGCAAATCGAATTTTGTTGTGAGCGGCGGATTCGAAGAGAGAAGTAATGGGAGACGGGAAAGCATCGAAGAGGGGAAAGTGAAGGAACTTTACATTTTTTTTTTGTTTTATTTTTTTTTGTTGAATAAAAAGTGAAATTAAAAATTCCAGGTCAGATGCCACGTTGACAGTGACTGGATTTTCTGTTAAAAACTAACAGTCAACATCGGTCAACACTAACGGAGTAATAGTTTAGGATATAAATGGAATATCGGAAAGAATAGGACACAAGTGGCATTTTGTCCATAGTTCGGGTGTTGTAGTGGTATTAGCCCTATAATATATATCTTAATTATGGGAGTAATTATCTTCCTAATTAAAATGTGACTTATTCCCAAAGAAAGAGGGAATATTCTAGGTTTTCTGCTCCTATAAATAGCAGACCCCTAGACCCTCTAAATACACCTCAGAGAGCAGAAACACGAGATAGAGAGTGAGTTCATAGAGCTCCGGTTTTCGCACAAAACCGATGAGCAACAAACTAAGAGTGGCTGTTTTATCCTGGAGGCGACCGGCTGATAGTCTGCCGTGCGCAACAAAAGCAGTGCCGCGAACGTCTTAAAGAGAGCGACCTAGTTCGCGACTCAGCCAGATCGGTAACCCTAATTTTTCTGTTTGGTTTTTAACACATCTTCAATCTTGCAGAGGTAATTCCCTTCTCAAATCTCTACTTTCCACTTCTTAGCATTGAATTAGATCCCTGTAAGCATCTAAATACTGCCGGTTACGGGAAAGAAATAGTAATTCCAGGCAGTAGATTCAAATGTTCCTCAATGACCTTCTAATTCCCATCTTAAAGTTTCAATTTTTGCCTATTTTTGTTGAAGCTGATGTGGTATCATTACAGGGCTCCTCCCCATTCATCGCTTTGTACAGTAAGATAGTCTGTCTGAGTTCATATGTTTCGAACTCATGGTCTTGATTTCTTCTGCAAACCCTAGTCCACTTTTTGGAGCTGGAGTAAAGTACTTCTCTGGCGTACCGACATGTCTTAGTACACCATTGAATCCGACCTTGGTACGCCATTCTTGCTGCATTCCTTCTCCTCCAGTTTGCTTGCTTTTCCTTTCAATGGATTTGCTTGAATTGTGACCCTCGTTTGGTTCGAATTCTTTTTTGGGCCATTAAGGGTTCCGATTCAAGCTCCCAGGCTTGCAAAATGTTGTTTCTGAGCTAACCCTAAAACCTTAAGCAGGGTATTATAGCTTATATCTTGTTGTCATCTACATGTATGCTTAATCTGCTTGATTGCCATTGTGAAGAAATATAGTGATGAACCGGTGCAATCTCTTATGTGGGCTTTCTTTGATTTCAGGTGTCTTCACAGAGCTCATACAAGAAATGCAAGTTAAAGGAGTGCAGGTAACTCTTTAGACGAATACCCCAGTATCGTTTGTAGATGACCTCTTTATGGATCATGTTTCGCCATTGCTAGTGGTGATATGCTACCATAGAGGAAATCACACTATAGAATGTATAGCTTGGTTAGCCTGTCACGTGGATTCAAGTGTTGAATATTTATGCATACCATTTTGTTATTAGATGTTAAATGTGTTATTTGAAGCTGTGTGTAAGTGTTGGTGGCGGGAAGCAACTGAAATGACCCTAAAGAGCGGTGTGTAAGTGTCCATAGTGTTTTTCTAACCTAATGATCTCATGCGCAAGCAGATGACCGATACAATGTTCTTAGTTAGACCATCTGTGACCAGTAGGATTACTTTATTAAAGCGTTAAAGGCTGTCTTTCGGTCGTCTACGTTAACTGATAGCTGCTTGTTTTGTTCTATTACCTAGGGCCTTCTTCATTCGCTTGGAATAGCATTTGGATCTGTGACAAAGAGAATGATGTCTAAACCTCCTTGATTCCTTGAAAAAGGTATCAGTCTATCCTATTGAGACTACCGGGAAGAAGAGTCGAGTGTTCAAGTCTGATCATCTTGTATTGAATACAGTCCTCCTCAAGGGAAAATAAGCACTTTCAAGACCTAGAGAGAGAAAAAAACGTCGTTAAAGAAAGCCAGCACTTAGATAGGCAGTGATTGACGCGGGGGGGGGGGGGGGGGGGGAGGGGGAATAAAAAAGAGCATGGCTCCGTCGTTATGTGGGCGCTAAGTAATACTGCTTACCAACAACAAACGATTCCAGTGATAGCAGAGATCTGAGACATCTTCACCATAAATTCCTTCATTGCTAAATTGGTAAACAACTTACATGTGAAAATAAGAGCTGATATGCGACATCCCTTCTAGTAGGCGAGGCTCGATGTAATTGAGCACGGGCAGAGTTCACCGGCTTGAATAGGAGCAGCTTTAGCGAGCGCGTAAATCGTGCATTCTTAGGGGGTAAGCCCTTCCACTTACGACGTTCCCATACGCATTACCTATTTCCTGTCCTAAAACAAAAGAAAATATATGTTGGCGGAAGATTCAAACATTTGTTGAATACGAACATAATCTCGATGAGAATCAGTACACGGAAGTCGATCAATCCACAAAGGTATGACACTTCTACACCCTCTGCTAGTTGTTTTCTTCTCTTAAGAGATCTTCGAAAATAAGGGTTCAATGTACATAGACGATCAAGTTACCATAGACAACTCAAATGAATTGGTTGAGTCCATTGACTTAACCCAACCGGTAGTTAAACCCAAGAGAGAGGTCTTATCCCACAAGCAGACGGAATCTAAATCCCAGAAGCTACGCAGGAATGGTAAATCCTAATTACTGAGGTAGTTTAGTGGCTAAATCGACCAATATGGAAGTCAAACCTACCTTTTTGTATAACCTAGCTGAAGGAGTCCTAAAGCTTATGAAGGAAGTAAAAAAAAACTTAAAGTATAAACCTCAAGGAGGGAAATGGGAAAGAATTAGGTTGTAGGCAAGCGAATACCCTAGGCCATGTCATTCAAGAAGGCCTGGGCCTTGACGTGCATCATTTTGATGAAATCACTAAGTTTGGTAGACTTCTGCACATGAAACATGAAAGGTGTAATGATTCCAGATATATTCTTTCAGCTGCTGAAAAGAATGAGGCTAAAGAGGCCGGTCTAAGGTACCTGAACCAAACGACCCCATGACATAACGGAACAAGTCTGGCCAACAAGCAACAAGCATAGGAGTGTGCTCAAGTGTAAGCGAGCGCAGTGTTCTAAAAGAAAGAGAATAGGTACTGGACATTCTTTAGTCAAATGCGAATTTTGCCTAAAACCCGAAAGGTAAGAACTAGGGGTGGCAGTTCGGTTTCCGGTTAGCAGCTAACCGGGCGGTTTATCCGATAATCGCAGGTTACTAGCTAACCGAAAACCGACGGTTATTTACCTCGGCCGGTTGACGGTGAAAGAAATGTGGTTTTCGGCTAGCCGAGTAACCGAGGGTAATTAACCGCGGTTACCCGACTAACCGAAAATAACCGGCCAGCTACCCAAAGTCCAGCCCAAAGCCCAGCCCAAAGCCCAATTCTTTCTAATTGAAGATATCAGAGCCCTAAAGGGAGAAGAACAGATTCCTAACCCTACCCTTCTTCTTCTTCTTCTTCTTCTTCTTCTTTCGCTCCGACGCCTCCTCTTCCTCCTCCTCTTCTATTCATAAACCAAAAAACCATCGCCGACCTCCACCAACCTCTTTCCTCCTCCTTCTCCCCCCCACCAACCTCTCTCACTAGTTTTCCCTCCCCATCCATCGCCGACGCCATGCATACTCCGCTCTGCTCCAAAGTCGCCGCCTGCCTCTCCTCCCTCCAACACTTCGATTCCTCCGCTCGCCTCCCGGCACTACTCCGACGTCCGCCTTTGCTTCTCCTCCATGTCCCCTTTTTCTTTTTGGGATTTTTGGGTCTGGTGAGATTTTTTGGGAGGAAGGAAGAAGGGGTCTGGGGTAATTTTTTGGGAGGAAAGAGGGGAGAGAGAAGGAAGAAGACGTGGGTTTTTTGGGTGGGAGGAAAGAAGGAGAGAGAAGGAAGAAGACGTGAGATTTTTGGGTGGGTGGGAGGATAAGGAAGGAGTGGTGGAGGTTTTTTTCTTTTATTTAATTTTTTTTTTTTTGGAAAATGTATTTTTTTTCCGGTTGGCCGGCTAACCGAGCCTAAAATTGGAACCAACCGGTCGGTTGGCCGGCTAACCGTGACCTCTTTTCGGTCGGTGGTCGGCAGCTACAGGTGGTGGCTCGGTTTAACCGATAACCGGGTTTTCGGTTTTCGGTTAAACCGAAACCGACCGACTGCCACCCCTAGTAAGAACCCTTGGGATTAATTCCCGTAGAATTAGAAGGGGAACTTCTTCCATAGAGGATACAAGTGATGCCACCGCCCTATGTATGTTGCTCCTCATCGCATCGGATTGGTACCGCAAGATAATCTCGAATTGAATGTTGGTCTCCGATTCTCCTTATTCATTTCATGTTGAAATTGTCTCCAAAAAAGGAGATACAATCTAGAAGTTACCACAGCTTGAGGTAAGTTTGAGATTTTTTTAATCATTCTCTTCAATTGAATTGAAAAAGTTTAACGCCCTATCCTGCCCTAGGGCAAAATGTTGTGATACTTTTTCGACCTATATGCAGGATATAAAAGAATACACCTAGATATACTTAGAATTAACAGTGAATCGAAGACAACAACAGAAAGGTTTAAATCGCTTCGTTTTCTATTTTGTATTTAAGATCTTGTATATCTAGTTAAGTATGTATCTATAAAAAAAATATAGAATAGAATTAGAATCTTTGTATTAAGCTCAATCATTTTAGTAAAAGATTGGGCCAAGTTTAATGGCAATTCATTCAATTAAGGGAACAAATATCAATTAGTAGATTACAAGGTATCTGGTGCTTCGTATTCAAATTGAATCTCCTTCCATACTTCACAAGCAATAGCCAGTTCAGGACTCCATTTGCTAGCCTCACGAAAAATTGAATTACCCTCACGAGCAAGATCACGTCCCTCATTACGAGCTTGTACACATGGTTCTAGAGCTACTCGATTAGCTATGTCACCGGGTGCATTTCCCCAAGGGTGACCTAAATTTCCACTGCCAAATTGTAATGCGAAATCATCTCCAAAGATCTCGGTCAGAGCAGGCATATGCCAAACGTGAATGCCCCCCGAAGCCACGAGCAGGACACCTAGTAGAGAGACCCAATCGTCGAGTTAAATAAATACCATGGCTTCGATTTTTTTTTTTCAATAAAATCATCACGCAGTAAATCAACAAAACCCAAAGTGATCTCTCTTTCCCCTTCGACGTTTACCTACTAAGGTACCTGAGTGAATATGATCTCCACCAGACAGACGTAATACTTTAGTTAGTACACGAAAGTGTATACCATGATTCTTCTGTCTATCAATAACTGCATGCATTGCACGATGGATGTGAAGAAGTAAACCATTATCTTGGCAATGTTGAGCCAAACTAGTATTAGCGGTGAATCCCCCTGTTAAGTAGTCGTGCATTATGATAGGAACTCCCAATTCTCTGGCAAATAAAACCCTTTTGATCATTTCTTCGCATGTACCCTCGGTATCATTCAGATAATGCCCTTAGATTTCCCGTTTTGGCCTATGCTTTATAAATTGCTTCGGCACAAAATAAGAAATGGTCTCTCCAACGCATAAATGGTTGGGAGTTCACGTTTTCATCATATTTGGTAAAATAAAGTCCACCACGGAGACATTCATAAACACCTCTACCGTAATTCTTAGCGGACAAGCCCAGTTTCGGTTTAATAGTACAACCCAATAGGGGAAGATTATACTTGTTAAATTTATCTCTCTCAACTTGAATACCGTGAGGCAGGCCTTGGAAAGTTTTAGAATAAGCCGGATTGATGTCCATGACTTGTAGAGCAACGTTGAAAGTGCAGGGGCAGATCTGCAGAGACAATTCTATTATGCCCATAATTTTCCCTTCTCGCCCCATCGAAGGCTTTTACTATCATGGTGTTCGCCCATAATCTTGAGTTCTTGCATTCCTACTTCCCGGGATATCTACATTCCACAACGCCATTTTCAAGTCCCCATCTCTCCTTAAACTTAAAGTAAAGGCCAGTAGCACCCACCTCCAAAAGGCTCTGGGACTGTTTATACAAAGAGAGTAGCAAAGACATGTGATCCGAAACGGGTTTGGTCTGTCCCGCCTATCCTCTTTTCCCACGACTGCTCTATTTTCTTTCTTTCGACGATTTGCTTTTCTTCAATTATAATTAAATAACCGCTATTCTTCTTTTTTGTCGATCGAGCCGCTTTCTCCCATTCCACTCGTCCAACCCTCTTCACGAACTTGTACAATCGATGCCACAAAGATAGCCAACTCTATTATTAAAGAAATAAGGAAACGGGCGACGTTTTGGCACCAAATATCAGGAGGTGTGAAAAGAGCAGCTGTGAGAAGCGGAAAAACCATAAAAACGACAGTTGTTCGTGGAGGTTTCCATAGAAAGACCCCTCGGATTTGGCAAACGCATCCCAATTACAGGTACCTGGGAGCATACCGACCCAATGAACAAAATACGAACAGTTAACATAACATAGTCATATATCTTAGGTTGTAACTTGATCATGAGAAAAAATTTTGATGTTTCACCCACGAAGTATGGAAAGTGCCAAACGTTGGGAACTACCCGGGGAGGAGTTAGGAATATGAACAAGGAGAAGCGAGAACCACTTAAATAGAGGAATCTATTGTATTTCGTCCTTTGTTACCCATAGCAACTGGGGATCTAAAAGAACCAAATTTGATGACTTATTAAAGGAAAGACAAAGTAAGAGCATGCTATTAAAGGCGTTGCAACATATGTTGTAAAGGCCTCCGTTAATTGTGTACAAACAAAATACGAGTCCAAAGGCAGGGTAAGAAGGGGTTTAGCTAATGGAGATATTAACTCTTTCGGGAACCAGTAACGCGTAAATATCCGAATGGAACGAATTCGAACTTCTCCTAGAATGGTTTCCGATGCAAAATTTAATTATGAGGATACACGAGTAAGTCAAAGGAAAATAGAAAGATTTAATAGGATTCTATTTCTGTTAGTAATAATAAAAAACACATAGGATTTCTTATGAAGAAAAATAACTACATTGATCAAAACGGTAAACAACCAAAATACATAATTTATGGCACTTTCCCCTTTTCCATCTTTTCGCTGTCGAGAAGAAAAAGTCTCTCGTTTAACAAGGTTTTTTAAAAGGTTTTCAAGTTCTAGGATTTCCACCCATCTATTTTCTCTTTCCTCCATCTCTCTCTGGAGGAATCTGGGTCACCCTGGGTATATATTGTTTATGGTTAAACACTGGTCTTCCGCGTTAACTAGTGCACCCCGATGCACCGATCAATCAAAATAGAGAGAGCTGCCATTTGAGTCACATCCGTACACTTCTACCCAACAAACCCTTCCACCTGCACCAGTACAACCAACCATTACCATTTTTTTAGCTGCCCCTTCTTTCCAGACACCTCCCGCTCCACAAGTTTATCCTCAAAACACTCAGTATACCATCTCTGCTGCCTATCCTACTCCTACACACAATGTGTATGAGGAAGAAAAACAGTACGGATCCAACTCCCAGGATGGTGACAATGCCACCAATAAATACTCAGAATTGGAAGCCAGACATAAAGCCCTGGAATCAGCAAATGTTCTTACTCCCGACGCAGCAGCCATGTGGCTAATACCGGATGTGGTAATCCCAGAAAAGTAAAAAATGCAAGAGTTTGAAAAATATGATGGCACACGGGACCCCATGAACCACTTAATGATGTTTTGTAGTAAGATGGCGGCCCACATAAGAAATGATCAACGGTTGGTGTTTAGCTTCCATAATAGCTTAACTGGGCCTGTGTTGCGATGGTACACCTCCTTGGAGCACTCGAAGTTGAGGAAGCGGAACGACTTGGCATACTCCTTCATGAAAGAAAACAAGTCTAACCAGGACGTGGTGCCCACCAGGTCTCAACTTGAGAGTATGGAGATGAAGAGAAACGAGACCTTAACGAGGGTATGCCCAAAGGTGTAGGACTTTGGCAGCTCAGGTGGCTCCGTCTCCAACTTAAAAGGAGATGATTGACCTCTTTCTCAATGCCTGGATGAACATGCATTCTTTTCGATAAAGTATGATAGACTTCTAACCAATTGAAAGTCAATGGTAGCCATTATTCCTGAAACATCTGCGGAGCTAACCCCTCTCTCAATGACTTAAGAAAGAGGGGGGTCACTTATCATACCTAAAAGCAGCCATTTCTCTGAACTAAGATACCAAATCCGATTTTATTGAACTCACGGATCCAATCGCCAAGGAAAGGCCAGTCTACTGACTAGGGTCAAAGAATTTACTTAACTAGAACTTCGCGAGTGAACGCAAAGAAGAAAACCAGACTAGACATAAAGAACTCCGAATAAAAAAAGCAAAAGCCCATCTGGCCAATCTCAAGCCGGATGAGAAAGCAAACCAACCCTCTAAAGAAGGAAAGAAGGATCGAGGATAGACCATCAAATTCTTCATGAAAGTGCCTTACATTTAAGGATCAGTCGTGTCATTCGGAAACTGAAAAAAGAGGCTGAGACCTGAGAGTACTCTGCTCAGGGCGATCATGAGTTTTCGGGTATTCGTCCAAGCCCATTCGTGAGATCCTCACGAGGCTTGGACTTTTCCAGGGCCTAAAGCCAGACCTGGTCATAGTTTATAGGGGGCTCCGGTAGTCGTCGAACTCGTGGGACGCAATCAACCTTCGACCTCCATGGGGAGCTGCACCCCACTAATGAAGCTGGAGGTCGCCCAAAAGCATCGTAGAAAGATTGTCTAGGGGGATAGTTCCTCCTCTCCGTGCTCTTCTTCTTTTTCTCCCCTCTCCCTTCGCCCTTCTCCCTTCAGTTGAACATATGATAAACATTCGGGCTCATAAATTCCCTTCCTCTCCTTCTTGTTCTAATTAAAATGCGAGCAAATTTGTTCCTTCGTCCTTCTCCATACGATCGAATATATGATAAACCTTCGGGCTCACATATAATAAAACTATCGGTCGAGTGACTTCGTTCCATCCTCTCCCTGATCTTAATCTCATTCTAACCTTAGTATTTCACTATTCGACTACCAAGATTGAGGGTTGAACCCCTAAGCTATGGGACTTTCAAGAGCCGTCCGAAAGTACGGAAAAAAGTCGTTAAGTAGATGGAGCGGAAGATGCTGGAGCAGATCCCGATTCTGTTGATGAGTGGAAAGATCCCCTACCCTGAACAAGCAAGGTCTGACACGAAAGAACAAACAAGTTCCAAAGCCTTTCACACTAAGCGCGCAAATTCCATCCTTCTTTGTGTTCTTTCGTTTCCATCGAATTTGAAGACTCCCGTAGGTTAGTTTACCGATTTCCCGAATTTGACTCTTTGGTTTCGTTCATTCGATTTAGCCCATAAAGTCACCAAAAGGATGTCGCTTCTGAAGAGGAGGCGGAAAGCCGTAGAAGAGATAGCAAGGACTAGGTACAGGGCACATCAGGGACTCTCCCTCGCCTTGGAACCACCTTCGTCATTTTGGGGATCAAAATCTTTGCGACTCTGCAGAACTTAACTTTTCTTAGAGGATCAGCACGACACATTATTCGGATTCGGAGGTTTAGGTTTCAGACTTTTGGAGAGACATCTTTTGTTAGGAAATCCTTCTATCGGGGGCTCAAAGTGGTAAGTTCAGCGTTCGAGCCAATCCCCTAATAGAGGTGTGTGTGTGTGTTCCTAATAACTCACGATCTACTATTTGCTTGGTCAAGTAGGGCCTTTTTGGTTGTGGTGGTTAAAATCCAATTCGTGAGAAGAGTACAAGAGAGAAACTATAACAGTTAAAAGGCCTTCGGTTCACTATATCTGCTTCTATTGATTATAAATACTAAAGGAAGGGGGAAACCTGATCAAGAAGAGGCTAGAGATTTAGGGATACCTTACGAGTACATGGGCAAGAAGCAAGTTTGTTTGCGAGCAGATTCTGACAATTCAGTCTATGAGAAGTCGAGATCGGCTTACTCAATTCTTATAGCGGAGTGAGTAATGGAGCGACCCAAAACAAACGAAGAAGGAAATATCACAGAAGAAAAGCAGTGCTTTGTTGGGGTATCAAACTCCTGTCGAAAAAACAGCCCCTGGTGGTGCATATCGTGGTCCCAGAAGCGGTACGACCACCTCATCCCTCTATATCGCCGCCCATAGCTTAAAGCAGAACTTACAAGCTTCTCACTGACCTCCGTGGGAAAGCTAAGTGCCCCTATTTAGTAAGGCGCCCTCTCTTTACGCGAATCGGGTATTACCGGCCGATGGCGAATAAGTCCTCACAACAAAGGTTAGGTGCTTGAGATCATAACTGCTTACAGCAGCGCTCCTGGCGCGAGACTCTTTCGCCGTTAATGAATTCGGTAAGGAAAGGAAGGGTAGAGCCTCATGGTCAATTGAATAAGCACTTCCCTTAGACTTCGTTGAAGTCAAAATAAGGGGCTTTGCTTTGGTCTTTATTGCGCACTAGTCAGGTGGTGTGAAGGAGAAAGTGTTAAGTGAGTTTTTTCTGTATTAGAAGATTTGCCGCATTGTTGAATAGCAACACCTTTCTTATTACAACAAACTACTAATTAAGTAAGAGAAAGAAGAGAGAGCTTTCGCGGCTCAGAGAAACATATGGCCAAGATGGGTGATGAAAGGAGTCTTTCTGCCTTTCTTTTCTAACTACGCTCCTTTCTTCAAGCAAGATCTATGTGGCTACGGCTTTGTGTTGTTCTTTTCAGTACGTACAGTGAACAAGAGATCATCAGCTGCTACTTTAAGAACCTTATCCGAGTTAGAGCAAAAGAGTTTTCCAAAGCCTTTCACACTAAGAGCCGAGATACCCTCAACAATAATAATCGCTTCTTATGTGACTCGACACTCCCTCTTCTAGTAAAAACCTACCAAAAAGGATACACCAAAAGGCCCGAGAAAGTCCATCAATAGGCAATCAGACATCAATGCCACAAAAGATGACTTTTTTGGGCTTTGAAGCTGGAAGAAAAGAAATCGACATCCTGTCTTTCTCTCTTAGTGTGCCAAGCATGAATAGATGTCAAGGGGGGATAAGCAAGAGCTTGCTTACTGTGAATCTGTCTCATAGTGCATGAACAAGAAGGAAAGTTGTACGTGAATAGAAAAAATCTCTTCTCAGAGGCCTTAGGAAGAGTGAAAAGGAACAGTACGAGGATCAAACTCGAAGGAAGAAAGTAGCCCATTTTCTATCTATCTCTCTATTCTTCTCATTAAAGAGCACAAAATAAAGGAAAGACAATAATAAAGTAAAGCCAGCTCTTCCTGATCTGACATTGACGGAAAAGAGACAAAAGCGAGTCTTCCTCCAAGAACTAATTCTGACGCGCCATCTTCTTCCTTTTATCCTGACTTAGCTCTAATGGTTTTTTCTGTACTATCTTTTTTTAATACCCTAAGTCACTAACTCTTTCTCACATCTCGATCTCTAGAAGGCCTAATGAATCGATCTCTCTTTCTTTTTGTCTCATTTCGTGTTTATGAAGGTTTTCTTTTCTTCGTGGCTCTATCTCCTTTCCTATTCTCATTCAAAAGGGTCCATTCTAACCGGCTTGGATTCAATAGCAGCCGAGTCAATAGCTGGGGATTCGAGAACAGTAAGAAGAGTAACTGTTGATTCTCTAGATGATTCCTCGTCAATGAACATTGTCTTCTGTAAGAGCTATTGATCATGTCTTATATTATTCTGTTTACAGGCAATGTGCTTTCAACAAGCATGGTACGAGAGGAAACATACCACCCTTACCCTTCAGCTAATAGATGTGTCAAAGACCGTTGCCAGCTACTGCTAGTTGCAAACAAGCCCTTATATCAAGCAGGCGTATAAGAAGTTTCCCCTATTAGATTGCTTTGTAAACTAGCGCCATTTCCCTTTAAATGACGGTGGGTAATCGCCAAACCTTTATAATGGGGATCTCTCGCTTGTTATGTTATCTTGCTGGTTAAAATGGAGCTTACCTCTCTATGATTTACCTTATCAAACTGCTATGCTAGGTCCAGTCAACCCTAGATCGGCCGTAGAAGGAAGGGCCATGGGATGGAGTATTGATACCGCTACAGTTGATTGAATCAAGTCCTACTTGTGGTGCAACCCTTAGACTTAGGGTCCTGGCTCCAATCAAAGAGCCTATTGGTTGCAAGCGGATGCAAGGTTGAAGCGGAAAAAGGATTAGCATCGGGGGCTACATGTAACCAACCAAGAAGGGAATCTTATCTTTCCCCTTCTTACCCAAATAAATAGATCTTGCTCTGGACATCACCGGTGAACTCGAAGCAGGATGGAATTCTGTCAAAGACAGGACCAGGATATAAATTCGTCATAATATTCAGAACATGGGTCAGTCTATAGCTTCTGTTAAAGAAGAGCTAGCAGAATGTATAAAAATCTCTTGAGGAGTTATACTAAGCCAAGAAAGAGATTTAGCAGTCATTGAGACAAAGACTTAGCGCAAGAGTAGGAGTAGGATCAGGAGGCTTAGGCACCTAAGGGGCGTAACGAACAATGCTAAACTAGCCATTTTAGGATAGCGAGATAACTATTACATGTTACAGAATAGTATAGAAAAGAGTCGTTAGGGGCGTAGCATTGGTTACCCCGCTCAAAGGGATAGAGGAAGCATGTGTGTAATATATAGTAAGGGAAGAAATTTCTTTCTCTAAGTAAGTAGCTAACTTCCAATAAATAGTTATTACCCACACTAATAAGACTCGTTACGCCACACTAACTAGTTACCTTGCACTGTGGATGGCATGGAATACTAAAACCGGGTGAGAATCCAACCCTATTAGCGCACCAAGCTCTAGCCTCGATATACTCCTTTCAGTTCAGTCAGGATGGCGGTTCTTTCTTTATGGTTACCTGGATCGGTGACCTATCGACGCAGACTTCTTTCTCACCTGATTGGCTTTTTTTTTGGAGGAGTAAGTAAGAAGAATAGGTTCTTATTAATAATAGGTTGTTGCTGGTCTTTCGTGGAAGTTGCTCGCATATCCTCGTATATTCTCCTCGTTCATAGATAGGTGAGAACAAAGATTGGTCTCAGTTAGGAAAAGTTCTTCAATAATCTATTCTCGAAAGACTTGAGTCACTGGTACCCAAACCTGTACCCAACGGCATCAGGAAATTAGATCCTCAGAACCGAAAGTCGAAGACTCGCTCCTACATCTCGAACTCTCAAAGGATGTTATTCTTATTGGCCCATTTCGTCCCAAAGAGACCTTCCCAACCAGCCATCCCCTAGATTGAAGGAGGATTGATGAACCAATTCGGTAGTGTATATTGCATTCCTCAACCCGATTAGGCATTTAGCCCTTTTAATAACGTTTAGAGAAGAAGACCAATAACCGACTAACCATTTACCACCCCCAAGAAGAACGGAGAAGTTGATTTTCCTAATGCAAGCATTCACCCATCCTCTCCACTTGTCCGAAAAACCATAGGCCTTCATTATTGTTCCAAGCAATCTCAGTCCACAAGATCATATGCTTTACGCATATCCAATTTGATCATCATGTCCCAATCCCCAAATTGTCGGTTCTTAAAATGGTGAAGCACCTCGTGGAAAATAATCACATTATCTTGAATGAGTCTTCCAACCATGAAGGCCCGTTTGCATCTCATACACCAAACTAGACAACCATTTCTTCATTATGCTAGACATGATTTTGGAAATAATCTTGTATATGAAATTACAGAAACTAATAGGCCTGAATTGAGAGATCCTTCCCGGATCTTGGACCTTCAGAATGAGAGCTATGTGTGTGTCATTACATCCTTGAGGCATTACAACCATTTGAAAGAACTCCAACACTTCTTTGCAGAGATCAAGACCAACTTTGTTCCAATACTTCCAGAAGAAACTTCCCTTGAAACCATAAGGACTAGGGAATTTCGTAGCCCGGTATCAAATACAACACTTTCAATTTCTTCAATTTCTCAGCTTTCAATGCATAGTAGAAGCGTGAAAGAATTTAGTGTTTTGGTCGCCTTCCCTAAGTCAGTTAAATCTTGATCTTTGACTCCATAAAAGCTCATCGTCTTTCCAAATGGAAGCGAGTTCATTCATTAGCTCTTTCTCTTCAATTGCAATGCTTTTAGTTTTGTCCAACTTCAAAATATCATCCAATCTTCTTTCAATATCCTTGGACCTTTTATTTTGTTCTTCAAAAATTTGTTTTGCCCAACTCGTCAGCTCATTCTCACACTTAGCTACTCTTTCTTGACATTTTCCTCCATCATCCCATATTCGAATGATAATATCATTGCATTCCTCTATTGCATCATGCAGGCATCAAATCGGAACAGGCTTTAGCTTTGCCTCGACTTCCTTCAAACTCAAATCTTAAAGGGATGTGATCATGTTCAAGAGGTAATCCATTGAATATAATAACACTGATGTATAACTAGAACTGGGATGGTGAATATAAGCCTCGATCGAGCCTTTCCTCAATACGCTCTGGACACTCCTGGTTGCTCTTCTAAGTGTATGGGTAACCCTTAAAGCCAATATTCATTAATAAGTTCTCAGCTACAAAAGACTTGAAAGGGATAAATGAATCGTTCCTAAGAGAGCTACCTCCTACTTTTTCATCGGAAAACAAAATGGCATTCATATCGCCAATAACCACCCATTTGTCATTAGTACTACTCCTAAGCCTGCTGATCCCAAAATTCTGTCCTCCTAGCAGGATCAGAAGGGGCATGGACAAAAGTGATGAACCCCCATTTACATCGACAAAAGCATCAATAAAATTAGGGGTGGGCAACGGAAAACAAGTATTACCCTTCCCATTTTTTAGGATTACGGGTACCCAAATACCCGTAATTTTTTTTACGTGATGGGACATGAAATTAAGAAATTCTATAATGGGTACCCACGGGTTACCAATTAATACCCATTTTGATATTATGGGTACCCGCACTACCCGCCCACCCAAATTATTTGAGCCCAACTTTGCTAGTTGCATGATGCACCACATATTTTATTCCCAATCTAGAACATTAGCAACTTTGCATGTTGGTCATGGTTGTAAATATTTCTCTTGTGTCTTCATTAATTGGACATTCTTTTTCCACTTCACTGGAGCTTCTCAAGTTACAAAAACGTAGTGGGAAATTCCCAGAAAATAGAAAGAACAAAAACAGTTCACACAATCAACTTTCAAGATTTCTTCAAACTCATGCTGCCTCTACCATATCAAGCAACTTCTTTAGTTCCTCATCTACTTCAATGCCATCTCCCTCCAACCTCTCACGCATACCAGGAGCTGATTCGACAGCAGCTATGTAAGTCTTCAGCTACGAGATCATCATCATCATCATCATCATCATCATCATCATCATCATCATCATCATCATCTCCCGAGCCTTGAAGTAAGGCCCTGGCGTTGTGTTCTCACAAAACCAGTCAGCGATCGCCGGGATCGGAGTCTCCACTAAACGAGTCTCCGAGTTGAGTGGAATTATTTGGACCCAGTAAAAAGGACCTGAATAAAAAGCCAAAATAATGAAAACCACCCAACTTTATGGGTTATCCGTAGGTACCCGTTAACACATACGGGTTTGTGACATGAGATGGAGTTTCCCCTCCAAATGGGACCGGGTACCCATTTCAAATGAGACGGGTACCCAATCCCATACGTAAATTAGCAATCCACCACAATGCAAGACCACCAGCTCTCTCCACTGGATTGACATAAAACTTCTCAGCAAACCTCATACGTTGTCGCTTGTTTCCATATATGAATCTTTCTTCTTAGTCTCGGACAGAAACATAAATGATGGTCGGAATTCGTTCACCATCTTCCTCAACTGTCAAACTATAGGGCTCTGCCCGAAGCCTCTATAGTTCCAAACCAGAGCATTCATGAACCACCCGGTGGCTTGGGGTCGGCCACCATAACTGTAGAAAGATTGGGTTCCAATCGTGGGGGGAACTCTGTATCATCAGTCGACCTTGCTTTCCTTGTATCCTCTTCACCCGCGCCAGAGTAGGGAGTCCCCTGTTCTCCATAAAAAACATCCAGTATTGATTCAGTCTTCCTTTTATTTTTTGAGTGCAGGGGCTAATGGTTCGCGCCTTAGGATGGTGGCCTCGTGTTATGACTCTGCCTGGGATGAGAGCTGAGCTTGGGCCAGCTTGAAAGTAATTTTGGTTTACAGTGTAGTTTGAGTGCGTTGGGATGGTAAATGGGCTAGGGTTAGGGTTGAAAAGCCCAGAAGTTTGATTAGGGTGGCTATAAAAAGTTAGGAAAGGTAGGCGACAATTTGGAAGGAGAGATGACTCCAAATAGGTTTCTAGCGACATTCGATCCTAGCTGAGTGGAAGAAATTCCCTCTTGATTATGACCAAACGCATAGAAAATCTTAGGGGAGAGAGAAGAAATTGGGAAAGGGAAATTGTCTCTAGCAACGGGAAGTTCTGACCGTAGCTTGAAATTGGCGACTGGAACGAGGTAGGCGAGCGAAACGATGAAGGTGGGGTCAACTGGTTTAGGGGTTGGGAATTTTCGGCAATAGTACTCACCGGCGACGGGTTTGACTGTCCCGCAGGGGAGTGTGAGGTCGACGTCGCATCTCTGCCGAGAATCGCCTCCACCTCCTCCCGTTGGTTTGTTCGTGGTGAGAAAGGTGGCGAACTAGCCCTCGTCTAAGGACCCCATCTTTAAGTCAGGGGACGAGACAACCTCTCTTCTTTCTGCTTCTTTCTCAGCTCACAATCAATTCTGGTATGTTCAATCCTTCCACAATAGTAGCATAGTGAGTAGATTTTTTCATATTTAATCTCAATCCATTTTCTCTTTTGCTGGAGGCGTATGTAGAACCCGTTTGAAATTGGTTTGTAGATGTCGCCTTTGACAAAAATTCCCACAAACTTACTATAGATATGAGACTAAAGAGCAGCTCTGTTGATGTTAGTGACCTTATGGAACATTCTGCACACCATAGTGATATTTCCCTCAGTGCGGTAGGCTTATGAAAGATTGTGTATCTGTATCCATAAAATTACTATCTTGAAGGATATGTCTCTTGCATTTTTAAGCCAGTTAGCCTGTTAATCTGCATCAGAGTACCAGAAATTGGATATGGGCGCTCCTCCTATACGACCTCCATCTCTATCTTCTCTTTAAAGTCGATGGTGAAGATGTTGTACTCCAAAGGATGGATTTTGGGCATCCTTTGAAGTCTTGGCTTGAAGTTGTCAACTCAAGATGATCTTATCATACCCCTCATTGCACGTAGGCTGATTTGTCGATCAAACAATATGGTCACCACCAAGGTATTGTGTCTTGTGGCTCTTTCTTCATATAGTACCATCTCAAGATCCCACTCTCTAGCCTGGTTTATCAGATCATTAATACTCATATTGTTGTTCATACTTGTTTAGGAAAGATGATTTTAGTTGCTGGAGAAGTTAAGATTGCATCACCAAGGTAGAAATACTGGTGGTTATTGTTTTGAGTATGCTCTTATAGATCTGGTAGTGAACTTCCCTTCTTCAGAGCCAACATTTAACGTAGTTGTAGGTGAGATTTGACTAGGCATTATGGTTGATGCAGAGTTCTCGCCTGTATTGAATGCTTCATATGTTTTGAGGGGCTCCAAACCTCCTCCAGTAATTAGTAGGATGCTTTTGCATTATTAGCATACATCTTATAGGGGATGTAAGCTTTCTAGTTGTCTCATATGCAGGGGCATTAGACCGCCTTAACTTCCTTAGTAGCAGGAGATGCCCAAGCTGTGTAAAAACTTCATGATAGGACTTCATCAAGCTTTCCAGAGATACTTTCAAATAGATAATGTGGCTTTTCACCATCAAGGTAGATCTTTGGAACTTCTCATAGAGGAGGAAGACAAATCATTTAGCTAGATACCTGAGGAGCAGAGAATAAAGAGGAGTGTCTTCGACTTTGGAGTTGGTTTTCTTCCATTATGGTTCTATATCCAAGTTACCCATTTTTTAGATCTAAAGTTCTTACTTTCCCCACCTATCATTGAAAATGGTAGAGAGTGAGAGAATCCACAACTATCCATAATAATCAATTTAAAGTCCACTTGAATAGGAAATTAGAATCTATCAATTTTACTCAAATGTCTTATTTTGAGTCAATTCTAGCTTCGCGAGAGGGACTTATAATTCGAATTTGATGGTTCATATAATTCACATGGACATATGGGTCGTTTGATTTTGGTGATTGTTTGGTTGTGATAGTTACAATACACGCTTTGTCTACAATGCATTATTTTTTTGAAATTTCTGCACAAACAATACATGAGTGATAGTAAAATCTCTACTAAAATTTGAGATTGTTGAGATAGTTTTGAGTAGATTGTTGAGTTCTTTTTTTATTACAATTATACCCCTAGTTTAATACATATGTTCTAATAAAAACAAGGGTTAATACCTTAGTTTGGCCTAAACTATACACATACTTTCTACTTTGGCCCGTGGTATTGAAAATTGCTATTCTGGCCTGAACAATGTAGCAAACTTCCTCATTTGGCCCGGAGGCGGGTTTGACCGTCTAATTTGACGGTCAAACCCGTTGACCGTTAGTCAATGTCCACCTCACTTGCCACGTCAGCTTTGAGGACATAAAAAATTATTTTTTTTATTCCTGAATTTTATTTTCTTTTGATTAATAAAAATAATAAATCAAAAAATTAATTAAAAGAACGAAAAAATGGCCCATTTTAAGCAAATGACAAGAAAACAAAATTCAGAAGTAAAAAAAATATTTTTTATGTCCTCAAAGCTGACGTGGCAAGTGAGGTGGATATTGACTAACGGTCAACAAGTTTGACCGTCTAATTTAACGGTCAAACCCGCCTCCAGGCCAAATGAGGAAGTTTGCTACATAGTTCAGGCTAGAATAGCAATTTCCAATACCACGGGCCAAAGTAGAAAGTATGTGTATAGTTCGGGCCAAACTAAGGTATTAACCCTAAAAACAAGGGCAAAAATGATCTTTCCCACAAAAAATAATATAACTTGTTGAGTACTATAATAACTATCACCAAAATCAAACAATGCAAAGTATATTACATCATTTGCCTTAATTGCATGTATATTACAATACATACATTAATCACAATACATTGATTTAATTATCACCAAAATCAAACGACCATTCGTATAAATCATTTGTTTTATATAGTTTTTCAATTGACCAAATATGACCAAATCTAGGAGAGAGGGTTTTCATTAGAGCTGACAGAGCGTGCGATAATCAGAAACAAAAACCATTTTATTTTTAATTATTAGGGAGAAACGTTTTCATTCAGCCCCAAAAATGAAATATTAATCTGATACAAAAAATGGAAAAATTAATTAAGACAAGAGAGAAAACAAAAGAATCATGCTCTACTCAGCGTCAGCGCTCTCCTTAAGTCCTAACCCGACATTGGAATTGGATTGGGAGCGGAAAAAAGAAAAAAAAAACCCAATGTCCAAATATTTCAAGAGAGCATAACTCTCCTCGTTACACGTTTGCACATTTCTCTGCGTCGAAAACTCCAACCACACGAATAAACTACTGAATGGATTATTGTCCAGTCACAAGTCACAAGACAATTAATAAGAAAGAGTCCTCGTCGACTACTACCCGCTCGCCGGCCGCTTGAGGAAGAGCTCCGGCGGGGACGGCGAGAAGCTGGAGGTCGATTGCAATGGGGAAGGCGCTCTTTTCGCCGAAGGGTTCATGGATTTCGCCGTCGATGAGTTTCTCGGAATCTCCGAGAAGCCCAATCGGTCCTGGAGGAAGCTGCTTTTCAGAGTTGAAGGGCAGAGCTTCTTCGACATCCCTCCGCTTGTCGTCCAGGTAAATTAATAAATAACTCTTCCAACTTTTTTCCGCTGTAGCCTCCACAAGAACCGGTCGTCGGCGACGAGTAGCTTGCCGTCCCGGAGGGAACTGGCTGCAGCAGCGACGATGGCAAAGGCGACCAGAAGCGGCGGAGGATTTTTCAGCGCAGGCCGTCCAGGTTTTGCACGATGAACGGCGGCAGCGGCGTGGCGGTTTCGGGGGCAGGAAGGTGAGAAGACAGACGGCGGTTACCTGGGGTAACTGAACAGACGGTTCCGGTGAGATCTGCCGCAAGTAATTAGTAACTGTGTTTTTTAATTAATTACAATTTCACACTTTTTGGAATGGCGTAACTGCTCCAGGTAAGTAACTCACACAAGACTCCTCATATTCCTTTTTTTTACATTATTGCAATTTAGTCATTTTTTATTTCATTTATCTTTGTAATTATCCGCTTTACATTTCCTTCATTATTTATTAGTAAATTTTATTTGTTTTCTTTTGATACTTACCCTCTCTTTTATTCATTTTATTTGTCAATTTCGTCCGTTTTGTTTTTTGTTTTTCTTTATATATTGTTTTAAAAAAAAATTAATTAATTACATAGTTTTGGATTCGGTGTATCCGACTAAGCCTTAATGGCTTGTTTAAGTTCATTTGGTGGAGCTTAGTTGTCCTTCAGTGGGAACGCTTGTGTGTTTGTTTGTTTTTTTGTAGGGGCACGCAGAAGAGCTCCCGTTATCGGTGAGTCTTTCTCAGACAGGTGACTTGGCTCATGATCATGATGGAACTATCTTGCAGGATGCTCAGAGCTCGGCTTCTCTCTGTAGTTGGGTTTCTTACTATTTTGCTCTCTGTTGTCTCAATAGGGCTGCCCATCTTGTGGCATAAAAGGCCCTCTCATCGAGAGTTCGACTATTGGTCGACTCCCGCGCTCTTTTTATTTTCTCTGTGTGTCTGATTTTGTAACAACTGACTTTGCGAAAAAAAAAAAAAAATATTTCAAGAGATAATAATATAATAATAATAATATTTTACATAATCCGTACAACCTGACAGCGACCACTGAGGCATGGTGGCACATGCCTGGTGTCATATCATTCCTCCCAAATCAACGGCTCGGCGCCTCCCAGTACGGATCCCCTCAACGGTCCAGATCTCCACTTTCCTCCCCTCCTAACTTTCTCTCTCTAGACCTCGGTCCAGCTCTGGTCGGCTCTCCTTATTATTATATCTGCTGGGCAAGGCAAAAAAAAATTTATTAATAATAAAAAGGCTCCGTCTCTCTCTACTGCAACTGAGTCCACAGCTCCCTGAGCCACCGAGCTCGATTCTCAATCGAGAAAGTGATAGCTCTGCTCTGCTCTCTCCTCGCGGACGCACTGAAACAGACAAGAGGGAGAAGTGAAGCAAGCGGGTGAAAAAGGGGGAAATAGCTTTCCTTTTTTTCCCCCCTCCTTTCCTTTTTTTTTTTCACTCTAGTTTTCACCGCTCCTTCTTCTTCTTCTTCCCTCTCGCTGCCTTTGGCTTGGCTACTTCTGCCTTCTCTCATGGTGATCTCGAACGGCGTGTAGCTTTTGTGGCTAGCTACTCTTTTTTCACTAGCTCTCTTCTCACTTGATTGCTGCTCCCGTGAATTTGCTTCAGTGCGTTTCGCTGCAATGGTCAAAGTTTGTTCCTGACTAGGTGGGAAGTGGAGTCGCGCCATGGATTTGGGCTTGGTTTGATTCCCTAGCTTTCTCCATTTCCTTTTTTTTTTTCTCTCGGCATTTCCCCCCCCTGGTGCTGCGAGCGTAAGGGAGTTAGGGTTTTCGAATTGGGAATTTCTGCAGTACGGAACTGGAGGCGATTTTGGGAAAGTGAGAAAGAGAAATTTGAGTTGGTTGTTTGTGGTGGCGTGAGGGTTTGAGTGAGAAGACTATGTGCTGCTTGCATTGGAAGGTGATTGAGGTAATGCGGATCCCAGCTCTTAGGGAGGGTTTCATTTAATTGATTAGCGATTTTTTTTCTCCCGAATCTTTTCTTCTTTCTGGTCAATTTTTAAGTGAATATCAAGGAAGCCCGGGCCAAAAAAGGGCAAGGATAAAAATAAAGAAAACAGAAAAAAAAAAACTAGGAGCCGGGAAAGTGGAAGATGAAGCTTTCAACGTCAGGGTTGAGTCAGCAGGGTCAAGAAGGTATCTTCTTTATTTTCATTTTTTTTCTTCTTCTAGAGGGTTAATAATTAATTTCCCAATGATCTTTGTTTTCTCGTATGAGGTTTCTTTGTCCTGGCTTGCCATTTATGCCGATTTTTGAGGTTCCGGTGTGATGATTAGAGAATTTTAAAGTGATCAAATTCGGCTCTGTCATTTTCGTTCTCTGCGTCATACCCTCCAATACTGGTTCTTCATTCCATTGTGGATATAATGATGCCAGGAGAGAAGAAATGTTTGAATTCAGAGCTGTGGCATGCCTGCGCTGGACCACTTGTGTCCCTACCCACAGTGGGAAGCCGTGTGGTCTACTTTCCTCAGGGACACAGTGAGCAGGTCCTTCTTTCTTCTATCCCCTCCCTAGTTCATGCCGTTTGTTCTGAGAATAAAAGAATTTGAAAGGAACAGTTTGGACTAACTAGTTGCACTACATGGATTGCAGGTGGTTGCCACTACTAACAAGGAAGTTGATGGGCACATTCCAAATTATCCTAGCCTGCCTGCACAGTTGATATGCCAGCTGCACAATGTTACCATGCATGTGAGTGCTGTATCCCTTCTTTTTTTCGTGTGAAGTTCTACTGGTTCTTTCATCTTACCCATAAATTTTGCTTGAACCAGTTTAAGTTAGGATTGTTGTACTCCTCCACTTTGAGTTTTCCGCGCTCATACTGTCTGCAAGTATTATGGTTACTCCCTCTTTATTATCTCACGAAAGATTGTATTGCTAAGTGATGGACCTTTGCGTGGACATTTAGGCAGATGTGGAAACAGATGAAGTGTATGCCCAGATGACATTGCAGCCTTTGACTCCGGTAATGTGGCATCTTTGTTTCTCAACATAACGTTTCTTTGAAGTTCAATTGCAGATTCCTAGTGCATTCTTATGTTAGCCTGAGTGCCCTGTCATATCTGTCATCATTGAATCCACAGGAAGAACAGAAGGATACTTTTCTTCCCATGGAGTTGGGTATGCCTAGTAAGCAGCCTACCAATTATTTCTGTAAGACATTGACAGCTAGTGATACTAGTACACATGGTGGATTCTCTGTCCCTCGACGTGCTGCCGAGAAAGTCTTCCCACCACTGGTATAATCTTTATTATGCTCTGACACATTTAAACTTGATGCAGTTATTCTTTTCCTGATTTTTTGTGCCAATCATTTTGCTGTGCAGGATTTCTCACAACAGCCGCCCGCTCAAGAGCTCATTGCAAGGGATCTTCATGATGTAGAATGGAAATTCAGGCATATCTTTCGAGGTTGGTATTTTTGTCTACGTTGATTGCCTGTATTCTGATGCAAAGCTCCAGTCTCAATATGTATAATGCCATGCTTAGTGCTTACTCTATATGTGGAAATCTCATAAATCAGCAAACACTTGAATTTATAACATGAACGAGGAAGTTCTTTCTGCAATCACAGCAGTTATAGAGGTGTGATAGCATTGATCACCTATAATTGTTTTATTCCTGTCTTCATTAGAACATTTACCGGGATCTTCATCAGTGTCCAGGGAGGAAAAAGTTACGACATGGCCACAAACTATGTTCTATCAAAATCTGCGATGTTTTCTGTTGTAGCTGCATAGTCTGGGCATTGTATTGTCTTATAAAAGTTGGTCTGGGCTGTTGTATTTCAGAACCTATAGATGGAATTAGTGATGAGCTCTGTCACTGCCCTGGGAACCTTTGCTCCAAGTCTGTACTTGTCACCTGTAACCTATAGATGGAATTAGTGATGAGCTCTGTCATTGCCCTGGGAACCTTTCCTCTAAGACTCTACTTGTCACCTGTGGCAGTTGCTGCCCATTAGAAGATGTTTTGCTTTTGACTTGATCTGTTGAAAGTTCCTGGTTAAGCATTTGTGTTTTGCTCAACTCCATTTGTGTTATCAGTATTAGTGCTTGTCCTCTGGGCTTTGGGCTTAATGTTCTATTGTTTTTATGAGAGTTAACAAAAGAATACTGCGGTAGTGCCATTAATTTAGTTCACAAGGATTTGATCTTCTACGATTCTGAGGGGCTCCCTAAATTTCTAATGCCATCGTGGAAATGTTATCAATATGATGTACCATTGCTGATGCTAGAACTAAAATTAGACTTGTTTAACTAGTTTTGCATGATAAGGCAGTCTCTTATTGTTGCTTGTCCTGTTGAAGCTCTGGTGTACTTTTTCAATCATGCTAGAGTAAGAAGTTTCTTATGTATTATCGACTGACTTCATCTTTGGTTTATTATTAGTTATGGGACTCGCCTCTATCAATATGCATTTCATTGACATCATGCCTAGGAATCTAGGATATTACCTTCAATGGAAGGGCTGTCTGGCATAATACTTAGCGACTGACTTCATCTTTGGTTTATTATTAGGCTATGGGGACACACCTCTATCAATATGCATTTCATTGACACCATGTCTAGGAATCTAGGATATTACCTTCAATGGAAGGACTGTCTGGCATAATAATTGAAATTGTGAAATTTTAGCGGAATCATCCGCCAGGATTTAGACCTGTAGTGATTCATTCTATTGTTATTTTATTTTGTTGTCTGCTTACTCGTGATATTGTGTGAATAGCCAACAAAACCAATCAAGTCTTCTGTGGGATATCTAACAGGACAGGGGTTTCTTAGATGATTCCTCTTGTTTTATGCTTATTTGAATGTGGACTTCTTTCTAGAGGGAAAGTGTACATTCATTTAACTTCTTGGTCTGTTGTCTATTAGTTAGAGAACCCTGAGTAGCATAGCATTAAAGCAGTTGCTTTAAATTGTCGTACTTGTAAATAGATAATTTTGGCAAGTGTTGCATTCCGAGTGATGTATTGTATTATAGTGTATTTTCCATGGAGGATGGTGTTTCCAAATGGTGTACTGTGTTAACTCTGGTTAAAGGTTGCATTTCTTGCTGCGCACATTCCAGGACAGCCAAAACGTCATCTACTTACAACAGGGTGGAGCGTGTTCGTCAGTGCAAAAAGACTTGTGGCAGGGGACTCGGTGCTCTTTATCTGGTATCCCTGTACAGAAGTCCAATTTTCGAAAGTTAATTTTAGTCCTTTTGATAATATCAGTGTGCTCTATCTATTCGGACATCCCAATTCTCATCAGATGGAGGGTGGGCCTATATCTAACTTAATCAATGTCATTAGGAACGAGAAAAATCAGCTTCTTCTTGGAATTCGTCGGGCTACTCGGCCACAAACTGTGATGCCTTCATCAGTGCTTTCCAGTGATAGCATGCATATTGGACTTCTTGCTGCCGCTGCTCATGCTGCAGCAACTAATAGCTGTTTTACAGTTTTCTACAACCCAAGGTCTTGAACCTGCTTTTTCTTTCTTCTTTCAGTTAACTTGTATTTCTATCTAATATGTCTACTTGATGCAGGGCTAGTCCATGTGAGTTTGTAATACCCCTTTCCAAATATGTGAAAGCTGTCTATCACACACGTGTTTCTGTTGGGATGCGGTTTCGGATGCTTTTTGAGACTGAAGAATCAAGTGTCCGTAGGTATTGTGGAAATTGATTGTTTATTTCCAGAGTGTAGTTTAGTGTTTTGTTCTGAGAATGAGTATTGCTTTGCATAGTGCAAGATCAGGATATTTTCATTTATTCACTCGAGCATATTGATAAATATGGAAAGTTAATATAAAGAAGTTCAATTATGCTCATGAGATGGGCACTTTTCATGCTACAATTATGTATGTGAATTTAATGTGTCCTTCCACTGTTAGATTAGGCTTGCAACTTGAACTGCATCTGATAATGAGATTTCAGTCAGACCTGTTCCTTATTTGCTTCTGAGTTTACTGAAAAGAATGTGCCAGGAGAATTTTGTTTTACTCTCCCTTAGCTGCATAATGATTTCTAAGGAGCATTTATATGTGGGTCTATGTTGCCGCCACTACAGGACTTGTTTTGTTGCATTGAATGCATAGGAACAATTATCGTCTCACCTTAAGAGGTCTATTTGTTAGGTACATGGGAACCATAACAGGCATAAGCGATCTGGACCCTGTTCGTTGGCCTAATTCTCATTGGCGATCTGTGAAGGTAATTGGACATAATTTGTATTAGAATTGTTCCAGTGCCTTTAATATTCTCACTATTTGATTCTTTCTCTAGATTGCAACTGGCCTATATATTGCTTCGTATGATTTGCTTTTTGCTATTTAACTAGCTTATGAGTGTTAGGGACAAGGGTACTGATCTTAAGGGATTTGGAGTTGCCCATTTTGTGCTGTTTCTCATTCTCTTTGGCCACTGGGAGAGCAGGGATGTAACCTATACCTTGAGTAAATCATTTTTGTGTATCTTTCATCTCTGTGAACTCTCCTGTATTGCATTTCCATGAAATATTCCATAAATGCTCGAAGTTTGCTTAAGAAAATTTCATTTGAGAAAAGTTTGTGAAGTGGTTTGTTGCGTGGTCTCAGCATTATGTCTGGAAAAACCCAGTATGTGGTAGAATATTTTGCATGTGCTCACTTGATGTTCTCTTGTTAAGTTTGATCCAAAGGATGACATGATGTTTGGTGTTCTAAACCTAATCATAGTGTGCTTTCAAATTGTAAACCAGTAATTATAATAAATTCCAGACAGGTGTAAGGTTACTTGATGATTAGTTGTATGCTTTTCAATGAGAGACTGAATTAGGTTTCTGGAACTTGTAGAATGTACTATAAACAATGAAACTGTTACTCTTTTCTGAACCAGCAAATTCATGGATGCAACTCTTTTTATTCCTGACTTCGGCAGTTCAGCTTGGTTTACCTTTGTCATTTGCCTCTACATTCAGGTTGGTTGGGATGAGTCAACAGCAGGTGAAAGGCAGCCTAGGGTGTCATTATGGGAAATAGAGCCTTTGACCACTTTCCCAATGTATCCATCCCTATTCCCCTTCAGATTGAAACGGCCTTGGCATCCAGGATCCTCATCTTTTCCTGGTAATCATGTGACACTAACCCTCTGTTTGGTTGTTGTCAGAAACACAATTATATATGGTTTCTATTATTATATTAGGTAGGATAATGATAATTATGGTTAGTAGAGATTTAGTCCAATTAGGTTATTCGTTAGGGTTTTCCAGTATTTCCTATATATATGTACTTTGGGTTTACGTCATAATCAATCAAGAAGAATATTAAGCAAGTCTCCTAAACCCTAGTTATCCTCTCAACTCCTAATTTCCCGTCTCATCCTAGTCCAAGGCCTCGGCCGATTCCCAATTCTATTCTTTCTCATCTAAATCCCTAATTCTTTCTCTCAATCCCTAAATCCCTAATTATCACGAGTGCCGAAGATCAATATCGAGAATCCCTAGAAGCGTGGTTCTCACAATTGGTATCAGAGCCCGGTTGTGGCACTCGTACCATGGTTTTGACCAACCTCGAAGAGCTCTCCGCCAGAAAACTTACAAAGCTTCTGAAGTTGAACCTGGAAAAAGTGACTAGGAACGAGGTTACCTCATCCTCGCCGCTGTCCGGGAATATCGCGTGGGCTGCTCCACCCAAAGCTGCAGCCGCCGCGTTCAAGAAGCCGTTGAAGAAAGACCCACAGCCATTATTGAAGGCCACAGATGCAGAATTGGATTTCGACGATTGGTTGGAACAACCTGCGTTCCCAATCAAGCTCGAACGAGATGTGAACAAGCTCGTGACGATGGAGACGGCGGCTGCCCCTCTTGTGACACCACCATCACCATCATCGCCGGCTGTTCCTCTACCGGTTGAAGCCACTGTTGAGGTGATCACCACCAAGCGACTAAGGAAAGACGCGGATCTGGAATTGGTGGAGAAAGAGCTGAAGATGGAAGAGCCACCGCCGGCAGGGAAGAGGAAGAAGAAGAAACGCGGTGGCGGCGGCGGGGGAATTCTCCATTCACTGTCGGAAAGAGTAACGACGAAGGCGGCGAGATTCGCGCTCGGAAAGAAGGTTTTGATGATGGGTCGAGCAACGAACTGGAGATTTCGAAAGAAGCTGAGGACCGACGAAGTTTCCTCTTCCTCCAGTAATTCGTCGACCAACAACAAGGTGAATCGGAAGACAAGTGTGGCGAGTAGTCGCCGGGCGGCTCAGGTGGAGTTTCGACGCGAGCAGCAGGGGAGCCGAGTGTCTGCGACTCAAGTCGAGGCATCAACCCCGAGCGCATCGGTCACCTCACCGCCGAGGAAGGAGGAAGCGACGAACGAATCGGTCACCTCACCGCCGTCCCAGACCGCGTCGTCGACCGGGAGAAAGAAGAGTTGGCGATTGCTGGGGGGTTCGGCTGGAAAGGGTGCGCTGTCGGGGGAGGCAGAGCAACCAACGAAGGATGACTCGAAGCCGGAGGTCGAGTCGGAGAATAAGCCTCCACCAAAAGACGAGTCGAAGTTAAAGACGATGGCGGGGTCGGGTTGGCCTCTAGGCCATTGGCGGGATTGGCCGTCGCCGGAGGAAGAAACGGAGCGGACGGCGATCGAGGAAGAGGGCGGCGTTCTCCTTTCGCTCACCAACCCTAGGTCGAGAGAAGAGGATCCGCGCCGCGCGGCAGCTGAGTGCCTGTTGGGCCGAAAAAACATGGGTCGCGATGCTATTGTCGCCACAGATCGAGATGGGCTCATTTTCGGGCCAGAGCACGGACTTGTGTTTTCTTCATGTGGGCCAGCGGTTTGGGCTAGGAATGGGATACGGCAAGGGCCAGACAAAAAAGATATCAGTTGGTCTCTAGGAGGTATTGGGCCGAATTTGAAGCTTGGGCCTCGGTTGGGTTATGTGATTAAATCTCTTTTGTGTGGAGAAAATTTAGAAGGCAAGAAAGAAGATGACTTAGTTGGGTTAGCATTTGGGCTTTCAGAGGAGACAAGCCCAAACAAAGTTAAAGGTAAGGAGAGGCCTGACTTGGGTGTGGATCACAACTCATTCATCCAAGCCAATATGGGCCGACCCAAGGGACTGGAAAAGGAAGGTTGGGAAATGTTATGGGCTGTTTGCACCACCAAGTCCATGGAGAAATTTATGGAGCTATTCTTTGAAAATTTCAAGTTGGTGCGTGATGAGAAGCAAGACGAAGAACAATTCTCCGATTCTTATTTCGTGAAATTCGAAAAGGAAGAAGAATTGTTCGGCTATGGAGAACGTGACACATGTCACGTGGGTGGAGGAGAGTCGAGGAATGTTAGAGGTGCGCAAGAAGAATTCATTCAAGGGATCGAGCGCAATTGGAAACGAAGAAAGCGGAAGGTCAAAGAGGTAGAAGTCAACTACAACCTTGAGGTCAAGGTTGGTCTCAAGGGGGATGGATTGTCAGAAACACAATTATATATGGTTTCTATTATTATATTAGGTAGGATAATGATAATTATGGTTAGTAGAGATTTAGTCCAATTAGGTTATTCGTTAGGGTTTTCCAGTATTTCCTATATATATGTACTTTGGGTTTACGTCATAATCAATCAAGAAGAATATTAAGCAAGTCTCCTAAACCCTAGTTATCCTCTCAACTCCTAATTTCTCGTCTCATCCTAGTCCAAGGCCTCGGCCGATTCCCAATTCTATTCTTTCTCATCTAAATCCCTAATTCTTTCTCTCAATCCCTAAATCCCTAATTATCACGAGTGCCGAAGATCAATATCGAGAATCCCTAGAAGCGTGGTTCTCACAGTTGTTATGTGGCACGTGGTATCGACTTTCTTCTTACTCGTGTTTGTTTTCTTTTACCTCATGTACTGTTGCGACTACTTGAGAACTGAAACTGCTGTATAATTAGCAGTGGAACTACAATTTCTCTTAGTGTGAATGATAGTTGACTATGCACTTGGTAAAATACAAATAGAGATCATAGAAACATGAGCTTGTGATATAGCTACACCTAATTTCAAACGGTTAATGCAAGAACTATAAGTAAAGGACCAGGTTCCCCTATGATATAGAAAAGATCATTCATACATAGCATAGTCCAAGCGGACCCACTTAAAATCTTTACTGAACTATGACCGGCCATCATATTAGCAAATAAACGTATTCCTGAGCTTAATGCGCGAAAACAATGAGGGATTAGCTCAAGGAGTACTAAAAAGGGTGCTAACGGCAGTGGGACTCCTGCGGGTAATGAGAAGCTTAAAAAATGAAGCCTTTTTTTTTTGAATCCCACTATAGAAATGCCAATAAAAATGGAAAATGAGAGACCCAAAGTAATGAGAAAATGACTTGTTGTAACCCTTCTGCATACTTTCCCTTTGGTGCGAACTTGTCTAGTCTTGTCCGCCTTGGCATCTGGCAATCTTCTCAACAGCTGCTAACTCAGAACCCTAGTTTTTGAGCCAAGTGCATTCTTTGGATCACTTGTTTGGAACTTGTATGATCGAGATTGTACATAAGCTTGCCTTACCTTGTTTTTTAGGTAACTAGTGGGGATTGTAATTGGCCAACTACAGTTGTGCTGGAAATATTAAGTCCCAATGCAATTAGTCTTGTGATACTAGTATCTTTCATCTTCATCTCATTTGACTGGTACTTTTAATTAGAAGAAGCCTGAACTTCAGATACTTTTAGCTTTTTGCGGAAATGCTGGAAGAAAATTTTCTTAGAATTCACAGCTTAAAAAGTAGGTTGAACACAGCTTTTCTGTTGGAGAACTTGCTTAAGCTCCTATAAGTTGTATAAACATAGTTTGCCAATTGTGATTCTGGAACTTTGCTGATGGTCAAAGTGAAGCTGAAACTGTGAAAAACATAAATGGGAAGTACTTGATTGCTTTCTTGTCGGCTACGCAGAATCTAAAAATCCAGTTCCTGGTTGTGTTATTTGGCTTTTTCTTTCTCTGATGCAAGGTTTATCCTGCAGACTCAAGAGATGAAAATGTTAACAGCCTAATGTGGCTGAGAGGTGGTGCCGGGGATGGTATTCCTCCTATGAATTTTCAACCTGTCAACATGTTGCCCTGGATGCAGCAGAGGGTGGATCCATCATTGCTTAGGAATGATCAGAATCAGTGGTACCAGGCAATGCTGGCAGCAAGTTTGAATGGCACAGGAAATGGAGATCCCATGAGGCAACAATTCCTGCAGTTTCAGCAGCAGCCTCCTATGCAGCAGTATCAGCAGCATTCAGGCAATAACTACCACCCTATGTTGCAGCTACAACAGCAACAAGCGAACCAACAGTCAGTCTCTCCTAATATTCTTGGTGCGCACAATCCAGTCTCAAGTGATGGCTTGCCCCAGCATCTCCTACAGCAACAGCAGCTCGGCAATCAACCAGACAATCAGTCCCAGCAGCAAGAGCCTAGTTACCAAGATCCGCTTCAAATTCAAAATGACCAGCTTCACAGAGGGCAGTCAAGTGTGCATTCTCCATCCTTCTCCAAGACAGACTTAATTGACCCGAGCACCAAATTCCTGGGATCTACAAGTACTATACAGAACATGTTGGGTTCTCTGGGTCCTGAAGGTAGTGGCAACCTTTTGGACTTGACCAGAATTGGTCAGTCGTCTATGACTGAACAGCTTAACCAAGAACCCTGGGTTCCGAAATACACACAGGCACAAGTGAATGCCTTTACAGGTTCAATGTCCCACCCAAACCTCTATCCAGCTGACAAAGATTCTACACCGAAACTGGGAAATGGTAGCATAGAGGCCCAGAGTCCAAACAACTTTGGAATGAACATTGAATCTTCTGGACTCCTCCTGCCCACCACTGTACCTAGAGTTGCAACGACATCTTTGAGCGATCCTGATGTGTCATCAATGCCTTTAAGCGAGGCTGGGTTTCAGAATTCTCTTTATTGTCAACAAGATTCTTCCGACTTCTTACCTGGTACAGGGCCGGTTGAGTCACTAAATGGAGGGCCAACATTTGTCAAGGTTTGAATCTTGGAGTTGAAGTTCTCTCTATTCAATGTCCTTTTGAGTTTACTAGTACAAATGTGGGTTGCTGTTCATACTGATGGTAGGTACTTTTGGCGTAGGTTTATAAGTCCGGGTCGGTTGGGCGGTCATTGGACATCTCCCGGTTCAGCAACTATCATGAGCTGCGGGAGGAACTGGCACAGATGTTTGGAATCGAGGGGAAATTGGAAAACCCTCATAGATCAGGCTGGCAGCTTGTATTCGTCGACAAGGAGAATGATGTTCTTCTCCTTGGAGACGGTCCGTGGGAGTAAGTAAAAGCGGCCCTTGAAAAGAAGCCCTCCAAATCTATTTGATCGTGTTGCTATCCAATGTTTAAGGATTTTGATTCTGGAAACTATTTTTTGCAGCGCATTTGTAAACAACGTGTGGTATATCAAGATACTGTCACCAGAGGATGTAGTGAAGATGGGGCAGCAAGGGGTAGAGTCGTTCAGCCCCAATCCAAGCCAGAGAAGCATCAGCGGTGGGCCTCCAGACCTGGCGTCGGGCTCGTTTGGATACTGATGATGATAGCAGACAAATTCTCTTCACAAAGCCCCTATGCGAGCAGATAAATATATAATATGTAAGCGTTTCTGTTCTAGTGAGTCGCTGTGTTTCCACTGTTCCACTGTTTGTCTCTGCTGTGAGGTGATTACTTGGAAGTTGGAAGACTCCTTTTAACTAAGTTCACGCCTTATGGATGCTTTGACTTGTATGGTGAGCATCCGAAAAGCTGGTACCTGTATAGACTTGTAAGGCAGCTGCAAACATAAAGTGCTTTCCTAGGCAGAACTCTTTCTCTTGGACGGTCATGTGGTGGCAAGGGAGACTTAGAAAGTTCAGTATGATTCTGTGCTTTGCCCGTTTCTGACTTGCTGTATGCCATCGGCGACCAAAGTCCTTAAAAATTTATGCAGCAAGTTTTTTCGAGCGAGTTCTCTTTTCGGTAGAAGATTCCCCAGGAAGGTTAGTTCTTACACGAAAGAATACGTGTTCGAGTGGCTAGAATAGTTACTGCTCTGCTGAGTAGGGGTGGAAATCGGTACGGTATCGGTATCCCAATCCCAAATACCGAAATCCTGAATACCAAATTACACCCTAAAGTCAATCCCAATCCCAATCCCAAAATAATTTCGGTATTCCCAATCTCAATCCCTAAATATACCGATATCCCAATCGGTACTTCGGTATCCCAATCGGTATTATCGAATACGAAATTAATTATCTTTATAATTAATAATTAAATATATAAATTAGATTTTATTGTTTAATTTAGGGAAAAAGACTAAGCAAAGAGTCTTGAATTAGGATATTATTAAGGAGAATGGAGGAGAGGAGACATCTCAAGTTCTTGTCATTGGTAATCTTTAATTTGACAAATTGGAGGTTGAAAAACGACTATTAATAGTGATGGAATGATCTATGTATAATTAAATGACATTTTTGGTGGTTGAGGGTCGTATAGTAGTAAATGAGAGAGTCTGGTTGAGAGGATAAAATACACATTAGCTTATATTTCGATATTGATCGGTATTTCGGTATATACCGATCCCAATCCCGTAATCCCTAATACCGAATAACAAATGAAATTCAATCCCAATCCCAATCCCATAAAATAATTCGTGTATTCGGTAATACCAAATATAGACAAATTCGATACGGTATTCGGTATATCCCAAATACCGGTACCAAACTTCCAGCCATACTGCTGAGGCAGGAAAAGAAGGGAGAGCAGAAAATATAAGGGGTCGTTTTCGGCTGGTCCACTCTAATCAGCAAAGCAAACTTAAAAGCCCAAACTACAGCATGGAACTTAAAACCAGCCCAATTATCGGATTTCCAAATCCTCCCGTGTAGTAGCTAGGGATGGCAATGGATCGGGTTTTGTCTAACCCAAATCCATAGGTTTATTCGTGAAAAAAATCCGGGGTAAAACCCACTGGGTTTGAAAAACTCAAACCCAACCCGTTGGGTATCCGTGGGTTCATGGGTACCCACGGGTTTTTGTCGTAAAAAATTTACAATAACAAGTTCCTATCAAAAGTAAAGTCAAATATCAATCTCTCAATACAAATTATCCATTTATAAAATACCATTCTAGAAAATTCAAGCAAATCACAAATTAACTATACAAATTGTTCAACACCAAACTAGAAAACTCAAGAAAATTGAAGCAAATCACAAATTATCCATAAATAATATGATTAATTGAAAGCTTATTCCTTTCAATTAAGTTTCTTCACTCTCCACTCGATAACATCAACTTCATTCTACACAATTTGAAAGAAAAAATTAGACATGTCTCCACAAACATAAATAAGATTAGTTGTTTAGAATAATCAATATATCGAGAAAATTAACTATATGGGTGTGGACGGGTACCCATGAGCCGGGTTTACCTAAACCCAAACCCAACCCAACCCGGTAAATAGTGAACGGGTTTAAAACCAAACCCGACCCAAAACCCGTCAACACGGATTTTACCCGCGTTGACCGGGTTGGGTCGGGTGGGTACCCGTGGGTTCGGGTTTTGTTGCCATCCCTACGTGTAGCGCCACCGCCACCCGTTGCATGATTTCGGCTGGGCCACTTCCCAGCTTCTTGTGAAACCCTGTTGTTTACACCTAAGGCATTGTTTGCTTTAGGGTTTTCATCGGGGATTTGGTATACAAAATCCAAATCTCATGGACTTGGAACAAAATTCATAGTTTGCTTCAAGGTTTTAGAAGAGATAAATCTGTGGGGCCCGCAGACTTTAATGGTCCAAATTCGTGGGCCCAACGGACTTGCAAATTCCATCCCTAAGAGGTGGGATTTGGGTGAGGGTGGAAAGTCCATGATGGGACTTTACTCTTTTATCCCCATTCATTTTATTAATGACAAATTTGCCCTCTTTAATTTTGCTAACCCTTTAGACTAGAGATACCGAGAGACCCGGAAAGGAGTGGGAAAACATGAAGGAAAAACACGAAGAAGATGGTAGAATGTGCTTGGACTTAACAAGCATAGATTTGTGAGAAAAAGAAAGACGAAAATTCTATGATTGTAGGGTACATCAACTAGTTTAATGATGTGTGCTAAGTTGTATTTGCCTATTTGGAGTAAGTGGGTATTGGTTAACAAACTAACAATGATTGAAGCACTTTGTTTAAAACTGAAGATTAGTTTATGCTCAATATTTCAAATCTTCTATTGATTTCATGTTTGTTTGCATATATGATAGCTTTGAGCTCTTGAAATCTTGGAGAGGTACGAAGAAATTCTAATCGACTTTGTTTATATGGAAACAATAATATACAAATAATTATAAACAAGGGCAACAAGGTCAATGGTATCTCATACCCACTAATATATTTCAGCAAAATCCACCATGAAATCCAACAAGCAAACAAGGTTTTGGTCCGAATCCTTAATGAACCAATTTCATCATAAATCCTTGGTTTTATAAAACCCAGGTTTTAGCCAAATCCTTCATTTTTCAAATCCATGAAGCAAATGAGCCCTAAGTGATAATGAGCATGTACATGCTTCGATGTGAGACATCGGTCTATCGTAAGAGGCCATGCCATGCCATACCACAAGATTAATAAGTGCATGCAGGAAGGAGGGCCTTGTTCGTCAAGAAGGTCATGCCGTGTCACGAGAGGGACCATGGACACTGGGAAGAATTCCTGGTCTCGTGAAGAGGCCATTCCACGATAAGTGTATCTCAAAGAAAAAAAAAATTACCAAGTCTAAAAGGTCCATGCCACATCTCATGAGATGCGTCATGGAGCATGAGAAGGTCATATGTGGTGTCATGGCAAGGGGCAAAGCAGTTAAAATCGGGATTTTAACTAAAGTCGAAAACTGCGGTAAAATTGGAATCGTAAAATTGAATCGTAAAATTGTAGGATTTTAAATATCATATAGAACATAACATATAAGAATATTCGTAAGGTAAATCACTAATAACACAAAGACACATAACATTTAAAATGATAATTCTCAAGATTTTTTTACAGAAGATGATTCTCAAGATTAATGTTCCAAAATTACTATTTTAATTGTTATTTAATGCGTAACTCAAAATAATTCACGATGAAGGGATAGAGTACATCAGGTTTGGCTCTTGTTTTCATGTTATGTCTAGGTAGTTTAACTCAAAAAAAATATTCCAACATCGTCTACTAAGTATGATTTAAAACTAAAACTAATTGAACTTCAATAAAATAAGTAATGTTAGTCGTTTGGTATAAATATATTCATTAACAAATTAATTAGTTAATAATGATGTTAATTCTTACATACTTTCAATATTAGGACAATTTTTTTACCAATAAGTTAAATGGGGCGAAGGGATTAACCAAGCCCTAATTTTTTATTTTTATTATTTTTAAATGTTTTTCTAATAGAAAAACATCTGATAAGATTCCCGTCATTGCCCTTTCCGCCAAAACAGTTATGCTTCTTTTAAATTGGCTCAAACCACCTATTTTGTTCTCATACGATCAAAATCTCGATTTTGGTACGATTTTACGATTTTAACGATTTTAATCCTGATTTCAACCGATTTTAAGGTCCACTGATTTTATAGTAAAATCAAGATCATAATCGCTAAGTAAAATCCTATGATTTTATGATCAAAATCCCGATTTTGACTGCATTGGCAAGGGCCATTGACACGACTAAGAAGTACATGGACGGTTTCAAGAGAGGTACCTAGCTAATTGAGAGATGAACTGCTACTCATCCCACGTTCATGGGACACGTTAGCCATCTTCCGAGGAAGCAGGAAGTAGGAAGCAGTTCCTTTTCGAGTTATCCGAGGAGGTTTCCATGACAGTTATCTACCCATGGCTACAAATAGGAGGAAGGGTCGACCAAGAGGGGTTCCACAACCAGACAATTGACGCCTACGTCAAACTTTACCCTTTTTCTCTGCAAGTAGCCATAGTCGTAGTTTGGAGCTCTCAGTTTCCAAAATTCCATCAATCAAACACCCTCGTGTGAACTATGATTGAATAGGTTTGAACCCTCGTATTTTGCCAGTATCGAGGGAACATATCTAGGGGATTTTTGCCAATGCAACACCTCTCTCTTCTGCTTACAATGTCTCACTCTCAGAGGTGGCCCTTGAGTTCATTTGCTTTCGGATTAATATGGTATCGATAGCAATATCAATTTTTCCTGTTTTTCGGTCCCCGATCATAAGTTCTCGTTGACCACGACCTATAGGAACCAAGCTATCTACGACTACCTTTTAATAAGGCGAACAATGTAACTTCATCGTTTCTTCAAAAGAAACCAATAGGCGGTTTGGTTACTGGTGGACGACTTCTTCCTGCAAATGTTCGTCGTTAATGATCACAGGTCTACCGTGGTGGGCTACTACAAATAAACATGGGGGTCACATAACAACTGTTGAAGCCATAAACTTCTGCTGCGGCAATGGCGAGTGCACTATATTCCACCCCTGTACTAGACCGCTTTTCCATCGATTCCGCAGCAGAACGAGATGCTTTGTCATCTAATACTTGAAACAACTTTCTACTTTTCCACTCTGTAATTGGGTTGAAGAAAAACTTTCATTCACTAGTGTGAAAGCCCTTGTATCATGGTTAGTTTTTGGCTTGCTTCAATGATAGGGGTGGCGATTGACGTGGGCAACCAGCCCAAACCCCCAGATATCTCAAGCAATCGTAACAGAGTATCCAATCGATTCCCATGTTCCGATCTTTCCATTTTTTCCATCCACTCGCCCATTAGTTTAGGTATTTTTTCCTTGCACTTTACTTTCTTTTACTTTATGTTTTGCAAAACCGGAGGCACCCTAACACCCTACATAAGCTTTGTTTCAACATTGAACTCGTCTCTCACCACCTGAGTAAGTGGTTGTGAGAGACGGTAAATAATACAATCCTGAACTTCGGGTCTAGTTTATTTGGTACTGCAGCTAGAAACGATATCAAACATGTCCCTCACCAGTCACCACTTGAGTAAGTGGTTGTGACAGATCCTAGAGAATATGATCCTAGTCTTCAAACCAGATAAATTTGGATACACATAGTACACAATCATAACCTAAGTAAAACCTCACATGATGAGGCAACTGTTCATTGCACATGGGTTGATAGCCATAAGGCACTAAGCGATGAGTGGTGGTCGATAAATTGCTAGAACCCTTATTTTCGAGCCTTCCTAGATAATAGGGGTGAACAAACACACCCGCAAACCGACCCATCCAACCCGACTCAACCCACCCGTATTTATCGCTAAAACGAAAGTTTTGGGTTGGGTGAGTGTTTTCTTTTGTACAACCCGCCTCCTTTGGGTTGGGTTTGGATTTTGGATTACACAACCCGTAGAACCCTACCCAACCCGTGTTCCAACTATTAGTATGAGTTCGGATCTAAAAAATATTTATGTCGTATATAGTCATATACTTATGAGAAATTTAAGATATTTCGGCATGTTTTTCTCTCATTTTAGCATTTTTAGCCTATTTCAACAAATATTGTGAAAAAAACAAGACATATGTTGAAGTAGATCACATTTTATTAAAATTTAAACAACATTTGTGAATTTTGATACCTTTCACCTCGGTTCATTCGTTTGAAATTTTAATTAGCTATAAAATATTTTTATGATATAGAATAATTATATATTTTATGTTGGGTTGAGTTTTTACTTAAAAATATCGTCAACCCAACCCAACCCAATTAGAAACAAACCGTAGGGTTTAAATTTTTTTGGGTGGGTTTGGGTTTGATATTTCCCAAACCGTAGTGCATGGGTCGGGTGATTAAAATGACTAAACCCGAATCACCCGACCCATGTACACCCCTACTAGATAAGAGTGCCATTCGAGAATGTTAGTAAAGGCCGCCGATAAAGCTTGCAACACCCTGATATACATTGACCTTTCTCATGGACTTGATAGAGGAGGACAGTGGTGGATCCAGATTGTTGAAGAGGGGTGTCGCGTAATGAATGAGTATTGGTTATAATTATTAAAGCGGTGTCAATAATCTCGTATTAAAATTTTTTGTACAAAAAAAATATAGGTTCTTCATAAAATTTTCAGGCAAAGGAGTGTCAGACGATACCCCTACGCAACACATAGGTCCGCCCCTGGAGGAGGAGTAAATGATACTCCTGCTCGTGTCACGAGATTGACAAATTAATGAAAATTCCCTTTAAGTTTTGGCAAAAATGTAATTTAAAAAAATTAAAGTAAAGATGGGGTTGTTGAGAAGAAAGAAAGTTCAAACGAAATTCCCTCTATTTTTTATTTTTAGAGTCTCTCCATTCACATTATTTTATTCTAGATATACCGTTCTACATATTACTAATATGAGACAATGTCCTCACTGACGTGGTTAGGTTTACTTGTTTTCGATTAACCTCATACACTGCTAGTAACCCACGACGGCACGACCTTAGATTATAGTCAAGTGTCATCATGAGTATTTAATGAGCTGCACAATCTTTTTTATAATGTTTGTTTGAGACAAGCAAAAGCTAAAGTGTGAGGTTTTGTGATGACAATTAGTGTTTCGTATGCCTTTTTCATAGAAAAATTTCCAGTAGTTCAAGGAAGAAATACCTCCCAATCTCCTATTTCACTTAGTGAAGTCATACCACTAAAGCTTCGTCTCATATCAGCCCTAAACATTCACGTCTCGCTGGCCAACAAAACATCAATATCTCATTCATTTCGGCCGGCGGCTTTGATTGAAGAACATTGCAACACATGTTGAACCCTTTCTCAACATTTAAACTTGAGGACCACATAGCTAGTTCCGTGGTGAACTAGATAAAATTAGTGTTATTGATTTATATCATTTTCAAATTACCCAAAAAAACAAAAAACAAAATTTATTTTATAATTTTATTTTTTGGTTAATTTGATAATGATAAATGATAGAAATTAGTAACAAAGTTTCAATTTGATTTTTTAATGATTTTAATGCTGACGAGGCAATGACATGGCATGTTGACTAACGGTCAACGATGTTGACCGTCCAAATTGATGGTCAAACCATGTCTCGAGCCAATTTAGTTTATATGTTGCATAGTTGAGGCTAGAATGTTAATTTCTAAAACCACGTGCCAAAAATTGATTATATGATCATAACTCAGACCAAAATAAGGTATTAACCCTTAATTTTTCGAATCCAACATTGAACAGACCCCAATGCGATGGAAGCATGTTTGCAGACTAATTAAATAAAAATGATAATCGGTTTACATAATGGGAGTGGCTTAGTTTAGGGTGGATAACGGGTTTAACAAGAAAGAGTTGACAGTGGGAGGGTTAACTACCCACTCAAGTCGTAATGATGGTTTCTCTTCAGTCTCATAGCCTCGGAAAGTGAACGGATACGGGAAATGAAAACCGACCACCGACTGCCTTTGGGCCATATATCATCATGTTATTTAGTGTACGTACCATTAATTACTATATCTTGGTAGTTACGTGAAGACGCAATTACAGGAAAGTTTGAAACTTTAACTAAACCACCCTGGTGGCCAGAATTGTTGCAGTATTTGATACGACAGCCACCAAGATTTTTGATTTTTGTGGGTTTCTCTAATTTTTTGTAGCTGGCGTTGGGTCGGAATCAGGCTTAAGCTTAATTAAGTTTGGTGTTCACTAATTTTTAGCTTCCTCTGCTCCCTTTTACGTCGTCGGGTCTCTGTTGGATTAGCAAAGAGGAGAAATGAAGGAACATAAGGGAAGTAGTTAAAGTTGAGTGGTGTTAATTAATTAGCTAGCTAGTTTGGTGGAGCAGAATGAAGAAGGAGAGCCGGCCACTTGACTTGATTTGGACTTGTTTTTTGCAAACAGAAGCAGACAGCTACCAATCTCCCAAACTTTCCATTATAAATTGCTAGCTAGTGTATCTCCAATTCGATCATCTCTTCACTTCACTTAATAACATTCTCATCTCATATCTCTTAATTGTTTGTAATCAGTGGAGTCATTAATTACTAGCAAGCTACAGTGGTTTCACTGAGTAGCACAAGCATGGAGAAAATCCACAGCAAATCCAATCTCAAGGTCTCTCTCATGATCATCTTTATTCAACGTCAAATTAAATTCGATCCACCCCCTTTTCTCTCTTTACTAATTAGTTTAATCATCCACACCAAAATTAATTAAGTTTAGTTTGGCCTTCAATTTGTTTCAAACTGCTAGCTAACCGATCGACTTCTCGTACCATCCTATCCTTTGGAAATTAGGTGAAGAGCACTGCTGCAAGTACTGCAACGCCAAGGGGAATGGTGAGATATATAAGATCCATGCTTATGTATAAATAGTTATTAGAATATAGTGTGTTAATTTTCATCCATTTTCAAAGTTACCATTATACCTTATTCATGTTTAACACGTGTTGTCATCCGAGTACTTCCGAAAAGATAGTTTTTTTTTGTCTGGGAAATTGACTTGGGAAGAGAGAGCAGAGAGAGTTTACGCATGTCAATGGTGGTAGATCGGTACGATCGAGCTCAAACGAAATTGAACATAACCCGGCGATAGTAAATACTGATCAATACTTATCAAATAAGTTCATACTATTTGATCAAAATTTCAATTCTAAACAAAATGACGATGTTTTAGTAATAGTGTTATTGGTTTTGGCAGAGAAATAAATCGACGACACAGGTAAATAATAGTGTTATTGGTTTTGGCAGAGAAAAGAGGAGCGGGCAATTGAGAAGCCAAAGGCGAGCCCCCCAAGGTCTTGCTCGAAAGAGAACACCAAGCCACAGGAGTTCAAACTCCATTCTCAAGAAAGAGCCATCAAACGTGCCATGTTCAACTATTTCGTACGTCATATATATAGCTAATTATTACCGATTTAGATAACCATATTGCAATTCCATATGGTGTAAAATTTGCTAGCAATATCGTTTCATTTGTTGGTTAATCATCTTTCTTTTCAGGTAGCAACCAAAGTATATGTTGAGGAGCATGAGAAACGGCAACTAGAGAAACTGCAAAAGGTTGAGCACAATATATACAATAAAGTAATTAGTTTAAGAAACTACTAACCAATTAATTAAACCGATTCACTTAATTACTTGGCGGTGATCAGATGATTGAAGAAGAAGAGGTTAAGTCGCTGAGGAAGAAAATGGTTCCAAGAGCCCAATTGATGCCATTTTTCGACCGACCTTTCTTCCCACAAAGGTAAGCAATATATTCATCGATACCCAACTTGGATTTGAACCAAAAAGTGACACAATCTTTCTCTCCAGCCGTCGGTTATTTTGTTTGCATCAAACATCTAACTTAAACAGCTTAATTATATAAATAACTCAAAAAAGTAATTGTGGTGGTATATTCTGGCAGATCAAACAGAGCGCTGACAATGCCAAAGGAGCCGAGTTTGAAGAGCGGCAAGTGCATGAGTTGCGTTGCTGAGAATGGGATGTTCAACTTTCATCATCATCAGACTTACTATTAAAACTTTTATATGGATAATAATTCTCTGGGGTTTTTTTTTTATAAATATGTATGTATATTGCGGTTTAGGTGTAGAGAGTAGCAAGTTGCAAACTTGTACTAGGGTTTGCTGCGTACGTAGTGGTGCACTTTAATTTGTCTGAGCTGCCCAACAAGTCGCTTGCCCAATTAGTGACTTCCGTTTGTTTTGTTTTGTTGTTAAATAAATAAAAATCTACTTTTACCATTTTTGGTTTCTCTAACGGTCGCCAAAAGGCTCGTGCCAACAAATATGTTGTCCAAGGAATTGGTTGTAAGTTTTTTTTTTAAGTGGTTCATTTAATAGAAAATGGGCCAAGTCGAGAGGAAAAGATCACATGCATCATACAACTAAGGAAAGGAAAAACAGACCTGAAACTTAAAACCCTAAAACAACAGGCCAGAAACTCAATAGGGCCCGACCCAAGAGCCCAACAAACAGAAAAGTCCCCTAACCCTAATTGCACAAGCTCCCTCCTACAAACCACCACCGCCGTTGGTAGGGCTGGCTATTTGGACCGGGACCGGATGAAAAACCGGAAACCGGACCGTATAACCCGGACCGAGACCGGATAGTAAACAATCCAATCCAATCTTTGGGCTTAGATTTGAGGTAAAAAACCGGATAAAGACCGGATAAGAGAGCTCAACACCCAAAACTTAAGGGTAATTTGCATAAACGGTCACAAACCTTTGCACTTAGTACAAAACTTAACCAACTCCTCACCCTTTTAGGCCTTAGGCCACTCAAATTCCCACAATCTCAATATAAAATCAAGACCAAATTGGGACCGGACCGGGTCAAGACCGGACCGGATCAAGACCGGACTGTATCTAATCCAATCTTCGGTCCTTATATTTTCAAAAAAACCGGACTGGACCGGATCAATTTGGGCCAATTTAACCGGACCGGACCGTATAGCCACCCCTAGCCGTTGGCGCCCCCTTCAACCTCCTCCGCCGACAGACGCCATGGAAGCACCAAGAAGAGGGGGTGAAGCAACCACACCGGATCGAGGGGGTGAAAGAACAACCGGAGCCATCTCCGGCAAACCCTCGCCAGTCCAAACTCCTAGAACACCTCGATCCCCACAAGCATCGAGATAGCCTTCATGAAGAATGGGCGGTCAATGACAGAGCAAGAGGAAGATCTTCTATCTCCAAGATCATCAAACCAAGTCCAAAGCAGCGACCACATCTCCGAATCGCCAAGATCTGCAAGGCAAAGCAAGAAGGTGGCGAAAGGCATGAGGAAGAGGAGACAAGCTGGACTCAGTTAAATCCGACCTCCTTTGCTATCAAGATCGATCAAATCATCTTTAGATATGATAAACAGAATAAAGGAACAGAATATCTCTAGATCTGCAAAATAGGATAGAGGACCAAAATCTCAACCCACAGAGGGGGAGGAAACATGCACAAAGGAGAAAGAAAATGCTAAATCAAACCTGGAAAACCGAAGAGCAGAAGAAAGTGAAAACCCGAATGAGAAGAAGGAAAAAAGGCATTTTCTCCTAATTATGTCAAAACAAGAATCATCTTTCCTCAACAACTCGGCAAAGGAAAAGTCAGCCTGTTGCGTGATATGAATCGTGACCACCAGGGCAGGAATCCTTTCATTTCTCAGGAGACTGTAAATCTTGTAGGAGTGAAAATACTCATAGCGATCTTCTGCGTAGGTGCAAAACACTTTCCCAAATCCTCATCAAATGAACTTTTCTTTCCATCATTCTTGATGGACCTGACTTTCAACCGACTTCGTTTAACATGTTGCTTTTATCGAAAACCAATTAGTCACACCAAAAATACACAAAATATACATTTTATCTTCTTCTTTACCCGAGAAGCTACAAGGAAATGTCAAGGGCAATGCTTTTGTGTTTTCTACATACACCACAAGCATATACAACCACTATTTCCACGTGGTCAATGGAAATAGCAAGGTAAGCACTTTTTCCCACTCCTTTAACAGGTTCGTATGTGTTTCTTCCTTTACTAGCACCGGGCCCGGCCCCTTGGCCGGGAAAGTCTAGACAAAAAATATGTTCATATAACACTAGCATTGAACCCGGACGTTGGCCGGTTGACTATCATTTAATTATTTTTTATAATGAAAGAATTGTCATTTCGTGGCCTAAACCAGCCAAAAAAATATCACTCTCCAATGGAATACATGACATTTATACTAATTAATATATTATTATATTTAAACTATTTTTTATACATTTTTCAAAAGATACTTATGATATTTCATGTGTCACCCAAGTATAAGTTTATGACATAAACAATTTTAGGTTTATGCGAGATTAACTTGTATGCATTAGGTAATTTCTCAGTTAAAACCTTAATTTCCATAACGTTTGATGTTTGAGTTCAGGTTCAAATAAGAAATTTTAATGTTTAAACTAACAGTCAGTTACAATACTTCAATTATTTATATAATGCATTATACACTATGAATTTCAGGTGCATATGAAATGTTAACTTTGGCCAATTAATTCTTCAAGTAAAATTTAATATTCTAATATCATCATGACCGTTGATATACAATTGATATAATTTTTATTTTTTAGATCTTAACAAAAATAGTACTAAGTGTATTTTAACCGGCCAAACAAAATACAATTGAATATAATTTTGAAAATGACAATATTTGTAAAACCATATCGTACTGGTGGTTCGACTGGAAAGCCTCCTACCGAAGGTTAAATTAATATGCAAATTTTAATTGTACAAAACGGTTGAACCGCCGATAAATCACTACTTAACTTCTAAGCATAAAATATCCTATCACTAATTTTTTCTCATACAACCTCCAATATGATTTTATAATACTTATTTTTAGCTAATTAATCCTTCATTTCTAGGAGGGACAGTTGGACAAACGTATTTACACGACAAAAGCATGGAAAAAAGTAGGCAGTTGCAAGTGGGACCAAAAAAAAAAAAAACAGGTAAAGGCCTAAAGGGAAAGAAAAGGATTTTTCATTTTTCTATTGAGAAATGCGTAAAGAAAAGAAAGAAAAAAAAGAAGAAGGAAGAACCGAGAAATGCGGAGAGGGCTGGGAATTTCAAACCGAAGAGGTGGTTTTGGGAAAACGCTTATAGTTTTCTTTAGATGCTTACAATATAATAGGAAGATACGACATATCACTGAAAAAAGAAATATAATTGTTCAAAGAAGAAAAGAAAAACATACAAAATAATAGGTTTTCAATACTTAAAAATGGCAAATAGTTCAAGATTAGAGTTGTTTTTCCTAAAACATACATAATGAACCCTCAGAAGGAAAGAAAAAGATTGGTCTCTAACAGATTTTAGGAATGAGATCATTTGTAACCCTAATTAATGTCTAACAGATACACCCATATTATTCCTCTTCATAGAAAGTAGAATAAGGATCAGCTGGTTTGGAAGCATGCTAGTCGTAGTCCCCGAAGATGCCTAGAAAATAGTCCGGGTTCTCAAGAGAGCTTCAAACTTAAGGCTGAGTGCAACTAATTTTGAATTACATATGTTTGTCTTTGTCAGTGTTGCTGATACTTTCACTGACTACTTTGATTGGTAAGTTGACCATAAATAATAGGGATATACCTTATTTTGACCTTGAAGTTTGTCGTAAAAGCCAAACTTGACATGAACTTGCAAATAAGACAGTTTTTCAAAATTTTGAAAGAAATGGACAAATTTGGACTGAAATTTATGTTGTTCGTTAATATTAAAAGTTAAAAATTTCTTCATCCATTCAACATACAATGCTCAGGTGGTTGCGATTGCGATGTGGCTTCCATGTCATAGGGATGATACCTTATTTTGGCATGAACTTGATGTAAAAGACAATTTTGGCTCGAATTTTCAAATAAGATAGGTTTGTTTGCACTTTGAAAGAAATGAACAAATTTGGTCCGAAATTTGGGTTGACCTTTAATATTGACAGTTGTGATAGAGAGGTTTCAGTTGCGATGTGGCTTCCAAGTCATTTATTTATAAAGTCTAAAAAAGTGAATTTTTCAGAAGAAAAAAAGACCACAAAATAGGACCCTTAGTATATCCGAATATTTTCATATTTACTTGCATAAATCATATTAAAAGGAAAAAGAAATTGATTCAGGCCCCCAAAAATCCCAAAGCACGAAGCTATCTCTCTTTGTACCCCTCTCATCAATATTAACGGCAACCTAAATTTTGGGTCAAAGTTATTCATTTCTTTGAAAATTCGTACAAAACTGTCTTATTTGAAAGTGTAGGGCAAAATAGCATATTATACCTATGACGTGAAAGTCACACCACAGTCACCTTAACATTGTATGTTGAGTCATAAAAAAAAAGAAATGTTTGACCCTCAATATTAATAACCGACCAAATTTGTTAATTTCTTTCAAATTCGGACAAAACTATCTTATTTGAATGTTCATGCCAAAATTGTTATTTACATCAAAGTTCAACACAAAATAGGATATTATCCCTAAATAATATAGGAGTACTAAAAATATTGGACTAATGAAGTTCAAAATGTTTCAAACAACATACAACCCTGATAAAACTGCAGTCCAACCAACTAACATTTAGAACAAATGACTTTCCAGCAGGATAACACAACTATAAGTATTGGTGGTTCTATCATATTTTGATTAAGAAAATGACATAAGGAAATGATATATAGACCTTGAATGATATACTCTGAGTATGAAAATGATGTCTAGTGGCCGGAGCTAGGGACATGGTACTATACCTTAAGCCCTTACAGATTAAAATCTAGGTCTTAATTCTATGAAGCTCATATACTAAGATCAATTTTATTAGAAACAATAATCGAAGGTCGTGTTTCATCAAAATACATCAAAAAAATTATGTGCATAATCTTAGTGTTTAGGGCAAGGATTGAAAACCCTTAACGTACCGGGGGTTCGACTAAACCAGTAGGCACTATGTAGTGTTGTGAAACGACTGAATCACGGTTAACCACAGTTTTCGCATAAAATACCCTCCTGCCGACTTTTTCGGTACAACCTCTGATGAGGTTTTATAATCCTTGGTTTAGGATCTATGATTTAAATAGTTAAGACCTAGATTTCACTCGTCAAGGGTTAGAATATAGTGTCTCGTCTCGAAATCAGGTTAATTCAAAGTCTAGATTGCCATTTCTTACCAAGGGTATGAGTTACCTTTTGATTTTACTCAAAATATGATAGAAAACACTACACACACACATACTGGTATACTACAGGAGTATAGTATACTGGTATACTCCAAGAGTATAGTATACTCCACATGATCTAGACATTAGATGTACTTTGTTGAGCTCCAATCAATCTCAATGGTCAATTATAATTTTCCATTAAATTAAACTTTGGGTTTGAGTTTAGAGAATCGGGGCCTGGGGTTTATCCATTAGAGGTTAGGGTAGAGTATCATACCCCAAACTCGGTTAAAAATCATGGTCTAGATAGAGATATCTCACGAAGAGTACCTGAAGTATAATATACTCCAGGAGTACACCAGTCTGACCCATATATATGTGGTTGTGTGTGCACATATATATTTAATATTGTAATTTGATATGCAATATTCGAATAAATGATATTTGGATTGCGGTTTTAAGATTATCCTCCATTTATAAGATAGACTACCATTATTATTGAAGTCAAAATAAAATAATAATAAATGATAATCAAAGATCCAACACTAAAAATGCTTAAGAAAGACTTAGTGGGGTAGCTAACTATGCTGGAAAAGTCATTTGATTTTCAGAATTTTGCCTCTTGTATGTTTTTTTTATAAATAAATGCAACAAATTTGTTTAGTCTTATTGGTTATGACTCTTGTCCTTGTTAGAAGAGACCCGGGTTCAAATCTTGACACTGATATTTTTTTCAAATAAAAAAATAAACAATTGCAATGACGAAAGTACCCTTCCTACTTTCACTCTCGTTGCAGAAAATTTGAAATGGAAAAAAGTTGAGTCATGAATCTCCATCATATATCTTATAGATTTTCTACAACCAACTATTGCACTTCATGGATTGGTTGGGTGATTTTGTTTTTGGACACTCAACCAGTCCTTGCACTAAATTAGATTGGAAGAGAATAAAAACCTATCAAACACCTCACAAAGCTCTCTTGGCTACTCCAACCCCCTACCCAATTAAACCCCCCAAATCACTCCACGTGGGTACATACAAATGATGGTGGTGGCAAAATTCCCCACTACCTTTCCTCTGGGCTCTGGCTATGCTATGTAAAAGTAACATTCGACTAGTTTGGATGAATGAATCTAGAAATGAGTCAATTTGATCAATTGTCTCGTTTTATAAGCGAGGCAATTAAAATGAGTCAATTCGAATTACCTGCCCTCACCCCAGGTAATTGAAATTGACTCAAAACGGATCAATTCAAAATATCTCAGGCAGATTGATCCATCAAAATTTTTTGCTGGCAAACGAGGCAATTTGGTACAATTGTCTCAAAACGAGACAATTGTGTCAAATTGATCCGTTACAATTACTCATCCAAACGAACCCATAACATTTACCACCCACCACTATATATATACACTAGCCACGGACGGGATATGGTTGTCAAATTAACAACCAAGGTCATTTTGATTATAAAAAAAATATAATTATTCTTTTGTATTAATTACATTGGGAATTAAAAATCCATATTAAATACAAGTTTTTTGAAATTTAAAGGCAAAATACACTTCTATATCCATAACTTTCACCTTTGTGACAAATATATCCATAACTATCGAAATACACGAAATACCCAATTTCGATCTTCCATTTAACAGCGTGAAGTAACTGGGTGACTGTACTGACGGGAAGGCTGAGTTGGCGTTGTCAGCGTCCCCACTAATCCACGTGGAAAAAAAATGAAGAATAAAACACCGAAAACCACTCTACCCTAACTTTTTCACTTTCTTCTCCAACTCTCGCTCGTTCATCTCCCTTTCTTCCCTCCGACCACGACGGTCGACGAGGTGCTCTTTACCATCATTCCCTCAACAACTGTCGATCTATCTAAAAGAATCCCATCACCTATTCCGATCGGCGCTCTTTACCATCATTCCCTCAGAAAAGAGGTTGTATGCAAGGATAAGAGGTGCAAATGGAAGGTTTATGCGAGCTGGTTTAGGAGGAATCACATCTTCATGGTTAGAAAGGTTGGATTGCTGCACTCTTGTAATCGCAACCTACGTGTCAATCAAGTTACGGCCAAGTGGATTGCATATGATATGCTGGACAGATTCAGAATCAATCCAGAGTAGAGTCCTGATCAGATTATGGCAGAAATAAAGTTGAAGCACAATATGGAGGTGAAAAAGAGAACATGTTACCGGGCTAAGGTGGAAGCGGTTAAAATGTTAAGTGGTTCGTTAGTGGATGAGTATCGTGGTATAAGGAGTTATATTGCTGAATTGCTTAAGCGGGATGGAGATGGGAAATTTGTTTTGGAGGTTGAACCGCACCCTACACAGGAGAAGGTATTCTTCCAGAGGTTGTATGTTGGGTTCTCAGTCCTACGAGACGGATTTCTTTTAGCTTGTCGCCCGATGTTTGGTTTGGACGGCTGCTTTTTGAAGGGAGAGGTGAAAGGGATGCTGCTTACTGCTGTAGGGAAGGATGGGAACAACCAAATGTTCCCAATTGCTTGGGCAATTGTTGAGGGTGAAAATTCTTGTTCATGGAGGTGGTTTGTGAACATCTTGTCGCAGGAGCTGAACTTACACGATGGAAGGGGCTGGTCTGTCATATCCGATCAACAAAAGGTATTGTGTATGGTTCTCTATTATCTGTCTCTATACACATTTTAAATTGCTAACTCTATACAATTATCTTTTGTGTTAGGGATTGGTTGATGCTCTACGTGACATGTTGCCAGATGCGGAGCATAGGAAGTGTGCAAGGCATGTGTATGCAAACTGGAAATCTAAAAACAAGACAGATCGGGTCCGCAAAGTATTCTGGAAGGCAGTCTATGCCTGCAATGAAGTTGATTGGAAGAAGGCAACTGCTGAATTGGAGGAGATTAAAGGTAATGACCCACTTAGCACACCTTTTAAAGACTTCATGGACCAAGAACCTAGATACTTCTGCCGATCCTTCTTATCTCATTTACCTAAGTGTGACTCAGTGGAGAGTAATATCTGTGAAACCTGGAATGGAACAATTGTTAAGTATAGGGGAATAAGAATCATAGATATGCTCGAGGGGATTAGGGGTTACATGATGGATCGAGTTGTGATCAAGTTTAACATGTTATCTGCTACGACTGACTTGTTGTGTCCGAGAATTAGAAAGAAGGTAGAAAAAGAGAAGGAGCTCGCTAGGTTGTGCATATCTAAGCAAACCTTGAATTTGAAGTGTGAGGTGAAGATGGGTAATTCAGGGTACATAGTTGATCTCCAAACAAAGACATGTACTTGTGGGTATTGGTCTCTGAGCGGTTTGCCATGTTGCCACGCTGTTTCGGCAATCACACACCTGAGGAAGGATGTGGACGACTACGTCCATCCCTCATATCATGTGAATCATGTGAGGGAGGGCTATAAGGTTGGCATCCCTTGCTTTGATGGAAGACAGGCATGGCCTGAAGCCACTGGTTATCCAGTATTCCCTCCCAAGCAAAGGGCGCAGCCTGGAAGGCCAAAGAAGAACCGGAGGAAAGCTGCTCACGAGCTTGAGGTTCGACCTCAAGCTCAAGGAATTGGTGAAGAAGTGTCGAGGAGGGGATCTGTCATCCACTGCAGCAAGTGTGGAGCTGAGGGGCATAATGCACGGACCTGTAAAGAGCCAGTTTCAAATAGGAAGTGTGAAGAATGTGATTATGATTTTTCTGCATTATGTAGCATGTGAGGTTAAAAGTTGGTGATCGAAGGACAATTGCACGCGAGATGCGAGTTGCAACAGCTGGAATCGGTGTGTATGTGAATGAGACCACTGGAAATACATATGTTAGGGTAAGACTAGTGGTTTATAGTCATTTGTTGCTTTTAAATTGTTGTGTATGTTGTTGATTCCATATTTGTTCTTCCAGATGAACGGAGCAAATGGTCGTCCAGTGGGTGGAAGTCAGCCAACAGTGGTGGATGTACAAGGAAGTCAACCACCTGTCACACAACCTTAGAAGTTGGCATATTGAGTCGATTTACTTTTGTCAGCCCCCATGTAATGACTTCCATAAAGGAAGCTTTGAAATCGACTCATGTAACTAATGGGGCACTTTGTTAGGATTTGTAAGTTAAAACATGTCCAGAATCCAGGAATGGTTATGTTTTATAATGGGGCACTTTGTTAAGCTTTGTAAGTTAAAACATATTGTAATTCAGGAATGGCTAGTTAACTTTGTGTGAATGGATATGCAGTACTCCTTTTGTAGTAATCAGGAATGGTTATTGAGGAAAAGTCATTGCAACTACCACTTCATTTCCAACATTCTGGACATTAAACAACATTCTGGAATTATATTGTTCTTGAAGATAGCATTACAGTTATATTGTTCAACCATTCTAGAGCAAACATCATGACGACTTATCTAAACCCTACTACTTCTAAATCACAAATTGATGGCTCCACACAACAAAAAGAACAAAGGCATTCAATACAACAATAACAGTTAACATAAACCGAATTGCACGGAGATCTTCATTCACTTTCCTTCCTTCTTCAACTATCCTCTTCTTCTCCTTCTTCCTCCTCTCTGCCTTAGACTCAGCAATGCTCAAACTCTCTTCCAGCTGCAGTATTAACCTCTCCATATTCGTGTCTAGGACCTCGCAAACATCATCATTCATCTCCTCCCACCTAAAAAAGCGACAGTTCTTCTTCACATCCTGCCCAATGACAACCATCCAATTAACAAACAATCCCACAAACAACAACATTCATCGTTACGATCGTTCACCCTTACCTTCCAATATGGACATCCATAGAATCGTCGGCCTGGGTTATCATTGGTACCAGATATTTTGACTACGGCGGGAATGTTGTGCTTGCAGCGGACGAGGCCATCACCACTGATGCTTGTCGCAGAGGAAGAGACTCGCTTTGACATCTCCAACCCAACCCTTTAGCGCTAAAAGTGAAATCTGTAGCATGGAGGCGCCGCCAGGGACGCGACTAGGGACGCGGTGAGGGCTGCTGTCGGAGGGAACCCTTGGATTGGCGGCGGGCAACAAGCTCTACTCCAGCGCAGCCGATTAAAATGGTTCTCTAGGAACCCTAATTCGAGTTTGAGAAAAAGGGGGTGGAGGCGCCGCCAAGGACGCGACTAGGGGCGCGGTGAGGGCTGCTGTCGGAGGGAACCCTTGGATCGGCGGCGGGCAGCAACCTCTTCTCCAGCGCAGCCGATTAGAAAGAAGGTAGGAACCCTAATTCGAGTTTGAGAAACAGGGGGTGGGAAGGCAGTCCTCGACTGTAAGGGGGGCAAATTGATGACATGGCGTCCACGTGGAAAAATTTTCTGGCCTGGAGCTTAGGTGGGAGATGGGTATGGTCCTACTCACTGTTCCGTTACATTTACTGACGCCGTAACAAACGGCGTTAAAGTTTGTAACGGAAATGGATAGATTTGTCACACGATAGTACAATTTTCTGGGTATATCGTGTATTTCGATAGTTATGGATATATTTGTCACAAATGTGAAAGTTATGGATATAGAAGTGTATTTTGCCAAATTTAAACCATCCGGCGTTTGGAGGATTTTTTACGCATTGCGGTTAGGGATCGATCATTGAGAGCTTGCCGGAAGCGATGAGGATGATGGACGGATTCATTCGACGGTGGATAGGAACGGCGGCGGTCTAGCTGGTGAATTAGGTTTATTTTTAAAGGAATTAGGTTTATTTTTATAATAATTAGGTGAATTAGGTTTATTATTTTTTAATTGCCACGTCACTCATTTAACGGTCGACTATAAGAGTTGACTGCCACATCAGCAAAATTTAACGGAGATTAACGGCCAGTGACCAAACTTGAACTGTTAACCCAATTTAAATGACTACGAATGAAATAAATTAATTTTAGTGGCAAATGTAAAATTTTGAAGTAATTCTAATGACCAAACTTGCAATTTAGCCTATAAAAAACTATGATTTTTTTTACGGTATCAAATTTTCTAATTAAATGCGGCCAGTGTTCCATTATGTACTAGATCCACTGCTGATGTAACTTATAGGGACAACTAATAAAGATTTTTTAGGGGTAAATACAATATATTAGCCACAACTATTGAAATTCAAATTATTAGCCAAACGTTAACTATCTGTTAACAATTTCGTTAGTAATACTGACTAAACTTTTATGTTTTGAAGTTATAAACTAAAAGCATTCCTACTTGGCCGCTGTCGTGGCCGATGACGTGGGATTCTCCGTCAAAAATTCAATAACAGTAACGGACAGTTAGCCATATCTTGACCTGCAATAATAGTTATGGCTAATAATTTGAATCTTCATAGTTGTGGCTATAATTCCCCGTTTCATAATAGTTGTGGCTAATATATTGTATTAACCCATTTTTTAGAGAAGTCTTACTATCTCGCTAATTTAATGTGCTTGCCGTTTGAGTTCAATTCATCTCTCATCTACCAGAAAATCTAGTTGGGACACTCATGTACAAAGGTGAAAGAACAATAAGGTGGGAAACCATTTTTAGCGAGCATTGTTTAGACAATTAATTTCGAAACTGAATTTCTATTTAACGCCCTAATTATTTAAATTTTTCGCCCTAAACTTACCAAAGAGACAATTTTACCCTCAATTTAACCTAAATCCTAAAGCGAGCTGCCGCTCAATTCTCTCCCTCTCCCGTTCCTTCGCCCCATCCTAGAAACAGAGGCGACCGCCCTGCAAACTCAGCAACAAGCCACCGCTTCTTCCTCATCCCCTCTTCTTCCTTAATGTGAAATCTGCTGCATAACAAGCAAAGTTGAGCATTAAGATGCCCCATTGTTGCTGGACACGATGATGTGCGGTTGACATGCTTTTATAGGCGACGACAGAGGTGGGTTTCTCCTTCCAACGCCAACTAGGCGCTTGAGGTTGGTGATGATGACGAAATCCGTATCAGAAGGGAAATCAACATTCCCATCAAGCTTGCAGCATCAAAGTAGCAGCGGCGACGGGAGAAAAATCCGGTCTTTGATTTATTTGTGACCCGGCGGCATTCTTACGACGATAAAATTGGGGCTAGGGCAATTTTGTCTATATTTTAATTAGGGCGATAAAATTTAAAAATCTAGGGCGACAAATAGTAACTCTCATTTCGAAAACATAATAGTTTGAAAAGATTAAATCACAAACTACGAAAAAGGAAATCTAAAAAATCTCATGCACAAAGGTTCGGTTGGACTCATGCACAAAGGTAATTACAAATTCGTCATTTTTCCAACTTACGGGCTTCGTTAAATAATTCTAGATTTAAAAAAAATTCTTCATATAAAAAAATCAAGCAATCTCTTTGGCGATAAAATAGAATCCTATGAAATCTTCTTCTTTATGGAAACTTCTAGTTTTGGGGACACCTAAGTAATTAAAAGTTATTTTCTTCTTATATGGGGACAATTTTACACACTTGTCTCTTAAATAACTTAAAATCATATTTTCTACAACAAAATATTACTCAGTCATCTCCAAATCCTTTCCCCTTTTCTTCTTTTAATAAAACTATATCATCCTTATAAAAAAAATCTTAATCTAACTAAATTTATGAGTATCAAAAGATGTGGCTATGTTAGCTAGCACATCCATAAATAAATGAAAAAGTCCTGAAAAGAATTCCATCAAAACAATTAGTATTGAGCTAGTTATGGGCAGGGCAGGATGGTTGGATCCATGGGAGTTGAAAAATCTTGGCTGCCACACATGCTGCCGTCTATGCTTAAAACTCCTTCACCCTGCGCGTTATTAGGGCAAACCACATGATCGATCATTTAGCTAAATGGGCATTGTGGAAGATGCAATCATTTTCAAACACATATATGTACACGTACGTAAATCGCGCACACACCTTAGCAATGTTCCTTAGGAAGGTGGTGGAAGCATTCCCGGGCGAGGAAAATGCTTGAATAAGATCTGCTAAAACCAATTGAGGCTGCGACACTGCTCCATCGTACCAATCTTGATTGCAAATTTGGTCAAGAAGCGATGTCCAGAACAACCAACGCAATTATATATATTAGCTACTAAACAAATCAATGGAGTACAAGATTAACAACATCCAATGTAACGAATTATATAAATATATTACCAAGAGTTGAATTGTAGGCTCGTTTATCGTATCTCCACAAGGTTTGGTTGGTGAGGAAAGCAAAGCAAGAGTGATCTTCGACGCCCACATTCTCAAGGAAGCTTGACACCGTGTATGCCGCGGGATCAAGAGTTGCGGTTTCATCAATCACCACATCCACCGTCTGATAGAGATTAAATTGTTAGACAAAAACAAAACAGAACAAAAACAAAAACAAAGTGTCGTCTGTGAAGTAAACGTACACAAAGGATAGCATGAAGTGCCTCCAAGTCATCTGGATTGGAGGTATTGTAAGTGATTCTGTTGATAGAGGTATCTATGTTCTCCCCACCTGCATCTTCCACGTACTGCGTGCATGCACGTAGCTTGATATTAGTTACTCGGTTGATATATATATGGTGGCGTCTTTGGTGCATCCATTTTTTTGGGTTCATTCAATACACTCGTCTTATAATCGTCGTTTTTCGCAGGCGATTTATGTGAAAACGATGTTAATCGTTACTTGTGATATGATGGAACAGAAACACATGAATTTGCACAAAAATCGTTCAAGATTTATTTTAATTTGAATGATTTGAGGTTTAGAGATTTAGGGTTAGGGTTTAGGTCTAGAATTTGGGGTTTTGGGTAGGGATTCAAAATTGAAGGTTAAAGAGTTAGGTTAATGGATTGATTAGTTGTGATTCTATGTTATATCATCATATTAGACTAATGCTACTAATTAAATTTAAAAAATTCCAAGTATTATGGCCACTTTTAAATTTGAATGCACCAAAAACTGAGGTATGTCGTACACCAGTAATCTCCAACGTCCATCTTCATCTCAACGGTCAGCATAAATGCGGTATTTATTTTATTATCTCTCAAAAAATGCGGTAGTTAGAATCAAAATTCGAGCCAATTAAGTTTGGGGTCGGGCTTAAGCTACAACCGAGTTGTAATGAGTTGAACTCGATCTGGTTCGTTGAACTCATTGTCAAGTCGAACTCCAGTTTCGATTTTGAAAAAAAAAAAACAAAGTCAAGTTTTAGCCTCACTAATGTATAAAGTTGGTGTCAAAGTCTAGTTTAAGTACTATTTTATTATTATCGAGACGAGCACGGGGCAGGGCTAAAGACAGCTCGACTCGATTCGTTAATTAAGTATATAAGAGAATCAAATGCAAATATTGATAACATGAAAATAAAAAGGATGACAATATAATTATTCGATCTTTTACAAGTGTAGAGTACCTACCTTCAACTTGGACTTATCCTGGGTGAAGGACCAAATGTCCTGGGTCACCAACAAAGAGGAAAAGTTAAATTCAAATTTAAAATTCTTCAATGGATAAATGTCTCCCAATTAATCAACAATCTATTTGAAATCATTTATTCACAGCCAATGAGTTTTAGACATTTGGAAGACATTAGGTATATATATTTACTAACGTTGTAGAAAGCGAGCCAGGCTACCACCGGCTTGAACGGTCTGGACTGGTTGGCTACAGCTCCAGCTAAGCACAAATAATTTTCTTTAATCTGCCAAACCCAGAACAAGAAATGAAGAAGATGAAGCATCTTTAATGATGTTGAGAGAGAAAGAAAACGCATGTACGTGAAAGAAGAAGAAGCTTAAGCTTCTTAATTAACAGACGACTCACCCTGTCATAAACTTGGTTGGCTCTTGTCTCAAGGTTTGCGAAAACACCGATGAATTTTATCCACTCTGCTCGCTGCATATTGCCAATCACTATATATATTCAGTGTTTTCCCCCCTTCTTTCAGTAACAGTAAGTATATAGAAAAAAAACAAGAATATTTATTACTTGAAAAATGAGAATATAGGGATAGGAAATGCAAAGAGTAGAAATCAAAGATTGAAATATTGTACTGGAGGTTGTACTGGAAAAGTCAGCGGTAGAGTATTTTATGCTAATATCGTGATTTAACCGTGGTACAACCGCTTCATACCGCTAAATACCGCCTATCAATCTAGCCTCCAATAAGAGGTTTTTCAGGTCGAACCACTAGTACGATACGGTATTTTAATCCTTGGTAGAAATACGAAAGGATGGTAGTACCTGTAAAGGGTGGTCCTCGTAGAAAGGCAGGAAATCAGCCAAGTTGCAATAGTTCTGTTGTTGATCAGTGTTGGTTACAAAATGGGCAGCAAATTGCATCAAGTCTTCCGGTGCATCTTTATTAAGTATTGTAATTTGTCCTTCTCCATATAGTTTCAGAGCACATGCAGACGCCACTGCATTTGTTGTGATTCCCTTCAGAAGCCCCAGTAACCCTAGCAACTGCATGCATTCCATCTTTTCACTTTAATTCACGAAAAATGTTCCTCGTATATTAATGTTGCTTCATGGTTGGTTTGCGAGAAATGAACACGAATAGACATGAACTGTTGGGTATTCTACAATCCAGGAAAGTAATAAGGTAACTCGATTGTTTTTATGTGTTATACTAGGTTGGACAGGTTGCATTTCGTAAGATACAATATGCATTATTACGTAATGATTGCATAATGTATGCTTATTTTACATAACTGATCCTTACTTAATGGATGACTCGTTTATGTAATGAATATTTACCTTGTGCGTTGTTTCATAAAGTTTTAAGTAATTACATAAGTAGTATAACGGCAACAACAAATTCGTATCATAAACCAATCCAAGTCGACCCTTCCTTTTATCAAATCTCATAAACCACCAAGGTTCATATAGACAACAAATTAGTATCAGAGTCTGGTTGACATTTGTATGCCAACAAAATCTAGCTAGGCAGATGTAAAAGAAAAGCACAACCTACATGAAAGATCGGAACTCTCTATCAGGAGTTGGATAATCAATTTTTCAAATTTTAGAGTGTTCCTGTACACCCCTAAAGCTCAATGTATCCGTCCCACCCCTACCCGAACCTGACTATAACCCATGACTTGCCTGACTGATCTAAATAATTGCTATATTATACAATTTATAGTCTTTCAAAATGAAGTGTTTGTTCTAAACCTAAGTAAAGCCATTTTTACATTTCATAAAATAAATGTCCACATATGAAATTCACTTAAAATGATGTATTTTTTATAAAATTAAAAAAGTAGAACATAAACTTCACTTCAACATTAAGTTCTTCAAAAAAATTATAAATAATAATATCAAATTAACACAATGTCAATATTGAAAATGAATAAGTAAGATAATGTATAACATTATAAAGTATATATACATAAAAATTCTCATTAGTTTAACTATTCAAAACAATTATCAATTAAATATAGATAGAGTAAAACAATTTATTTGAATATTTTAACATAAATGGGAAAATTTGATGTTTTCAACGTTTTGGGAAGAGAAAAGAAGAGAAATTTTCGGTGCTTCAATTTTTTGGAAAAGAAACAACGGAGAACTTTGGTGCTTTTGATTTATGAAAAGATAAAGAAGTGAAAATTTTGGTATTTTTAATTTATGGAAAAGACAAATACGGGTTAAATTTTGTATATCAAGTTTTTTTGGAAGGAAAGAATGACTATATTAGATTTGGAACCTGTCATGAGTTATCTCATCTTCAATATAATATCAGTGAAACAATCTCAAATGCATGCTATTTAATATTATAAATCATATATTTAATTACTTATCAATTTGATTATCACAATATTTACATATGACTGTGTAAGAGTTCAACATCTAGTGCCTAAGATATTGTCTAAAATAAACTTTATTATAGCCTTATATAGGACATGATTAATTCGATATAGTAGAGTTGGGAGTAATTTAATAAGTTATCATATCTCAATAACGTCACTCGAACTATCTCTAATGCAAGCTATTTTACATTATAAGTCATATATCTAATACTTAATTATTTATTAATGTGGTTATCACAATCTTTAGCAAGGATGAGTTAAGAGTTTATACTTTAGTACCCAAAGCATCTTGCTATATATTCTAGTTGTTCAAAAGCAACTTTTTGCCACATAAGCACTTGAAGAGTTCACAAGTTGCCAAGGTGGACAATTTTCTTACAAACATAAAAATTTTGTTAATGATTTATTTATGTTATCTCTCTCTTCTTTTAATGATTCTTTCTTCTTTTCTTCTATAATTCATGTTTGTTTTTTTTATATTATATCGATATTTGTAGAGTGATACATATTGTATTTGTTTAAATCAAAATATCTTATTAAACTTTATCAAGTAAATTTTCCACTTATTTTTACTAAACTTAATAATAGGTTACATTTTTTTGGAAATTTTAAACAAACACATACATAAATATTAATATAATTTTTTCAACTGAACAAATATAACAATGGGAAGAGAGAAAACAATTGTTAGATAATCCACTTTCAAAAGTGAACTATATTATTTTATATTTTGCTATTAAACACTCTCTTATATCTAATGTATATATCTAAAAAATAAAACAAGTATTGTATAGCAAAAGGTCTGGATAGAAACTTGACGATGTACAAGTGTTATATGACATGAGTTTTAAATTTTAATAAAAATAAAATCTTCCAAAAATAAAAATTTAATTGTTCAAATAATACAAAGTTTTTAATGCAAATAAATCTATGTTTAGTGTAGACATGCTTTATTAATTATTAAGATATATAATGAAAAATTTTGTTCCAAAACTAACACAAACATTAAGGAAAATTTTACAAATGCACATTAAAAAGCTGGAAAATTATACACTAAAAGACCATGTTAAGAAGAGAATCTTTGATAGTGTGCAAGAGTTTTTTGGTTTGAGATTCTAAGCCAACATATAAACAACAACCATTGACTGAGGGTTTATCCAAACTTCAAGAAAAACAATTGATACATATTAAGTAAATAAAGTTTAATAGCTAAAGCTTTCAAAAAATTTAAATTATTAGCCAAACCATTAAAAATACAAAAGAATATCCAAATATTTTGTATCACATCAAAATATTAATCATCTGTGTGTTATAAGTAATAATTTGTAACTCATTTTTTAATAAAATAATAAATTGGAATATAGACTGTCACGTGTCTCTTCCAAATCATGATAATATTGTTGAGTCAAAATTACTAACAAAAATGCTAACGGAGAGTTAACGTCTGGCTAATACTTTGCATTTTGAAAAGTTTGGTTGATAATTTGAAAAGTTTGAAAGCTTTGGGAAATAAAATGTATTTACTCTATTATCTAAGATACTAAATTTGAGTCTCTTGACAGATAAATTTTAACATAATATGGTTAGCTGAGACTTCACGAACATTCACATGAAAATGAGGCAAGGTTAGAGAATTTGATCATCGTAAGGTACGGTGTGTGTCAAGTGAAATTAACACAATCCCAGTATTCAAGTATATTTATCTAATAATCTGAACTCTTGATAATTGGTTAAGAGTTTTGTCCTATCTCGAGAATCATGAATTGTTATATGTTTTATAAGATAATAAATTTGAGCACTTTGGTTGTCAAATCTTTGTATACTATTCTAAATGAGACATGATAAACCTTCACAATATGATTTATGATTAGAGAATCAAAGCATCATAGGTGAGCATGCTAAGTTGAGAATTTTTTATCTAGACATATCACATACTCATTTATGAAGTGTAAGCATAAAAATTTGAAGATTAAAAATGTTCTAAACATATAGATAAATTAATTAATATAAATAATAAAATAAAATTATTTGGCCAACGAGTCGGGTAAACAACTAGTTATCTTTTTTTTTTTTTGGAGAAACAACAACTAGTTATCTATATATATAGTAAACCTTGCTCTAGCCTTACAGAATGACTATAAAATATTTGAGAAAATTATTCTGAGTCATCTTTATCATAATAAAACAATCATTATTTTTATAGTACTGATAACCTACGCACCATGAGAACTTTTCCGTAGACAACATGCTTTTTTTGCAGCTAGTGAACAAAAAATACTTATTGGAGGAAAGCAGCATACTGGAACTTTTGAATAACTTTACCTCGAAATAGGATACTGCAAAAGCAAAACAAAAAAATGTATGAAAGTGATGAGAAGAAGATAGAACGATTTATGATGTCGATATTGGTCTAAAAGAGGGGGGAAATCGAAAAAGGCTACTCCCACAGTGGAACATTTTTTTAGCAACGGATCAAAATGAGATCAATATATATATATATATATATATATAATTAGTTGTTGTTGATGATTTGGAATTTGGGGAAGAGCAGTACTTAATTAATTACCAGGGAAGAAGTAAGTATCAGCGGAGAAGTTTGAGAAAGGAACCACAAAAGATCGGATCCTTTGGGTGCAGTACTTTGTCCTCGTAGCGGCCATCCTCGAGTTATTCTGTCCACCCAACCCAACCCAAGAAAAGAAAAAGAAACCACAAAATTATACTCCAATCTGATCTGATCTGATCTGACCAATTAATTACTTAATTAACTATGTAGCTGATGGATAAATCTAATTAGTGAAATGAAATGGTAATTGGGGACCTGGATGAGAAGGTAGCTCTTGGCGTCAATGACATTCTTGATGACTTTGAAGGTCTGGCCGTAGTAGATGTGGAAGTTAGCTGCATCCTCCACCTTCGACACCACATTCACTGCTGTTCCTGTTCCTGTTCCAACACAAAACGCCGCCGCCACCGCCGCCGCCACCAACGCTCGCCACCAACACATATTTGTCTAGTTGGGGGTGGGAGATGGAAGCCAAACAAGGAGAGAGAGAGAGAGAGAGAGAGAGAGAGAGAGAGAGAGAGAGAGAGAGAGAGAGAGAGAGAGAGAAGGAACGGTGGGTTGGTTTGGATTGGATTTGGCGGTGCTGACGGTGGGGAAAAGAGGAGTGTGGAGAAATGGGCGGGGGGTACAATTCATTTTCATTAATTAATTAATTAATGAAAGCATGCCCGTGAACTACAACTACTGCATTGCTCTGTCTTTTCTCGCTCGCCTCTTCTTTTGGCTTCTTCTTTCTCACACATTCATTCCTTGTTTGATTCCAATTTGCCAATTTCCAACCATTTTTTGAATTTATATTCTCAATTCTTGGAATAAATTAAGGGCTACGAGGTTGTCAATCCGGTCATCTGCTTATATAGTTAAGAGAGATGAGGGATAGTGGTCAAATATGATACTGCAAATTTTGTTCACGTATACTAATTTTTGTAATACAAGTAACAAACAAAATTGTGAAATTAATACAAATGAAATCATGCAAACACATATACAACGTCCTAGCAGACATAATACACTGTCTCTCATTAAGAAATCTTATTCCCCTCTAGAATCCAAGGTTATGGAATGATTCCTTCCATGATAGAAAGGACATACCTTTTTGGCGTAGCGGTACCTCAAACCCCGAAAATCAAGGAACGCAGAAAGAGGACGAGAACCACACTTGACTCGATTTTTCTTTTGAAAACAATGCAAAAAAATAATTTGGGCTTTGGCATAGGGGATAGGTGTTATTTATAGTTTATGAATGGATGTGAGTGAAGGGATGTGACCCTTCGGATGGGTGATTACAACCCAACCAACGCATTGGTTCGTTTTAAAATTATAAATCATTGCATCCGTTCGGTCCATGTTAGTTGGACCGGTTGGTTCACTCCTACCGCCACATTGGTTTGGTTCAAATTGGTTGGTCTGGTTGTTTACACAAACCAATTTGACCAATTACCAAAATATTTAATCAAATCAATTAACCGAATCTAAGGACTCCTTCCCATATATAACCAATATGGTATTTCAAGAGCTTCTCTTGGCTCATTCACATTTCATTCTCATTCACACCATTCAACATCCCAACAATCCCCCACATGAAAACTGAATGCTAAGTTTTGAAAACTATGCAGAACTGTTTGATTTTTTACTAAGATTTAGTTGCATGGGGATATGTGGGTTTCCCTTTGAACCTTCCTTAGTGAACATATATCAAGTATACTCACCAACCGGTAGATGTGATATCTTTGAACCGTCGGTTTTGCTTGTATACTAAGACAACATATGTCACACAACTAACTCTTATATGTTCACTAGTTCTCATAGTTGTGTTCGTTTAAGCCTTAAACACCGCTTGCTCTCATGAGTGCTAAGAGAACATACCTTCTTTTATTTTCCTTGAAGCGGCTCCACTTCACACTCACATAGGTGATTTCTAAACATGTATTCCGAAAATACACTATTTGATCACATCACGTGTCAAACTTAGAAACCATTAAAACCTTTCATATTTAGGTTTACCCTTATTTTGGACATTGTCGCATCCTGAGAATGGACTTTGAATAATTTGACAATGTCGGACCATCATTCACAACTTCGTTTGCTCGTTGAACCTAGAAGTTGGGTCTGCCAATCCTGCTTAGGTAGAGTTACCGCTATAGGTGTCAAAACAGAAACCGACCCGACTAACCCGACCAGCAACCCGACCGCAACCCAAATTGACTAAAAGTCAATGTCCCGCAACCTGCCCAACCCGCAACCCGATTGACCCGTGACCCGATTAACCCATAACCAGAATAACTCTCAATCCGATTAACCCGAACCTGATTGACCCAAACCCGATTGGCCCGAACCCGACTAACCCGTAACCCGCCCGATTGACCCAAATAATTACTATATTGTATATTATATAAATTTTCAAATGAAGTTTGTTTGTTGTAAGACTAAGTAAAACTGGTTTTTCATTTTATAAAGGAAAGTTTAAAAAAATTATATTGAGTTGAAATTATGTATTTTTAATAAAAGAAAGAAGAGAAAGAAATAAGGGGGAGTTTGGATACTTTGGTTTATAGGAAAAGAAGGAAGTGGAAAATTTTGGTGTTTTCAACTTTTTGGGAGAAAAAGAAAGAAGGGAGAGTGACTCGCTAAAACACAACTCCTAACAATGACCAAGTGTAACCAATGAAATGGACTGCAGTATAGTGGTCCAAGTAATAAATATCGAATCCTCGGGTCTCTAGATGTACTATTACTCAGCTTTCGTTCATTATCTAGCAAATCATAATGAGGTTTGATTAACTAAACTACTCTACAAGTTAAACTAGGTTAGACTACTAATTATAGGTTGGGAACACACTTAGGTATGATTCCCCATAGTCACTAGCCAGATTAATGATTGATGATCTCTAACTTGTTTCACTTTCATTCACAATGCGGAGAATCCTTGACTAGACCTTAAATCTCGACTAAAGAAGTCAAGGCCTTCTTGAGTCAATTGCCTAGAGGGATGTGTCGTTCTCCAGAAAAACTGATCAAGGCGTTCTGAACTCCCTAGTCACCAGAAATAATAGTTGAACATCCCTAACGTTAACGTGTTCAACTCGCTTGAATAATTTTTTAACAAATTAACACTTGGTCCAACCTGCCACCTACAAAAGCAGATAAAGCTCGCTCACAACACTCGTCAATACCTTAGATTCAGGTTCAATTTTTTTCCCAACCATAAGAAGAAGAAAAAAAAGAAATTTATAAATGCTAAAATCGGTTTCAAGTCGCTTTGACCTGATTGAATTAGATTGGATACCCATTGATTTGGATTCAATTGTGATCATGCTCAACAAAAAAGGAAAAGTAAAAGAAAAACACTAAAGCGGACGAAACTCGATCCTTTTACCAAACTCACCAACATTTAGTAGATATGGTAACGGCATTGGAAAACGGTGGAAGGGGACAGCTTAGGATTCCGTTGACAGTGCTTAGAGAAGGTTATGAATTGGTGAGCATTGTTGATGATTGGACAGAGCATATCTAGTATTGTCTTTGGTCGCGACCATGGCAAACGGTGTAAGAGAGCAACTCAGGATTTCACCGACAGTGTTTCGAGCCGGATTGCGAAATGTTGTGAAAAGTGGATAGTTGTTGGCAATGTAGTCAAAATCGCGCTTTAAAACTTAAAAACTTACGATTTTACGTTTCTAGTTCACTAAGACGCTTCTACGCAAAATCTTAGTTTTTATAACTTATGTAGTTAGAACTCCGCTTTAAAACATAAAAACTTATGATTTTAACCTTCTAGATCACCAAAACATTTCTACGTAGAAACTCGCTTTTGACTACATTGGTTGCTGCAATAGCGAGTTGAAAACCTAGTAGGCAATAATTGTTATGGGAAACACAATGGACAATAGATTTAAACCTAGCGAACACTCATGTGTTTGGGTTCAATTATGATAATGCTCAACAACAAAAAAAAAAAAACACTAAACAAGATGAAACTCGATCCCGATATAAAACTTGTGGTAGCGGTCTTGGGAAACGGTGGTAGGGAACAACTTAGAAGTTCGCCGACAGTATTTTAAGATGGGTTGCAAAATGATTGGCAAAGGCCAAAGGCGATGATTTGTGTTTGGGTTCAATTGTGATTATGCTCAACAAAAAGGTTGTAGAATTGAGAGTTGGAACTCCTCTACCTGTACTTAGAGAAGTGTGAGAGCCACTAATAAATAGTAAATTACAATCTAAACTTTTATATATTAATTTCTATAGTAATAATCTTCACGAAAGACTTTTTCATATATATTCAAACTAAAACTATCATACCATTAACCCTCACCCCCACCAAATCTCTTAACCCTTTCTCTTTTTATTATCAAAACCCCCAATTAAAATATTTTAAGAGAACACGCACTTACTCGCGTTTCACTGGACTACTGGAGTCACCGGAGAAATCCCCCTTAAAAACTCTTAGCGGCGGCGTCTCTGTCTAGTATCTACTATCTACTCAACAAAGACTGGATGTCGTGGGTTATATCTGCCTGTGCCTTTGCACCGGCGGCCACGCCGGTGGTGATCTCTGCCGACTTGTCGCTGCATACATCTGCTGGCCGGCTCAAACCCATTTCCCTCTCTTGGGTTTCTTCTTTTCCTACTCTGAACTTGGCCGTCGGTAGCGAACCACTGGTACAGCCCTCGCCTTCTTCCAATAACAAGGTACACAATCTCTACTCCTGGTATAAATAAGAATGCTAAAACTAAGATTCTGGGGAAGTTGGTTGTTCTCTGCTTTTTCCTAGTTTAAATTCGAACCTGCGCTTCCGCGTAGCAGTGATGCTTTGGGGATATTTGCACGGTTTGATTTTTCCTGGTTGTTGAGCATAATTGGGGAACTCCGCGACTCAGTTCGGCAATCTGGACTCGGGGGTGCATCCTAAGCTTTCAATTTATCTAACAATGTTGAACTGTTGTGGCAACCCTGGATGTATGCAACGAGCCCTTATTTTTATTTCTTAAGCCCTATCCAAAAACTTGTTCCTCCATTTCTGGATTCTAGTAAGGAACTTGTTAATGATAGAATATCTGATGATGGTCATTGATGAACTGTGTCCAGGGGACTTGAGACTTGAATCAATCTTGCAATTTCAATTCTAGATTCCACTTGTCCAATGAGCTTTAGATGGCAGTTCAAATCATTCTATGCATAGAGTAGCTTGAAGCTGTCTCTCAGCTGTCCCTGTCTTGCAAGCTTTGTCCAATATGATGAGGGATGACTGTTATCCGTAAGAAGTCGATATTCCTGTTTGCACGTCTTCTACGCAGCACGTCGGCTTAGTAAGGTTTGGAGTGTGTTGGGAGTTGGGACCTTTTGTTGAACCAATTCTGCTGAACAAGAGATGTTGTAAGCAACATTGTTTATTAAGTGCACACTGCTCTTGAGTAAGAAGTGCTTTAAGCAGGATTAGTGTGTGTCCCCATGAAGAGACTAGTTTCTCAACTTTCATTTAGGAACATTAACTTTTCTTGCTATGCATTTCAATACTGTTAGGCATCCTAGGATACTAGTGTTGTGGTATGTTGTTCCCCTTCCTCTTGACCGTTGCTGTTGCCTGTCGACTACGTTTCATTCATCTTTCCTGTCATCTACTGAATTCCTGTTTGCTAGGACAAGATATACTCAAGTTTCAGCCATGTATTCTGCATTATAAAGCCCTCTCGTGTTGCAGAATTCACGCAGTCCTTTCGTTCGAGCTGCGTGGACCAGGCGATCTCGTGGTGAGCTGGCAAAGCAACCAAACAAGAAGTCATGGAAACAGAGGACTGACATGTACATGAGGCCCTTCTTACTAAACGTTTTCTTTTCGAAGAGATTTGTCCATGCCAAAGTGATGCACCGGGGGACAAGCAAAGTAATATCTGTTGCTACCACAAACTCCAAGGAGCTTAGGAACAGTTTACCCTCCCTTACGGATCACAGTGCCTGCAGACTTATTGGTGAGCTCATAGCAGAGAGATCAAAAGAAGCCGATGTATATGTAATGTCTTACGAACCGAGAAAGAACGAGAGGATTGAGGGCAAGCTTGGGATTGTTATCGACACCATTAAGGAGAACGGAATCATTTTTGTTTAACCTGGTAATTGGTAGTGATATGCAGAACTTCAGATGATCTTTAATCGTGTCTCGGGAGTTTTTCATTCTGCACTTATGTTTATGCGTTTCTGTGGCTTCTTTTGGGTATTCTTGAAAGTGATATGCTGCATGGATGGATAGAACGCATGTTGGTACCACCGCAGTCCCCTCGAGTCTCGTTACGAACATCTCTCAACTGAAACTCATTACGAACATCTCATGTACGTATTTGTTAACTATTTGATATTTTGCTTTTCATATTTCAATTATTTTAATTCAATTATTTTAATTCAATTATTTTAATTCAATTATAACAATTAATTTAGTTATTGGATAGATTTACAAAACTAGTGTAATAAGGCGAATCTTAGGACCCAAAATTGTCTCACTTCCTTGCGTCATCCACACATCAGAAAAGGTAAGGAAAAGAATCTCTCACTTTCGTATTCCCTCTGATTCTTCTCCTCTTTTACTCTCTTTTGTGTCGCTATTGAATTAGATGTCCAAACTAAGCGCCTGCAAAGGTTGCCACTGCTGAGGGTTTTCACAACCGAAGGTGCTAACAAAGCCAAGCATTTGCTAGATGGGTTAGTTGAACGGTTCAAGGCGCAATTAGTCGCAAAGGGGTTCACTCAGATAGAGGGAGTCGACTATCATGGTTCTTATGCTCTCGTCGCCAAGTTAGTCACTATTCATTGTCTTCTTGCTATGGCCGTTAGCCAAGGTTGGTTCCTTCATCAACTCGATGTCAACAATGCATCTTTACATGAGGATCTTACTGAGGAAGTTGCCTACGTCAAGCCTCCCGGAGCTGGTATAAAAAATTCTATCAAGCCTAGTTGGGTTTTGGCTTCGTAAAAAGTTGGGCAGATCACTGGTTGTTCCATCATCGATCGGTTTCTAGTTTTGTAGAGGCCTTAATTTACGTGGACGACGCCATCCTTTTAGGCAATGACGTTGGGTTTATTCAACAAGTTTATTGAAGTTGCTCGTTCCAAGAAAGGTCGTGTTCTTAATCAGCATAAATACGTGTTGGACATCTTTGCAGATTGCGGTTTAGAGGCTACTCGGCCTTGTCTCACTCCTATTGAGGTCAATCATTAGTTGGGTTGTCTTCCATCTTCACCAGCTAGTAATCCTTCTAGCTATCGCCAGCTTGTTGGGTGATTTCTCTATCTCACTGTCACTTGTCCGGATATTCAATATGTAGTTAATATTCGCAGTCAGACTGCCATGCTCCCACACAGGCGCATGTTGACGCACTCGTTCATGTTTTGAGATAATTGAAGCAATCTCCTGGTCGTGGTCTCTTCTTCCCATCTGATTCCTCGTTGATTCTCACAAGTTATTGCGATGCTGACTGGAAAGGTTGCCCACTCACTCGTCGGTCCACTACCGGGTATTTTATTCATCATGGTGGCACCCTAGTTTCTTGGCGCACTAAGAAACAATTTGTTGTTGCTTGCTCATCGGCAGAGGCTGAATATCGGGCAATGTCTACCACTGTTAGTGAGTTAGTCTGGCTTTGCTGGTTACTTGTGAAACTTGGGTTTCCTATGTTTTCCGCGACACCGCTTTACTGTGACAATCAAGTTGTGTTACATATTCTGGCCAATTGTGTCTTCCACGAGCAAACTAAGAATGTTGAAATGGATTGTTACTTTGTCCGTGAAAGGGTGATCGCCAATCACATTGCTCCCCGCTAGATCACCACAACCCATCAACCGACCGATATCTTCACCAAAGGCATCAGCATTGCCTAACTTCAACAAATGTAGTCAAAATCGCGCTTTAAATCTTACGATTTTACCCTTTTAGGCCACCAAAATGCTTCTAGGTAGAATCACGCTTTTAAATGCATTACTTATATGAGAATCCCCCTGCGTTAGACCGTCGAGATCACACTCAATATCGAATTTGCTGGAGGCCTGGGATTAGAATAGAGATTGGCGAGGTGCTGGCACATATCTGCCGCTGTAGAGAAGCCCATCAAACTCAAGGCAATACCCTATCCATCGAGCCCAGCAACCAAGTCATAACAGTGGCAGTAGAGGCCACCCAGTCTTCTTTGACTTTGGTCATAGCGTCCGCAGCAGGTTCCGGAGCCGAACCATCGAGAAAAGACAATAATCGACGACCTGGAACATGAAGCTGAACTGAAAAGCCCAAAGATCATAGTTCTTACCCGTGAAGCGTATGGAAATCGTGTTACCCTTAGAGTTCTCCATAACGATGCAAGAAACCAGAGAGACAAGCCCTAAAGCTGACGAGAAAATGCGATGCTCTGATACCATCTCAATTATACGATCAATCAAGGAAGAACGCGAACACGAGACACGAGATTCATGTGGTTTCCTTTACGATGATAGTTGAGACTAGTACACGACACAAGGCAGAGTTCACATTTATTACCCACGTATGTGTTACATAGACCAAAATGGGTAGTAAATGTGAATACATAACCGGTCATTGATCTCCTTGTGTCAACATCTCCAGCATAGTCAGAATCTGAATAACTGATGACTCGATATTTGCACATGTTTTCCCATTTGTTTCTTGATCGTTTAAGCTTTCATAATCGTTTCTTTGGCCTATTTTACGCTAGGTTGTGTTCCTTTGTCACATTTCAGGCCCTAGCACATAAAGTGAAGCGTAGGCGTAAGTTTCAAGTCAATCAGAGATCAATTGGCGATTCGGGAGAAGAAACTCGGGCATGACCTGAAGAGTAATAGATTTCTACCTTACTTTATGGACAAATTATCATGGAAGTTTGTTATGAAAAGAAATAGGACGAGACTACGAGCGTCTGGGTTCAAATGGCGACTGATTTGGAGTCCGGACGAGGGAGAAACGAAGCTTTGAACAGGAGCGGAGGAAGAATTACGGGCATGAGAATTACGACCGTAATTTCCCCTCCCATGCCCGTATTTTCACTGCCGAGAGGAGCTTTGGGTGCGCTGAAACTTAACCAAAACGCGTGTTTTGGGCAAAATACGGGCATGGAAGAATTACGACCATAATTCAGCCCGTAATTCGCCCAGAATCGGGTTTTTAGGCAGATTTGAGCCAAAGGAGAAAGGGGTTCCGAGTTTTAGAGAGACAAAGCGATTCCTAGAGAGAGAAAGCGACGAATCAGAGTTCCCAAGTGCCCTAGCTTGATCTTCATCACCATTGGAGCCCGGCTTGAGCTTGGAGAAGTGCCGATTGACGACCAGGAGCAGAAATCCATCCTTCACAGTATGATTTCCGCATCTGAATCTGCTTTTGCTTCTCTCTCCATGGAGTAGTTTTTCCTATTCATCTGGGTATGGAGAACCCTAGATTTGTGTGTTAGGTCTGATTGTATGAACCCAAGTACAGATTTTATGATTTGATTATATTCGATTAAGGCATGAATGATTGAATGACTTGAATCCTGATCAAATTCCTGTTGTTTCTGCTTTAACCTAGAAAGAGAATATCTGCCCAGGTTGATAGAGCACCCTTAGTTGAAGGTAGTGAATTGGCGACTTTAGTCGAGGAGCCAATTCATTATTCTGTACCGAATTTACTTCGGTAGTGGAGGTTTGGTTCGTTAGGGCCTCAATCTGTTTACTCCGGTGGAGGTTAGTCGCCCGCTGGAGACTCAGATTGAGAGGGTCTGGAGACCTTTAGTCGAGACTTCATACTGTTTAAGAACCTTCCGCAGTATAACTTTCATGAAAACTGAACTTGGTAAATTGCAATCCGGCTTAACTGCAGTCTAGGGGGAACCATATCCGGGTGACCTCTCTCGACTTGAAAACAACCGTTAACTTACTTTGTTTGTTTGTTAATTTGGACTTGCACTAAAGTTTCACTGCTAGATAACAAGAATTCACCGAGTAGTCATCAAATCTAGGACCCGGGTTGACATTAAAACCCAAACCCGCTATACTACGCTTTAGGAAGTGGTTACACTTGGCCATTTTCTAGAGTGACAGTAGGAGTGAGTCAATAACCAGCCACTAAGCACTTCGTATCACTTTCAAAGCTAAACCCCACATCAGATGTACCCTTAAAATACTGGAAGATCCTCTTCACAGCCTGCCAATTCTCCTTCCCAAGTTGTATCATGAACCTGCTCACAACACTAACAACATTTGCAAGATTAAGTCTAGTGCATATCATAGTGTACATCAAACTACCAACTGCACTAGTATATGGGACTCTCGACATGGACTCCTTCTCAGCCTCTGATTGTGGTGCATAAACTGAGGATAAATGAACATTCGGAACACTAGGAGTAGTCAAGGGCGTTGCTGAAGACATGCCAAATCTGGACAATATATTCTGGATGTAGCTCTTCTATAACAAGAAAAGCTTCTTCTTCTTTCTATCCCTATAAATCTCCATATTCAAAATCTTCTGAGCAGCTCCCAAATCCTTCATCTCAAACTCAACATTGAGAAACCCCTTTAACCTCTAGATATCAGACTTTGACCTCGCAGCTATGAGCATATCATCCACATATAGAACCAGATATATCATCGAACCATCCACTGCCTTGCTGTGATATACACAATAATCATAAGGAATTCTGTTGTAGCCTAGCTCAAGCATGTAACTGTTAAACCTCTTGTGCCACTTCTTCGGAGATGTCTCAAGTCCATACAAGGACTTCTTCAGCTTACAAACATAGTCTTCTTTTCCTGGAACCTGAAATCCTTCTCGTTGAGTCATGTAAATTTCTTCCTCCAACTCTCCATGTAGGAAAGCTATCTTCACAACTAGCTGCTCGAGCACCAAGTCATAATGTGTCACTATTGCTACTTTGCTAGTAGCACCCTCTTTTTCTAGGGCAGTTGTACTTCCAATGCCCCCACTGCCTTACAAATGTGGCAAGCATCACTTGGCTATGGACCGGGACCCTTAAAATTAAAGTTTCTTTTTGAATTAACTTTACCAGATTTCTTCATTTCCTTTCCACCTGTAACAGAAAACCCCGATGCTTGACCACTTGTACCAGATTCGTACACCTTATGCCTAATCTTTCTAGTGTTATGAGCATATCAGACATCTTCCAATGACAAGCTATCTTTACCAGCAATAACAGAATCCAAGAAATTATCATATGAACTCGGCAAAGAAACAAGCCGATTAGGGCAACATCTTCATCATCAACTTTCACATCTATATTGTGTAAATCTAACAAAATAGAATTAAGTTGTCCAGAATGTTCCCTCAAAGGAGTACCTTCTTGCATCCTCAAGTTAAACAATCGTTGCTTGAGATGCAGCTTGTTAGTTAAGGATTTCGTCATATACAGACTCTCTAGCTTCAACCATAAGCCTGCGACAATCTTCTCAGCATCGACTTCAATGATGACATCATCAGACAATGATAGCATGATGGTTGAGTGGGCCTTCTCCTCTAGGGTATTCCACTCATTGTCATCAATCGCTTCCTTCTTCTATTTCGCAGATAGTGGTCCCCACAACCCTTGCTATTTCAATAAAGCCTACATCTTAATATGTCATATATCGAAACTGTTCTTCCTCGTGAACTTCTCGATCTTCATGTTTACCGACGTTATTCTTCAGAATCGAAACACTAGCCTGATTCCCAATTGGTGCTCTAATACCACTTGTCACGACTATTTCTCTACGGATCCGGAAATTGGATGATTCGACAATGCTAGAAAAATGAAAGCACATACACACGACACGCGATTTAAGTGGTTCACTAACACAATGTGTGTTAGCTAGTCCACAGGCAGGAGAGAGCTAGTTTCACTATACTTCAAGGAGATACAGATTATAGAGGAGTATGAGAAGTATTTATAGTACTTCTCTTAGGTCTAACCCTAATCCAATGTGGTAAAGGAAAAGCGATCACAACCAAGCCCAGAACACGGACCCAAATAACATTGAGCCCCCTTGAATTCCAGCCATTGCAGCTGATAGTCCAATTCAAGTCACATCAACACTTTGGTTATTAGCTGCCTAGCCTTCTTTCTTTCCATTTCAGGAACCCCTTCTCTGTTTCCATATCCTAGTTGGCTCCTTCCTCAACTTCAACGTCTTCTCCTCAGGAGTTGTTTGCTAATAGCTTGTGTGGAAGACATTGAGCTCTCTTGTGGTAAGGTGGAAGGTGGTGGACCTAGAAACATGTATGAATTTTGTTAAAAAATACATAAATATAAGCATATAAATTACAATAATGCATATGGCATTAGAACTACCACAAAATACATACTGGTATTGACTTATCTCTTATTGGTATTGGTTAATTGCATTGTACTACTGATATGATTCTAGACTTACTAAGAAACACAATTGAACATGCAACAAGCTAAGTCAAAAGTTGACTGAGAGTAGTAATTCGCATGTGATACGATTGTTAGCATTGTGTTGGCTTTCACAACTTGATTCAGGTGCAATTGTACACATTTTATCCCTCATTTCTTGATAGGTTGCCTTTGCATTTCATAGTCTCTCGACCTATTGTACGGTAGGTTGTGCTTTTTTTGCTATGTTTCAGGTCCTAGCACGTGTGGGAAGGTCGAAAACAAGTTTCAAGACGATTGAAGGTCGAAAAGTGTCAAAATGTGAAGAAAAGTCCAAAGGACCGTGACAATTGCATGAAGACCGTGAAGTGCAAGGCAACCAAGAAGGTTTTTCCATCTCACGGGCCTAAATGACATCACGGTCACCCGACAGTGATATTCAGCTCCAGACCGTGAAGAGTTGTAGTGAAACGTTGCGTGTTTGTCCAAGTTCACGGTCCAAGTTTTGAGTTTACGGCCGTGAACTGAGACCGTGAACAACCATCGATCTGGGTATGGAAGGGTAAGTGGGCTGAAAGAGAAAGGAGGTTGGGTCTTGGGTTGGTTTGAGATTTTCTAGGTTCCCTTCTCGGGTTCCAGCTAAAGAAACCCCAAGGGAGAAACCCTAGTGAGAGAAATGTCCTCTTCTTCATATACTAGAGAGAGAAAGTGACCAACAAGGAGAGAAGAAGAGGATTTGGGCTTACTTCAAGCTAGAGGAGTAAAGATTCTTACCTCTCAACTCTCAAGGGAGTTCTCATCAACAAGGAGGGAAGACAAGCATCCACCATGGTTCTTTCTCTCTTCTTTGCTGTTTTTCCTTGCCTAGCCATGGAGTAGTGTTCTCTTCACTTCACTTGGGTATTATGAACCCTAGCTTTTTGTAGGTAATAGATTGTATTAATTGAATGCTTTGTGTGTGGGTTTGTATTTAATGCAAAGTTTGAGGTATTTTCATGATGTTTGGGTTGTGTTCTTCATTTCTCATTGCTATGCCAATTTGAACTAGGTAGAGGGAAACCTCCTCTTTGTTAAGAGGCTTTGATAAGCTAGATTTCTTGTCTAATTGAGCCACCTACCTAGGACGAATTAGAACAAACCTCAAACTTCAATTTAACACTTTAACCTAGGTGTTATTTTGCCGTCTGGATTAAGTTCCGAGGGATTGGTTCTTGCAACCCTTAGTTGATCGGTTAAGAGAGCTAGGACTCCTAGCCTATTGTTGCAATTTTTCGCCGAAAGGTTAAGAGAGCTAGACTTCCTAGTTTATTGTAGTCATCCTTAATCCACTGATTGAAAGAGCTAAGGTTCCTAGCTTAATTGTTTTACTTAACTGATTGATTAAGAGAGTGAGGTTTCTTTCACTTGTTGTTGCGCCCTCCTAACTTCCTAAGGGTGTATGTACACACCTCCACACATTTGCATTCGATTTGGTCGATTCTGATATGTAGCTAGGGGGAGCAATACCCGGGTGAATTCTTCTCTCATTAGGATAACCTCGATTTACTTTACTGGTTTGTTTATTTTGTAGTTTTCTTAGTTTTAAACCCAAAATGTCTGCTAGATAACAACTTAATCGATTGAAGTAGAGATACATGGACCGGCCCGAGTTTGACAATTAAAACATACTTGCTCTTATATTACACCCGGTTAAGGTTTATACTTGAGCATTAATTGGGGATTTTATTGTGATATTCGGGACAAACTTCTCGTAGTATATTGCTTTATGTATAATCTTATAATATAGAAAAATGAACATATAATAGTACTCATTGACGAAGCTTGAATTCCCAATCAAACATCCAACATACACACAAGAAACACCAATTAATTAGAGACTAATAGTTAAACACGTACTTAAGTAGGTAAACTATAGCAACCAACCAACGTTAGAGTAGAGATGGGGAACCAAAGAACTATCCAGTCATGTAAATCTGAGAGACTTGGGCCTCAATGACCGAGTCGTGAGTGATGTAGTAACGATCCAGCATGAGATACGGCGTCAGCTCCACCCCGGCATAGTAGAGCCTGAACTCGTGGTCGTGCAGCCCCCAAGCGCGGCCGACCAGCTGCTTCAGCTCCCAGCACGTGATGCTCTCCGACGGGCACTCGATCTCCGCCGGCCGCATCCGCCTGAAGTAGCCGGCCATGTGCGGAGGAGGGAGCTCCTCCGACTGCGTCACGGTGACCGCGATGGGACCGGCCCGAGGAGCGACCGCGAGATGGAAGACGATGTGGGTGTGGGTGCTGGCGAAGCGGAGGTTGTTCCCCGCGTGGACGATGAGGTGGAGCAGAACGCTGTCGTCCCTGAGGCCGACGCCCGGCCGGGTCAGGAGGGACACGCTCAGCCTGGAGAGGGATATCCCGTACGTGTTGTGGAAGAGCAGCTTCACGTCCAGTATCTTGGCCGTCGCCGGGAGCAGGAAGCACGGCGCAAAGTGGCCGCCCACCAGCTTCACTTGGAGCTCCGCTGCTACCGCTATTCTGCCGGGGGGCGCCGCCGCCATCGATGTCTTGTCTTGTAGCGTGTGGTTAATTAGGTGCGGATACGATCAATACTACTTTGTGGGTTGAATGCATGCAGATCGAGCACATATATGGTGCCAAGTCAAGTCATGCGGAAAGTGGGACGAATGTGATCAAAATCTGTATTCACCATTTAAGTATGAGTCATTTCAGTTGCCCAATGATATTATCGTTTCACATTAGGGTGGCTATACGGTTCGGTCCGGTTAAATTGGCCCAAATTGATCCGATCCAGTCCGGTTTTTTTGAAAATATAAGGACCGAAGATTGGATTGGATACAGTCCGGTCTTGATCCAGTCCGGTCTTGACCCGGTCCGGTCTTGATCCGGTCCGGTCTTGACCCGGTCCGGTCCCAATTCGGTCTTGATAAATTTATATTGAGATTGTGGGAATTTGAGTGGCCAAAGGCCTAAAAGGGTGAGGAGTTGGTTAAGTTTTGTACTAAGTGCAAAGGTTTGTGACCGTTTATGCAAATTACCCTTAAGTTTTGGGTGTTGAGCTCTCTTATCCGGTCTTTATCCGGTTTTTTACCTCAAATCTAAGCCCAAAGATTGGATTGGATTGTTTACTATCCGGTCCCGATCCGGTCTCGGTCCGGATTATACGGTCCGGTTTCCGGTTTTTCATTCGGTCCCGGTCCAAATAGCCAGCCCTATTTCACATCACTGCACACCACCCTCTAGTTGTTGTAACACTTTTGTGTTTTCAGGTTAGCGGGCACGCAGTACAGAAGTTATGTGTTTCTCGTTTTGCCCAACCTAGTTATTCTGCTAATTTGAAAATTTGTTAGTTATATACTAACTAATATCCAAAATGTTATGAACTAGTATCCAAGTCTACAGATTTTACTAAAGTATCTAGAGAGCACAAACTAGTATCCAGATAGCAGATACCAACTAATATCCACAATCAACCAACTAGTATTCAATATGGATACTCTTATGTGTTATCTGGATATTAATTATGTGTTGAATGGATACTATTATGTGTTGTCTAGATATTAATTTGTGAATTTTGGATAATAGTTGATTTGTGGTGGATATCAGTTAGCAAACCTTGAATACTAGTCTGTGCTCTATAGATACTTTAATACCTGGATACTAGTTCATGTATTTTGGATATCATTTAGTATCTGCTAACGAATCTTCAAGTTAGCATATTAACTTTCCCCCGTTTTGCCGGTGTTTAATTTCTTTCTACGGTTCGATCACTTCGACAATATAAAACTTCTTTCATTCACAATGTTGACAAGTGTAATAGTAAACATGAAAACGTTTTTTCCTTTTCTTCTACTAATTTTTAATCCAATGGTATCTCCTTTCTTCTGATTTTCATTTCTTAAAATAATTATAAACTTAATATATTTCAAATGGTAATGATGGGTATACTCCAGGGAGTATACCATACTCCACGTGATTTGACCGTTAGATGCACTTCGATGAGCTCTGACTAATTTCAACGGTCAATTATTATTTTCTATTAAATTGAACTTCGGTTTTGAGTTTAGATAATCAGGGTTTGGGGTTTATTCGTTCCAGATTAGGGTATAGTATCATACCCTAAACTCGGTTTTATTCATGGCCTAGGTAGAGATATCTCACTACGAGTACCTGGAGTATTGGTAGCTTAAATTTTTTTTATTATTATGACACTTTTGTACCTAAACTTTCTAAATTTGACATATTGGTCTAACATTTAGATGTCACTTGGATCCATGATCTAATCCCTTAATCAAAAATCACTAGGGAAAAACCCACCAATCCATGAATCCAATCTATTTGCCACATCTAATCATCATGCATAATCTTCAGTGTTCCACGAAATATTGTGGTAAAATGTCTCGATTAACGTGTTCTTATGAGAAATGACTGTTAGAGAGTGGTATAAGATTCAACATAACCTTCTCCCAACAACTCGAGTTATTGGAAGCAACTGGTTCATGACATGGTATCAGAGCTGGTTTGGCCAAGTGGTCGTGTGTTCGAATCTCCATGACCCCCAGAATTAACAGTTGTCTTCAAGCACAGCCCGTAGTTTGGTGTTGTGTTTTAGCGAGTCGCTTATAATGCAAAAGGATAAATCTGTTGGTTTGTGGGAAACGAAGTGCAAGAGTCACTAATGTGGGGACTAGCTCAATGGTCATGCAACTAGCCCCCCTACTAACTCAATCCGCTTAGCCAATGTCATCTCGATCAGGTTCATGAACTAGGGATAGTGTCTATTCACTTTCAATATGTTGCACCTATTTGCAGACTAGTTTGATATGTCAAAGGTCACGCACATATCACCCTAGCATTACCTAGGTGAGCATTCCAACTGGCAGGGGATGGTTACCTCGACCACCAGTGGGGCCCCTAGATCATTCATCTATAGTAACATGCCAAACTGCTCAAATCGACAACCATCTCATGCAAACCCTAACTAATCAATCATGAAAAGCATATGAAGAGACAGGTTCAAAGCATAATCAACATAAGTAAATGCATATTAACACTAGGTAAACTCATTTCATTCACAAATCCTAACAAAATTCTTTCTACGTAATAAAACCTAAATCTGGGGTTTGGGTATTAAACCTCTAGTACCTTGAGTAACTACTCCATAAAGGGGGAAGAAGATTCATGAAAGAATAGGAAAGAAAACTACAGATGATTGGCGAGAAATCCCTTCCTTCTTGGCTCCTTCTTCTTCTTCGCCTTCTCTACTTCTCCTTCCTTCAGCTTCTCTCTCTAACCTCTCTTTAAAACCAATAATTTTATAAGTGTTTTCAGCTCTCTTGTAAAGGGGAAGGAGTACTCTATTTATAGACTTCAGGAGGACATGCAAGTTCGTGGTTGAGGGATAGGAGATCGCACGCATGAACTTCGGATGTGAGGTGGCAATCTTGAAACACACCATTTTTGCTCTAGCAGGCTTGGGAGTTCGCGGCCTGACTTCACGATCGCGATCCGTAAGTCTCAGCCGCGATCTTTCTCTCAGTCTTGGATAACTAAGGCTGCGAGTGGACTATCGAAACTCTATGTCCATTCCTTGGTGACTGCTTCATCAAATTCACGGCTGACACTCCCAGATCACATACGCGATCTTTTGTCCAGTGGTCGCGATCACTTTACGCCTCTTCTTCTCGGTCGTGATCTCCTTGTTTTGCTCCTTTTCCTACACTTGTGACCTCTTTTGTGCCTAAAATGCAAGTATCATCTAATACACCCTAAAATTAAATATATTACTTTGAGAAACGGATTCGGGTGCATTGATGAAATATTAACCATTGCGACCATATAATGACCTGAAAAGACCTAAAATATAGAGGCTAAATAACACTATTTTGGGTGTTATCAACCGTACTACCAAGGTTGTCAACCCACTAGTTGACCCACTACAAGGTTACCGGGTTGGAGGTTACACGACATCGTTTTTCTTTGCATTGCGAAATGAGGCTCTTTTTCGGTTTTCCTTTTCGCCTAACTCTATTTTGGAATTATAAGTTGAACATCTAAATATTGATGTTATATAAGTGTGTGAATTCTTACTATATATTGGATCCAAGTACGATTTATTATTTTGGTGTAATGTTATATGTTATTGATTTGATATAATTTATAAATGTATAAACAATATATAGATTTTTTTTTACATATCAGTACAAAACCAATTTAAAAAGGTCGGACTATTAACTCTCAACCTGCTTTCTCCACCTGGCAAATAGGGGTGGGCATACGGTGGGGTAAAACCGAACAGAACCGAATATAAACCGAACCGAAACCGAATTAATGTTATTCGGTTCGGAATAGAAAAAGGCATATTTCGGAAACCAGGGTTCTTTCGACCGAACCGAATTTCCGAATTTCCGAACCGAAAAACTGAATTATTATAATTTCAAATGATGGATTTTTATGTTTCTACTTATCATGAGACTTAAATATTTGAATCATTTGAGTGTTTTATGACTTATGTGTTGAAATGTTTGATTTTATCATTGATGATGCATATTTATTGTTTACATTAGGGGTGAAAAATAATTTAAAAGTGAGAAGATACAAGTTAACCTCACAAGTTTGATTTTACATGAAAAATCGAACCGAACCAAATTATAATTTGGTTCGAACAGACCGAACCGAATTATAATTTGGTTCAAATTCGGTTGTGAGTTTTGATAAAATTCGGGGACCCGGTATGTATAATTTCGGTTCGGTTTGAACCGAACCGACCGAATGCCCCACGGGCAAAGACAAGTCCAACAACCTTGGGTACTACTCTGAATTTAACCCTGTGTTTCGTACGTAAATAAGACGAAAAGGAGGCAGTGGGGGCAATTGCTGAATTGACTCGTCATCAAAGCGGATGTCAACGTAAATCAAAGGCTACAATCACAGATTAACCCCATCTAACGGCGCATATCGACACCCCCCAATTCCAAAGCGAAAATTCTTGGAGATTAAAAGCGAACTAATCATCCAATCCTCATTCCTCCACATCGTTCATTCTTAGCAGTATAGCAACAAAGCGAGAGAGAGAGAGTTGTGTCAAATTCCTCCCGTCCCGTCAAATGGCGTCGACTTCGAGGCATGTTTCGGTCGTCTTCCTCCTTCTCGCCGTCCTGATCGGGTTCCTCTCCGCCTCCGTCTCCGCCGGAAGGCCCTGTAAGACTCTCTTCATCTCCTCCTACACCGTCTCCCTCAAGCCTCTCCACTCCTTCCGCTACCCTAACCCTAATTTCGGTCGTCGCTCGGCGGGATTCGTGGCAATCGTCACCGAAATCGGCCATCAGAGCTCCTCGGAGTCCTCGTCCAACATGATCAGCGACCGCGCCGTCTTCCCTGGCCTCGAATTCGGGAATCACGTCGCTGCTGGTGGCTCGCGATTCGTCCACCGGCGGGAGCGGCAGCAAGAGGATCAGCTGGGCTTCGCCCGTCTCCACCCCTTCGGGCTTTCATCCCACGAAATCAGCTCCCTCCGAGACCGTACTAAGGATATCCTAAGCGTGGTTGTGGCTCTGCTCTTTGGCGTGGGCTGTGGAGCTCTCACTGCCGCCACCATGTACCTGGTCTGGTCGCTCTTTGCCGTCCGCTCTGCTGCCTACTACGACGAATTGTACGACGATGATGAGGAAGAGGAAGAAGTTGCGTCGCCTAAGAAGATGGGTTATGTTAAAATCCCCGAAGCTGAGAAAGTGGCTGCCCCTGCTAAAGCTGTGGTATGAAGAAACAACAACAACGGGGGGTGTTTCTGTTTCCCATATGTTTCAAGTAATTTGCAGTCTTGCTAGAATGATCTTCGAGCGTATTTCTGTTTCCCTTCAGCTTTTATATAGTATTATATTATGTTAAAAGCTATCTATGCCTTGTCACTAATGTTGTCGATCAGCCATTCTCTCTGTTGCTGCTGCTGCTGATAGAAAGATGGAACCTACTTGTGACATTTACTGCCATTGTCATGAATGTTAATTTCTGTTTGTTTTGCTGATCTGTTACACTCTTAATCTGATTCCCCATTTTGTCTAGCTTCCTCTTGGACTGAGGCCTTAGATTGAGTGAGTTAGCATGGTTGCAGTGGTTATCATTTCAGTCTCCGGTAGTTTGATTTCTCTGTAGAGCATGTATGGGATTGGAATGAGTATTGGGCTGATGTGCATTGGTAGAATGTTTTGTATTTCCTTCTTCCCTCGAGATGGATTGGCTTGACTTGACTTGACTACAGTGACCTCTTCAAATGTGTTATGGTGAATGTATTCCTTTGTTCAAATTGTGAAGGTTTAACTTGTGTTTTTTTTATTGAGTGAGGTAGTTGATTCGAGTGTTCTTCTGTCTGTGATCCAGAAATAAGCATTAGGTAGGAGGAAGATAGATTGGCACCCTGGCTGTAAGCGAGCGGGCATCTGGATTTTGCGTACAAGGTTCGCCGTGCCCTGCAAGAAAGGCCATAGTAGCCTTGTCGTGTTTTACTGTCTGTCATTTTGATCTTGTTCACAGTTTTTGCAGAATGAATGAATGAATGGATCATTGTCTTGCTTAACTTGTATCTTGCTTGCTATATATGGCCTGCATTCGTAGTTGTTAGTGAAAACGGCAGATTCGTCTGCTTCTGAGATCCCAACAAGAGCTTCAGAGGACGATAGAATTTGTAGCTGTTAAAAGACGAACTACTGGAAGCTTTGATTAGAATTGACTTTCTATACATGGAATGGAAGCAACCATCCGAGAAATCACTTTCTATGAATACATTTTTTTACTTACATGCATTTTTTAATTCATTTTGAAATGAAATTAGGTATTTAATAGAATTCATTTTAAACATAATTGAAGTTAGTTCGAGCCATTCCAGGGAATTGAAATAGAATTTTCAAATAAATCTTACAAGTATTTTACTATTTTTAATAAAACAAATGTGCACATTTATTGGGAGTGGATGATGGTTAAAAAAAGAGAACGAGAATCCTCTCTCGCCCGCCGTTCCTGGGGTTGGTGCTGCCGCTATTACTCGAATCGGGAGGATTCATGTATCGGAGTTGTCTCTGATTCCCCCACTTCAAGCTCGGGAGATTGAAATTGTGGAGCGGCAGTTTTGATCTCTCCGTCCCCATCGCCACACCACCACCATTACCGTCACCGTTGTCTGCTCGTCGTCTCACTGACTCTTCTCCCCTCCCACCAATATACACCATTGAACGGCCAGAACCAGAGCTTAGTTCACGAGCTCCCCCACCTTCCTCTCTCTCTCTCTCTCTCTCTCTCTCTCTTCGGAACCCACCGCCGGCGATCAAGAGTTGTTGTTTTCTCTCTCTATTTTGATTTTTGTTTATGCGTAGAGGTTTGGAAAGCGCCGGGAAGAGGTTGGAAGATGGAATTTTAACATATATACACAAAAGGGCAAAGAGCAGTGAGATCGGGGGCGGTTCTAACGTTCGGGTGAAAGGAGAAATTGTGGGGCAGCTGAAGAAGGAGTAGAGGCCGAGACGGAGACGGAGGCGGAGGAAGAGAGAGGATGAGTAGAAGAAAAAGGTTGGGGCTGTTTGACTGCCACGTCATTCATTTAACGGTCAACTTTGAGAGTTGACTGTCACATCACACAAAGTTAACAGAGTTTGACAGAGAGTGACCAAACTTGAATTGTTTTATTAAATCTAGTGATTATGAATGGATTTAAATATTTTGAGTGACCAAACATATGAATGTTTTTCGTAATCTCAGTAACCAACCATGCAATTAATCCAATTTTCCTTCTTTGCTCTCATTTGGATTTTCGATTTTCCTTTGCATGCAAATTTTAGGCCAAAGAGTTTCTGGGCTTCGAGTGTTGAATTCGGTGTTAACTGTGATGCATATTATTCTAGCAAATTTCGATAAATCTGGGATTTCAATCTTCTAATTCCTTTCCCCGTCCCTCTTCTGTGAAGCTGAGTGATTATGTGGGTTGTTTAAATGATATTTAATGATTCTTCAGTAGGTTGTCCATCCAATCTGTGATTTCTCATTGTAGGTGGGCCGGGCCGTCCACGGGCTAGCACGGCACGACACGGTTAGAGCACGATACGAGTACGGACATGAAATAAATGGGTCAGCCCGGCACGAGCACGAATAATTATGGGTTGTGTCGGGTCTAAACTTCATGAGCACGACACGGTATATAAGTGGGCATGTTGGGCCTAATATTTTTGAGATTTTATTGAGTATAAGAACGGACATGGCACAAAAATAACATTTATTTGATAGAAAATAAATATAGAAAGAATTATAGGTTCAAATATTACAAAATACAAGTAGAAAATAATTATTTGTTGTTGTTAGAAGTGTCATAAAGATATATACATAATTACTACCATAACTCCATAAGTAAAAATGGACGAAGAATTAAACAAAGTCAAATCACACCCGCTATATACTTCCAATTTTCTTTTCCCCTTATTTGTTACTTTTCTCAAACATTATCGGTTAATACTATCTTTCTCCGTCCAATTTTTCACCTTCTTTTTCATTCTCTCTTTTATTTCTTCCTTTTCATTAGACACGAATACGAGCATGACACGGGCACGAATAGGCACCGCACAATTCAAACCGTGCTCGGGCCTGGGTCGGGCCTAGCAAAGTTAACAAATGGGCTTTCACGGCACGGCACGAAAACTAACTGGCCGTGCCAAGAACGACACGAAAACTGACGGGTCGTGCCAAGCACGACATGAAATAAATGGGCCCGAAACGTGCCAGTGTCGTGCTGGCCCAAGCACGGCCCATCGCCCATGTACATGTCTCATAAATAAAAACAAATTTCTAGCATAAAACAGGATTTAATTCGGCTGCACTCACCACTTCCCGGGGTAAAATACCTCGGGTTTCACTAAAGTATGAGAATTGTCAATTGAGAGAGCTATATCATTTAATTAAAAATAGGACATCGCCTACCACTGAACTCTATTATATGTGCACTCACCACTAAGTTTACTGCTAAGTGCATTGTGTTAAAGTTGACAGAATTTTCTTGGAATATTCCATTTTCTAAATTTCATAATTGGTTCTTCTACTTTTCTTATTGTAAAAAAACAATTTGGACTTATGAAAAACATAATTTTTTATTGTTTAATTGGAATCCTCTTTTGAATACTTGATACCAAATTAATGTTTGAATAGAAAATTTAGAATCAGTTATAATTATAAGTATTTTCAATTATCATTATGTGTTCCTATAATTGAATAATTTCATAAAACAAATATATCTTATGAATTCTATCTCGATGTAAATAATCTGAGAATGCTATGTTTGGTTCTCTTACATCATGGTGATGTCTAATTTTCTATGTTAAATCTCCTTTTTAATTCTCTAATATTATATTGTAGATGTTTCATATTAGTTAAATTTAGTAATTATAATTATTTTCCAATAGTTATATTTTCTTTTCTAAAATTTTTACTGAATGTTGTAGCTTTTATAGTTCATTTATTACTTGATTACTTTCCATCTCTTTTCATTCTAATTTTTTTTTCAATTACTGAAATATGTTTTATTCCTTATGTTGTGTTCCGTTTATCTTTCTTTGGTTTTGATGTATTGATGATTGATTAGGTTCTATTTTAACTAATTTTAATGGTGCTTTTAATTGAATTATGGCGTTTAAATATATATTATAATATTAATTTTAAATTTTTATTATTATATTCTACTATGTTTATTATTTTTCTTAATATTCATTTAATAGTTTTACTAATTTATCTATTTTATTGAAAAATTTTGATTAGCCATTTTAGTAATAATTGTTTAGAAGGTTTTCTAATTTTTATATTAGATAAACTTGTTGAAATATAGTTTTGAATGTTTTTAAAAGTTTTGGGTACCAAAAAGTAATTAAAAGTTTGGGTTGAATGGAAAAGTAGACGGATGCACATTTTGTCGACTTTAAAGGTACTCTACACTCAATTCAAATTTAAGTGGTATATCTACCCTAATTCTTAAACTTAAATGGTACCTAAGGTATTTTACCTCACGCTAAAAACAACATATTGGGGAATGGAAAGGGGTAGAAAGAGGACAATGGCAAGACTGTAAAATGGAAAATGATGGAAAGGTTTTTCAGTCTCTTTAGACACGTGTCACTCTCTCCGTCCGTCATTTCAGCTTTAAACCTTGTTGTTTGTTTCATGAATCTGAAAATGAGAGTTTTGGTGAAATTCGGATTTTAGAAAACCATGGATATATGATGAATTTGGTAGCATTATCGACTTGAACAAATCTATTGTTTGCTTGTTGAATTTAATTATGGATTTTATTTAATTAAATTTGTGGATATAAAATACAAATTACCTCATAAAGCGGAAACTGTATTACCCTTCCCAAAACGCCATTACTACAATCACATGAGAGTTGCAACTCGGAAACCTGTCCCATTCTTGTAGTAATGAACGTTTTCTGAGCCATTCAAGCACATGACAGTTCATCACTAACTCCCAACCATGCTCACAAACATGGTTACACATTGTCTCTCTCTCAACAGAATCACCATCCAAGTCAATCAACCAAAATGAGAGAAAGTACCCATTCATTCAAGCGTTTGCATTTCTTAACAAAGAAAGCAGTTGAGTAAAGAACGCAACCAGATCTAATGAATTAGATTCATCCTCCAGCTTAGTTGCAGTCCTCTAAACCCTAACTGCTCAATAGCTCTTACGGTGCTTGTATTGAAATGGAGAGCAGGAAAAAAAAATGATTCCACGATGCGAGCTAAAATCCCATAAGTCACTAACTTGGATCTGTTTTCTTTTTACACAAACCTACAGAAGCTAGGTACTTCCAAAAGAGAGAATGGTGCTACAATTATTCGCCCAAAAGCACTCGGATTTCCCAATCTCCCCCACGCACCCTAACGCTTCCAGCTTCAAGTTTACCTAGCTCTCTTTTCGTACAAAGTTACAGTCCACCTTGGAAGAAGACGAATCTATCTTACATACCTTTGCACCAAAAGGGAGGAAAAGAAAGGTAAAGCCACATGGAGTTGTGTTAATCCAGCTAGCTAGGGCGTCTCTGACATCTCGCGGAATCTGGCCAGAGCCTTTTTGTGAATGAGAGTCTTGTAACTATCACCAGCCTGCACTTCAAGGGCCGGATCCAGCTTTTTCTGCTGCCTTCCAAGTCCTGCTCGGTGCTCGGACGACTGTGCTTGAACTGGTTCTGTCATTCCACTTCCGTCTTTTCCCAATCCCTGGTTCATTTATTCAAAACACACAAGAACAGAGACCATCACCAGAAAAAAGAAGTTAGATCCCGTCAGCCAGTAGCCATGGATACACCCTTTCAGCTTCACATCACAAAAGATCAATCAGTAATGCAAGCGTAAAACCATTGCCCAGAAACATATTAACAACAGCACATAATGGAATCAAGGATGCAATGTGCTGGAGCCATCATGCAGACCTAGTAGTCACAACCCTCTCGAGAGAGAAAAGAATACTAGTAATCCATGTAGTATTGAGCATACAAGCATTAGTCAATTAAGAAGAAACCAGCAACTAAAACTCATTCAGAAGAGAAACGATGTGATACCAAGCCTTCGTGCCAGCCCATATTCCGTAGCATGCGATTACCCACATTGCTTTCATCAATGGCCTTCTCTTTTGTTATCACCTCATAACTCTGAGCACTGACATTTGCATCTCCCATCCCACCTCCCCCACGTCCTCCAACACCAGGAGGGAAAGGCATTGAATCCAAAGCGCCCTTTCTCAAAGCAGAATCCCGATCTTCAAGGATGACAGAAAGGAATTCTCTAAAGTCAATAAAATTTAACGGCATATAAACCAGAAGCCATCAACCCATGTTATTTTGCAAGTTCTTCGAATGAAAATGAAGGTTGATGGACAGCTCAAGCAAAAGGGTAAGAATGTCAAGGTCTGACGTCCAATGGTCCCCATATGACAGGATCAGAAATAAGTTATAAAGTTGAAAACCTATTGTTAACTAGCTTACTTGAGTTTCCAATTAGAGCATCTGGTAGACGATCATCAACAGAAGAGGAACCATATAAACTCCTCCTCTCAGCTGCGCGGTCTCTATAAGTGCCTTGAGTTTGGTCCTTGTTTGCAGAACCAGAGGGCAGTGGCATTTCTGAAAACCTCCTTTTACCACTGCCTGTTACTGACGGAGTCGAATAAGAACCCAATGCAGATGCATCAGTCCTGAATGGGGTAACGCCAGAAATGTCCCCTGCATTCATTGACACACTTGGAACACTGGAAGCAAAAGTAGGTGGTGCTCCACCAGGGGATGCTATATGTGAAGTATCCAATTTGGCAACCCCTCTCCCGGAACCTCTTATGACACCCATCAAGCTGCTCCCTGAGCCGTTATTTACAACTCTTGGCTTAACTAAAGACTCTAAACCAACAGACTGTTCAGCTGGTGGGACTGTTCCTAGGCCCTGACTTGAGATGGTAATATTGTTGGGCATTACTGGATCCAGTTTGACCTTAATTTTTGTATTAAGCCCAACTGAAGGAAGCTTATTATCATCTACTGAACTTGAGGACTGATTATCATCGAGAGCCACCCGTGTTGCTTGCCCTTCATGACTCCTCTGCTTCCACATAGACAGCACATTATTCATTTTCTTTTTGTTAGCCAAAATGCTGCCTTTTGAGGCAAGTTTAATCTCTTTTGCCTTGTCTTTCTCTTTCTTCTCCGCAGCTAAGGCTGCCGTTGCAGCTGCCTGGACTGCATCAGATAAGGAGCCAGCTTTTTCAACATAGACATTGGTAGCAGCAGGTGCAGAGATCACAGCTTTTCTACTATTAGAACCCTCCGACAAGTTGGTATTCTCCGACTCTTTGCTGGAGATATTTTTAGCATTCTGTTCTGGGCACGGGATGTATTGCTGAGTTTGGTCATCAAAAGAGTACCATATCCCATTCTTCCCATCATAATAAAGACCTGCATATCATGATTGCATGCACCAGAATCAAACAGCAGTTACAGACAGGGATTTCCGCCTCAAACTAGAGAAATGGGATGTTTATTATCATACTAAATCAAAATAAGTCTCCATAAACCTACTTCAGTTGTTTATCATCATTTCTATTATTTCTGTTGTTTAGGGCATAACCAAGAGACTCCAATGCAGCAGTTAGAGCAGCAAATGGTATATGACTAGCAATTGTGGAAGCTTTCAGATCTATCAAATAAAGTTATAGAAAAACTCTAGAAGAAAGAATACATTACAGCACCACAGTAATCCCACTCTTCTACACGAAAAAGTGCCATGCATAGGTCCATAACAAAAAAAAGACCTTATTGTGCCAGAAAATTAGTGAAGGCACCTGTATTTCCATCATAGTAGAATCCAGACGCAGCATCGTAGTAGTAACCAGATGCTTCATCCCAAACAAATCCAGATTGCAGAGCAGAACCATCTGTTTGAATTGAAACCTGTCCAACTGTTGGATCCCGAAGACTAGCAGGTTGTTTGTCATCAGGATTGTATTCCTTAGGTGCCCACCCGACAGCATCGTACTAGGATTAAGAAAAAGTAAAAATATATAAGCTATTCATACAAAATCATCATTAGGCAAGCCCATAACTACAAATACCTCTGGGAGTCGAACCACACCTCAAGAATCAGAAGCACTTAGAATGATTAACTTTAAAATATTAGCGATAGACAATTTATAATGGCATGGGTAAGGGGAAGACCCTGGAGGACAAGACTGACAAATAGCAGAGTCAGAGACAATAATCCAAGGAGACCACAACTGTTTTAAGGAATAAGACGATCAAACATTAGATTTTCTCTACCATCGACAAGCCTGTCCAATAATCTAAAGCAACTTGTGGTGCGATTTGGAGACCCCGAGTTATTATAGGGTACATGAAATTCCATTTCCAAAACTTACTTCCATTCCGAACATAGCAAGTGGAGAATGAATTCATAACACAACTCTATTTCCTTTGTCTTTTGTTGATTCAAACTAGGCCTTAAGGCTTTTACCTTCGTCAACTGCTAAATTTACTGACAGTATTAAAATTCCAAGAAACAGCTACATAAAAGTAGATACCAATTTCATTGTGAACTACCTGTTGGGCAAAAGCTGCTGCCTCAATTGCAGCAGCTGCTAGGCTACTAGACTGCATTGTTCCAGATGCCCCAGCACCAGGACCAAGAATGCTCTTTGCATAAGCAACTCTTAACACTTGCCCGTTCTTCTCAAGAGTCATTCCATTAGTTGCTTCAAGAGCTTTAGTAGCATCCTCAACCTAAAGAATAAGCCAGGAGGAACAATAAAGCCACATCATTAAATCTTCCAAACGATCCTACTTCCATAATAATGTGAATAAAACCATGCATGATTGTGAAGCACAAATGACTGACACTAGAAACACTTCCACAAAAGTGTTAAGACGAATCAGCTCATCAAAAAAGGGAGAATATGACCAAAGCCAACAAATGAACCACAAAAGGCCTCTTTCCGAATGTTGTTGGTCAAGGATCACGCAATTACAGCCACCACACAAGGTATGATTTGACTCGTAGGGGCAGCAGCAAAACAAACAAGAAGGATATACCAGATCAAGCTATCTCTAGTCCCCTGACTTATCAACAGAATCATCTGTTCACTTGAGCTGTACGTCTATCCATACTCAGGAACAATGTTCAGATCGACACAGATTTTAGTATCATCTCAGATGCCCACAAGTAACTGATCACTGGCACCTGCCAAGGCTATAATTATTGAGTGTCTTCAAACCATGATTGCTGGGCTTTTATATTTCCAGTAAGCAAACTCACTAAATTCTCCCTTAAATGGCAGGAAAGAAGCAGTAGAAAACAGTTTCGATTTCAAAATTACTGAACCTTGGAACAATCACTAAAGATTACTTTCAAACTTATTTTGTTCTTATTACAAACTTGAACAAGAACTAGCCCAGATTCTATTGTCCATGCAGAGTGTCCACTCATTCTCCTCCTGCTACTTTATCGCTATTGAGATTCTAGCCAACAACAAACTCTTCTTGTCAATACATGCTTCTCATCCCACCTAGACAAAGAACAGGTATGCAACTGGCTTTGTCTCTCGATAGATAGAGCCTATCTAATTAACAGTAAGATTTGTACCAAGGAAACTCGTTATAACAACTGATCGGTTAAAATTCCCCTTGCAAACTAGATCACCAAATCAAAGCCAAAACAGTAAATAAAAGCATATTTCAATTCATCCCATGATAGGACATACACTCAACAGCAGGAACAATAACAGGACTTGGTGAAGTACCCAACCTTATTCTTGTTTCATAGCACATGCTCTCTCCCTTTTTATCTTCCCCATTTTTAATTTCAAAACTCTTATTCACACACTAAGCTTCATGTATGAGTGAAAGAAAGATAATGAAATTCAGAAGCAATAAATTGCTGATTATGAGAACATACGGAATGGAAGTGAACAAACGCAAATCCCCTTGAAACATGAGTAAATTTATCTCTGACAAGACGAAGATCCTGCATAGAAACAAGATATAATTTCAATAAAGAACAATAAAAAATACAAAAGGGCATAAGAAAAAGCAATTCAATGGTTTACATACCTTAATAGGAGCATGCTTGGAGAATTCATATCGAAGCAACTCCTCGTCGGCATTTTCGTCCAGCCCACGAACAACCAGGACATGAGTGGGACCTATTATCAACTAACTTAGCAAGCTACAGAGTATATAATGCCCACAAGCAAAATAGCATCAAGGAATAGTAGACACAACCTGCCTCCAATCCTTTCCTTCCTAAGGAAGCCGTATTGGATAGAGCCATATCTGCTGGTGGAGCATCATCTCTCCGAGGCTCGTTACACTGTACCAACAATTAGGTCATGGGTTGGTATATTAACATCTTCAGTAACAAAGTAAATAAATATATCATGGAAAATGATCGAAAACAGATATCCAACTTGCAATAGAGATCAGGTAAAGTTCTTTCCACATAGGAAGATGCTAGCACAAATATAAGTACATACATACCCTCCCAAAAACCAAAAAAGTACAATCAACAAGGTTTCACGTATTGCTATGAGACATTCTCGCCATACATATGCTGGACTATGTAAGTCTGTATACCGCATCTGCATAGCTCATTTGGCCAGGCTATGTTGATTCACCAATTCATAGTCTAGGAAACACTCATCAATGCTTTATAGTTCAATGATTGATACAGGGTTAAGGCTTTTATGATTTGACCATGATCAAACCAAGTGGGATACTCAGGATTAGAGTGCTATCGACAAAATCGAGGCTTTACATTATCTCCTGACTTGGTAATTTAAATTTATCTATCTATCCAGTTCTTAATTTTCTCTCATAACCTTCCTTCTTTATGCCTTAAGTAGTAGGATAAACTTCTTATATGCCTTTTCAGGCCTGCAACAAAAGCTATTCACAGTAAATCTGTTTGATAAAAGATGTAAATTTGTAATTGCCCCACACACATCAGGGAGCCAGTGCTGCAATTTCAGATTTAAGGATACGTTTATCATTGAGATTTCACTCAATTCTCAATCCTTAGTTTTAATAAACATATATATACGAGGTAGTTTTGTTATTATGTAATTTACATGTAGTATAGAGAATACGCAGAGGAGACACAAACCTGGAAACATGATATTCGCCGCGCAAAGTTGACACATTCACAAATAACGCACATCCAATCGGATGGCACTGTGATGCTTCTCTGATTGCTTTGACCTGATCTTGTCCCATTTTCTTGACCATAAGATCCACCTGCTGCTCCAGTTGGCTTACTACTGAAAGGAAACAGAGTTCAAAAAGAGAATAATAACATGATCAACAAAATACATACATAATAATACAGTCATCACCCTAAAGAGCTACTAATATAGACTCCACATTACGACTGAAAGTCGAACTGTTAAAATTAACAGTAAAATTGTGGGCCAGAATTGAAGGAGCGGGAAGTTCACAATCTGAATAACCAAAAACTAAGATTAACTAGTCATAATATAGATGTTAGGACAACAATGTATAAATTTTATAGCAACAGCGACTGAAACAAGATAAAAGAAAGTACCTGTACTCAAAGAAAAGCTTTCTGCCATCCACTGCAAGACCCTCATCCCCAATTTTCTCCATCATTCCTCGTGCTGCATCCTGTTTTAAGAGTAAGGAATAAACCAGTGACTCTATTTAATAAAGTCGAAGGATTAGCAACTGATAGGTCGAAGGTGAATCATACCACAGAAGAGAAGTCGATAAAAGCAAAACCACGAGAGATTCCAGAATTCCGCTCTTTAATCACACGAACATGGCGAAGGGGACCCCATTCAGCCTGATAAAGATGGAATTTGTATAAAAAACAAAACAAGCCCGGAAAAATGAAAACTGATGGATACAGACAGTAGCAGAGGAAAACTGAGTGAACATCTTACAAGCATCTGATACAGATCTTCCTCAGAAGTCTTCTGGGATAGACCTTTCACAACAACAGTTGCTGATGGAGCCTACAGAACAGCCAAGTTTACTGACATCCCTAGAAAAAATAAAATTGCTGCAAATAGGACAAATTAATGATATGCATACCACAGCATAATTCACTCTATGACGTCTCTCGTCACGATCCCTCCACCTCTCAGACCTGTCATACTGGCCATCCTCATAGCTATCCTCTCGTCGACTTCGGCTATAGCTACGCCCCCGAGGTGATCTGGATCGAGTACGATCATCATGTCCACGAGATCGAGAACGTTCGTGCAGCCTTCGTGGACTTTGATCTCTATCATGGCTCGAACCTCTCCTATCACGCTCACGCTCCCAGGACCCACACCTCCGCCAACTGCCATCTCTCCTGCTGCCTTTATCATAGTCTGAATCATGGCTATGCCGACCATAATCATAATCCCTTTCTCGACTGTCCTCCCTAGAATGACGAGAAACGTGTGACCTGTAATCATAATCATCATATGCGTAGTCATCCCTATCACGTCCCCTAAACCTAGCAGGCCTACTATATCCATGATCACGGTAGTCTTCAATACTGTGATAATCATCCTGAAACCTATCAAGATCATGATACGAATCAATCCCACTTTCGCAATAACCATCCATCTCACTGTATGAATCCATGTACGAGGTTTTTTCTCGTCTTTTAGACTCCTTCTCATGTGAATATTCATCTTCATAGCTTTGCCTCGATTGAGTCCAAACCCCTGCATTACTTGGGTTTTGGTAATTCTCATCTCTGCGGAATGCACTTCTAGGGTAGTCCCTCGAATATCGGTCATCAGGAAATCTCCTCTCATCATATTCACCACTGACCCTGTCAAAGTAGAATAAATTTTGGGGAAGAGAAGAAACAGAACCTAACATAAAAGGCATTCAATACCCAACAACCAAGAACAATAGCAAACATCTGTAACCCAGAAAACAACTTATAAAGCTAATGGAGCCGGTGACAAGTGTCAGGAGAGCACCTACAAATCTAGCCCTAATATTCTGCACTCACCGGTAATCCGATCCATGAGCAGCACCATGCCCGTCCAGAGCCTGTGGATTCAAGACAATAAGCTACATCAGCAACAAGTATGAATCATGACGGGAGGGTTAGGGAAATCCATTCCATATCTTCACTGCCCCCAACAGCTTAGCTTCCCATAATATATTTTTTTTTCCCTATAACGATGGGATGCCCCCAAGATGAAGAGGACAATCAATCACATGAAGCCTAAGAATTTCTGGTAATATCATCCCGATATAGGCGATAAGGATAAAACCACAATTACGCTGTTATTTTCCCATCCTTGCTGGAGATTATAGCGGCCGGGATCCATTTTTTTCTGGAAAAGCAAAAAATCCGGTCAGGCGAAACCACGCCTTGCAAAGGCGCTCTGCTTCACAATGTTCTAAATCCTTCTCCTGTAAATAATATGCACAAACAGATACAGTTATGCCATTGAGGGAACCAGAACACCAGTTTCAAACTCCCACGCCTGTGGCCATGACGGGCTCTAGGACTGTACAAAAACTTACGAAATCCGCTCCCACCGTTCGATCTGCAAACGTAATCGAACAGGATGGTTTTCGGAGTAAAAGCTCCCGATGTCGACCACGACGACAACGATTTTGTAAGGCGCGATTTAGTGGTTGGGCTGTATCTTGTTGAGGGAGGAAAGGAGACGAAGAAGAACAAGAAGCGCGGTACCGCGCTGCGCATCTGAACCGAACCGAGGTCGCTCCGCGAGAGGTAGGTATTGGGTGATTAGCATAAACGGTCCCGAATGTTTGGATTTGTACAATACAGTCACAAATGCGTAATTTTTTTTTATGGGAACAAATGCGTAATTTTGCACAACACAAATTAGAATTTGTTACAAATTTGGGTTAATTGCATGACTGGTCGCTGAGATTATAAAAAACCTTTAAGTTTGGTCTCTCGAAATATTTAAATTCATTGATGTTACTTTAGTTTACTGAAATCATTCACGTTTGGTCACTCTTCGTCCAACTCCGTTAACTTTGGTTGATGTGGCAGTCAACTCTCAAAATTGATCGTTAACTTAGGGCCCGTTTAGTATCATTTTGTTGTTGTTGTGGTTGCAGTGGTGTTTTGTAAACAGATGTACAACCACAACAGGAAAAAAACAGAAAACAAAAACCTGTTTAGTTGATAAATCTGATAAATCATGAAAACTGAAAACAAGAAACAAAAACGCGTTTAGCTACTACTATAAGAACTAAAAACCAGGAAAAAGAGATATGTCCTCAATATTAAGCAAAGTCTCACAAAATTCAATTTGTCTAACATCTTTCATGTTCCTTACATAAAAAATAATACTAAACATGATTATCACTCCATAACTGGTTAGCAATGGCATCACGCTTCTCGGTCATCTCACGTGTTGCTCATATATTCGAATTGGATGCCCACGGAGAATCTCTTGCACCCAATCATGTCCTCTCTTATCTGATGTTCTACAAGGAGTTTTAGAAGACGACTTCCTCCTCTCCTCCTCCATCAATGCTAGCATTATTACTACTAATTTATCGTCATCAGAGTCTGATGATGAATCTGAAAAAGTAGCCATTTATCTGTGTATACAAAGTAAAGTAATGAACATCCATATAAAAAACATCACAACACATGATAGCACTTTCCCAAACATGTTCTTCTGCACTAACAAAACCAGTTGAAGCTTCATATCCCACTCCAGTATGACTAAGCAATGTCTTGAAAGATCTGAGTCTACCCCTTAACCCATTAAACTTATTCTTCACTTGAGTCTTAGTATAGTCTCTTTTCAACCGTTCTTTCAAACCAGCAATGAGATTGGCGAATTCAGTTGGTGAAAAGGTTGAAGTAACACGATTTCCCTTTTTAACTTCTTCCACCAAAAGATCAATGAACACAGATTCAGCTTTATCACCCCATATTTTGCTATCATCCCTCTCCCCATTATCATTTTTCTGAATCTCCACACAATCAACATCACCATTTTCAACAATTTTCTCCATAACTGAGGTAAACCACAAAACAAAGAACATAGCAATCAATCCAAATTCACAAAAAACATAGCAATCAATCCAAATTCACAAACAACTAATCTAGCAATCACTATATACATACGATAATTCAAGAACATATTCAGAAGCAACAATATTAACATAATAATACATTTAAGGACGGGTCTGTTTTACCTGCTGCGGGGAGATGGTCGGCGGCCGGCGGAATGGCGGCGGAGGCAGGGCGGCGGCGACTGTTGCACGGGCAGCGGCGGGCGGAGGCCAGGCGGCTGGGCGGCGCTGGGCGGGCGGAGGCGAGGCGGCTGGGCGGCGCTGGGCTGGCGGAGGCAGGCGGCTGGGCGGCGCTGGGCGGGCGGAGGCAGGGCGGCCGGCTGTGGCGAGGCGCCGCTGGCCGGAGGTGGGGGGTCGCGCGACCTGCGCCTGCGAGAAGAAAGGTTGGGGCGGAAGAGTTTGGTTGGGGACTGCGAGAAGAAGATGGAAAATGGGGGCGGCTGAAGTAGGGTTTTGGGGGTGATGGGTTAAAAAAAAAAAGAAAATTTTTTGCTTCTGTGGGGATTCGAAAAGTGGTCTGTTTTAATGAAATCAAGACCACAACCAGTAGGAAACCCGTGTGCAACATGTTTAAGAATCAGATCCAAAGCTATAAATTGTTGTTTCTCATATTTGGGCCTGGTTGTGCAACTCTGATTCACAACAAAAAATAAAAACCCAACTAAACACGTTTCTTTTTCTTGGTTTTCCAAATTTCTTAAAACACAACAGGAAACAAAAACAAGCAACAATACTAAACGGGCCCTTAGTGACGTGGCAATTAAGAAATAATAAATAAAATAAAATTTAATCTATTTTAATGTCCAACTCATTTTTACCATAAAATAAATAAATAAATAAAATAAAAAATTATTATAATTATCAAATTGAAAGGGACGCTCCGAAACCTCACCATCTCCTGCTGCTTGCCGCAGGCGACAACCATGGAGGAGCTTCTGCTCACGATCGCCGGCGAGTTCTGACGCTCGGACGTGAAATCTCCGGAACGCGTGCTGCAGGTCGATGCAGCAGTTGGGTACCTAGGTTTGGAAGCTACAGCGCCGCCGGCGACGGCGAGAATTGAATTCAGCAGTTGGGTAGAGAAGAGCACACCAATGGGGTATCTTCCGCCAGGTCATCCCACTGTGGGATTCCATAACAGCGGAACTGAAGGACTTCACCACGCACTTCACATTCACCATGAAAGCCACCAACCTGACCAAACACTACGGGGACAGAATGACCTTCTTCCTCGCTCCAGAAGGCTCCGAGATCCTGGCCAACTCCACCGACGGGTACCTCGCCTTGTTCGGCCCTGACACCGCCCTCAACGCCACCAAGGACCACCAGATCGTGGCGGTCGAGTTCGACAACAATTGGAACTTCTGGGACCCGAGCGACGATCACATCGGGATGGACGTCAATTCGATTCGGTTCGTCGAGTCCAAGCAATGGAATAGCAGCAGCAAGGACGGCAGGATGTCCAACGGCTGGGTGAATTACAATTCCACCACCAAGAACCTGAGCCAAGGTTGTCAACCCGCGTTTTAGCCCGGTTTGGCCCGGATATATAGAAAGAGTCATTATATTGTACTTATCCTCATAAATTATATCAAATCTTATCTAACATATGAGTTATAACATATAATATTACAGCAAAATAACATATCGTACTTAGATCCAACATATAGTGAAAATTCACACACACTTATATAACATAAATATTCAAATGTTCAACTTAGTATTCCAAAGATTGTGTTAGGCGAAAAGAAAAATTGGAAAATAGGCGCATTTAGCAAACTAAAGAAAAAAAATGGTACAATTTGACTTCCAACCTGGTACCTTATAGCGGTCAGCCCGGCGGGTGCGTGCGGCCCGTTTTTCTCACCGGGTCAGGGTCAAATTGGGTCGACCCGTGGGTCAACCCGCGGGTTGACAACCGTCCTGAGCGTCTACCTCACCTACGCCAAAAACCCCGTCTACAACGGCGACTCCAACCTTTCGTACGTTGTGGATCTGCGCGAAGTCCTGCCCAAATTCGTGACGGGCGGGCAGATGACGGTCCTGGCCGGGATGATGGGGTATCTGGCTCCGGAGTGCGTCACCACGGGGAGGACAAGCAAGGAATCGAACGTGTACAGCTTCAGACAATGAGGTATCTTCGTTGTGCTCTTCTCTACCGAACTGCTCAATTCAATCATCACTGCTCCGTCGCCGACGGCGCCGTAGCTTCCAAACCTACCCAGGTACCCAACTATTGAATCGACGTGCAACACGCGTTCCGGAGATTTCGCGTCCTAAGCATCAGAACTCGTCGGCGATCGTGAGCAGGAGCTCCTCCATGGTTGTCGCCGGCGGCAAGCCGCAGGAGATGGTGAGATTTCGGAGTGCCCCTTTCAATTTGATAATTATAATAATTTTTTATTTTATTTATTTATTTTATGGTAGACATGAGTTGGACATGAAAATAGATTAAATTTTATTTTATTTATTATTTCTTAATTGCAACATCACTAAGTTAACGGTCAACTTTGAGAGTTGACTGTCACATCAACCAAAGTTAACGGAGTTGGCCGGAGAGTGACCAAACGTGAACGGTTTGAGTAAACTGAAGTACCACCAATGAATTTAAATATTTCGAGTGACCAAACTTGAACGTTTTTTGTAATCTCAGTGACCAACCATGCAATTAACCACAACAAATTTCATCTCATCAAAAAAATTTAGCTGTGAGCCAGTTATAAAGCAATTTTTTAAGATAATTTAATTCTTACATCATGATAATGTTTTAACACGCATGAAGTTGTTGTGTTTTATGAACTAGTGGTTTTAGGACATTTGATTCATGCGGTATCGATGATTCTTGCTATGTTTCGGACCCACGTATCATGATTGGGTTCTCTAATTGTGCTTAATAAGAACCAATTGGTCCTCCATGTTCAAATTTGATGCACGAGGTAAACCAAACGTGTGTGGCACCGTTCATTGCACAAAATCGGATTTTGGAAGAGATACTAGTTGATCCTTAGTGGGGTAGTCCTGCAAGGTGATGCTAGTTTCTCTCTAGTAAAAGTAAAAGTTCCACTCGTAGGACGGATCTCCTACTTGAGGATGTGTTTTTAAGGGCACGGATAGAGCTCCCGACCCCCTTAATTTCATTGACTCTCTACACGAATTAAGAAAAAGAAGTTAAAAGAAGTACTCTGACGAGCGGCAGATGTACAGAAATTGCTCTTGCTCAACCAATAATGGTTGACCTTGAAAACTAGAGTTTGGAACCCCGAAAAAATGATGAAATGAATGAGAAAAGGAAACGAAAGAGTATGAAAAAGTGTTTCCAATAGATGAAATGAACGGAAAAGAGCATATGATACGAAGAGTCAATGGTTGTGTGTGTTATGAGAGTCCCTTCATCCATTAATTATCTGTCCTAAGTCCACTACTTGGCATGATCATGGCTTGATCCTAGAGCTCGCATTGAGAGAGATAGGAGATGTCTTAAAAAAGTGGTTGATCTCGTAAGCTGCTAAATGACCAGGAAGTCCTATACCGACGATCGAAGTTGCATGTTGCTATGAAGGTTTGGAGAGTTGCATTGGTTTGAGTCAGGTTTGCTTAGGGACATGCAAACGATTAAGTGTGGGGGATTTTGATAACACCATATTTCACATTATTTTTCCTACATTTCTTGATTGTTTGGCTATGTAGTGCTTATTTGTGATATCGGCTTGGCGCTTGATTGCTATGTGGCCCATTTTATGCTAGGTAGTGCTTATTTGTGATATTTCAGATTCTAGCAAGGGAATGAAGGCTTAGGAGCAAGTTTCGGTGTAACTGGAGAGCAAACAAGATTGGGGGATTCAAAGTCGAAATCCACAGTCTGGGTAGTCAATTCCACGACCGTGGATTAGTAGTTCGGTTGTGCTTTTAAAGCAGGAGAAATCCCTTGCTTGGTGTATGCATTCCACGATCAAGGATCGAAGGCGATTGACCGTGGAACTCATCCATGGTCAATTAACTTTCACCCGCCGTTAGTGAAGTTCCACGGTCTGGAACTCAATTCAAAGACCATGGAAGACGACCGGGGAATTCACCATCGCGCATACTAAGCTGAAACTCAGGATTTTTGTCGAGTATCCGGTTTTCTAAGTTCTAAAACAACAAGAGAGAGCCCTAGAGAGAAAAGTGATGAAGAACAGTCTTTGAAAGAGATTGGAGTCATCTGACGTCATTGGAGCTCAATCTTTCACCCTCAGAGTGTTGATTCCTAGTTAGAACAGAATTCCATCCTTCACATGATGTTTCTACTTCAAGCTTTGTGTTTTCTCTACTCTCCATGGAGTAAGCTCGCTTCTCATCTAGGTATGAAGAACCCTAGTCGTGTATGTTAGGAATGATTGTATGAACCCATTTTCGTGGATAATTAACTTTCATATATTCAATTGAGGCATTATTCAGAATTGCATGAGTCTTGATCAAATTCATGTAATTCATGATTTAACCTAGAACAATAGTCTCTGCATAGGTTAAAAGAGGAACCTTAATTGGAAGTAGTGAATCAACTACTTTAGTCGAGAAGTCGATCCACTGCTCTGTACTAGGGTTGAAAACCAGCTGAGAAAGTTTTGTGTGTTAGTGCCTTGGTTAGCTTAATCTGGTGGAGGTTAATCGCCCACCGGGTATTTGAATCGAGAGGGTTTGGAATTCTTTAGTCGAGATTTCAGATTTGTCAAGAACTTTCCACAGTATATCTGTAAATTGAAATGAATTTGGGGAATTACAAATTGAACTAACTGCAGACTAGGGGGATACATACTTGGGTGACATTTCTCATACTTGAAACGAGAACGTTTACTTGCTTTCTGTTCGTCTTTACTTGCAATCAACTTCACTCAAATCCCATTGCTAGATAATAGAATTACACAGAGTAACCATTAGACCTAGGACTAGGGTTGACATTTAGAACATGAACCCTACACTGCATTCCTAGATTACGATTATACTTGGTTATAGTTTAGGTGTGTTGGTAAAAGCGAGTCAGTTGCTCTTCTAGTAGACACTGGACTCATAAACGAAAATCTACAAAAAAAAAACTAAATATAAAGATAATAAAGAGACATAAGATGGTTAGTTACTTTCATATACAGATAGAAATCCCTAACAATGGCGCCAAAAACTTAATTCACATCAAAGTAATGCAATCAAAGTGATAAAATTCCTATATATGTCTCGAGTTATATTTCACAAATTCTTATAATAATAGTTACTCATAACCAATCATCTAATTCTCAAACAAAGACTCAACATAAATCGATGGGTTGAGGTTCCCCATGTTTAGTGATTTTCGAATTATAAGATAAAGCAAGCATAAACTAAATAACAAGATAGGTAAAAGATACACAATTGATAAGAAAGTTTATCCTAGATGATCATAATCTCAATCTGAATCATTACATTCATCGATGCATCTTTTATAATGTAGCTATATCCTTCCACTAAAGCATTCCTAATCGAGCTTTCACCGCATGCAAAAGGAACTAGAACTATCTAATGCGTGTTTTGGCTTCATGCCATTAGACTAATCAATCAAACAAGAGAGGATATCACATTAAGTATTTAAGACCTCTATGAACCATATTAATTGTCTATATCATTGATGATCTAAGGTATCAAGCATTAAACTCATTTATGCCTTGATGGTTGATGAATAAAAACTAAATTAGTGTTATTTAACCTTCATATTAAGGTCTATTTCGTGCCAATTCATGTGCATAATTGTTTAAACAACATCGATTGCATCCATATTTCGTTTCTATTTGATTTTGATGTGGTTTTAGGGTGTAATACGAGCACAGTTTCTGCTTATTTGGATAAAGGTACGCAACTCGAACCCAACCCCAATGGATTGGTTAAATTTGAACAAAACTTAATACGAAAACAGACCAAAGGTTCAACTTCTCACTTGGGAAGAGACTCGATTGGTTTTGATCAAAGCTCGACCACGATTGATGTGATCTTCAATCGATACGAAACAAACACGAAGCTGGAACACAACCAACAATGCAAGGATTGAGTGACAAGTCACAATTTTCATTCCATAAAAAACTAAAAACTTACACGAGGCTTTCAAGCCTTTAAATATACAATTGAAAACCTAAACTCGACTTCTAAACAAACAATAAATCAAATCTATTCTAACTCTAACAAGGAAACAGAAATCCAAACTCAAAAGGTAAACAAATCTCGGTTGCCTTATACTTAAGCTTATGCCTTCCTGCGTTAGGAATCAAGTCCAGTCTTCCTAGCCACTTTGAAGTTCTCGATCGAGGCCTTCTAGAGAGATTCGAGCCAAACAAGCTTCACTCGTATCTTCTCTGGGTCTCTAACTTTAAGTTCCAACTCGAAACTCTCATCGTCTGTACTCCATCTGCTTCGAATAAGCTTCCAAAATAGGTCATTCGAACTGGCTCCAGGCTTTGGAAAATGATTTCAATGGCTTGATCCTACTCAACCAAGACTACATACATGTAGAAAATCACTTGAACTTCAAATCCCAACCTTCCTCTTGCATTTCTATCAATCAAAATGTACGATATAAACCTCCAAAGTAGGCACCACGAAACTGATCGAGCACTTAGCCAAATTCTACCCTTTCTCCTTCCAACATGGGTTGATTCTTTGACAAGTAATTGATCCTTGTTTAAGGGGTAAATTGGGATCAAATCAGGCCCCCCTTCTTCAAAAAGTTTTCCCCTCAAAGCTGGTTCACTCTTGCGTTCAAAAACACCATCAAATTCAACCCAAAAGGATTTCAAAAGTAACCCTCTGTGACCGGCAATTCGGTCTCCGACGAGCTCCTCAATTCGGGGATCTTGAAAATAATGTCGTTTAATAGAAATTGATCTCGTGAGTCGCATTCGCTATACATCCAGGATCCTCCTCCAACCAATTCCAGTTCCTGATACCACTCGATTGTCCCCAATTCGCCGTTTGTAATTTTCCCGTCGTCGAAAAATTCAAATTTTCCGAAATCTAACAATGTGAACCCAGAATCCGGCGACCACAAATCGAAATTTGGGAAAATCAATTCATGTGTTCTCGAACCGTTTTCCTTGCTTCTACTCCATCCTTGGGACTCTAGAAAGCAAACCCAATTGGCTAATTGCATCGAATCAACGCCAATCCCCACAACCAATTTGAGGTTGTTTTAGTCGACACCCTGCACGTTTTGACCATAAATTGACGAATTGACCATTTCGAGTTCAAGGCTCCTTGTCCCATTTTGTCAGGTCTCGGACGTTCCTGGGCCAAGAACGAACATGCCGGCAAGGCTGTCCGCTTCCATATCGTTGCCCAATGCTCCAACCAATTCACTCGCTCTCCTCCCCTGCTCCGTCGGCGACTGGAAACAGATTGGGTCTGTTTTGACTTGTGATCATTCGAGACATTGTAAGCTTCCACAAGGCAATTAACATAAACCCTTCACGCACCAGGATTGTTCTTTGCCTCGCACTTCCGGATTTTCCACTTTCCTAGGCTCTCATTGAGGCCATTTGCTGCTGGTCGGACGACACCTCCGACATTGACAATGGTTTGAGCAAAACACGCTTTTTGTCATGCTTTACTTTGTAACAATTGGAGCCACCATCATGTGTGACAGCTCGATCATATTGTCAAGGTCTTCCAAGCAAGAGATGGGCCACTTGCATCGGCGCAACGTCGCACAAGAGCTCGTCCTTGTACGAGCCGATTTCGAATTTGACTAGACCTCTCCTTGTAACCTTAATTGCTCCGTAATCATTGAGCCAATGTATGTTGTAGGGATCAGGGTGTTTAATCGTTTCCAAGCCCAATTTCTTGGCGATGTTAAGGCTTATTACATTTGTACAACTGCATCCATCGACGACCACCGATTAACACTTGCCATTGACGAGGCATCTCGTATGAAACAGGTTAGTTCACTGGTCATCGCTCGTCTCGCCTTTCGTCGTTAAAGCCCAAAATGAAAGGAAAGGTCCTAATTCCGCTGCAATCTCTTCATCTACTTCTTCCTCTGACGAATCGTTATGCACAATTGGGCCTTTGTTTTCATCGTCAAAAACATACTCTCCATCTCGTAGTATCAACGTCTTAAGATTAGGACATTGATTGGTCTTGTGGCCTCGACCATGACATTTGAAACACTGGATGTTTCCACTGGAGGCCCCAACTCGTTCCGGCTTTGCTGGAGTCAAATTCCTTAGAACAGGCTTTACAATTTTAGGCTTGTTCACCTCGGCCGGCGTCTCTGTTCCCGGCTTAGAATTCGAGAATCTCCCTCCCGTGAACATCTTCTGCTGCTTTTCATTCTTGATCGCTAGGTGAACCGCTTCTTCCAATTCGACGAATGATCTTAGATCAATTTCTTGTCGAATTTTGCAATTTAACCCATGGAGAAATCGCGCAACGGTGGCCTCCTTATCCTACCTAACGTCAACCCTCATCATTAGCAATTCCAATTCGCGAAAAATACTCTTCCACGCCGCGTGATCCTTGTCGAATCCCCTGCAAGGACTCGTGGATTTCTCGTTGGTAATAGCCTGGGATGAATCACTCCCTCATCAGTCCTCGTAATTCAGACCAAGTTTCCACTAGAGCTTGTAAATTTCGCCGGCGACGTAGCTGCAACTGATCCCACCATTGTGCAACATAGTCCGAGAATTCGTAGGAAGCAATTGCGACCTTTTGTTGCTTCGTAAATTGCCCGCATTGGAAGAAGAGTATAATTTCTCTCTCCCAATCTAAGTATGATGCTAGGTTCATAGTCCTTGAAATTGAGGGACACCTAGCTTGATTCCGAGAGGAATTGTCGACTCCGTTTCTGGTGGCCTTCCTCGATGCTCTTGTCGACGTCGTCCATGCTAAGGATCACCTACGACTAGTTGTTGCTCCAGCTCCTTAATTCGTGCCATCGAATCCCGATTGTCAGCATTAGTGTCGCCATACTCGCGCTCCTTTGGCTGAATCCGAGGATTCCCCTGTGTTACTGTGGAAGACAGAGCATCAAGTCTCAGTCCCTGTTGCTCCAATTGGCGCTCGATTTTATCGAATTGATCTTGAAAAAGCGTTCCAATATGCATCGTGATGGTCTGTAAGAACTCAGTTGTGTTAAATTGGCCCACCATCGAAGTTTCACCTTCCTGATTCTCCTCGTCGGATTCGGACTCCGACTTCGTTTCCTCTGGTTTTCGAAGGTCAATCGAGTCCTTCTTCCTCGTTCGCGCAGCAATCGGACGAACGTCCTTCGTCTTCTTGGCCACTATGTTCAACCAAGGCTCTGATGCCACTTAATACGAGCACAGTTTGTGCTTGTTTGTATAAAGTATGGAGCTCGAACCCAACCCTAATGGATTGGTTAAATTTGAACAAAACTTAAAACGAAAACGGACCAAAGGTGCAACTTCTCACTTGGGAAGAGGCTCGATTGGTTTTGATCGAAGCTTGGCCACGATTTATGTGATCTTCAATTGATACGAAGCAAACATGATTGATTAGTGGGCCGATTAGGATTAGGGTTCTTTTAGGGTTTTGGGTATCTTATTATAAAATATGTACTTTGAGTCTTATGTTAGAATCAATCAAAGAAGTATTCGGGAAATATCTCTCAAAACCCTAATCCCTCTTCTCTCAATATTCGTCACCTATCACTAGGCCTTTGGCCATTCTTCTCCTCGATCCCCAATTTTCTCTTCTAAATCCCAAACTCCCAATTGTGTTCTTCCTATCTCAAATCTCTAAATTCTTATTCTATACCCCAATTCTATTCTAAATCCCCAATTTCTATCAATTCTCAATCTCGCAAACACTTCGGTCCGGAACCCTAGAAAAAGGTTTCTAACACAAACTGCTAGCTTTCTAAAAGTTGATTTTGAGCTCATTTTGATCAGACCGGATTTAACTGTCCGGCCAATAAAGATTTAACAATCTTGATTATGATCCAATCGTACGATGACTTTAAATCAACTTTGAAGTTAAATGTGATGATACTGTGTTTTTTCCAAATTTATTTTTCAGCCGACGCGATAAAATTAAATTTGCTGGTCGAGTTAATTATGGTTGGGAGGGATCGATCGTCCTCTCCGGCCAACCAAACTTCATTTTGACGGGAAGTTAACAATTATCGTCGTTTTAAATAAAACTCTGGTGCTGCCCTCTTAATTTATTGTCCTTTTTCCGATCGTGAAATACAGATATATGCGCCTGCTAAAGTTTCCCGATCCGATCTCCCTCGTGTTCCATCCTTCATCAGTTTCGGTGGAATATCGCCAACGGCCATCGCTTCCGGATCCATCTCCTTGCTGGACTCTCCAGGCAAAGAATCGTTTTAGGTCAGTTCCATGTCTTCCGCATTTATTCAGCCCTCCCTCAGGCGGGACAGTAATTGGTTTCTAGCCGGAGTTCTGCTATGAGGTTTGTATCTTATAGTCACTGGGTTTTTCCTTTTTATCGCTGACAGGTTCCGTTTTTCGCTGAGTTTGCTGCACACTCTCCCTCCTTTAGTTTCAACTCAGATAAAATCGGCTGTTGCTGCTGATTCCTTGTTTCCGTCGGTACCTTGAGTATTTCCCTTTATTAGTCTTACGTGCGGTGTGGAGTTTGAATGTACTAATTGGCCATTAGAGGGAAATTCTCTCCCAGAGGTTCCATTTTGGATGATGCGGGTGCCTCAGTTGAATATGAAGTGAGCTCGTTTGGGTTAATTTGGGTAGGCATAGACCTGATTCTCCTTTGGATGATCAGAGCTGACAAGGCAATTTGGAGGTCGTTTAGGAGACTGGAGTGCATTTCTTGAAGATCGAAACAAATTTCTGGAATTGCTTATAGGACGTGGAGTTGTTGTACCGTATTACCCATCTTCTTTTAGTGCTTAATTGTGGAAGGAAGTATGTCAGTGAATGGTACTATGGTGCACAATGACGAGAGTAATGCACCTGGCCTGGGGAATGACAAGGAGAAGTATGTACCCTTGGAAATTGAAATTGGAGTATCTCTCAAGGAACACTTATCAGATCCTGGAGACGATGGGTTGGATTCTCTTAGTAGTCATGGGTTAGCGTCCACAAAATCGAAGAGTGCTATTTCAGCTCCAGATGTCTTGAAGACCCTGTTTTTCATCCTTGTGTGGTACACGTTTAGTACATTTTTGACTCTGTAAGTTTGTGCTTATATCATGTCAATTATGTTCTTATGCTTTTCTCTTTATTCGTGCCAAGACTAATCGTTCACATGTCTTCTGTGATGAACTCACGTAGGTATAATAAAACTCTTTTAGGAGATCATTTGGGAAGATTTCCAGCTCCTCTATTGATGAATGCCTTCCACTTTGGATTGCAAGCTGCTCTGTCGACGTTCATCACATGGTACTGGTCGCACAGATTTGACACGGCTGTTGCTATGTCATGGAGGGATTATTTTGTTAGAGGTAGCTCATTAGTTTATTTAAAATTTCTTCTCCTCTCTCAAGGTAGATCTAAACTATCTTACCATCTTCTGACCCAATATCATGCACGGATGTGTGTTCGCCTACAGAGCAGGAGGGAGATTTTTTTTTGGAGGGGGGGGGGGGTGAATAAGTTTTGTTTTGCAGCTTCTAAACTGTATGACCCCATGTACCCACATCATTGTCTGCATTACACAATCACCACTGAAACATTGGAAAACTATTTGTAGTCATTAATATATACCATTAGGTTCTGCATTTGAACGTGGAAGAACAGAAGTTGAGACCTGACTCCTTTGAACTAATATTTTATTCTCATAGGAGATTTTAGAACTACTAGTAAGCTAATGTTAGAAGTAATTTTTCTCACAGTTGTACCAACCGCTCTGGGAACTGCAATGGATGTCAACCTGAGCAATGCATCACTTGTTTTCATTTCTGTTACCTTTGCTACAATGGTTAGTCTTCTCCGTATGTCCCCTAGATATAGATTGTTTCATCAATCTGAATCCAAGAAGTTAGATTGTCATTCTACGTCACTCTTTCATTGACTTCAAATGTTTCATGTGTTTGCAGTGTAAATCTGCAGCACCTATATTCCTCATTTTATTTGCTTTTGCATTCAGGTAAAGTGCTTCATTTGATCATTCTCATGTGTTCCATAATGTGCTGCAATTCTCCTTATATTTTATTTCTTACTGTGCTTTTTATCTATAAAAAATCACATTTCGGGTTTCCTCGAATTTTATTCGTGAACACTACTACAATCACAATATTGAACTGGCTGGTAAATTTGTACTGAAGGGAGCAGTGGCGGGTGTGTGTAGATCAGCTGACTCTCTGTGGCAAAAATATATATATATATATATATGAAGAAGAAAAGCGAAGAGTAAAGTACAGATAGACCAAGTTGACACACTTTCTCGTGTTTGTTCTATCTAGTGTGGGATCTGCTGTAGCGTTTTTTCTTCATGCCAAACATCAATGTCACTAGTTCCTTGCACAATAGAAGGGAACATCATTGTATAGTTGAGCCCAAGGCCCAACTTTGTGTTTCCATCCTGCAATTGTCTTTTGGTGACAAGCTGGCAATGTTGACTTGTCTTTTGGTGATAATCTAGGGGAGAAGTTTTCTCAATGTTGTACGTCTCTGTTGTTGTAATACTCCTTTCTTCCTCGGATGCAGGTTGGAGTCACCTAGTATTAAACTTCTAGGTATCATCATGGTTATATCTGTTGGAATCTTGCTTACAGGTACGTCGTCTCACTTATTGCAGTCTATGATTAATTTCATGGGCTGTTTGCTTCGTGAATTTGAAAAATGAAGGTTTTTTTTTATTAAATCTGGACTTGAAAAACACTATTGTTTATTACACAGATTTCATAATGGATTTTGTTAATTAGATTTGTATGTATGAAGTGAAATTGACTTTTATTGTGTTCATTAGTATGTGCTCGTTAGTATGAGAAGAGTAAGGAAATAAGAGGGTATGTTGGTCACAAATGATGGACTTTCCACCTAAATAGGTGGGATTTTCAAGTCCGTGAGACGCACAGTTTTGTTGCCTCTAAATACATGAAGCAAACATTTGAGTTTTGAAAAAGTCCATGATGGATCCAAATCCATCAAGCAAACAACCTGTCCGAGTATAACTTAGGGTCATAATAGTCTGAATGAAGGAAAGGGCAAAAGTTATGGCGTCGTTAGGTTAGGGGTCTATGAAAGTAACGTGATTTTGGAGCTAATATCAGAAATTTTGGAGAGAATAACGTTATGTTTTATGGTCCTTATACAATTAGGGGTGAAAAATCATCATATCATGATCACCTAAACTATCGGTAGGTTTATTGGAGAGAATAACGTTATGTTTGTGCTAATTGTGCATTTCTAATTGAGTCTGGCGAACAATGTATATATTTTGATATGAAAGTTAAAGATAAACAGAAACAAAGACACGAGCTGTTCACTTCCTATTGTTTCTAAACGTTTGAAGTTTGAAGCACTCTAGAAAATTTGATTTGCGTTTTAAGCTGAATAGATATTTTCATAATAGTATCTAGACTGTTATTTATTGTTGCTTATTTTGTACTAGTTTTTTTGCAGAATTATCCTAAGCAATAGTTTTGCTCAGGATCAGGAGTTCTGTGTATAGTGTACTGCTCAACAGATTATGACTATTTTTTTCCATATCTTAGTTTGTTGCACCTAGGAGTAGTCTCCCCACTCTAGTCTGAATCTTAGTTCTGCCCTTCCCTGGAGCTTTCCACAACTCACCCTTATGGTTTATTTTTGTTTTCCTATAGCTGACACATTTTCTGTCTGCAGTGGCAAAAGAGACTGAATTTGAGTTTTGGGGATTTGTATTCGTAATGCTTGCTGCTGTTATGTCTGGGTTTCGCTGGTCCATGACACAAATTCTTCTGCAGGTATGATCTTAGTCTCCCATATAATGCAACTAAGAATTTTTAGTATTTCATGGTTAGTTCGTATGTATATGTACATATGTATAGCATTGTGTATATTTATGTCAACACTTACATGTGGTAACCTTGTTTCGTCTCCTGTTTTTTTTCCTGTTTCCGTTCTCTTCATCTTGATGTTGAATCTCGCAATTTGGTTATCCATGATGATCCAAAACTGGCATAAAGAAAGAAACCTACGGTAGGTGCTATTTGCCTTTTCTTATCATTTGTGGACTTCAGTTTCTAGTTTTCTTTTTTAAGTTTATTGACAAGCATCTTTCCCTATTTCACAAGAAGATATATAAAAAGATGTGTGATCCGTCAATGTTCTTAAAAGATTGTTACGCCTGGTAGCTGATAATAATGGAATTCTACTCTTGCATCATTGTCCATCATAACTTGTCCGTTATATGGAGTAAATTTCAGTTGAGATTAGATAATGTCTAATTTACACTCTTTTGCCTAAAATGTGTGCTAATGTTGTTAACTTGTAACGTTTGATAGAGAAAATGTTTCCATGTGAAGTTTCTTTTGACAATGTACGGGGTTTGGCGCATGAGCTATACGGATGAGTTATGCTAATTATAACTGCATCTTACCAAAGACTAATGCAGCAATGCTCATTCACCGAAGTTTTAGAAAAACGCTCAATTCACTTTTATGATAATTGATAATGACACCTGATTTTAGACTCATTTATTCAAAATGTTTAGTTTAAACATCTTATGGAGCCTTCCTACTATTTAAACATTTATTTCCCTCTTAATTCCAGTGTTAATTTATTCTAGTATAATTTCAATGAATTATATCATTGATCCATGTTTTAATTTCCTTCCTCAATTGCTGCTTCTAAACACACCCAGACACAAAAAGGTTCATAAACGAGTGATACTTTTACAGGCTTTTTATAAATAAAAAAAAATTAAACAAATAAATCAATGATACTTCTGACCTTGTGAGAGAGATGTTTGATGCTGTTCATGCACATCTACCTTATCAAATATGATTGAAATTATGTGATATTCAATATGGTAATGTTGGCTTTTTATTGGAGCACTTAAGTTATTCGAGCTAGAGCCAGTGAAGAGTATTATAGCTTTCGCAAATTTTGCATATGAACATATTGCAATATTTCTATTAAGTGGTTCTGTAAATTATAATTGGTATATCAGTTCACTTGTCTCTCTGTGTGTATGTCCGACTTTTCTCTTGTCTTCGTGGGTTCTCTTGAAAACCTAGAAACTCTGCCCATTATGTCTGGGTGTCTTTTCCTCTGGTGATTTCTCACAGATTAAGATCCTTCTCTCTGATTGTTTTGTAGGTCTGAAAAATCCACTTACCTTGATGAGCTATGTTACTCCAGTTATGACACTGGCAACAGCTCTTTCTTCTCTCATGCTGGATCCATGGCATGAATTCAAACACACTAGCTATTTTGATAGTCCCTGGCACACTGTTCGGAGTTGTCTGCTGATGCTGTTTGGAGGAACGCTAGCATTTTTCATGGTAGGATTGAATGGAAGATCCCCTGTTCTGTTATTTTTCTAAATGTTGTCAGTAAGTTAACTTCGTATTCTTGTTACAGGTTTTGACTGAATACATTCTTATTTCAGTAACAAGTGCTGTTACTGTGACAATAGCTGGTGTGGTCAAGGAGGCTGTTACCATTGTGGTATGAGCTTCTCTTTGTCATGATTACTGTTCTTTCAATCACTTTCTTTCGGTCTTGCGCGTGATATAGGCCAAATATTTAGTTTTGATCTTAACCACTTGGTTATGGTGTCTCACGATCTTGGGAATATTGTCTAAGCAACCTGCATCATGTTTATATAAGGGACTTCACTGCATCTTCTTTATTATGTGATTGTACATTGTGACGACGCGATCCCAGTTCTGCCAGAGAATGTTCTGATATATATGGTTACTAAAATTCTAATGCACGCTTCCTCAACCTGGTTTGTTCTTCTTATGCATATATCCAGGTGGCTGTATTTTATTTCCATGACGAGTTCACCTGGTTGAAAGGCGCTGGTCTCATCGTCATTATGGTTGGTGTTGCTTTATTCAACTGGTACAAGTGAGTAGTCTTCCTTCTCCTTTGTCGAATCAGCGAATCATGTCTCTAATATATATTGATTTAAAACCAGAACTTATAATTGGAACTTTCTCAAAAGCAGCAGAATGAAGAAATTTTCCTCAAGCTTTTGCCATCTTCCTCTTTACGTTTTCAGATATGAAAGGATGCAAAAAGGAGAAGTCAGAGAAGATGCCTCGGGTAGGACCTCTACAGAAACCGTCCCTGCAAAGTATGTCATCCTTGAGGAGACAGACGATCAAGAGGACGAAACTTGATAATTCTCGCATGATACGGTTCCTTAAAATGATTAGTGTCGGTACTAAAATCGGTTGGTTCGCAACTGAAAGAGATGACCCCTCTGCAAATTCTGGGTGCCATTGTTGCCCATTGGACAGATTCTGCTGGTGGATGGTGGGATTGGGGGGCTATAGACTCGGGCGTATCTGCAACTTATGCTGGTCTGTACTTTCAGGGGGGAAAATTGCGGTTCTTGTCATCTTCGTTCGGCTGGACGATAGTATATTTAGAAGCTTGTTGGATAACCATGGAAGGGTATATAATTTACTGATACGGCTTCTCTAGCTGAAAAGCTTGTTTGTATCACTGGAATAATCGGACTACATGTTGTAGTAAGTCTCAGAATGTTAGTCGTTAAATAGCTAAAGAACGCCCCCCCGCTCAGCTATTCCATTGTTGAAACTAGGCTCAACTTCAAAATGTAAGAAATATGGTTATGCAAATTGCAACGTTGATCATTAAGATAAAGACGCTCACGTTTGGTCACTAAAAATATTTAAATCCATTCATTATCATTAAGATTAGTTAAACTGTTCAAGTTTAGTCACTTTTTGTTACCTTTCGTTAATCTCCGTTAACGGCGTTAGTTTTTTACTGACGTGACTAACAATTTTTTTTTACGGATGGAATGAGTTCGTTATCTTATACAAAATGAGATTATTTTTCAATTGGATCTATAAATTTTTGCACAGAACTAACAAAAATGGTGATATATTTGAAAATTTTCTGGGTTAGGTGGTAATTTTGTAATTGTTTATTAAACAGTGGTATTTATGGGGAAAAAACCCTTGATCTCGACCAGGTCCAAGTAGGGATGACAACAAAACCCGAACCCATGGGTACCCACCCGACTCAACCCGATCAACGCGGGTAAAATCCGTGTTGACGGGTTTTGGGCCGGGTTTGGGTTTAAACTCGTTCACTATTCACCGGGTTGGGTTGGGTTTGGGTTTAGATAAACCCGGCCCGTGGGTACCCGCTCATCCATATAATCAATTTTTTCGGTATATTTAATATTCTAAACAACTAATCTTATTTATATTTGTGGAGACATGTCTAATTTTTTCTTTTTAATTGTGTAGAATGAAGTTGATGTTATGGAGTGGAGAGTAAAGAAACTTAATTGAAAGAAAGAAGCTTTCAATTAAACATGTTATTTATGGATAATTTGTGATTTGCTTCAATTTTCTTGAGTTTTCTAGATTGGTGTTGAACAATTTGTATAGTTAATTTGTGATTTGCTTGAATTTTCTAGAATGGTGTTTTATATATGGATAATTTTTATGGAGAGATTGATATTTGACTTTAATTTTGATAAGAACTTGTAATTGTAAATTTTTTACGACAAAACCCGTGGGTACCCATGAACCCGCGGATACCCAACAGGTTGGGTTGAGTTTGAGTTTTTCAAACCCAGTGGATTTTACCCCGGATTTTTTTCAAAGATAAACCCATGGGTTTGGATTTGGGTTTGGCAAAACCCGACCCAACCCGACCCATTGCCATCTCTAGGTCCAAGCGTTGCATTTGCATACGCTCTCTCCGAACCCCACCCGTCCCGTCTTAAACCCTCGCGCCGGTCGTTTTGGGGATCAGGCGATCAGCCAGATACCACCTTCCCTTCGGCTAATCTTTGCTCCGGCCGTTATCTGTTCGCCGTCCTTTCTCTGCCGTCCGGCTCTCTCTCACTCTCTGTCGGTACGGAACTTTTTCATCACTACGGAAACAAGAGGGCATTTTTCTTCTCGTTTTAATTTATAGGCTATGGATTTCGTAATTCGTCGAGCAACCTATTACATGAAAGGTATATAGAATTGATAGATATGCATCAATGGATTGGAAGTTATGATTGGTGAATCCTACTTGCTACAGCTGTACTTGACCTGAAATGAAATGGGGATTCACCAAGCGGAAACCCGCTGAAAGTTACATGTTGATGAGAGGTTTCCCGGTTTCTTTGTCCTGTCCTGTACTGTTATTTAGCCTGTCAAGCTTGTTCTATTTTAGGAAGGAAAGGTCAAGTCTTGGTGCTTGATCTGAATTGGTCTGCATTGAGCGGTGAATTGCTCGATTTCTACCTGCAGTGGGATTGTTTGTTTTTCGTCCTTTGCGATTCTGGGTTCGTGCTAGTTAACTGATGATCTCTGAGTTTGGTTGGGAACTATTGGTTTTTCTTAAATTGGGTCCTTCACTGATTAATTGGGTTCTGTTTATGTATGATGTGATTTAAGGCAATGGGTGACAAGAAGAAGAAGACGTTCATGTTCATCAGGCTAATCTCAGCAGCCGGGACAGGGTTCTTCTATGTCAAGAAGAAAAGCTCCAAGAAAGTCATGGAGAAGCTGGAGTTCCGCAAGTACGATCCAAGGGTGAACCGCCACGTTCTTTTCACAGAGGCCAAGATGAAATGAGTGAACCAACAACAATTCTGCTGGTGAGAGTAATGGCAGCCAGGTTTCTCATTCGCTCATGTTTAGATAACTATTTCAGTAGGATTCTGAAACCTTGTTTCTGTGTTCTTGACCGCTGAAACTTTCATAGCGTTCAAGGTTAGGAGATTGGCATCTTGCTTTCGCGTCCTTTATTTTGCTGTGCTACTGGTGAACCTATTGAAGAAGTGAGTAGCATATCTTGTCGAGTAACGAAGTTCATGTGTTTTCTTGGTATTGGTAGAAGGATTTGAACCCCTCTGAAGCTTGGTTTTGCATTCTCAGTTGATGTTAGCTAAGGAATTGAAGCAACTCTAGGTCATCAGATGCCATTTCCCATTTGTTGCAGACCTACACTCTTCAGAATTATACTATTCTACCTTCTGAGTGTCGACGATTACTTCTTAGAATAGCTAGGGTGATTTTCAGCAGAAGATGCCATTTGGTTGATGAGAACCCTCAAAAGAACATCAAATTTTCGATTTGTTGAAGCTATGAATCATACATCTCCAAAGTAACAGAGGGATAAGCAATTACCAGAGCTGGTTCTTAGGTCAGAAGTACTATGTAGAGCATAAACTAATTATGTAACCGGATTATGGTTCCCGGTATTCGAAAACCAAAGTTGATTTCATGCATTGACATTACGACTATTTCTCTTGAAGAGATCCGATTTTCATCCAACAAATTATTGGAGACAACCTTGTTAGAATGATTGTGGTTGATTTGGTGTTCGTTGTGTATCACTCGAACACAGGATTGTCATGACCAAGATGTTAGTGTCAAACTTGAAGAACGTGTATTTTCACTAATTCGGTCGATCAAATTGGCGATATAGGTAGATTGAAATTGTGTAGCCTCCCATGCGGTAGTTAAGAGAGGGCGCTTGGCATTCAAGTTTATATTGGAGATTCATATAAAAGGTTGATGGTCATAGCCATTAAGTCTATTTAGGTGTAAAGTGCATCTCAACCAAAGTTCATGTAAGTGGCCTATAAACTCATGTCTCTCAATATGTGTTGGAGAATCTCCTCACATTTTCAGCATCTAGTTGCAAATATTTTTCTCTACCAATATTTGTGGACTTCTCCTAATAACTTGTACATCTCTCTAGGCACATATGCATTGCCTTCACCAATCTTGCGCATTTATAGGCATACTACATTATTAGTTATAGGTGTATATTCCAAACATATTCCAGAACCATCATATATAATTTACAAGATCTCGAAAGGATATTTGACCGCTTGATTACTTAGTTGGATAAATACTTCATATAGGAATAGGGATCAAATTAATCATAACTAAACGCCCAGGAATTACATTCATTTTCCATTGGTTTCCATAAGAAAAATTAATCGCTCATAACATCCTTTGATCAATTTGATTTTACAAAGGACAATATTATTATAGGGTTAATTGCAAGGATGGTCACTGGGTTTACTAAAATCGTTCATGTTTGGTCACTGCAAATATTTAATTTCATTCATGGTCACTAAGATTAGTTTAATAGTTCAAGTTTGGTCACTCTCCGTTAGTCTTCATTAGTTTTTGCTGATGTGGCAGTCAACTATTATAGTTGACCGTTAAATGAGTGACGTGGCCAATAAAAAAAATTAAATATTTACAATTTCCACCTCATTTTACAACTATTAAAAATAAAAATAAAACTTACCTCCTCCCCAAAACCGTCGCCACCACGGATCTCCGATTCAGCCTCCTCTCCTCCAACTCCTCCCCCGCATTCACGCTTTTCGCACCCCCTGACCGCGAAAAAGGTAAGTTTCACGCTCTTCGCCCCCACAGAAAGGCTGCGATCAGGGAATTGTTGAAGACGCGCGCTCCAACAAGCTTGTTGTTACAGAGCTAGCCGTTGTTGAAGTGACACTGCCCTTTCCACCTCGCCGGGGCTGGACCCATCCCGTGGTCATCGTAGCTGTCGCTCTCCGGCCAGGCGCCGGTGTCGACGACCCCGATGATCATCCCTTCTCCGTAATTGGACGACTCCCAATCTGGAGAGGAAACGGCGGTGAGTCCCAGGAAGTCGGTCGAGTGCGTGGTGTCGTATTTGACTGGTGAGTTGTGAATGGAGTGGAGGAAGCCCGGAGAAGCTTTCATTGATTCGAGCTCCGAGTCGGTGAGGGAAGCACAGAATCCGTCGAGGACGTTGGAGTAGATTAGCTTGGAAGCAGGGGATTCTTACTGCGAAATCGACGACAGAGAGGCTAGGTGCCAGTGGTGTGGAGATTGGAAGGCTTTTGGCATGACATTGGAGTTCATTAGAACAATATGCTGCTGCTCGGTTTGGACTAAAGTGAGAAGAAAGGTGGCGAAAAAAGGTAAGTTTTATTTTTATTTTTTAATAGTTTTAAAATGAGGTGGAAATTGTAAATATTTAAATTTTATTATTTTTTATTGGCCACGTCACTCATTTAACGATCAACTATAATAGTTGACTGCCACATCAGCAAAAACTAACGGAGACTAACGGAGAGTGACCAAACTTGAACTATTGAACTAATCTTAGTGACCATGAATGGAATTAAATATTTGCAGTGACCAAACATAAACGATTTTAGTAAACCCCAGTGACCATCCTTGCAATTAACCCTATAATTATACGTAGATTATATGTTAAGCAAGCGCCTGTAGCTCAGTGGATAGAGCGTCTGTTTCCTAAGCAGAAGGTCGAAGGTTCGACCCCTTCCTGGCGCGCTTATTTTATCTTTTTTCCCTGCCTTCTGTTTTCCAAAATGCTGTTGTTTTGGGCTCTTGGCAGCCCGCAGTTGAAATCATTGAAATGGATCTGGGCCTAATACTGTAACCAATTGTGGCTAACAAATTTTGAACGTGATCCTAATCAATGCATGGGCTGGGCTAACCCACCATTTGTTTCTCTTGTACATCTGACCAATAAGCCCGCGATTTCACCCATATTTAGGCTTGTCTCCAATTCAAGAGGTCAAATTTGAACAAAGGGATACTTCCATTAATGGTGTGCACGATTGGATGACTCTTGTTTGGTCACTTGCCAACCAGTCGAGTTTTTACTTAAATTGAGTTTGGAAAGTTTATAAATATTTGCAGCTTAGCTCGAACTCAAATTTTTATAATTCAGCTTGAGTTCGACTCGGTAGAGTTCGGTAAATGCTCAATATAGCTTGTCAAGCTGAGTACGAGCTCGGCTCAAAATGAGCTAGATTTGAAATCATTATTGATGAAAAATGTGTCCACATAAGAGTTTAAATCATAAAAAAAAATACTAGAAATTATAAATAACATCTAACTTCCATGCATATTCATATTCATATTAACAAGATAATTTTCATGTTCACAAGAGTAATTAATCCTTCCACAATCTCTCAACAAGCCACCGAGTCAAACTAACTCGCGAGCTTATAAAGCTGAACATGGTTTAGCTCAAACTTGGCTCATTTGCTAACGAGTCCACTCGTGAGCCGGCTTGTTAAATAACAAGCTGAGTGTCGAATGAGTTTTTCTCGATTCGAACACCGAGTTGCTCGCGAATGGCTTGGCTCATTTGCTTTGCAGCCCTAGCCACGACGATTCTAAGGTGAACAATTGTGGGCAACATAATCATCTTCGGTGACATTTGAGTAAAACGTGTTTGAAGAATATATGCAAAACAAATAGTATGTAATAAGGATTATAAAGAGATGACTCTTTGATATAGGGAAGACATGAGTCCTCAAAGACCAAGGAAAACTGTTAGAAACAAAGTTTCTAACGGGTTATTGATTGGATGATGTTTGAGAATTTAGGGATTTGGAAAGGTAGAATTAGGGATTTGGAGAAGAATTGGGGAAGAACAGAATTGGGAATTAGGGATTTAGAAGAGGAAATTGGGGATCGAGGAGAAGAATGGCCGTCGGCCTAGGGATAGATGACGAAATTGAGAGAGATTAGGGTTTGAGATACTGTTCTGAATAATTGATCTTGCTTGATTATGAATAAAACGCAAAGTACATATTTATAACGGAAGATAGAAAAACCTAATATTAAACCTAATTCTACTAAAAGAAGACTAACCATATTTAAATTAACCTAGTAATAACGATAATGATAATGATGATATAGAAACCCGTTTTCCTTAGAAAACGTGTTTCTAACATCCCATCCCCCTTGAGATCAACCTTGCCCTCAAGGTTGATAAACTCGACCCATTTCTTCACGTCTACCGTGCAATCCGTGCCTTGACTCCTCCGCCTTTTGCGCTTCCTTTTCTTCCAATCACACTCCAACTCTTCACTTATTCCTCTTGCACTGATCTCCCCGTGTTGGTTTATCTCTTCAAACTTCATGTTCATGGGCCCACTCTTTGCTTCCTCGACAAACTCAATTGGCGACGACTCCTTTGTCGTTGGCTTCACCCTCCAATAACTTAAGCAATTCAAAGATGATTTTAAGAATCCATCCTTAAGTACCAATTCATCAAGACCTTCAAAAAAATTTAGTGAATCTGGTTCATTACTTAGTAAGCCCATTGTCTTCAGAACATAGCCCACGTTGGGCTTAATCCTCTCCTGCAGATACCCCACATGGGGCTCAATTTTCCCATGGATCTTCGGCCCATTCTCATGCTTTTTCTCGGCCCAAATCACTTCCACCTTCGGCCCGCTCTGCTGCTCTGCCCTCAACTCGCACCATGGGCCCGGCCAGCCTCTTACGAGCCCAAGTCGGCCCATCCTTACTAGCGGCGCCTCACAACATGCCCAGCCCAACGAGTTCAGCTGCTGCACTACTCGACCCAAGGATGGCACCCTAGGGTTTGCGAGAAGAGGAACCCAGCCACCACCACCCTCCTCTGTCTTCTGCTTCCTCATCGCGCCGCCGCCGCTCATTGCCATCTCCTTCCTCCCTTCATCCTCCGGCGACGCCTCATTCCCCGGCGGTTTCTTTATCATCTCCAAACTCTCCGCTTCTTCTCTTTTCGGCGTCGAGCGGGACACCAGGCAGCAGGGAGTCTCCGTCGTCGCGCTGCTCTGCCTTCCTTCCCCTTCGATCGAAGACTCAGCGGAAACCGTCGTCGATCGCCGCGCCCCATCCGAAGTTTGCGTCGACTCACCCCGGCGAGTCAGAGGCGATCCCCCAACGGCGATATCCGACTCCTGTTCCGACCTTTTGGCCATCATCGGCTCCAATCGGGCTGCTGGTGCTTGGGCCGCTGCCGTAGAGGGTTGCGGTGCCGACAAATTAACCCGTCGATTCGCCCCACACTCCACTTTTGCTGTGGCGGCATTCCCGGTCGGCAGCTCCTCGGAGCTCCAACGACGGCCGATGCGCCGAGCCCGTTCATGCAGCTCTGCCCACGACAGGTTCGAGAGCTTTGAGGAGCTCATCGTCGAACCAGTTGTAGAACTCGTCCCCGGTTGAGAGTTGTGGTGAACTCAATTCTCGAACCGGGCTCCGATACCAAATGTTAGAAACAAAGTTTCTAACGGGTTATTGATTGGATGATGTTTGAGAATTTAGGGATTTGTAAAGGTAGAATTAGGGATTTGGAGAAGAATTGGGGAAGAACAGAATTGGGAATTAGGGATTTAGAAGAAGAAATTGGGGATCGAGGAGAAGAATGGCCGTCGGCCTAGGGATAGATGACGAAATTGAGAGAGATTAGGATTTGAGATACTGTTCTGAATAATTGATCTTGCTTGATTATGAATAAAACGCAAAGTACATATTTATAACGGAAGATAGGAAAACCTAATATTAAACCTAATTCTACTAAAAAAAGACTAACCATATTTAAATTAACCTAGTAATAACGATAATGATAATGATGATATAGAAACCCGTTTTCCTTAGAAAACGTGTTTCTAACAAAAACACATTATATACCAATTAGTTTATTCACCATCTATACTATTAAACCTATAAATGAGTAGTCATTAATCAATATGAAGTTGATGATAAATAATTTAATGTGCGCAACCTATCATAGTGAAAACATGAAGAGATTATCTGGTTCAGACTGCTATGTGAGTATGCAATAGTGTACCCTAAACTCTAATTGAAGAATCTCATATCCTCATTCGCTTAATCCAAAACCAATTGGATAACTTTTTATGTATGTATGTTTACACCAAAAATAATTTTATTAAATATCAAATGTATTATTTATGAATATTTGGGTTGTTTTAAATAGCTCGGTCCATGTATAACGGATAGTCCTAGTTGATGGGTTGGGTCATCTGTTTTGTGGATAGTAATCGGGCACGAGATTTTCATCCAATGTACTTTGTTCCCATATAGCCATAGTTAGTAAATACTCCGTTTAATACACGTATATGTACCCGTACGTACTTTATCCGTTTAAAACTTCCGTATCCGTATTTTTGTCAAGCCGTTTCATTTTTGTCCGTTCATTTGGTGGCTCCCGTACTAAACACGTATAAAATCCGTATAACACGTTTTATATCCGTATTTAATGAATTAAATTGTTAACTTTACTATTATTTATATATTTATTTATTTTAAAAAATAATTTATTTTATATATTTATGACTATTAACGTACTATTAAACGTAACACTAGCTTAGAAATGAAGTAAAATACCCGTACGTATTATATCCGTAACTTTCCCGTACCGTATTTTACTAACTATGCATATAGCATCGATATCATCCATTGTGTCGTCTCATTCTGTATGGGATCATCTTTGGTATCTGGCCGATGGTTGCCATGGCATGGCGTTGTGTCAATGTATCTTTCGAAGACTACCCACGGAAATAACAAGTAACAACCAACTCTCGAGGGGAGGGGAGATAGTGGATGCTTCGTGGCAGGGGCAGAGCTAGAATTCGGTGTTCTGAGGGGTCGGAATATTTTATTATGTTACTTCGAAAAAAGATAAAAATTAAGAAAATTTATTTTAATATTATTATTATCGCATTTTTAGATTATTAGAGTTACTCAAAATAAAATTTATAGTGTTGTTTATTTTATGTAGACAAAATTAAATATGTCATATCTGTAAGTTCTTTCTATGAATTCATTAGTTTGTATGCTTCTAAAATTAGTATTGATTTGACCCGTTCTGATGGCAAGTGTAGAAAATGTATTTTCTATCTTTTAGTCGGGGGACGAAGACATGATTCAACTTTCATAAGGGAGGTTTATTATAATAACATCAATTCTAGATGATCAGAATGAACTAAAATTTTGTATCACGATACAATATAAATGAAAGAAAGTAAATAAATTAATAGTGCATTTCAATATTTTGTAACACATTCTATTTTTCATATTTGAAAATAATCATCTTGTCTGGTATCTTCTTAAAAAAATTCTTCATACGTTATTTACCCGAAGAGTATTCTTTAAAATTTTAATTTGAAGAACTTAATTGATATGATTTTATAGTATAGAATTTAAGAAAACAAAATATACAAGTTGATAACTTATGAGACTAAAAGACTGAAACCATATTGAATTTAATAGAAATAAAAAGAACTACATGATGAAAAATGAATGGGAAGTTATTAAAATTTAAAAGTTAAAATCACAACATCTGCATGCAATGGGTTTCGAACCCTTCGGTTTAATAGAAATAAAAAGAACTACATGATGAAAAATGGATGAGAAGTTATTAAAATCACAGCATCTGCATGCAATGGGTTTTGAATCGGGTTTCGAACCCTTCGGTTTAATAGAAATAAAAAGAACTACATGATGAAAAATGGATGAGAAGTTATTAAAATCACAGCATCTGCATGCAATGGGTTTTGAATCCTTGACCTAAAGGATGTATTATCAAGTTTGCATCCGCTAGGCTGTCTTGTTTTTTGTTTCCATTTTGCACAATAATACTTATATACATTTTCATTTATTTTGTACGAAATTTCCAAATACCGATACTTTTTATACGTAACTTTTGAAATTCTCCGGGGGGGGGGGGGGGGCGAGACCTAGTGTAGCTCCGCCCCTGCTTCGTGGGAATCAGGTTACATGAATCGGGTGGTCTGAGTTTAGTCATTTTAATCACCCGACTCATGCACTACAATTTGAAAATTATTAAACCCAAACCCATCCAAAAAAAAATTACGGTTTGTTTCTAATTGGGTTGGGTCGGGTTGGCGATATTTTTAAGTAAAAACTCAACCCAACACAAAATCTGTAATTATTCTACACCATAAAAATATTTTATAACTAAATAAAATTTCAAACAAATAAACCGAGGTGAAAGGTATCAAAATTCACAAATGTTGTTTAAATTTTAATAAAATGTGATTTACTTCAACATATGTTTAGTTTTTTTCACGACATTTGTTGAAATAGGCTAAAAAAGTTATAAATGAATAACCCATAATATAGTATTCTATTAAAATTGTACACAAGAAAAAGGATTACATGAATCATAGCTATATTAAATTTATGTCTAAACTTTAAACCGAAGAATGCATTAGATTAGGGAGACCATAAAAGAAAAATATTGCAAAATATCTTAATTTTCTCTTAAGTATGGCTCTATACGACATAAATATTTTTGGATACGAACTCATACCAATAGTTGGAATACGGGTTGGGTTGAATTCTATGGGTTGTGTAATTCAAAATCCAAACTCAACCCAAAAAAGGTGGGTTGTAAAAAAAAAACCCTCACACAACCCAAAACTTTCATTTTAGCGATAAATATGGATGAGTTGGATCGGGTTGGACAGATGGATCGGTTTACGGGTACGATTTACGGGTGTGTTTGTTCACTTCTAAGAGCCACCTTCCAAAAAGGATGAGAGAGAGCGGTTAGAAAGCTTTCCGCATCAAAATTTCAAGCAGTGTTACGGTGAAGGGATGAACAAATCAAATTACAAAACTGCTTTTCTAAACTATATATCACTAGAGACCTTTGCACAGCATTAGAGACCTTTTGCAAAGTTCAATCTATAGTTGTGGAGCTCTTGAGAAATTATAATGGGAATAAAAGAAATAGTAATGTAGATTCCTTACATCGATCACTCTCGTTCGAATAATGTTTAAAGATGTGTTGACTCTCGTTCGAATAGTGTTTAAAGATGTGTTGAGCGCCAGTGGCGGAGGCAAGATTTCAAACTACCCCTGTCCTTTTTTTCAGAATATATATAATATTTTATAAATATAATTAAAATTAATAATATCTAAATAATTCATTCACAGAGAAACAAAAAACTGATTAATACTATTATTGTTTCATAAATAACCAGGACGAGTTTTCATATTATGAAAGAAATGTAAAATACATTCATTGTTTACACCAAAATATGGTGATAATTCCTAACGAGCTATTGTGAAATGATAGTGTCATGAATGAAACCAATAATTTTTTTTTTGAATTAATGAACAAGCAATGAGTTATGTTGTAATGTTAAAAAATATCCTTATGTTACTTGTAAGTGTTTAATTCAATCTGTATAAATATATGTGGGGTTATTTTTTTCCCTCCTCAAAAATTCCCCTGTCCTGGGACAAACACCCCTGCCTCCGCCTATGGTGTTGACCAAGTGACAGTTATCTTTTTTTCTTAAAGTCAATGTGCATTGATCAATACATCATTTGTAAATCCCAACCATCCCAACCAAACACAACCTTTTCGACTTCCTACAGCAGTCTTAGATGCGTCTTCTCTTACGAGAAAGGCTAAAACGCACACAACCTATAGTAGAGCACTTCTACTATGCTATATAGTATTGGTGCTTTAATGTACAACTTAAAGTTGTACTATAACATTAAATGTATAAGTTTAGGTTGTACCATAAAGCAATTTGTACCATTATGTTATGGTACAACTTTACAACTTGAAGTTGTACCATCACATAAAGGTACAAGTTCAAGTTGTACCATAAAAGAATTTATACAAAAAGTATATGTACAATATGAAGTTGTACCATAACGTAAATGTACAATTTTAAGTTGTACCATAAAAGCAAAACCCTATAGCACCAATACTATATAGCATTGTAAAATTTCTCAGTGAAAACTGAAAACTAACAAACAAACTTCTAAAATTACACTCCCAAACAGCATAATTGGGAATCCACAAAAGCGACCAAATAATACCAGATAACCAAAAGATACCATGAATGCTAATTGACGAACCTTCCTTTATTCGCAAGAAAAAAGATACCAGCATGAGGAAGGATGTCCGTTGTAATGAAAGGAACAAGAGTTGACAGAAAGCATAAGCCAAAAATGAAAGAAGGGCGCATCCTTAAACATCACATTCATCAACTCAAATATTTGGTACAGTAAACCTCCAATAAGCAATCCCGATAAGCTCTAATTCATGTCCCGCACCAATCGACAGAAGATACAACAAACAAGTTCATGAATCTTAATTCCTAACCCCTTCTTTAATGTAAGAGTCATGCATCCACAATCACATCGAAATGAGAATACTGAAATGCCACTCTAAGAATTCTACTGGGAATCCATTGAATATCCATGGCTTCATCATCCGAAGTAATCGTTTACATTTGAAACATCAAAGAACAATCAAACTTAGCAATTGGATTCTCAAGCAGAGAACAGATGCACATGGTGGCCTCTAATGATGGTAGATAGATAACTAATTGAAGTGCAACCTAAGACAGAGGAGCTATATATGTCTACCGAATTCAAATTGGGTAAATTGTTGTTTCCCCTGTGTACCATGATAGCTATGGCATCCAAAAGTAGGGGAAAGAAAAACACAAACAAACGCTGTAAGCAGCAGCAACATGATGAGAACAAGTGAGAGAGCTACTCAGTGATCAGTATGCAAGACTGAAGTAGTTCCGTCTGGATGTCACTCCACTTTGGGCTAAGGTTGATTCAAAGACCATCAGGAAGTCTTTTCTGACTGCTTCTCATGGTTTCTCCATGGATTCAAAGCATCCCTCATCGCTTGAGCTTCAGGAGTATTCTCCCAAGCACGTTTCTCGGACTCCAGAACCGTCACCTTATCGTCTACAAAAGGATGGAATAAACACGTCGAAAATCTCACATCAGACAATAGAAGACACAGCAATGCCAGCTAACAAATTAACTCTCTTATGCCAATTCACAAGGAGATGGTTTCAATAGGGTTTCAAACTCTACCAGCTAAACATCATGAACAAGAAGCCAGTGAATGTTTTCATTCCAACAGCAATCGGAACTCAACCCGTGTCTTGAGATTCAATCTTGAAGTAGAAAGATGGATGCTTTTGAAGTCCCCCAAAAATGGCATTCACTATTCCAATTAAGATACTAAACAGTGCATGATTTAACAGCAACTTAAACACCACAAATACACACCCAAACCCTAAAAACAAATCTAACAACAGCAATTCACGCTACAGAGCTTATCAGAGAGTTCAATCGATGGCAATTCATAGACTAGTTGTGTTGCCGTAAATAAATTTGCATTACTAGGAAGAAAGTCGTTCGATGTATTGATAAAAAAAAAAGCTAGATGCAGTGAATCGAAAAAACCAGTGCAAGAGAAGGAACGGGAGAGAGAGAGAGAGAGAGAGAGAGAGAGAGACAGGGCGGGGGAAAGGAGAATTCTCACACAGAAGCCCGTCTTGATCATGAAGAACTCCATGGAAGCTCCGATTAGAGCAGAACCGGCGGCTATCTTCACATACCAGTCTAGAAACTTCATTCTCAGCGCCGGCAAAGGAATCAAAGACCTCTAGTAAACAAACAATCTACGATTCCAGAGCTCGTCCAAACTGAGCGCAGCAGATACCTTTCTTCGATGCCGAGTCACGGAATCGGGTGACAGGCCTTTCTCACAGGGATGGTTCGCGAGTTGATGGAACGAGTTCAGTCGCTGGGCCGAACTTATTCATTTCCTCCACAGCGAGTAGCAGGCGGCTGCTGGGGAAGACTCTCGGATCGTAAGTCGTAACTTTGGGCTTCACTCTCTTGAGTTACAATTGTCAATTAACATGTTTAGGGTTTTAGGGTGAATTGATAATTGCTTTGTGCTACATTGGTCTATAACATCTATAATAATTATCTTTCTCCAAAAATTTGATTTATTGAGACAAATTAGTTATGCATGATATTAGAATTGATTTAGGCAAGTGATTGTGTGCTTGAATCTTCACGACTTCCAATATCAACAATTAATTTAAAGCACATGTTATGATAGGTCTATGCAAACTTCAAAGTTCAAATGCATAAAATTGGTTTTCATTTGAAGGGCGTGTAATATGGATCCACAATATATAGAGGCGAAATCAGAAATCTGAACAAGTTAGACTAAAAATGTGCGTTTGAGGAATTTGAACCATGATCATTAAGAATGGGGCTACAGCCTTACCCACTAGTCTATTTTTCAAATTTTTAATATAAATGTTACATTAAAATTTACTTATTTTTGAAAGTTGAGGGGGCTATAGTCCCTCCAGGATACAACGTGGCTCCGCCACTTGTAACACACACGTGTTGATCTTAGTTTTTCTTTTTAAAACGGAGTGCAGAGGACCGTGTAATATAGATTGATTTTTGTTTGATGGGCCGTGTAATATAGATTCCTAATTAACCTTCTTCCAATCAAATAATCATAAAACATGTGTAATTCATCTATTGAGCTGATGAACTAATTAATTAAAGAAACGTGTTTAAATTCATACCAAATAATAAAAACGTGTGTAGTAATATGATGATAGCATTATTATGATTCTTGTATCGAGAATATGTAACTACCATTTCCAAAACAAATGAGAAATCGGCTCCAACGAATATTTTACTAAAAAAAGGCTAAATTACAAGTTTGGTCACTCGAATTACATAAATCTTTCACGTTTATCACCCAAATTACTTTTCTTTCTTATTAGCCACTAACTTTACGAATCCTTTTACCGTTAGTCACTGACCGTTAGTCTCCGTCAAATTCCGTTAACTCTGTCAATATTTTGATGACGTGGCAAACGGAAATGCTGACTGGACAGTTAACTCAATAACATATCAATTTAAAAAATAAAAATAAATACAAAAGAGACAGAAGCTCTCCTCCAACCAAAATCATTTTTCCCCTTATCTCGCCGTCGGAAAATCCACCCTGGTTCTGTGTCCCCTTAGCTCTGCTCTTCCTCGACTTCACTCGTCCTCCCTCTTCTCTTCTTCATTCTCTCTGGATCGAGCCGAGCAGAAAGAAAGAACATCAAACCGTTCCATTTTCTCTCTCTCTCCCATCCTTCTCGATCTGCGTTCTCCTCTCTTTGTGGGAGCTACGAGAGAAATGGAAGAAAGGAAAAGATAACGCCAGCGACGAGGACATCGGCAGTCGACGCCGGCGCTGATGATGTAGATAAGGAAGGTCAGAGGTAAGTCCCCTTTCGGGTTGCATGAGGACTTTTATGTTTGATTTTGTTTATAAGGTATCTTAAGGTTCCAATTGATTTTTCTCGTCTCTCGCCAATGGCGGATTGACCGGAAAAATGCTTGCTATCCAGAAAAAAGAAAGAGATGGGATCCATTCGCAAGCTCACAACATCAAAGTCCTCGGCGTCGGCGACCAAGTCATCATCCTGACTCACGGCTTCGGCATCAAGCTTTTCCTCAAACCCATCCTCCTCTCCGGCTCCCCAGGTTCAGTTGATTCATTCAATCAATTGAATCTTCAAATTAGGTTTAACTATAAAATTCCCAATTTTATACAAATTGCAATAAATTCTAGGTATTTGAACAATGTGGACTACTTCAGGGGATTTGAGCAAGACGACTAGGACCAGCTGTTCCAGGCGATACAGTTGAGCCGACTTCGTGCTCATGTTCTTCGATTGATGGAGGACCCCACTTTTCCATATCTTTGTTGACGATGTCCCTCCCGGTGCCCTCGGTTTCTTGACTAATTGTTTAGTGCCGCCACCCAAGAATGATGGGAATGGGAATGGTGATGGCGGCAGTGGGAATGATGGGTATGGCGACGACAGCGTCGGGAAGGCCAGAACAACGGAGGTGGCGGTGGTGAGAAGAAGAACGGCGACGGGATCAAACGAAAGGATAGCGATGTTATTATTTATTTAATTTTTTTAATTTTTAAATTGACATGTCATTGAGATAATGGTCCAGTCAGCAGTTCCATTTTGCCATGTCATAAAAAAACTGACGGAGTTAACGGACTTTGACGGAGACTAACGGCCGGTGACTAATGGTGAAACGATTGGTAAAGTTAGTGGCTAATAAGAAAAAAAAGTGATTTGGGTGGCAAACGTGAAATATTTATGTAATTTGAGTGACCAAACATGTAATTTAGCCCTAAAAAAAAAGGAGCTTTATGGGAATCTAAATTTGGGCATGATTTTGACACATCGATATAATATTTGAAGAGCTGAAGTTAACGGCCGGGCTCGTTTGAGATTCCATCGGCCGGCTGGAAAGCGTCACTGCCTACTGTGCTCGGCCGGCGTTTCTTCTTTCTCCTTTATGCCGTCTCTGCACTTTCTTGCCAGCCAGCCTCCATGTTTCAGGTCGATCGAGCTGTTAGGTTTTCCTTATTTACCTCCTGAAAATTGTATTATTCTCTTAATTAATTTGGATCATAGTTAGTAAATACTCTGTTTAATACATGCATATGTACCCGAACGTAATTTATCCGTTTAAAACTTTTGTATCCGTATTATTGTTAAACTGTTTCATTTTTGTCCATTCATTTGATGGCTCACGTATTAAACACGTATAAAACCCGTATAACACGTTTAATATCCATATTTAATGAATTGAATTATTAACTTTACTATTATTAATTTATTCATTTATTTTTAAAATAATTAATTTTATATATTTATGACTATTGACGTACTATTAAACGTTACATTAGCATAGAAACGAAGTAAAATACTCGTACATATTTTATACGTAACTTTCCCGTACCATATCTTACTAACTATGCTTTGGATATTTCTATAAAAAAAAAACTATGCTTTGGATATAAATGAGAATAATGTGAATTCAATCGAGAGTATCATGTTATATGTGTACCACTGCTAGGTTTTCCTGATTGATCTCCTGAAAATTGTATTCTTCTATTTGTCGAAATACATTGTTTGTTTTGTGTTTTAGGTGTTGGATGGTAAGTAACGGAAACCCATATAAATATGAATACAAGATTACCACTAAATCTTGGAATAGGAAAGGCAAACAACAAAATATGAAATTGAAATGTGAAGTAGTGCCAAAGTTCACATAGTCTAATGGTGAGACCCTTAGTAGACGCTCATTTGCGAAGTGACAGATCTCGAGTTTGATCCTTATCAAGGTTCATTATGGTGTTCTCAAAGACATTTAATGGGGACCTTTGTGGAGGGCTCGAAAGGCTCTCAAACAGGTGAACCTTCAGATTTGATCTCACTCCGTCATCGCTCAAGCTGTGTGTTGATTTTTTTTCAACCCTCTATGTTTATATGTTTGGTTCAATTCTCTGCCGTTTTGTTGTTTCATGATGAAAATTGAAACCATGACTTCGTAATAAAAATAATTGAAAAATAGGCTACGTAAACGCAATTAATGTATGCTAACCAAATGACTAATGTCACTTTTTAAAAACTTATCACAATCACCAAACTCGCACTTAAAAATGAATATTTAAGTACTAATATAGTGAATATATGCACAAAAAAACTTTCAAAATTAGTCATCGTAGTATATATTATTATATAATGAATAACTATTTAGCATAACAATAAAATTCCTAAATTCAAAATTCTTAACCATCCGTTATTTGAATCAAATTAATTTTATAGACATCTTGTATCTTACAAATTGTCCAAAAATCTCCATGATAACTAAAACTGTCTAAACATTGATAGCCATTTTTGTACCTAGGTACACATAATGAAGACATCAATCTAATAATATTGAAACTACCCATTCTATAATAATAAGTTGAATTGTTGAAATATCCACATTAAAGAGGTCTTAACATTTTTTTTCTTATGAATGATACGTGCATATATTAAAAGGGAAATAGATCACAAACTATGATTCGTCCCCAAGAATGACAATGATAAAAAGCATAGTATGTTTGACAAGAAACTTACATCCACCTAATATGAACATCCTTCCTTGAAGTGATCAACTAGTCCATATATCTAATAATAATAATAAGGTTAGAAGGTACGATACTAAACCAATAGTGATATAAACCTCAACTCTACTGCAAGCTAAATTTCGTAACTCAATCGCCACTCTCTACTTGTACCCCTATCAAATGCTCTAACCCAACCCCCAACTAAATGATCAATCTTATACAAAAGTATAATGTTTGGTTTCTCACATTATCTAAAAACCCTATCACTTCTCTCATTCCAATTACACCAAACCAAATCAAGCATAACTAAACCAAAAAATAATCAGAGTGGATGTCAGCTAATCAATCCCTCACAAGACCGCAGGCACAAGCATCCCCAAAGATCCTAGGAGCGGAGCAAACAAAGAAAGAGGTCTTTAACATATCCAGCCATGCTACCTTATCCTAGCCCTCCATTTGCCAAACACATAAAATTAAGAATCAAACAACCTCGTAATTTTGTATTCTCATTCTCCACAGTACTAATTTTGCATTAGCATGAACTAGGAATATTTCTTACCGTCTTATAAATGGAAAATTCTGGCGGTCGGTTTCCACTCTATAACGAGACAACGGCATGGACCTTAATTACTTGTATAATAATATGATAGGAATTTGTTTGTCTCCCACCTTCCCACCTAAACCAACCAGTTTACAGAAACAAGTAATCAAAAGTTTCAACAGTTGTTTGAGAAAATGGGTCATAATAAGTCATAACCCAGTTGTTGTTTAGACTTAAAGGTCCCTTCTTTTCTAAGTTTTCTACACTGGGAGGGAAATTTGGCAATTTCCCTTCTGTTTCCCCCATTAATGCTTGGGTTTTAAGTTCTAACATGCCCTTGTAGTCTTGTGGGGTTAGTGCTGATTGTCCTGACTTGCTTATGTCTCTTTCTTTCTCTTTTCGGGTACTGGTAAGTGTACAGCCAGATAGATATTGATGCTTAGAGATTATCAATCCTTCTGGAGATTCATTTCCCCTGCAGAAAATTCGTCTTTAGATCTGGGGAAAAACAAAGTATGAACCCAGCTCAGTCTCAGACTGTAGGCGTTAATGGAGTTGGAGATTCACAGGCTTCATCTTCATCTTCATCGTCATCTTCTTCTTATTCACAGGTTTTGTTCAATTGTTCCCTCCTTGGTTTAATTGCTCTTTCTTCTATACACAGTTCAAATACTTGTCTTTTATCCCCTTTTCGAGCTAGATATCGATCCCACTTTTCTTTCCTGTTGTGCTTTTTGCCTTTTTAAATGAATCTGTTCTTGTGCTTTTACCCATCTTCAGTAAGGACCCAGATATGAGGGGGGGAGGGGATTTTCTCGATACCCAACTGGAAAAGTTGCCAACTTTTATCGTTTCCCCCCATCAAAATGCCTACTTTTAGGTTGTTTGGGTGTTCTGATAATCGGAACTTCATCCAATTTGGGGTGACCCATTTTAAACGTGCAAGAATAGATTTTAACTGTACATCTGGAGAGCAATTTGAATTTGTTTGAGTTGATTATGGTTGCTTGATCCCTTTTACGGAAAAAGTGGTGCAGAGCTGGGTGAACTATTCCTCAAATGAACCCTAAAAATTTGGACTGCTATTGTCGTACTGCTGTTCAGCATAGGATGATGCCTGTACTCCAACAGTTTGTTTATAAGAACAATTTGATTCACACATTGTAGGGTGATGTGGGCAATGGGAGACCATCTAATGACGAAGTTAATGGGGCAGGACCAAGCATTAGGAAGGCTGATCTTTCTCTTCAAATACCACCTAGACCAGTAAGTTTTGGAGCTAGCCGATTTGGGAAAGGATTGCCGAACTCTCAAACTGCTAGCTCGTCGTCATCATCATCAGGAGGAGGCTTTCTGAGGGCATTAAGCTTCAAGAAGAGAAATGGCGGAGGGTCTGTGGGTGAGAGGAGCTCTCTGCTCAACTCAGAAACCTATTCACAACAACCTCCAGTTAGTCCTATTATAGCCAATCTCAAATCTGCATTTTCCAGATGCACATCACTTCCACCCGCTTCAGCTTTGTCTCCCACAGTCTCAGTTCAAACTCCTGTTTCAGCTCGATTGCCCGGTGAAATTCGTGAATCGGAGGTAAGTTCAGCTCTTTATAGTGCTGCAATGTGTCTAATCTGATTTTGGTTTATTAGTCATAGTTAGGCATTGAGGATCATGTCATCGAATCTTGTAGAAGACAACAACTTGGTTAAGAGGATTCTTTGTTCCTTTTTTCCCCACAGAAAGTTGTAGTTTCAAGGTCTCTTTCTGTTCCGGGGCGAAACTTTGTCATTGTACGGTCTACTTCCTTTGCTACTCCCAGACAGCAAACCCCTGGTGACTCTTCTAATGGTATGTCATTAGCACATGATGTTCTCTCTTCCTTACAGTTCCATAATTTCTCAACCTTCTGGAACTCCTGAGCTGCAAATCCGAGCATTTGTGGCCTTGAAAAGTTCTTCTGAACATGCATATAAGTATATCTAGTTGATTCCCATAATTGAGAAGCTTAGAAGGGATATAAGTCCTTCAGACAGGAATGAACCATTTTATAAACTTGCAGCACAAATAACTACGGATTCCAATGAGGAAGACGATGATGAACACATCCCAGAAGAGGAAGCAGTATGCAGGATCTGCCTTGATGCGTGCGAAGAAGGAAACACGCTCAAAATGGAATGTGGGTGCAAGGGTGACCTCCGGCTTGTACACGAATCATGTGCCATCAAGTGGTTCAGCACCAAAGGTAACAAGAACTGTGAAGTCTGTTGTCAGGAAGTCAAGAACTTACCTGTGATCTTGTTCCGAGTAACAAGCTACGCCCAGTTCAATGGCAGGCAGCCACCTGGTGGTAGCCAGAGCTTGAGGGCTCAACAAATAAGGTACGAACTTCAGGGTTCTGTCAAATGTATAAAACCTGTTTCAGCTTGTTTGACTGAACCCTTGTTTCACCATTTATCGGATTCTGCTGCAGTGCTTGGCAGGATTTTGTTGTGCTCGTCTTGATTAGCACGATATGCTACTTCTTCTTCCTCGAGCAATTACTGGTATGCTTACTTTGCTATTTGTTATACACGAATTCACTTCATGGCTACATGCATCCTTATCGCGAAGTTAGTATCTTTAGTAAGGATTGGCATTTTGGTAGATCCGGGACATGAAGACACAAGCAATCGTAATCGCTGCACCATTTGCATTTGCTTTAGGCGTCATGGCATCGATATTCGCAGTCATCCTAGGTACCAATCCTGAATCTCCTTACCCAATCAAATTTGATCAAAATCAAATCTCCCCAATTCTCAACAAAGATGACGCTTGCATTGCATGAAACTTTGCAGCGATCAGGGAATTCATATGGACATACGCTGCACTCGAGTTTGCGCTGGTGGCTGTGACCGTGCACATTTTCTACTCTGTTGTAAGTAACTCGCTTATTGTCGAGGAATGAATGTACAAGAATAACCTATCTTGCAACGAATATATATCCCTAACGTGTGGTTCTTTCCGACAGCTCGATCTGGATGCTATCTATGCGATACTTCTAGCAGCAGTTTTCGGGTTTGCTGCGGCCATGAGCCTCAACTCGTTGTACGTTCAGTACTTCGTCTGGCGAGCTGGGGCTGCTCGGAATGCTGCCCTTAATGCTCCCCCTGTGTGACTTGGAACTGAAATTTGCGGGGCTAAAATCTGATATGAAGTGGCTGGTGATAACTGGCAAGAGGCAGTTGTTTGTGTTATTGTGTATAGTCCTTCTTACTGGAGTTCCAAGATTCCAGGCTGCGAAAATGGAAATAGTAGGCAAATGGCACCACAATAGTAAGTTTGGATCGATGTAGTGTTAACTAACTGGCCTATGGAATGGGCCGATCTGCAAGAATTATGGGCTTGTTGGCTGAATTGGGCCAATTGAATCCGCTCCTACAATTTGACAAATGGCAAGGAAATCTGAGCCCTGAGGTATTAAGGCAAAACCATGTCAAAATCCTTCTCAATTATCATATCATAAAAAAATTAAGAATCATTAGATAAATTTGGAGGGACTAATAACTTCAAGTATAGTAGTAAAATCATGTTAAAGGTATTATCATATATTCATATTGTGTCGCAAAAACATATTAGTTTGGTTACTTGTGGTTTAGACGGTACAACGTGGTAATAAATTGATAGAAGACACTTCTCGTAATATTAGAATTTTCGGTTTTGTGAATGAAAAAAGGAATCATCAATTTTGAAGTATGACGAACCTAACTATGTGTATTATGAAGAGTGTCGTCATTTCCTGAGTCTTGACAGCACTTGATTTAGGTTGGATTGAACTCATGTTATCAGTCTAAAGCAATTGGTCATGTATCCTCGTGATGTTTATTTGTTTCTCCTCCTTTAATTGTAATGATAATTATTTATTTATAAAAAAACCACCAATCGCTCTTAGATTGAGCGAAACTCATTCTTCCACGAGCTCGAATCTAAATTGTTCAATTATATTTGATGAAAGTCATATGATTCTATTATGTAATAGATTCAATATTGTATCTATACCATAGTTAGTAAATACTCCTTATAATATACGTATATGTATCCGTACGTATTTTATCCGTTTAAAACTTCCGTATCCGTACTATTGTAAAATAATTTATTTTTATATATTTATGACTATTAACGTACTATGTAACATTAGCTTAGAGGCAAAGTAAAATACCCGTACGTATTTTATACGTAACTTTCTCATATCGTATTTTACTAACTATGATCTATACGAATGGATTGTAACTTGTAAGTCACGATTTTAACTAATTTAAATATCAAACATGTGGTGGACAAAGTTCCATAATTTGGGGGACAAAGGCTCCTTTTTCTTGACCCGTTCCAAATTTCCGTATTTGTCTTCTTTGAATCGTCCTTACTTCTACATTACAGAGGTTACACCCGACCGAAAATTTCCTGCTACCGTCACAAAAAAAAATTGTATTTAATTATTTTCCGTTGTTGTGTACTTTCTACTAGTCGTGGGTCCTGGCCAGTTGGCCGGAGGAAGGTGAGGTATGAAATTTGAGAATGTAATGGGGTGTATAGTTTATTGTTGTATAGTTTTTTTTTTGGGAAACACGTGATAAAGATAGTGAATTTTAGCAGGAAAGAGACATGGATGATGCAACGAATCAAAAATCAGCCTTATGAACTAAAATCAAGTACCTGTTACCTTGTGAAACAATATTATTTCTGGTAATATAATGAGGTGGAGTAAGTTTTATAGAAACCGAATTCCAGAAAATCGAATAAAAAATCGCATATCCCACCGGTCTTCGAAAAATGAGCATCTCACAATCGTTGCTAGCTTTTACTCGGCCCGTTGGTCGATTAATTTGCTTGATAAAACTTTCATCATTTCGTCATTGTGCTTTCTGGTTTTTGCCAGGTCATGATAAAATCTAAAGAAATCAAGAACGAACAACACGATTTGGGATAGGAACCGCCGTTCCTGTATCCCTATAAAATGGTGGTAAACACGGACTCAGCTGCCGAACTGGTTTGGATTGAGATTTTTATTAGGTATCAGGGAACCATGTGATTATAAATTAGGCTAGATCAAAACGGGTCAAAACTTGAAATTTAGCTTGTTTGACCGACCCATGACAAACTCCAATTATTCTTTACTTTTAAACTTTCTATTTGAAAATAAAAAATAGTGAAAGAAAAGATTAATTTATTGCAATAGAAAACCTTGACAGTGTGGGCAGCCAAAACGTCCAAATCGCTTCCCTCTGTAGGAGAGGTCGGCACACTTCTGGTGAGGTCGTAACAGTCTCTAATGCAGGCCTTGATGCTGGAGATTATCGCGGACAGGAAGGAGGGAGACCGGAGCCGCTGTCGGGTCTCTGTTTGTAGAGCTCGGGGACAAGGGGGTTATAGAGAAGAGGGATGAGGAAATTGGGAATGATTATGGGAGGTTAGGTCAAGAGGGTCGTATTAGGGGTTAGGTTAGGTTCTAATGACATGGCAGGATTTTATTATGTGGCGGGTAGGGTTTTGACTTTTTTTGGTTAAAAATGGGTGACAAGGCAATTCTGTTAGCCACATCACCATTTCACTGACGCCGTTAACGGAAACTAACGGAAGGTAACGACCAGTGATCAAAGTTGAACCGTTTAACTAATTTAAGTGACCACAAATAGAATAAATTAATCTTAGTGGCAAACATGAACTTTTATAGAAATTTAAGTGACCAAACTTGCAATTTATCCTATATCTTACCAACGCCGAGAAATAAAAGGGCTTAAAGAAACCTGTTTTATTTTTGTGGGCCGCAACAATTTCTGGGCCCGTTTAAATCCACATGTGTACGATAAGTTGACCCGTTCCACATAGGAAGAGAAAAAAAATTGACACTTCCTATTCTACTCTTCCTACAAACGCTCATAGAGTAGAAAATTCGAAATGAGGAAATGGTTTTTTCCTTACTGCTATTATATTATGCGTAGACTAGTTTTTTTGCAAGGAAAATACTTCATGACATCATTTTCCTTTAATGTCTTCCGCAAGATCCCACGAGCCCATCATGAACTGATTGCTCATTCTGCAAATAGTTGTCTTATCAATCACTGACAAATGATTTATCGAGCCTAACCGAGTAGGTCTATTGTAACTTAGAGTCATTGTAATTTGGAGAAAACAATCGACGACCTTTTTTGGAAATAGCATACCTCTTTTGGAAAATGATTGATATCTTCCCACAAATGGTAGATCGCTTCTGAAGAAGGGTCAATTGCTTTCGGAAAACGATCGAGCTCTTTCGACAAATGGTTGACCGTTTCCAACAAATAATGAATTGGATGAAACACTTACTTTACTTACAGTCGGAGAATAATGAACAAAACGAGGCCCACAATACGAAATTATTTTCTAGTAATGTAACATCTTATCACTCACGGGAAACCAAACTTTAAGGAAGATTATCGGCTTAGACAAAAAAAGGCACATCTTTTGACATTGAATAAGAACTTGTGAAAGCAAGATGTTTTGAAATTTATGGACGATGAAGATGATACAATTGCATAAAGGGGTGTATGTTGATTTTTATAGTTAGGTGCCACTAAAAGGATTCAAATATGAGACCTCCAAGTTCAATACTAGTGATATTATCATCACATCAGGTCAAACCCTTGTTCGCAACAACAATACCCTACTTTTTAAGTCTCTTCATAACAACGATAAAAGGAAAAGTTGTTTCATCAATAGACAATTATAAAATTACAAACACAAGCAAAATTAGAATTTAAATGATAGGTGAAAGTATTTATGGAATAAGTCAAATATAAGAAACAACCCCGCAAACGAGCTTCCAAATATACAAGAAAACAATGACCTGAGAAACTTCTCATGTATGCTCCATATTTTGTACTCACTTCAGCACTTTACCAGCAAGCATATCTATTAACATTGGACATCTATAACCAAATACGTTGATTTCACTTTATTCATCCAATCGACAATGTCAGAATCGACCGTTTACCAAAAGGGGATTGCCGTTTTCTTCAAATCATAGTAATTTGTAAGTCATCATGGCAAAGTCCTAACCGTTATTTCTATCATAAGAGTCTATAACAAAATGCATATTTTTATAGCATTTCCTTGTACCATTTCATGTCGTATTTAACAATTTGAATGTTTTTGTGGCTAATTTTTCTTGTTTGATAAGGATTTTATAAGTTCAAGCAGGATCGTATTATGTTACAAAATTAATAGTAATATTGTAAATCACCAATTAATTTAGAGTATCAAATGACTAAATTGGAGAGAAATTGGAGATGAGTGGCTATATCATCAATTCAAAAAAACAACTACCCAACAACAGGAAACATATCCAAAATTAAAACACTACCAAGAAACTGAAATCTCAAGTAAGACACATAGTTTAAACCAGTTAAGCATACAAATCCAGATCCTCTTATTTTCTTTTTTTTTTATACATTTATCTCATAGAGATTCACACATCTCATCCACAAACTCACTAGTACAACTACTAATTCGCAATTCGTAAATTCGTGGATAACATGTATGAATCTTCACAAGTAAAAATCCACCATTAACCACATCCACTAACACATTCTCGAGAGTCTGGGGCGAAGTGGTTCAGTGTCGCCAGAAGCGCAAATAACTGGATAGAGCTTCTCCCTAATTAAAGAACATAACATGAAACAGCGCCACACAAGGCCGGCCTCCCCATCACTTTTTCTGCCTTTGTCCGAGTCACACTTTGTGACAGAACAAACAAACAAACAAACGGATAATCCGACATTCATCATCCTTTCCTGATTACTACAAAAGCATATAATAATGTCGGGAAGATTTGACAATGCTCTGTACCACTTGAACTCCCCCAATCCCCATCATTAATTTAATTTCACTGACCTTGTCTCTTATTGCTGGCTGCTCGAGAAGATCCAACATCGTCGTTGATTGGCGTCCGAATCAACCCTGAACTTGTTTTGGCCGGCTCGAGGCGCAGCTGTGTGTAATCTACCTACTTGGTTCTTCTCCCGGATCATAATTCTGCCGTTTGTTTTTATGATGTTTCCTTCCACGACAAACACCTGATGGTTACTGTCATTTTGTCTCTCAGGTTCTGTTTCAGCAAAGTGGAGAAGAAAACCCATTTCTCAGAATTTCAAGCTCGCACAAGGTTGTTGACGGAGAAGGAAGAAGACAAAAAAAAAAAAAAAAAACTTACAGATGCAAGGTTCTGATCTTGATGTAGAAGCAGCCTCCCCTTCTGATCTCCAGGTTTGTCTTCTCGTCTCGCTCGGGTTATCATGATCTGGTTTGATTCAATTGATCAGTCAACCTGGCTTATCCATCTAGAATGGATCTTCTGTGTTGTGAGAAGTAAATTTTGTCACCTGAAAAGTTTAATGACACTTAGATGATGAGAAGGTATTGAATTAGTACCTTCGATCCGGTTCAGTTCAATCCGGGATCAATCAACCAAGTCATTGATGCGTGGAAAAGGGGATTGTACCATTTCCATGAGCCAAATGTCCAGAATTTTCTCAAGCTGATCATTCTCAGGTTTCCTGATTCTTTCAGGTCGATCTGGAAAATGGGTGGCCCGTCTCGGACGTAAAAGTTTCAGGGCGCAGCAAAAGCTCGCATCTTTCGATCGAGATCCCAATCGGACCAGCCCCTTGTTATGCTGACAGCTGCATTGGGAAAGGCATACTCCACTGTCACAGCTTGCGGTTCAAGATCAACAGCTCCATATTCGACGATGGCGGCGGTGGTGGTGGTGGACGGAGGAGCCTCTGTCTCAGTTCACTCTACACAGCTCCTCCAGACAGTCCTACCAAGAACAGACAACCGCTCTGCTGGCGAGACTGCAACTCGCTTCCCGCCACACCCACGGCTCCTATCTCAGCCTCGGCCCCAGGCTCAGACCGCCGGCCGCCGAAAGAGCAGCAGCTCCTAGTACATCCTTCCAAAGGTCAGTCACGCATTTCCACAAACACCTAGCGCGCAAAGCCGTCTGCTCACTGACGCATTTTCACAAACACCTTGCGTGCTTTCTACCTTCCCTATGAATTCATATTTTCTTTCCTCCCCCAATGATCCAGATCCAAAGGTCCCAACCATCGTCATCGAGACCGGCCACGACAGAAAATTTTCCGAAGACGACGACGCCGGGATCTGCAGGATCTGCCTGGACACGATGAGGGAAGGGATCAAGATGAAAATGGCGTGCAGTTGCAAAGGCGATCTCAGGTTGGTGCACGAAGATTGCGCAGTGAGCTGGTTCAGCACAAAAGGGAACAAAATCTGCGAGATATGCGATCAGGAGGTTACCAATTTACCGGTGATCGTTTTCCGGGAAGACAGCTTGGCGAAGACCGAAGAAGAAACCGAGGACCTAGATAGCCAGACCTGGGCGACTACGAACGAAAGAAGGTAACAGCTAAAAACCACCTACTGAGCTCTTGCTTTCCTTTCTGGGTTCTGCTTAAAGTTTCGAACTTTGCAGTTCAGTGCAGGAGTTTCTGTGTCTGGTGCTGATGAGCACGATAGGGTACTTCTTCGTCCTGGAGCTTCTTCTGGTATGAACATTGTACAATTTTCATAAAAGTTCAGGGTGCAAAATGACACTGGCTTCAAATCCGCTGACGTTTTGTGCAAATATTTCTGAAGATTCAGGAGAAGACGTCTCGTGGGCTCTCTATTGCAGCGCCATTTGCATTTGGCTTGGGGATTCTGGCATCAATCTTTGCTGTAATTCTAGGTACGTTTGTGTGATAGAAAACCCAAATTTGCACTGACAAATCTTATAACCTGACAAATCCTGGAAAGTTGATGCAGAGATAAAAGAACAAGTATGGAAATATGCAGTACTCGAGTTCGCACTCGTGTCGGTGGCAATCCACCTCTCTTACATGATGGTGAGCCCACTCGTGCACTCTCTAACAGGATTCGAATATACAGAGTTTTCGATGACAGTTTTCGCATGGGCCAGTTCGAGTCACTGACCTTTTCTGGGTTTTGTTTTCTCGGGCAGTTGAAGGTGGAATCGGTGTACTCCATAATGTTGGGTTCGGTAATCGGTATGGTGTTTGCCATGGGCATCAACACATTGTTCAGGCATTGCACTTCTCCAACTCACGACGACATCTAGGAGACTTGGAGCAGTCCTCTCCTCGTGAGCTAGTTAGATCCATCCACCTTGTAGAAGGAATTTTTGGTGCCAGTTCAGTGGTACCATTAGAGCTTTTGGAAGACAGTATAGAAGAAAGCAAATGTTACAAAGTATTATTTCATTTGTATTCCCTAAGGTGTTCTCTCTATACTATATACCTCACTTCATGAGGGAGCCAATTGCGTTAGAGTTTGTTGTTTTTTGGATGTAAATTAGTGTTTGTAAACAGCCTAAAAGAAGAAAATGAATGTGTTTACTGTTCAGTCAATATCATGTTTTCTGTCATTCCGAACAATAGATTTGGTGCTGCAGGAAACCTCCGAGCTACAAACATTAGGATTGGTTTCAAAAACCATTATTAAGTGCTCGAATAATGCCGAATAGGCAATTTTTGTCTTTGAAGTTTGAACTAGCACAATAGTCATTCTGTCAATGTGTTTTGATATTTCGCCCACAACATATACTTATCCAACTGTTATCTGTGTTTTTATTGTTGTTTCAGATGAGTTAGCATGCAGTCTGCAGAATCTAAAGGAAGAACGAACCAGATAGGAAAAAGAATGCCTACCAACCATGATATTAGTGCAAACATCAGTAACAAATTTGTTAAAAATATATAATGACCACTTTGTTAGTTGTATTTATATACCAACATCACTGTTCTTTTCAAATGGAACAGGAACCATAAGATTTAGTGATTTACAACCCTAGGAAAGCAGAAAATAAGAACAGACCTAGGGTCTTACTTGTTCATCACAACAGGAGTGTAACTGTGGCCATCTTTATTAACCCATATAGTAGACCTGGTTCTCTTCACATTATCCAAAAAGAGCCTATGCCTGTTTGGCAAGCATAAGACAACCAGTTAACCCTAATCTCCAGAAAGCATTTATTACTGGCAAATGGTGCAGAAGAAGAGGGAAGCTAACTAACCTGTCGTATTCTAGTTTCTTCGTAACGATTCCATTCAGGAGCAGCTCTGAACCGTAGACAGCGGCCCCTGGAAGCATACAGCGTCAAACGCGTGTCAGCAATTCGATTGAAATCGTTTGTTTCCCTGCAAGTACGAGAAAACAGGCATAGTAGAAGTACGGTGTACCTCTCTCGAGGAAAGGAATGCAGGCTTCGTAATCTTCATTGCTGGATAGAACCAACAGGTCTTCGATGAGTGTGTCATCCTTCAGAGCAGATCTTCCAACTCTCTCGATCGGCTGAAAACCAATTCGAAAAATACATTTCTTTGAAGACATTTTCCTTTTAGCTTTTCTTATCGGAGACTCTTTTTGTTCCTTGGATTCCATGGCATCGGCAACTTTTAACTGGGTCTTTCTTTTCTTTGACTGCGTTGTGTCAACTTGAATCTCAGAAGGATCACAAGAAGCATGTTGCTTTGAAGAAGCACGCCTTTTAGCTTTTCTCATTAGAGACTGTTCCACAGAATGCTTTTCCTTGGCATCATTACCATCAAAGTCAGGAACTGGGTCCCCGTTCAACAATTCCCTCATGGCTTCAGCAGCTAATTGGGTGCCCAATCCAGCATCGGAAAAATCTGGAGCAACAGTGATGTCTTCACGAGGTCCGGTTAATTTTTTCCTATTAGCCTGGTCATGCAACTCATTCAGAAGATCTTTTCTGGTCTTCTTCAGAATTCTCCTAGTTTTGCTTTCAGCTATCTTGAACTTCTGAAGTACTATTTTGGAATCAGACTGTACAGTCGCCCTATTCTCAACTTCAAAATTCCCTTTTATTTCCCTTCTGTGGGTTTGATCTGCCCTTGGGGGAAGTTGACAACGACCTGACTCCAACGAAATCGTCCTTTCTTCTAATGAAAATATCTCCACCTCCCTCATCTTCCAGTCTGTCATCCCAGTCAAAGATCCCAGCTCTTTCTTGAATGCTTCTTTTGAGGGTTTTCTTGGCCAAACTTAGTGGGCCTTTTGCAGCTGATACACAATTGAATTTTCTCCACCAGTGTATCCCAGATTAACTTCAACATCGAATGAGGATTTGGTCTCCTCAATTAACCTTTCCACAAATGCGAGAGCATCAGCTTGTGATGCATCACCAGGTTCTTGCGAGTCTGCATAACTTAACCCTGCAAACTCCACATTAATAGTGGTTGGTCGTGCATTGTCTTTTGCTCCATCAAGGATGCTACTATTATGACAGAGATCACCATCTTTAGCAACAGAATCAGTAGAGAACAGTCTTCTCACTATACAATAATCAACCTTGGACTTAGTTCCAATCTCCGGTTCCTTCTATTGGACAATGTTTTGTCCTGACTTAGATTCCAAGATTGCTTCATGCCTTCATCACAACCACTTGTTCTCAGAATGCTCTTTCCAGAAGCTAAATGCTCCGAGGAAAGTAGGACAGATTCTGGAAGGAGGATAGATATTCATTAGTAGGAACATGTGGGACTCATGTATAGACAATTTTGAAAGATTATGCTAGAAATATACAGAAAATTTCCTGATTTATCATAAACAGCGCAGAATGCATGCACAAGTCTTCTAGATAGACACAATTTACCGAGATATAAATTAGCCAACTCAACCTATTGGTGTAACAGATATCCGAAGCAACCTTAGACCATTTAAAAACTCACATGCGTCACTTGGTGCAAGCACCTCAGCCAGACTCATTTACAACCCGCGAGAGTGACATGCACAATTAGTTTGCAGCTTATCCTTAACCGATCTTATCCAACATTTCTAGAATGGAAATATGGGAAAGAAGAAAAAATGCAAACCCAAGACATGTAACTTAGGGGAACCGAGCCCATTACAAGACCAAAAGATGCAGTTGTGACTGTGAACCAAGCCTCAAAAAAGATCACAAGCTTCAGAAACACATACCTGATCTGGGCTTCTGGTTGGACAAACTATTTGCTTCATCCACAAACTTCTCCCCCGTCAATTCTTCAAGCTTTCCTCCTCTCCCGGATTCGGAATCAGAGAGCTCGTTCCCCACTTTCCAAAACTGCAGTCGCGTCAGTACCTTCACCATCACTATCGAGAGACACTCGATCACTGAACTCATCATCAATCCTCCTGGTGCATGTACTCCCAAGCAAATCTAGATCAGCATCATCCAGTACTTGTGTTTCATCCCCATAGTTCACAACTTGGGTCTCAAAAACATCTTCAACCAGAAGAGTATCATCAAACGAAACCTTTCTTGTCCCCATATACAAGTCGCCATCATCATAGCCACCTTTTCCGCCTGGTAAATCAATTTTTCCCAACGCAGGTGAAAACAAAACCCCTTAAAGATAACAAATCAAACCATATAATCACCAACTCCATACACGTATAACTATCTATGTTCATGATCAGGTCGGTCATACCTAGAATCAGACTTGCATTCTCAGCCATTTTTAACTTCCATTTCTACACAACACAAATCCCAATTTTTTCTCCACGAAAAATCCTTCGATTGGAGTGTTCAATCTCCATCGCGAGGAATCGACCAACTCTGGAAAATAGAATTGAAGCTATATAAACTTAATAAAGAGGATAACGTGACCGAAACCATCATCAAGTTCAAAAATTCGAGCATCGGATCCAAACGAACTGTTCCTTTACCCTAAATCGACAGCTCCACGACGAACAAAACTTCGGGAAGAAGGAATGCCAGAGAGTTATCAGAGATTACCTGATGAGGAAGGCGAACTCCATTGAGAATCTAAACGCTGAGTATCGCCGTCGGGAAAATCGGTGGTCGCGTCGTCCTCCGCTAATCGAACCGCACCGCCGAAACAGTCACCCATGGAAACCATTCCTTCTCCCTCTCAGTTCGCCGTCGAAATCCAAAAGAAGAAAATCAGCGGAAGGGAAGAACTTAGAGGAAGAAGAGCAGCGCCGCGATTACAGGCCAGAAGCAGAACAATTGCCGCGCGGGAAGCGAGCTAGTGGAGTGAGAAAACACAGCTTTCCGGAAGTGGAGGGAGAGATTGGTTGGCGCGTTTTTGCCTTTTGGGAGGGGAAATTGAGAAGTGCATTAGGTTAGAAGTTAACTTGATACATTTGCCAATTTCACTCTTAGCCAAGAACAGATTATAAGAATATAAAGATGTCATATTTATTGTCAAGAGGGCATTTGGTCTAGTGGTATGATTCTCGCTTAGGGTGCGAGAGGTCCCGAGTTCAATTCTCGGAATGCCCCATAAGTTTTCCCCCTCTGTTGAGTTTCTATTTTTCAGAGTTAGCTCTTCTCTTTTGCTGAAAAAACATTCTGAGAAATCATGAAGATAAAGAGTACTGCTAGGTGCTTTGCTTACTGAACCTGCCATTCAACATTCATTTTCATTCCACCCAACAGCAAAAAATTTGCCAGAGGCTTTCCAGACTACAAATTTAAGTACACTAGGTCATGGATGATATCTGTATTTCCATCCCATAGTCCATTTTCCAGAGTTAGCTCTTCTCTTTTGCTGAAAACCCATTACGAGAAATCATGAAGATAAAGAGTACTCCCAGGTGTTTTGCTTACTGAACCTGCCATTCAACATTCATTTTCATTCCACCCAACATCAAAAAGTTTGCTAGAGGCTTTCCAGACTACAAAATAAAGTACACTAGGTCATGGTTGATATCTGCATCTCCATCCCATAATCCTGCTACAGTCACAAATTAGGCCTATAATGAAAAGTGCTAATCATATTTAAGTTTAAAACGAAAATCCTAGAATGACCATAAAACAAAAGAAGGTAAGTCTCTTGAGTAGAAACCAACAATTGCCACCATTGTTGGCTGACTACATGAAATGCTGTCAACTAAAATAGTGAACTGGCAATGCTGCTATATCAAGTTCCCAGAACCCTCTCAAGCTGCCACCTTTCTCGTTTGTCAGGAGGAAAGCAGGGATCTGGTGAGAGAACGGAATCAACTCGGACTTCACCACAACAGATGATCCCTCCTTCTCTGCTTGAGCTCTGAAAACCGAGTTGAAACATTTCACACGCTCCAGATGAAAGACCCTGATCCATTTTCTCAGGGAGCAGCTGGATCTAGCTCAAAAGAGCCCTTCTTGTCACGGATTTTGTTAAAAGTCGTTGAAATCAGAATCGGGAAGAGCAAAAGTCTCAGTGTCTACAGCAGATGCCTGGACTATCTTCTCATCTTCATTCACTAAGCCATCTGGATTCAACTTGTTCTTTTCTCCAGCAACAGCCCCTTCAGATGTATCCTCTCATACACCATTCCCAACATCCTCTTCAGTAGCACATTTTGCCCTTTTTTCCCTAGGGATACTAAGATCTTCATTGTCACTTTTGATTGTCTTCTTTGTATGAAACTTGGTGTCTACTTCGAACGGACCCTACTTGGGTGCTCCTTAAAACTTCCCATATCGCCAGCAGCCTTCATTATTGTTTCTTCATTGGTGCTACTGCTGTCAGAATCTCACGGAGGCATTTTATAGTCTTTACAATGCTCATGGTCTAACATACAGTTACAGATGCGTTTGACGAAAGGGAATTAAAAAAAAAAAAAAAACAATGAAAGTGATGGTACAGCAACAACATTTCTTCCCTGGAGAACTAAACACACAGAGACCAAATGAAGAACCCATTGATTACTGAAAGCTTTCCATCAATGCCTTCCGTGAGAAAACATAAACTCATAGTACTGACACCTCGAGCTTCGATCTCAAACAGAACAGAAATATTAGAAGTGAAACAGAACCCACAACCAAAACCAGAACACAAAAGTGGGAAATGGAAAACGAATAACCACCAGTGCTTCTAACAAAGTTCACCGGACACTTTCTGTACGAACAGATTATTCATAATCCGACCCATTCCACCCAATCCCATACAGCGAACCGTCCCTGTCAAAAGGGGCCACAAAGAGAACCCTGAACCCACAACAACCCATAGAACTTGGTGGCTTGTTGAGCTAAACTCGTGAGCTGGCTCGTATAAAGCTCATGAGATGTCACACATTGTGGCTAGAGAGCAAACTCGATTACCTACTTATGGGCGAATCGATATATATCTAATGAATTTAATTCATAAGATTGTTAAATTATATATCTCACCCTATATGAAGTTTAACACGCTTAGTATGTGAGCAAATAAATATTATTTTTTTATTTTAAAAGAATCTTTATATCACAGATTGCTTCGATATTGTTAAATAACACGATTTGGACTAGTTAAAATTTATTAACTACATAATATGTTGCCAACAAAGTATAATATGAGATGAGTTAATCACATGTATCATACATGACATTCAAAATGAAGTGTCAAATAAAGATTTTAGTAACCAAGCCTATCTCGAGCTCAACTTGACTCAGCTCGTTAATAAATGGCTCGAGCCCGAGCTCAGCTCGTTCATTAACGAGCCAAGCTCAACCTGGGGTAAAACTTGACTCGAATCGGCTCATTTGCAGCCTTAGGCAGGAACCTAAAAGTATAATTTAATCTCTACATTAAATTAATCCAAAAGTTAAAAATTTGGTCATAAATTGGTCCATGAAGAAAATCAGTGGAGTTTTTCTATGATCGTTGATCGAAGGACTTTTTATTGTCAACATCAACAGATATATATATACAGGAGTGTGTATCCGACTTTTGCCAACTCAGCTATTGAAAAGAAACCCCTAATTTGCGGAGGGGCATTTCTGACAAATTACACCTAGATTATAATCCTAGCTCAAACACCACAGCAGGGCCAGGACGGAGGCCCTCACATGAGCATTTAAATGGCCCGATTACTGCAAAATATGAAAGGGATTTTATTGGCCTGGTTATGTAGGCCTTCACATGAGCATTTTAATGTCCCTGTCATTTAGGCCCGCTACATATGAAAGGGATTGGTGAAATTCTCAATCAGACACCAGCGAAAACAGTTCGCAAATCGCAGTGAACTCCTTGGCACTCTCTCTGTTCACTATTTTTGCATGCACAAAATCCATTCTTTTCGCCGCTGTTAATTCTATTAATTTTTTTTTCAACTTCACCGTTCAACAAAATTGTATTTGCTTTCGATATCTAATTTCGCATATTTGCCAACCAAATCCTCCCTTTAAGTGTGGACGTTGGCTTTCGGCCTCCAACTTTGATTATGGTTAATTTAACCCCAAAGAATAACCATGGCATTTTAGGTTCAATTATAAATAACATTTTGAAGCCACTTAAAAGTTGAATCGAGAAATAAATAATTTTTGAATATCGAGTTAATTGTAAATATTGATTTGGAAAATGTTGAGAAATATATATATTGAAATGTACAATAGAGGTTATGTAATTCACCACCAAATTAAAAAGGCTGATAGAAGTTGTATGTTGCATTGGATGAAAGTTGTCGCAATATTTTATTAAAAAATCGGAGTGTTCTTTTTCCCCCGGTGAATAGTGTTCGAATGATATGGATAGTGGGCAATTTTTTTTTCCAGATCCTATGCCAAAACATATGAAGCATACATTAGTGGTAGGATAAATGAATGGAATTTCCGACACAAGCATACCTTGGATGTAATAAATAGTTGAGCCCTTTAGCTTAGAAAATATATTTAAGCTTTACATCAATAGCTAATTATTGTTGGCTATTAGTTATGTGTCAATATAAACCTATAATTAAGTCACAATAATTCGACAACCGAGGAGTAGGCATCAACACTGAGTGAATCAGGGGGGCTAACATTCTTCCAAGTAAATGTGGTGATCTTTATATAAATACGACCACTACAAATATGCAACAGCTGAGATTATGGATCACATTTACGGTGACTCTTATACATACATAAATGCAAGCAACATGTTCTAATGCTCTGTAAGAGTATGGAACTTGGAAGCTAGCATAAATAATGGTTCACAGTTGCACCGAGATATTATCAGGGTTATATATATAGGAATAGAGAAGTGGTATATGATTTGTTATTGAAGCTCATCCAACAATTCAACATTATTGATAACAAAAATAAACAAAGCAACAAGAAAAAAATTTATCACCCAAGGGTTGCTTACAAGCTACAAGGAGCTCAGTCAGCGATGCTGTGATGAGTAGGAACAATTGCACTCCAATAGGTGGAAAAAAGGTCATGATAGCATTGTTTAAAAACTCAATAGGTGGCCAAAGGTCAAAATATTCCTATGGAGACTAGCTCACGAAATTCTTCCAATAGGAAAGAACATCGAGCTGAGAAAGAAAGAGGCGACAGTGGAATGCCCTTTCTGCAATCTGGAGGAAACCCATAATCATATATTGAGGGAATGTCAGTGGGCAATTCGCATTTGGAGATCGTCCATGTTCAGACCACTATTAGAGCTAGAACCTAACCTATCATCTAGCAGTTGGCTATGTGCAGTAATGGATCGAACGAAGGATGAAATGCTAGAGAAACTAAGCATCATTTTGTGGTTGATCTGGAATGAATGAAATAATCATATGTTCAATAAGAAAAAAAGCGAAGGAATGGGAAATCATTCGTCATGCCCTAGACTATTGGGAAGAGTTTAAATCGCACCACACTTTGGAGAAGGAGGAAAGATCGGAGTGGAAGAATACATGGGAAAAACCTCACGGACCGGTAATGAACCGACACATACCATAGTCCATTTGGCATGTATCTGGGACCAAACAGAATTCTGAACCATAAGGCCTCCTATTGCTATCCTTTCTTCTTTGGTGAAGGATGACATGATTTATGAATAAAATTACAGGTTTCTATATAAAAAAAACCCAATAGGTTTTTGCTTTACATTGTCGAAGGGCCAAACAGAAGTTACATTAACTAGGTTGTAACAAAGGGGAATAGGCAGATGGATCTTATGACATAACGTTTCAACCACAAATTAAGGTTGCCACTAACACCATTGAAAATACAATATTGTGAAAAGAAAAAGAGAATCACAACTATTTACTACAAACAAACGGGCTAAAAGGACACCAAAGCGGACCATAAATGGAATAACCACACGTCCACACCCGACCAACCGGCCGGGCAAAGTGCTAGTTATTGTTTGTTACACAGAGGGCACTGAACCATAGTCCAAAAAATCGTACTGGAAATCGTATCGAAAAAGTAAGCAATACGTATGTTATGGCAAAAACGTGGTTTAATCGTAGTTCAACCGTTAGTATCGTTAAATATCGTCTATTGGTTTAGCCTCTAATACTGGTATTTTGGAATTGAATCACCAATATGTTACGATTTCATTAACAGTGCACTAAACTAAAAAATAGAAACTAATGGCATGGGATTTGTCATTTGTCATCTAATTTCAATTAATGAAACTTTTTGGCGAATATAGGAGGGAATCACACCGAAAAATGGAAAGGAAAAGGACGCAAGGAGGTAAAATGGAAAGAGGACAATGAGGGAAGATTTTTGGCGGGCAAAAATTTCCAATGAGTAAATTTGGCGGGTGAAATTTCGACGTGATGCCAAACAGACGTCGCATATGACATGAAATCTTCTATGTATTATGGGTGTTCAAAAACAACTTCTTGCCACATAAGTATTTGGAGATTTCACAAGTTGTCAAGGTGGACAAAAAAAATTTTTTGGTCATAGATAGTTGGTAATAGATAGCTTGTTACAATGCATCGAAAAATAAAAAGCGGTAGTCAACCAAATGGGTTGCTACCGATCCAAGGGCCGTTTGTGCCACACGATGGGCAGCCCTGTTAGTACTACGGGGAGCATAGACAAAAGAAGCAAATGTAAAAGAGGTCTTCAGCAAGCGAACTTCTTCAAGTACCGCCCCACCTCAATCATGGCAAACGTCGTTCTCCATAGCTCGCCGTATGACCAATTGCGAGTCCCCACAAAAACAGAGAGAATGATGGCCATTATGTAAGCTCCATATCATTGCATCTCTTAATGCCAATAATTCTAATAAGAAGGGATTAGATATCCCATCATAGAACTTACCGTGTGCGCTTACAAGAGAACCATCACCTGTAAATCCGACGAACCCGACACTGCCGCCAACTCCCTGCCGAGTGGCACCATCGAACCGGACGAGGAGGCCTCCGGTGGGGCAAGCAGGTGGCGCTGGTGGAGGTCTAGGCTGCCGCCGCACTTGATTCGGGTCCTGAGGTGTCACAGCAGCATCGTGCCATTCGTCCACCTGTTTGCGGAATTGGCGAAAGAGAGGTCCTGGCAGATATTGAATATTATCATACGTCGTCCAGCATCGTCCTTTCCAAATGCGCCAGGAAAGGAAAACCATATCTGCAATATCCACTTTAGAAAGCTGCATATTTAAAAGGATGTTAGTCCAAGCAATATCAATAGGCACGTCTTGAACAGCTCGGCGAATATGCTCCTTCCCTGCCAAAAGCCAAAGCGCACGGGCGATCTTGCAGGAGAAAAAACAGTGAGAGAGGGATTCGGCAAAGTCAGAGCAGACTGGGCATACGTTAGAAGAGCATAGGGACTTCTCCTGAAGAATTGTTTTCATGGGAAGAAACCCTCTCACGACCCGCCAAAGGAACACTATGAGTTTTGGGGGTATGGGGAGGCTCCATAGGACCTTCCAAAACCGAGAGTTCAGGTGAGGCGGTAGCTGATCAAATTCCAGGTGCTTCGTCGCCGAAAGTAGTTGATAACCTGTTTTGACAGTATACTGGCCAGTGGGGGAGTAGTGCCAAATCAGCTTATCTGGTTGGGACGCCGAGGGAAGAGGGATGGACAAGATCCAGCCAACACTTTCTGATGTGAATAGTGCTCGAATGATGTCCCCGTTCCAAGTTCGTGAGATCGGATGAATGAGGGACGCGACATAGGGGTTCCCCAGGACCGCACCAGGTAACAACTTCGGCGAGGACGGAGGCGAGGAAGGAAGCCAAATATCCTCAAGGATGCGGATTGCATTACCACACCCAACTTGCCAGCGAAGACCCTTCATCAACAAATTGCGCCCTTCGAGCACTCCCTGCCATGCCCATGATGGCCGAGAACCTGTGGGAGCAATGAGAAAATGGCAGTGGGGATGGTATCTTGCCCGGTACAGCCTCGCAAGCAGGGACTCCGGGGACTCTAGGATCTTCCAGGCCTGCTTGGCCAACATTGCCACATTAAACAGATCAAAGTCCCGGAAACCTAGTCCCCCATGAAACTTGCTAATGCATATCGCAGACCAGGAAATCCAATGCATGCCCCGATCCTTGTCTTGACCCGCCCACCAGAATCGAGCAAGTTGGCTATTAAGGCGTCGACAGGTAGTAGAGGGAAGCCTGAAAGAGTACATGGTGTACACGGGTGATGCGGATCCAACAGCCTTGATTACGACCTCCTTCGCAGCTAGTGAAAGTGATTTCGAGCGCCAACTCTAGATACGGGCAGCAAGCTTGTCTTCAACAAACTGGAATGTCTGAACTTTGGAACGTTGTATTTGAGCAGGGAGCCCAAGATATCTATCCAGGGGGCCTATGGACGAGATGCCGAGTGAGGCGCCCAATGCAATCGACTCTGAATGACTAATATTATTGCTGAAGCACGCCGAAGATTTCTGCAGATTAATCCGCTGCCCACTGGCCTCTTCAAAGATCTGTAATAATTGGAGCAAATTCCCACATTCAGCTGAAGTTGCCCTAAGGAAAAGGTAAGTATCGTCGGCAAAGAAGAGGTGTGAGAGTGTTGGAGCAAGCCGGTGAATCTTTAGCCCATGGAGCTGCTGGGAACTGAGGGCATTAAGTAGAAGTGTCGAAAATGCCTCTATATAAATGGCGAACAAGAGTGGTGAGAGTGGGTCCCCTTGCCGGATGCCTCGCTGTGGCTGGAAGTACCCATGCTCGTTGCCGTTCACAATCACAATAAACGAAACTGTCGTCACGCACGCTTTGATCCACTTCATCCACTGTTCGCAGAACCCCAATGCCTCCATCACAGCAAAGAGGAAACCCCACTCAACTCGATCGTATGCCTTTTCCATGTCGAGCTTCAACGCCATCCATTTATCCCGTCCAAGAGTTTTTGTCTTCAGGAATTGCATCACCTCCTGTGCAATCAAAATGTTATCGGAGATATCGCGGCCTTTGATGAATCCATTCTGAGAATCTGAGATCACTGATGGTAATATAGCACTGAGCCGGGCGGTGAGAATCTTCGAGATGATCTTATAGAACACCTGACATAGGCTTATCGGTCTCATTTGCCTCATCATATCTGCATTTGAAGTCTTCGGGATCAAGGTGATGATAGTGTGGTTGAAACTCCGCAAGAGACGCCCTGTCCTGAAAAAAGATAGCGCTTCCCGGAAAACAACATCACCTATAATGTCCCAATAGGTCTGAAAAAATGCTCCTGTTAGTCCATCCGACCCAGGGGCCTGTCCCGGGCCAATGCTGAAGGCTGCCCGACGAATCTCCTCGCGTGTCACTATGGCCGTCAAGAAGTAGTTCATGGCCGCAGTGACTTTGGGTTGCAAACCTAGAGCATTAACAAGAAAGTGAGGTGAATGACCAGTAGTTAAGAAGAGATTTTCAAAATACCCAACAGCCACACTCCCCTTGCCGAGTTCGTCGTAGTGAGGGGTCCCGGCATCATCCCGCAGGACTTCGACTTTATTTTGCCTTCTACGTTGGGTAGTGGTAAGGTGGAAGTACTTGGTGTTTGCATCCCCTTTGTGAAGCCAAGTCACTCTCGATTTTTGACTCTAGTACACTTCTTCTTGCAAATAAGCCGTCGATAGCTGCACCTCCATACCTTTGATGAGTTCCCAATCAATCGGTATCTTGTCTCGTTCATCTTCAATAGCTGTCCGTGGCTCGCAAATTTGACGTGCAGCATTGGTAGTCCCAAGTCTCGCCCACTGGACTAGTTGGTGCCGCACAGCCTTGAGCAGGGAGAACAGCTGATACTGTGTTGTGCCATGAAAGACATTCTGCACTTCTCTAGCCACTATCTCGCACGCATCAACATTGTTGCAGCAGCGGATATCAATGTGGAATCGCGGCTTCCCTTGACCAGCTCCTGGAATAAACTGCAACAATAGCATCCGATGGTCTGAACCAAGATCAGTAAGGTGAGCAATCTGCACATCAGGCCAAAGCGAGAGAATGTTAGCAGTGGCTAATCCCCTATCAAGGCGTTCAAGAATGTGAGATGATAGGCCTTGACGATTGGACCAAGTAAAGGGAGCTCCTTTAAACCCCAAATCCAGCAACCCTGCAAGATCAATAAACTCACGAAAAGTTTCCATCATCTGAAAGGATGGAGGTCTGCCTCCCTGTTTTTCTGATGCCTGCAGAATGCAATTAAAGTCCCCTATGACTATCTTTGGCAGCACACACGACAAAAGCAAATTGATAAGTTCATTAAACTGAACAACACGAATATTTACATTGCAGCTAAGATGAACAAAGAAGATACCTATCAATCCCCACACTAGATGCTGACACTCAACAAATAAGAAGAAATCAGACTCCCCTACAATACGACACTGAACGTTGGAGGCGCAAGCAACAACTAAACCTCCTGCTCTACCCACAGGGGCGACACAATGGACAAAAGGAAATCCTAGACGCATCAATTTCTTATGTACAAAATCATCATCACGTTTTGTTTCGCTGAGAAACACTATGAGAGGCGAGAACCGACAAATGGCTCCGAAGAGGGAAGGAATAGTCATGGGTGAGCCTAGTCCCCGACAATTCCAGGCGAGGATGCTCATTGGACAGGGTGGGACCAGTTCGGGCTGGCTGCCTCCACCACTTCAGTCGACTCCTCGGCAGGTCCCATCCCCAATGAGTCCCGTCGAGCCTTCTTGTTCTTCACTTCATCATCCACACCTCCCATGTCTATGTCTCTACCCCTGATCGTTGGAGTCGAAGTCTCCCCACTAGCAGCAGGAACAGAGCCCCCAGATGGTGGCGCTGGCAGTAGAAATCCACTCGATGCTTGGGTAGCAGACTGCGCTGGATTTGCCATCTCCTGCCTCACCCAAGTGAATTGCTTCCGACTCAGCAACAGACGATCATGTACTTTCGGCCCAGACTGCTGTGAGACAATATCTTTGCTGTAGGGAGTGTCAGTACCAGCCAGCTCCTCGCGCCGAGGACACTGCTGCCCAATGTGCCCCAACACCCCACAGAGGTAACAGAATTGGGACAGGCGCTTGTATTTGACGATCGCCGTGAATCCTCCCCTGCCGACCTTCTCATGGGATGCCGGAATTGACACTGGAAGGGGGAGGCGCCCATCAATCCATACCTTAGCATTGAGGTAGAGTTCGCCCGTGGCGGTTACCCGGTGAACCGAAGCAGGGTCGCTCTTCCCTAGGGCCAGACCAAGGAGAGTGCCCAGCTTGGAAGTACAACAAGGCGGAGGAACTCCCCAGAATTGAAGCTGCAGCGGTATACGCCAAAGTTGGTCTGCAACCTCCAGGGAAACCTCCACCCAAGGGGCGAGGTGCACAAGGAATTTGGGGAGGAACCATGGCGTCTCCCGAAGCACCCGGTTCATGTCCGTTGCTGACGGAAACACGAACTGCAGCAACCCTTCCGGCGCCGGGAGAACTGAAATGGCTCCGCGACAATGCCAGAGTCTCCCCAGCGTCGATTGGAGGTGGCGAACTGAGGGCATCGGGCCAACCACCCTTCCCAACAGTGAGAGGTCGTTGCGCTGAGCACCGGCAGCGATGTCTTCATCGCTGAAAACCACCGCGTTCACTCCAGCCATGGTGCGAGAAGAGAGGTAGGGTAACCAGAAACTTGCAATAAATTGAACACAAGGAGGCCACGAATCCCAGATTGGCGAATGGAATCGCATAGCCCAGGGTGGTGGCTTTAAAACCCCCATCGTCCCGCAGACCGTTACCGGTGGAGCACGATGGCGGAGTGGCCGAGTCGGCGAGTCGCACAGCGGCGAATACTTCGTTCCCACTCCCCACGAAAGAGAGAGGAGAGAGCTTTTTTTTTTCTTCCTTTCTACTTCTTCTTTGTCCAAGGTGGACAATTTTTGTACAAGAAAAAAAAACAAAAAAATTAGTTAATGAACTATTTATGGAGTTATCTCTCTTCTTTTAATGATATATCACATTTAGTTAAACAAAAAATATCTTATTAAACTTGGTCAAGTAAAATTTCTACTGTTTTTTACTGAAACTAAATAATAAGTTATATGTTATTGAAAATTTTAAACAAACACACACATAAACAATAATATTTTCATCGATTAAACAAAATATAATGATGGAAATAGAGAAAATAACTGTTAGAAATCAATCTACTTTCAAAAATGAACTATGTTATTTTTATATTTTTGGCTATTAAACACTCTCTTATTTAGAGATGGCAACCAAACTCATGGTCGCAGGTACCCAACCGTGTTCGACCCAGTCAATACGGGGAATCTCCGCATTGATTGGGAATGGGGAAAACCCGCAAAATTTTTGATGGAGATGGGCGGATATGCTTTTGAAATCTCCATCCCCATACCCAAACCCGCCCCACCGAGGATATTATGTTATATGCAGAAAATATAACATCCACTTATGTAATTGATGGCAACCAAACCGTAATTTCATCCACTTATGTATTAGTTTCATAAGTTTGGGCAGATAGTACCCATATTTTTTACATCTTTTTTATGGTGAGTAGCTGATGGGGCGGGTATTACCCATGGCCATGGGTATCTGAAAATCGCGGGTATGGAGATGAGTTTGTAAAACCTTCCATCGTATGGGTATGGGGCGGGTATGAGTTTAGGTATTTCAAAATGGGGATGGTGATGGTTTAGGCTAACCCGCCCCATTGCCATCCTCACTCTTATTTCTAATTAATATATCTATAAAATAAAATAAGTATTATATAGGAAAAGGTCTGGATAGACACTTGATGATGTACACGTATTATATGGCACGTGAGTGTTAGAGAAATCTTTGTTGACGATGTACGATAAACATTATGTTTCATCAACCACTGACCTAGCATTAATCAAACATGGGTTGACAATTTTCGTTTAATGGTTGAATGTCTTCTACATTAAAGGCCTTTATAGTTAGAAGACTCTAAACCGAGCTATTAGGTTAAAAATGAAGAATCTTTATAAGCATGAGATCAACAAGGCAATTCTAATAAGTCATTTGGTTGCATGGTTGTGAGTATGCGACTCCATATCAAATTTTGGCAATAAAAAAAGATTTTACCATATCAAAATGTCAAAACAAAAATGTAAGGAGTATGGCGTGTGTCAAGTTTCACTTGGGATAAACACATTTTATCCAATAATCAAGTATTTCTATCCAATAATCTGGACTCTTAATAATTGTTTGAGAGTTTGTCATAACTCGAGAATCACGAATTATTATATGTTTTATAATATTAGAAATTTGAGTGGGTTGGTTGACAAACTTCTGTATGTATTCTAAATGTGACGTGATAAACCTTTAAAATATGATTTATGATTGGAGAATCGAAACCTATGAACATCATAGGTGGGTGTGCTAAATATTGAGAATTTTTAATATGAACATATAGCATACTCACTTATGAAGTGTTAGCATAAAAAAGTTAGAAGATTAATTTTTTTTAAACATATAGATAAATTAATTTCTATAAATGATGAAATGAAATTTTCCGGCCAACGGGCCGGGTAAAAAACTAGTATCTAATGTATGGGAATAGTCCGCACTTTGTAACCAGCCAGTTACCATTCGGTGCTAGAAGTTTTTTTAATACAACCAAAAACTTAAATTTCCAGGTTACAACTCTGGGGATGGAGAATTAAAGGCTGTTTTTATTTTCACTAGCTTTCTTAATTGACTCATATCTTTTTCGTTTTAACTCGGATTTTAATTTTTTTTTGCACAGATGGAACGAGTTCACCGTGCTCTACAAAATGAGATCAATTTTCAATATTTTTTTAGGACAAAAAAATTCCGGCCTCTCGGTACCAACTGCATACCATATGGTATCTTCTTCGTTTTTAATTCGTTTTTGAAAACGTTTGCACAGCAGGGATGAGTTCATCATGATCTACTGGATCTACAAATTTCTGGGTGAACAAATTACAGGACAAAAAAATACCACACAATACCATACAATACCACCCTGGTACGGGGTGGTATTGTATGGTATCTTCTTCGTTTTTAATTCGTTTTTAATTCGTTTTTGAAAACGTTTGCACAGAAGGGACGAGTTCATCATGATCTATTGGATCTACAAATTTCTGGGTGAACAAATTACAAGACCAAAAAATACCACACAATACCATACAATACCACCCTGGTACGGGGTGGTATTCTGTGGTATACAATGTTAAAAGTCGTAAATTACAATTAATATACTTCTACTATCATGTATTCAACCATCCTACAGTATTGGTTTGTTCATACCACCATGGTACGTTTTTCAAAACATAGGTATGCTTTTATTTCAATACCAGTCAATACCATATGGTATAGGCTGGTAAAAAACGGCTCAATTTTTTTTTGTTCGAAAAATATATTAAAGTGGATATCATTTTGAAGAGCACAATTAATCTGATCTAATTGTGCAAAAAAAATTAAATTTCGACTTAAAATGAGCGAGAAATCGTCCGTCAAAGATTAAAGAGGGAAAAATTAAAGGTTTTCCATGAGAGAGAGGATGCTGATGTCATGCTGATGTGGACGGGTTACTCATGGTTACCCACCATAAGGTTACTGACTTGATCCATTCCCAACTCTAGCACTGAAATCTCCATATACTTTTTTGGGAGAACTAGACACGCGTTCCATATCCGCATGTGCTTGGGGATGCCATTTGATCTGTTTTCTTCATTATCCCCTCTCGAGGATCCGCCAGCTACCCCACCTATTGTAGTGGTTGAAAGATAGGAATGTTTCTTGTCGAAATTGTTAGATTGAAAATTGTTTCATTCACTCCTCGTACCTTATTTGGGCCATCCCAACAGGCCTTTACAAAAAGCGAAGGAAAGTCGAGAGAAGAGGTGGTAGCTGTCCATGCAAGGAAGTGACACAAGCTATTGCCGCAAGTCTTCTGTGGAGGAGGGAAGCCAGGGAGTAGCACTAGTTGATTGAAAGGACACCACCTCACCAAATGCCATTCCTGGGGTTGGGGCAAGACAACAATGAGTAATTCGCTCCAGGACTCCACTCCCTCGAGAGCAGGATTCCGGCCACAACTTACCTCTATCCATTGGAGGCGGCAGAAACGATGTCGGCTCTTCGAAGCCGACTGGCACTTGCTTCTATCGCTCCTTTATTTTTTCTTTACCAGCTCCATACTCCAATCGAGACACTAGCTACAATACTGAACTGAATTACGTACCGAACTACGAGGATTTACTTTCAAAGATGCATGAATTAATTGGTAAACCACTCTTCAGTTAGTTCCCGAAAATGAAGTGGGAAGGAAGGGGAGAATAATCTTCTTTGATGGTATCAATTCCGTAGGGGGAAAAAAAGGGACTTCCTTGCGAATGTCGATACTTAGACAATGGTTCTACGAAAGAGTTCTTTAGGAGCTGCCAAAGACCCGAAAAAAGCTAAGTCAGAAAGCTAAGGCATAGACTTTCTACACGCATTCTGGATAATTTTAACTCATCCTCCCAGTCGTTTCAAGTGGTTTTATTTACCTGGTAATCCAGTGAACCTCTCAAACTGGTCGTAGGCTTGCCCAATGAACATCTCCAGACCTGAATTAGTATGTAAAATCACCTTTGATAATAAAATGGTCATATGAACAGTAATTAGGTGACGAGAGCAATCCATTTTCAACGCATACTTGGACCCAAACAAAAGGCTATTATCAATTAAAGCACCTGTCAATAATAGGATAACTTAGCAGGATGATTACTTAGAAGACTACTAGTATTCAGCGAGCAGTACAACTTTGATTACAATACCAACTGTGTATATCGACTAAGCACTCGCTCTAATCTGAGCTGTGAGTTGCTACATTAACCTGGAAAAAAAAAACATAAACTACTTCTGCACATAACTTACCATACAGAAACCTCATGTGATTCATCCATCCACCCAAAAGGATCCGGCCCCAAAAGGCCATAATTCGTCTTCCTCAAGTGACTGATTCCTGTTCTGTCAGTTCTGCAGACTCGGGAAATGAAACTTCTTCAGAAGAAACGCTGGTCTTCTCATCGATCACCATTGGATCCTTGGACTCGGGGTCAGCCTGTGTGGCCACTAACGCATCGTTACCCCCCTTTTCATTGGTTGCCTTCTCCGAAGTCTCACCACGAGGACTCTTAGAAGTTGAGTCATCAGTCTTCCCCTTCTCCACTGCCACTTCATTACTGTCTTCATTTCCAAGTTTCTCCAATTCCTCTGCGGGCTTCTCACCATGAGGACTCTTTGAAGATGAGTCAACAATCTTTCCCTTGTCCAATACCAAATCATTACTGTTATCTTTTCTAGGTTCCTCCACTTCCTCTGCCGGTGTCTCGCTGTGAGGACTCTTGGATGGTGAGTTATCAATCTTTGCCTTCTCCACTACCACATCATTACTATCGTCATTTCCAGGTTCCTCCAGTTCCTCTGCCGGCATCTCACCGCGAGGACTCTCGGACGGTGAGTCATCAATCTTTGCCTTCTCCACTACCACATCATTACTGTTATCATTTTTAGGTTCCTCCAGTTTTTCTGTCGGGTTCTCACCGTGAGGACTCTCGGACGGTGAGTCATCAATCTTCGCCTTCTCCACTACCGCATCATTACTGTCGTCATTTCTAGGTTCCTCTGCCGGCTTCTCACCGTGAGGACTCTTGGACGGTGAATCATCAATCTCTGCCTTCTCGACTACCGCATCATTACTGTCGTCATTTATAGGTTCCTCCAGTTCCTCTGCTGGCTTCCCACCATGAGGACTCTTAGACGATGAGTCATCAATCTTTCCCTCCTCCACTACCACATCATTACTGTCGTCATTTATAGGCTCCTTCAGTTCCTCTACTGGATTCTCACCACGAGGACTCTGAGAAGGTGAGTCATCAATCTTTCCCTCCTCCACTACCACATCACTACTGTCGTCATCTCTAGGTTCCTGCAGTTCCTCTACCAGCTTCTCACCTTGACTCTTAGAAGGTAAGTCATCAATCTTTCCCTTCTCTACCACATCATTACTGTCGTCATTTCTAGGTTCCCCTGCAGGCTTCTCACCATGAGGACTCTTAGAAGATGAGTCATAAATTTCTCCCTTTTCCTCTACCACGTCATTACTGTCATCATTTCTAGGCTCCTCCAGTTCCTCTGTCGGCATCTCACCATGAGAAATCTTAGAGGATGAGTCATCAATCTTTCCCTCCACCACTGGATCCTTAGAGCCAGGGTCATCAGCCGAGGCCACTACCATATCGTTACCACCCTCTTCATTTCTGGGCTCCTCCAGTTTCTCTGCTGACTTCTCACCATGAGGACTCGCCCAAGACGAGTCATCAATCTTCCCCTCCTCTGACACTGTATTCGTAGAGTCAGGGTTATCCACCACCAGATCATTACCACCCTCTTCATTTCTAGGTTCTTTCAGTTTCTCTGCCAACTTCTCACCATGTGGACTGTTAGAAGATGAGTTGTCAATCTTTCCCTCCTCCATCAACGGATCCTTAGAGTACATGTCATCAACCGTGACCAACGGTAAATCATTACCACCCTCCTCATTTGTCGGCTCCGCCACCGACTTCTCACCATGAGGACTCTTAGAATATGAGTCAGGGTCACCGGCCGAGGCCACTACCATACCATTACCACACTCTTCATTTCTGGGCTCCTCCAGTTTTTCTGCTGACTTCTCACCATGAGGACTCACACAAGATGAACCATCAATCTTCCCGTCATCCACCGTGGACACCACCAGATCATTACCACCCTCTTCATTTATAGGCTCCTCCATTTTCTCTGCCAACTTCTCACCATGAGGACTGGTAGAAGATGAGTCATCAATCTTTCCCTCCTCCATCAGCGGATCCTTAGAGTCCAGGTCATCAGCCGTGACCAAAAGTAAATCATTACCACCCTCTTCATTTGTCGGCTCCGCCACCGACTTCTCACCATGAAGATTCTTAGAAGATGAATCATCAATATTTTCCTCCATCACTGTATCCTTAGAGTTGGAGTAATCAAACATGGCCACTACCACATCAGCACCCTCCTCATTTCTAAGGTCCTCCAATTTCTCCATCGACTTCTCACCATGACGACTCTCATCAATACTTTCCTCCACTGGATCCTCAGAGTCGGGGTCATCAGGCATGGCCTTTACCACATCATTACCACCCTCATTTCTAGGTTCCTCTAGTTCCTCTGCCAGCCTCTCATCACGAGGACTCTTAGATGATGAGGCATCAATATTTTCCTCCTCCACTGGATCCTTAGAATCAGGGTCATCAGGAGAGACCATTACCACATCATTACCATCCTCATTTCTAGGTTCCTCCAGTCCCTCTGCCAGCCTCTCACCAAGAAGACTCTTGGGAGATGAGTCATCAATCTTTCCCTCCATCATCACTGGATCATTAGAGTCAGGTTCATTAGGAATGGCTACTACCACATCATTACCACTCTCATCATTTCTAGTTTCCTCCAGTTCTGGTGCCAACTTCTCACCACAAGGGCTCTTAGAAGATGAGTCATCAATCTTTCCTTCCTCCACCAATGGTGAAGGTGAACTTGTCTCCTTTGCAGCTGTGAGGGCAATCACATTACTCTCCACTTCGGTCATCCGTTCATCTTCCGTAGAATTAGGTCCCTGTAGTACCTCTTCTGCTGCCAAGTTGCTATCTACATTCTTCTCAGAAGGCAAACTTTCTGTATCCAATTCATCTTCTGTAGAATTAGGTCTATGTAGTCCCTCCTCCGCGGTTAAGTTGCTATCAGCATTTGTTTCAGGAGACGAACTTTTTGTATCCAATCCACCTTCTGAAGAATTAGGCCCCTGTAGTCCCTCCTCCGTTACGGTGCTACCTACATTCTTCTCAGGAGCCGGACTTTTTGTGTCCAAACCTTGCACTCCTATCAGGGATAAATAAGAAGCTGGGTTAGTTCACGTACAATCAAGCTCAAGACTATCCTAGATAAATGCCAGACACTTACCTGTTTCAGATAGGGTTCTTATGCAATCTTCTCTAGAGTTGCTGCTATGTAGATGTCTCTCAGGTGAATGAGTACCTTCCTTGGGTACAGAGGAAGAGGTTGCTAAGGTTTCTTCTCCCAATGCTACTCGTTTATAAACTTCACACTCTGATTCTTTCAACTCTCTAGATGAAGGAAGGTCGTGTCTCTCAGGTGAAAGAATTCCTTCCTTAGACCCGGAGGGAGAGGCTGCCATGGTTTCTTCTCCCAGTGCTACTTCATCATTAATTTTACACTCTGATTCTTTCAACTCTCTAGATGAAGGAAGTTCATCAGAGAAACTCCTACCAGTTCCAGAGACACCAGCTTCAAAATCTTTGTTAGCATCAGAGCCGAGCACTTCTTCTGACATGACTAATTCTTTTGACTCTCTAGATGAAGGAAGGCCATCTGAAACACTCCTACCAGTTAAAGAGACACCAACTTCACAATCTTTGTTCGCGTCAGAGCCTTGTACTTCTTCTGACACAAATGACTCTTTTGACTCTTTAGATAAATGGTAATCATCAGAGACATTCCTAGCAGTTCCAGAGTCACCAACTTCACAATCTTTGTTCGCATCAGAGCCTTGCACATCTTCCGAAATAACTGAATCCTTTGACTTACTAGATGAAGATCGGTCATGTGAGACACACCTACCAGTTCCAGAGAAACCAATTCCACGATCTTTGTTAGTGTCAGAGCCTTGCACGTCTTCCGACACTACTGACCTTTCTACCAGACTCTCCGCCGATTGTTGATGATGCCTCTCATCTCGAGAGCTTTTTAACTCCTGCTCCTTGGCAAATGCATCTTCTGGTAAAGAGAGCTGTTAAATTGGTCAAAATAAAAGGTCAAGCAAGTTTAGTGAGGGAAATTAATATCATAAAGTGGCTGTCAAGTGCACGAACAACAAAATCAAACATGAAATATGGAAAAGTAATTAGACAGTGGGCAATCAAGACAATCAACAATCAACCTACAACCTTTATAACAAAACGAGACTAAGGGGTTCCAAGGAAACAAAAGCTGAGGCAAATTGAATCACTCATTCAACAAATACCAACCTGTTCTGAAGGATCTGCAACTCTTGGCTGAAGCTGATTTCCAACATGATCTTCTGAACTTAGCTCAGTGTTGGTTGTTTCAGAAGTAAAATCATCAGGCAATCTACTGTCAACTTGTGACTGCAACTCACTTGGACCACAATGCTTCTTTACATTAGCAGATTCATAAAACACGGTCTCCTCGGCTGATATCTGTTGTTCTTCCACATTGAACACCGGGGCAGGTTCACTCTCCGGGTTTCCAGTTTCTTGATCCAGTTGGATGCTGCCGCTATTATCTTCAGGTTGAGAAACTGTATCATCGAACTTAGTAGCACTGGTATTAGCCTCGCTGCCATGCTTCTCAATTAATATAGTAGCTTCAACCTGAGACTCTGGAAACGACTTTACAGAAGTTTCTGTCTTGTCTTCTGAATTCTTCTCGGGATGCTCTGCAGTGCCATGAGCTCCGCTAGGTTCTATGGAGGCATCAGGAGGAGACTCAGGAGGCCGCATGAAGCTTACATTAACAACATCAACAGAATCATATGAAATGCGAGGCCTCTTAGCACCTTGAGTTTGTACAGGTGAACCAACCTTCTTGGTAGATGCACGTTCAACAGTACTACTCGATATAACCCTGGAAGATACGTGTCTCCCAACACCTTGAGATTGTCCAACTGAAACAACCCTACTGCTGGATGCATCTATACCAAGAACAATGGTATTTGTCTTACTTCTGGAAGTGTCTTTATCAACACCTGCAGATTCTAGAGATGAATCGACCTTGGTCTCAACTTTGCAAGAGTCATTATTAGTCACAGAATCAGCATCCACAGCAGGCAGATTCCTCTTATCCACCTTGAAACCTACTTCAGATACAGACTGGACAAATTTGTCAAGGGAGATTCCTTCAGCAGGAATGACTTCTTGCGAGGAAGACACAGATCCATGAATTTTATCCCCAGAGCTTTGGCCTTCGGTGACTGGTGAAGGTTTCATACAAGATACAGGTGTGCCAGCGCTTTTACATTCACTTTTAGAAGAGTCACTACTCTTACCCTTAGATGAGCAAGACTCAGAGAAGATCTCCTTCATCACACGTGCAACATCAGTCACATCTGCAGTCTGAATCCGGCCTAAAGATGTATTTTCCCTTTGTTTAGAGTCTTGACAAACAAAAGCATTAGCCACCTGGGTCTCCTGGAAGGATAATCAAACAAACATACAGCACGATGAACTTTTGAGCAGAAGCTAGAACGTTCAAGGTTTTATGAGCTTACCTACAATAAGGACTGAAGAGTTACACATACCTGTACAGCAAGTGTGATCTCCTTAGCTTCGGTCCGTTGTCTGTTCCTCAGGGACATGGTCTTAACTCCCAATGAATCAGCAGGATGAGGAGCTGTAGGTTTTCTTCCCCTTCGCCTGGGGGCGTCCGTTCTGCCTGCCGCCTTTCTGCCTCTGCCTCTACCTCTACCTCGACCTGCTTGAGGTGGGTCAGGTTGAAAGACTGAGCCTACAGAAGAAAGAGCTGGGGTTGGCTGAGAGACAAAGGCACTTTTCACGACCAACTCTGGTATAGTCTGACCAATTTCTACACCAGAGCCATGCTGTGATTCACATGAAGGACCAACAACTGCAGACTCTTTACCTCCCGCGCTTGTATTTTGAGCTCTATCAATGAAAGCCCTGCTGGGTGTATGTACACCACCTTCCTTTCTGAAGGGGTCACCTGATTTTGATGTAGAACTACTTTCAACAGGAAGCTCCTTAATATTGGTGGCTGCATGAAACACGGTAGCAGTTTGATCTCTCACAGGAGAAGAACCTGCATAAACACTTTGTTTTAGTATCAATTTGTCAATTCCATAGTTATTGTTCACGAAACTCAGTATGCAAACCAAGTCTCATAAGGGGCAAATAGTTTTTCATCTATCTAGCAATAGATGTAGGAGCATTATGTATGGTGGTTGATAAGCTGGTTGGCTTACCCTGTTGGGTCACTTCACCTGAATGTTGGCTTAGCATAGATCTAGTAGCAGCGTTGTGCATGGTGGCCGAGCTTGTTGGTTCATCCTGTTGGCTCACTTCACCTGAATGTTGGCTTGACACCTGAGCTGGAATAGTTACTTCGGGTGTTTGGCCCAGGTCACCTTTTGTTGATTCATTGGAATCATTACCTTGATCATTTCCAGCTACTGCAGCTTTGCCTCCCAAAGTGTCTACTACAACTGGAACAGCAGGTGGAACTTGAACTGAAGGTGGTAGGCTCATATGTGAAATCTGAGCGGCTGAAATGACTGGAACATCAGGCGGAACTTTAACTGAAGGTTTCCTTCCTCTGCGTCGAGGAATTCCAGTCCCACTTTGAGCCTTTGGACTCTGTTCTTTGATCCGAGTGGAAGCAGAAGGGATAGATAAAGATGTCGCAGCAGGAGGGACTGGACCGGTATCTACAGTAGTCTGTGAACCAGACTGATCGGGTGCTGCACTGCTCACTTGAACAGGTGCAATAACTGGTGCTATACCAGGATATCCAGAAGCTGTGACGCCACTGGCATTGATTACAGGATTGTTGGAGACATTCTGCGAAGCTTCACCAATAACGGGAGCATGAGATGCAATGCTCTCAGGAGTAGCTGACACAAATCCCATTTTCCTTCCCCTACCGCGTGGTGTATATCCACCACGTTGAGACTTACGGCCGCGGCCCCTTGATGCCATTGGTACTGAAGGAGAAACCAGAGAAGGTTGTGAACTCTGCCCAGAAGTTACAGGAATAGTTGGTTGGAGTGTGGAAGCAGTGCCCGTGTCAGCTTGAGGGGCAATTGTACCAACACTGACCAAATTTGGTGCAGGAGAGGGATTAGGATCTAATGTACTAGAAGAACTACCATCAACTCCTGTCTGTAACCCCATATCTACTTTGACAAGTCCAGCAGGAGTTGGCACTGACAGCTCTGGCGGAGTTACATTTGATCTTTTTGGCCTTCCCCGTCCTCTTTTAGATGGAGTTATTGTTACCTCCCTAGTCGGTGGTGGAAGTACATGCTGCAACAACTCTGGTTCAGTAGGTGCAGCAGTAGGTTCTGGACTAGCAATGACCGAGACAGAAACACTGGCATCTTTTGGGAGGTTCATCTCGACTTGTTCCTCTTTTGGTTTTGGGGAATCAGGATTGTCAGCCTGACACAGCTTTTCAAACTCCTCTTCAGTCCATTGTTCTTCATATGACCGCACCTAAACAGAACGACTTAAATAACTTAACAAGGCGCCTCTTAATTAAGGAGCCAACAGATCATTAAGAGACAGCAAAAACAAAATTGAAGTTGGGTAACAGACCTCTCTTGCCCGCTTGCCCCTTCCATAGTGCTGAAAATCAAGACCCTGTGACTGACCTTTCCGCTTTGTCCCGATACTAGGTGCCTCATCATCTTTTGGCACATCATATAGCTTTATTTTTTCAAAGAATGACGTCAGGTCGTCATCTGAAACCAGGCGAGAAGGCATGGGAGGTAATGGTTCAGGAACATCTGCTCCCTGTCCGGCTAGTAACTTCTTCCATATTTCCTGCAGGTATGTGAAATCGAGTAAGTCTAGCCACCATAAAGTATCAAGCAAGAACTGCAAACTTCAGCATCATACCGTCTCTTGTTCCCGCCGTTGTTTGTCAATCGATTCAAATATATCAATTTCAGACTCACTGCAGGCAAAGGTTCGCAATCAGTAATTTTTGGTACAGACAAAGTCCAAGGAGATAATCAAACAAGATGAACTAAGGCATAAAGGCTGCCTTCACACCAAGGTACTAAGACATGGCACACTAACAAGCAATAACAAAGTAACCTATGATATGTGTGCAGAATAAACATTAAAGTTCATTAGTCCATGCTCACAGTATATAACTTAATAAATTTAATCATTCAAATCATGGTTTTGTTTTAAGGAAAATCGGCTAGGTCACTTCTTTTTTTCTGCACACGGAATTACACAGCTCCATGGCTTTCAATTAATTTTCAACTTTTCCATTCACCTTAACACAATAATGAAAAGCACTTAACTGACTCATCGAACCAAAGCGAAGACAAAAGCAAACAAAACAAGAAACAAACACATGGCTTCCGGTGCCTTTACTTAAGGCCAGCCGAAGAGAAGCTTCAGCTAAAGGGATGGCTTTAACAGCCATGCCTCCAATCCTGTGACAGATGAAAACAAACTGTAAGCAATAAATACCTGCGTGCTAAGATATCATTCAAAGCATCATCATCCAAGACAGGGGCAGCTTCTTCTTTCTTTGACTCACGCAGGAGGGCCTCCAAATACTCTCTACGATCTTCAGCACTGTGCAACATAAAAGTTAATTAAGCAATGGAAATGTACCTAAGTTAAACCACCAGGAATTTCTATTGCAAGATTCTATGGAGAAACAGTTAAAATGACGCATTCTAACTCACCTTGTATTGTTGTCAAAGAAACCAGCTGTAATACTCTGGTTAGCAACTCCCAGTTTATGCTCAGCAGCAGCTCTGACTTGTTCTTCAACAGTTTTCACCTTAAGACATGAAAATAATAAAATGAGGGAACTAATCAAAACCCAATAATGCTTTAGGCCGACATTTAGATACAAAAGCCACAGTTTTGCTTGGGGAGGTAGCGTCATACTGTTTCAAATCTAAGAACAAGCACATCCCTCTTCTGGCCAATCCTGTGAGCCCTAGCTTGTGCTTGAAGATCCACCTAATAATACAAACAGAACAAGGTATTAAGAAAGTGGGAGTTATAAAAGCACTAGCATGCTCCAGATTCAAAGTCTAGTTCTCTTCAAAACCTGAGGATTCCAGTCCGTGTCAAATATGATGACAGTGTCTGCAGCCTGAAGATTCACTCCAACACCACCAGCCCGGATGCTGACAATGTAAATTAAATGTTAGTTCTTCGACACCACAAACTATCAGTTTTAAAGCCAAATCCCTGACCAGGAAGCAGGAATGAGGTAAAATGCTCACAGAAGAAAGATTTTGAGGCAACAAAAAGTCAGCTCATAAGCTAGTCAAAATTCATTGTTTTACAAACCAGCCCCAAAGAAGTAACCAACACCAAGCATATTTATTGCTTGCTCTTGGATGCAACAGATCGTCATGCTATATCTTTTCTTCATAGATGATGCTGCGTCCAAGATTTGAACCTAGTATGGGTTTCTTACATCTTATAGTTGAACTAAATTGGGCCAAAATAAAAATTAAAAGCTATAACGCGCGAGAGGTGGTGATCACACGAAAACCAGATTTGCAGTTTCCAGTGTTCAAGAAGACGCGATTAATCTCTCGCCTAGGCACGATTAATAGCTGGGCAGGAGAAAATCGTCCCGCCTAGCCTTGGGCGATTGATCTAGGCACCTAGGCACTCGGCGGCGTGTTTTCACTCTGGTGGGCGACGCCCAGAACAATTAATAAAGGGGGAAAGTGTAGACTTTTTGTGAAAATCCTAAACCCTATTCTTTTTCTCATTTCTATTCAACCAGCCGCTCCCCCTCATAGACCAGCAGTGAGATCCCTCCTCATTGTTGGCGACTTGGGATGTTTGGGATTGTGGAAATGGGTTGTATGTGAATATGAATGGATGAATAATAAATATGGCGACTTGGGTTTTTGTGGAATATGGCTTATCTATCATTTTTTTTTTCAACGTTTAATCTCGCGTAGGAAACGATTAATCGGCCTGGGCGCTGGGCGGTACCTCCTCGCCTAGATAGCGCCTAGCGTCTTCTTGAACATTGGCAGTTTCACCAGAAGAGTGAATCTACTCCAACGCTAACAAAAATATTATCCAGAGGTATGAACATATGGTCCCTCATTTACCTGAGCAGAAAGATGAAAAAGGGAGAACTTTGTTTGTTGAACATATCAATAAGTGCACCACGGTCGCCACCAGAGGTATGACCATCCAGTCGAAGGTATCGGTACTGTTTTGCGGTGAGATACTCTTCCATAATATCAAGAAGCCTTGTCATTGTTGAAAAGAAAAGTACCTGAAAATTGCCAGAACCACAACTACAAATTAATATGATGTATAATAAATCAATTTACTTTGCCACGCCCCACAAATGAGAAAGGTGCATAGAAAAGTATAGAACTGACAAATATAAATGAAAGACAAACAACCAATTAACAAAGTATACATCGCCAGCATGCTAAAAAAGAATTATCTCATAAATAAAAGGCGTGTTTGTTTTAATTTGAATAAATAAACTTTAAAAGCTCAAAGGATATATTTTCTTCATCTAACTTTAACATCTAAAAGCTTACTCACTACAAACATCCATTTCCAACTTTGTTCCTCGAAAATTCCTAAAATTGTAGCCATACTAGTCAATTACTATTAGTAACTATGTATAAAAGGCAAGTCTCAACCCCAAAAGAGTTAGCAGAAGGACATGTGTCCAAACTACCTAAAATACCACAATTATCTGCTTTTTAGCAGGAGGACATGTTACTCTGCTTCTTAGTTGTCTCTTCATCCATGCACAGCTATGCCGTGATATTTTCTATATATTTCTTTTACAGGTATAGTCTTTTTATTTTCCAGACACAATTAGAATTTTCTTTCTCCACGACCGTAAAAAAAAATTGACCCGACAATTAAAATTTTCTTTTTCTTCTCATCGGATTTCTATCCTAATAATATCCCTCAATACGCAATGTTACCAGGCAGCAACATACGAGTAACTAAAAAAGTCATAATTATCCTAGCAAAAACTAAAATAAACACACTCAAAAAGAATCAAACATAAACAATCAACAAAAAGTAATACATCGAAAAGGAACATGGACAATTACGGAGTATTGAATCCATACCCGATGGTCTGTAGCTTTCAGTTTGGGTAACAATCGATCTAACATCTCAAGCTTCCCGCAAAGCCTGATGATTGGTGGCAGAAAATGCTTAGGCATAAAGCTCTCCACCTACAAAACATGTACATTTTATAAATGAAAAGGGTTGTTAACATTAGCAAAAGACAAAAAAGAAATATGAACGTTACAGCAGTCCCCACCTTACCCCGCAAGAAGAGAAGGAACCGGGAAGCAGTGTAGGAAAGAAAAATAAACAAAATTAGCCCCAGAACGAAAAGCATACCTCATCTGAATGCAGCTGACTAAGATAAGGGTGATTGCATATATTGCGAAGCTCCATGACCGAGTTGTGGACTGAACGTGCCTGCAAAAGACAATGGCAATCAAGTTTAGACTAAGGAACTATACTATATGCACTGTAAATCATAAATCTTCAAAGTCAGACAAAAACACAGAATAAAATATACTGTCGATAAACCTTTGTACTTCCAATTGCGCCAAGATTATCTTCAACCCGTTGCATCAAAAGTTTCTGATATGCAGATGCTTCACACCTAATCAGTCTCTCAATCTTTTCAGGAAGCTCATTCTCAACCTATCAAAGTATTTCCAGAATGCAGGAAGCATGTATAAATAGCTAGGAGTAAAACTGTTTGATAAAACAAGTATAAATGAAAGAAACACTCCATTCAGGATATCCAACGAGAGAAGACCTTGTGTTTTAGTCTTCGAAGAACAAAGGGTCTCAGAACTTGATGAAGCCGATTTATGATCAACAAATTCTCTTCCTCGGATAGTAAAGCCTAATGAGGGGGAAGCAAGTGCTTGTAGAATGAGTATAACTTCACCAAACTAAGTATCTAAACCAGTAAATTAAATGGCTTACTTCATCAGCCGAATTATCAGCAGTACCCTCAAATGGCTTGTTGAACCACTGAGAAAAATCTTCAGATGAGTTAAAAATGTTGGGCAACAAAAAATTTAGTAGCGCCCAGAGTTCCTCAAGATTGTTCTGCACAAGAGAAAGATCAAGCAGTCAATTCATATCCCCAACAAGAAGCCAGGGACAGATATAATGCATGAAGCACACAAACACCCAGAAGTCTAAGTAAAAGAACTCAGCTTCTAAATTATAGGCCATAAACATAATTGCTAAATTCAAAGAGACGAGAAGGGGAAAAAAGACCACAGTACCTGCAGTGGTGTTCCAGTTAACAGCAGCCTGTGAGAACTCTGATAGTGCTTCAATTCAGCATTTAATTTGCACGAAGCATTCTTTATGCGATGGCCTTCATCAATGATAATGTAGTGCCAATGAATTTTACTTAGTTTTGGTCTATCATGCTTGTTCATTAGGTACTCATATGTTGTGAGAAGGACATTAAACTTCTGGTGGACAATCTTCTCCCTGAAATGAACAGAAACAACCTTGCTGACATCTGGGGCCCAACATAACAGAAGAGAACAAGAAAACAAGTACATCAAGAGTCCTCATGTTCTTACTTAAATAATTTACGCCTATCTTCTGGAGGTCCAGAATAGACGATTTTATGTATACTGGGGGCCCAGAAACTAATTTCCGATTCCCATCCTGGTAAAACAGAAGAAGGCACAACCACCAAGAAAGGACCTCTGTCATTTTTGCTCTCCATCAGATAACAAATTAGAGATATAACCTGGTCAAAACCCATGGCAGAAATGAAAGTCATTAGTTTTTGTGATATCGCAACTAAGTGATATTGTATTATTACACACAAACCCCATACCTGAACAGTTTTCCCAAGGCCCATTTCATCAGCAAGAATTCCATTTAAATGGTTGTTATATAGTGAAACCAACCACCTCAATCCATTCATCTGGTACCTGGAGAACATGAGGGCAATTTACGAAATATTTTTAAGTCAGAATGACAAAGCACCTGTATCTACACAAGATATCACCCTCACGCATTAATAGAACACAAGAGGCCAGGAGAATATCCACTGCCTCAACATCACAATTATGCACAAATGCACAGGTGCTTGCACACAAGGACGTACAGGGGTAGAGAGAGAAAATGATCCATAAAACAGAAAAGAAAGCAAGATGTACTCACTCCCTCAATTTTCCACCCTTGAGAGAAGTTGGTTGCTCCGCAATGCCCTCTTTTATACTGCATACCAAGAGCCAACCATTATTGATCGAACAATTCTAACAAAGGAAGATAGGACAGTGAATAACTGGATGTTCAACACTCGAAGCTCCACATATCAACAAACAGAGTAAAAGTACAATCTAGAAGAGCAAAGTCAAGAATGATTTGGTTTTTAAATAAAATAACAAATCAAATTGACAAAAAGAAAGCAACTCAACTATACACAAAGTGGGGCAACATTTTAGAAAATAAGGATAACAAAAGCAGCTTAATACCTATGAGCCATTAGGTAGTACTTCTCGTTGCTTTCCAAATAATGCTGGAAGACAACAGGAATAATGAGAATGGAAAACTAACACATAAAAAGTAAAACACAAACTCAAGATTGCTCATATGAGACTTGCCTTTGCTTGGTCGCTTTCATCTTCATTGTCAAAAGCTGTTTCATTCTCAATAGCAGCAATAGTACGCGACTCATCCATGTTATTCTCAAAACGGCTTCCAATAGCCTTTGCTGCCTGTAACCTGGAACCCAGCTTTTGCAGGTATTTCTCTGTCTCTTTCAGCAATTGCTTAACACGATCTGATTTTGCATCCTACAAAAGAACCACCAACTAACATTGCAACAAACTTGATAAAAAAACTGCCAACCAAGATTCAGTCCACTTTAGAGAACAACATCCGACCTGCACCATACGCAGATATCCTTCCACATCATTAATCTTCAGCAAATTAATCTTCTCGCGCTGGATTCGATCAATTTTCTCGCGGTGAGCACGCTCCTTCCTTTTGTGGAACTCCTTTGCATATCTGTTGAAACCCTTTAACCTTTCTCTCTTGAACTTGAACACATCCTCCATTTTTTCCCTGGAGTTAGGCCACTCAGCTAGTCAATAAAACATTGCCTAAAACTAAAAAATGAGCTACAAAGATAACAGCTACATATACATCTATAAAGGATAAAGCGAATCAAAACCAAAATATAAAATGAGGTCCTTGCCTGTGAACTTCAAGCTCAGAAAAAAATTCCTTCTGCCGCTCTCGGATTCTCTTCTGCCGCTCTTCCTTCATCTTTTGCTCATACTTTTCAAGTTGTTTTATCCTTCTACCATGTTTATGCTTTTTATAAGATTTTAAGCGCTCCATGTCGCTTGTGACTGGCTTAAAAAAATCATTCAGAAACTCACTGCCAAAATTTACCAGCATAAGGGAGTCAAAATTACTAGAAGGCAGGGACGCGATCAAATTAACATGTGCATATAAAAATCCAATGAGTCACAACTGTTAGAAAGAAAGGGGAAATCATTACCTTTTCAAACGGCGCTGCAGATCCAGCAACTTAAGCTTTTTCAATTCTATGACACTTTTGGTTTTGGCAGATATATCTTCAGAGGAGCTCACAGTTTCCTTAATGAATTAAAAAAAAAGAGACATGCACACGCAAGCACATACTACATCAGTGCAACATTCAAATCCTAGATAATTTCATTAGGATGAAAATATAAGTATATATTATAAGAAATGAAAATGAGGAGAGCACCAACAAGTACACAAGAAGGAAAAAACAATATGAGAAAACAGAGTATCATAACGAACCTGCAACTGGTTAAAATTAATTGTTATTCTTTGTCTTGCTTTTTGCTCCTTTAAAGCCCACTTTTCTTCCACTAAAAGCTTCTTTCTTTGCTGATCCATAATCCACTTCTCTGACATGGTGTACCTTGGGGGTGGCAAATCAACAGAAGCTGAGTTATCTTCATCATCTTGTTCAGCTAAAGCAGGATTTCCATGTCTTGAAGAGTCGTCAATTAGCGGGACTTTGCACCCATCTGGATGGTATCTAGTCTGAGATTCAGGGAATTTTGCATCATCTGCAAGTAACCAAAACAATGGACACGTGCATGGTAAGTGCTTCTGCTGATAACACCTCCAAAGGCATAATCCAGTAAATGGTACACATGCACATATAAACCTAAATGAATCAAAAAGAAATCATCATCAGTAATTTATTTACCAGAGATACCACCGTTCACAAGATTTTGGGATTGCATAGGAGCACTGTCCTTTTTGTTTAAAGCCATGTTATGCTGAGCACCCCATGATGGTAATGATTCCTGAGCCACCTCATTATGACTTCCTGCCCAAGTCATTGCCTCAGGGTTCAGTTGCTTGTTTACACCAGTAGAAAAAGAGGCCTGATTGATTCTTCCACTCTGGGCACGTCCATTATCTATGCTTTCTACAGTATTACCAATCGGTGAACTGCCCCTTGTATTCGATGAATCATCCTGCTGCAATGGATTAGAAGCGAACGACTGTGCCCCAACAGTTTCCTGGGCCTGCTTCTCGGCATCCAGCTTTCTTGTCACAAGATGCTTCCCATCATCAACAAGTACGGAATGGTCAGAATGTGAACCTACTTTTTCATCAGGCTTCAATTTGTCAACATCTTTTGGTAAAGAGTTACCATCTAAATATCTTACAGCAGTTGAGGCAACCGGAGGGACCTTATCAGTTTCCCTTGCACTATTTGCCCATGCGAATGAGGTTGCAACTCCTGGAAAGTTGGTTTGCTCATTAGAAGATTTTCCTTTATGATCCACCAGCTCCCTACGAATAGCTTCTGCATTTACAATAGATAATCACCAACTAGAAAATAGTAGCTGAACATTCAAATGAGCGAGTACACTGAACGATAAATATTACAAGAACCTATAGGGGTAGTGTAAACTAAGCTCCGTCTGCAGTTTGATATGGCTGTGTAGAACATCTTATGTCTAAATTTAAGAGCTAAAACTTAAGCTGTAGGAGTAAGAGTAAGAGTGGTTAGATTTTACAAATAGTGTTGATCACAGATTCTCTTTACTATCAAATCAAAAGGAACGGGTAAATTTTGTAAAATAACTAAAATGGAAAGCCTTTTTAGGTTTAAAATTTAATTTGGGGAGAGGGGAGTGGGGAAGAAATGTTACGGAGGTACTAAATTTGTGGAGGCCACCTCTAATATTGATCTACATTTTATACTCAAAACTTAAGAAGTACACTTATTTGAGGTATTTTCTCAACTGACATTTTAGGAGGTAAAAAATAACATCAAACAAAAATAGCCTATGTATATCCTAGTCCAAGACAATCCCAATGGCTTGTGTCTAAAGATCGACTCAGTGGCACAGAAGATACTTGATAGGCAAAGCTCTGCAAACACATAATTAGCAGTGTGCATTGAAATATCCTTTTCGGTTTCTTCTATTTCTAAAGCCAAACATAGCATCCTGAATCTGGCAGCACCAGATACATGAAGTAATAGCAACTGAAGCTCACAACATGAGCCTGGTATTGGGGTTTCAAGAGACCTTGTCATGTAGCCAATAAACAGTTCTTACCATCTCTATTAATGATACTTCCAAGAGCTATCTCGAGATGTAACCTCTTTGGGGCCAAACCATTCCTGCATATTCAAATAAATAAATCATTGCAGAAACTAAGTGAACAAATACCTCACCTTCCATTACTGCCATAAGAAGTCAAAAGCACAAAAAGTCTTGCCAACCTAAATGCTAGAAAGACGAGGCATTGGGCCCTAAGCTGTCTCAATTGTTGCTCCCTGAAAGGCATGCCAGGTGACGCATTACCCTGAGAAATTGGAGATTTTCCCGTATCTCTAGAAGCTGCTGTCGCCTGGCAATAATTACAAGTATCATTAAAACCACATCCAAAATACAGTGCACGATTAATAGATTAAAAAATAAACAAAAGAAACATCATCAAGATCCAAATCATTGACTAAAATTAACTTAGGATGAAACAATCATTCAATGGCAGAATAAAATAAGGGTATAACACAATCTACACTAAGTCCCGTGGACTCCTATCCAAAGTTGAAAACAGATGCCAGTACAGAATCTAACATAATTGAAGGAAGGGAATTCTCCAATCCTAAATGGGTTCAATATCTCTGGGCCTTGCAAAATAAAGCTGAGTTTTATTAGGAAGATTGCTAGAGTACCTGACTGAACCTAGTTGGGTCTCCAAGTATATTTGAACTGCCTCCATCATTCTCTGGAACCCTTCTTACTGAAAGTGGCGTGGATGTCTCGTCCATGCGGTTAACTTGGAAATTATGTCCTCCTGTGGTATTTTCAGAGAGACTTGCTGCAGTTTGTCCTGCAAATCCAAGCAGATGACTTTCAGCACCACTGATCTGTGCTGAACCAGAAAATCCTAGTTCCCCCATTGCATTTGAACCAAAAGGAACAGATATTCCACCCTGACCTTTGATAAAAGAATCTATAGCATTAACATCAAGATTTTGAATCCCACAGACAGCTAGCCATCAGCGATATGTCTGCAATATGTCTCAAGGAAGAAGCTATACTGTTGTCTCTTATGGTATAAATAAGCAGCATGAAGCAGTGTAAAGGGAAGCACGAAGTTCAGCAGACAACTTAATGTTATTCTTTCCCCTAAAATACTTAACTAGCTTTAAGGAGGAATATTTTGCCTCAGTATGATGGACCACTCTTGATTCGTGGCTAATTAAAAGCATGCCCCAAGGAGTAAGTCCAACTTTAGATGATAACCTCGAACTAAATCTAAGTTCAAAGCTTACGGATAGCATTAGAAAAATGTGGTAAGAGAAAACATAAAACACAAACATTATTTGGTGACTGATCTTACTTGATACAAGAGATGGTACCATTGACTGCTGCAAAATTGCTTCTCCTGGCACACCACCAGAAACAGCATTGCCTGAAAACCTGGGGAACTGAGACCGATCCAGTGCTGCCTTATTTTGATTCCATGACATTCTGGGAGAGAGATTTTCATGTGCGGGCGGAAAAGAACCCCCTTGTTGACCAAAAGATGTATGCCCAGATGAAGCTTCCAGCTGACTACCACCTGGAACCATACTGAAGCTACTATTTTCACTACCCCTAGTGGAGAAACCCCCCAATGGGTCAACCCTGTTGGCCTTTCCTTTCCTCAAATCAACTGCAGAATGAGCATCAACATGTTGGGAGTCAACTATATGAGGTTCAGAGGGCAAAGAAGAATCGCCTCGCTTCCTCTTGGTAGCCTTTTTACCATCCTTTTGATTTCCTACTCTATCTTGAGATTGTGAATTAGCAGATCTGGTATCCAAACTCGAAGGACTTTCATGATCGAGAGACTGACTGCTCCTATGAGCTCCAGATCCCTGATAAACATCATGGACAGTACTACCAGGGGCAACAGGCAGCTTGTTGGTGACCAGGGAATCAACCTTAGATACCTCATTGTCAGCCATAGCATGAGAAGGACCTGCAGAGTTTGCTGTTTTGTTCATCAAAGATGGCCCAAATATGACACGAAGTAAAAAATTATTTTCACTTTGACAAGAAAGGATGCAAACTATAACGAGAACCGATTCGGATACCACAAGTTTTACCTGCATATTGTGCACCAGCCGAGTCTCCACCTTGAGACCCACCAGTCATAGGAAGACGTTGAGATTTTAAAGATTCAATATCGAGGCCATTTTGGTTGATAACAGTCTCCATAGCCCTAGACAAAACAACAAGGCAATATTAACAAAACTTTGAACAGCTCCCCTTTTTCATTATAGTATATGTAATCATTGATTAGTGTCAAACGTATACTTTAGGAAATGGTCAGTGAACTCTATTTCTCTTGAATCTTCATCTAGTTGTATAGAAAATTCAGATAATGTACATATGACACATCTCTTGTTCAGAGTAGGTTCACAAGTAATCAACAGCTTCAGATTGGGACTACCCTCACTCAATAATGACTGTCACAAAAATCAAATTGGTAGATTATTGTTTCCCCAATTTATGTCATTTTGCTCCTTGCATCAATCAAGGGAGGATACTAGGCTAATATAGAGAGGAATCAGAAATAGTTACGAAAAATGGACAAAAGGTCTTACTTTTGTTTCAACACAGAATCTAGAAACACTAAATGGAAAAGCACACACCAACAACACCATTTACACAGCGTGTAAATGATGGACTTTCCATCGGTAAACAAATGACTAATTAATTTGAACACTGAAAGAGTCAGAAAATGAAACCAAGAAGAGGCAAACGAAAACTAATTGATGATTTAAGAGAGAGGAATTTTAAATTATTGAGAATCAAATAAGTAAGCTTCATAAGAGAAATTTGGAAAATGAAAGATTTGGATACCCTTGAGATGGCCTACGACACTTTTACGGAAACAGAAAGAGGAAGAATTGAAGCAGAGAGCAAAGTAGAGGAGGCAGACGGATCAAAGTGGGAAAACCCTACAAGGCATTTGAATAATGGTTGTGCCTACTTGGGTTTGATGGACCACCTGAATAACACTCAACACAAAAGTGAAACTTTTGGTTCTGGAAATTCAAAACTTAGGCCAGCTCTTATTAATATTAAGGTAGATTGACCAGATGGCACCATAGAAGGCTAAAACAGAGCAAGGTTTATGAAAATCCCGTCAAGGGCCATAGTTAGTTAGCTCATGTTTTATAGAGTTGCAGGGAAAAACAAAACACAAAGAGTAACACAGGTACAGTGGAGCAAAACTTAACCTTCAGCCGCTTCATTCAACAACTTGTTATACAGTAGAAAGAAAGCCAAAGCGTTGAAAAAACAAATGCATCGTGACAGTGTGTGAGGCATACTGAAGATTATGAATTGCTTAAGTACCCACTAGGAGGAAAAAATTGACAGATGAATACTACACAGCAGACAGAGGACAGCTTACCCAGCATGAACTGAAGTATTCATTCAAGTCCCAACTTTTACCACTAAATTAATTGATAAACCAAAACAAACTAAATGCTCCAGGTTGCATGTGGGTAATATCAATGGTAACTAGCAGTCTACTTTACCTTGAAATTACTTGATAGGGCATGGAGTGCTCCTTCCCACTCGATTTCATATGTTGTAATATCTGAAATGCATAATCATTCACAGAATTTACTCTAAACTTAAGAGTAGGAAAGAGATAAAAGTGGAGGAGTGTTTCTTGAATCAGAACAGCACTCACAACATGAAGTTTTGCAGCCAGTTTTGCCGGCTCGTCAGTCGATTCTTGAATTAGTTTATGTAGAAACTTGGCAGCCTCCAATTCCACATTATGAGAAGGCTGTGGGGACGCCATCTCATGTCACCTTCTGAATAAAATCAAACAGAACATGAACAATACGCAGAGTCAGCACCGTCATAGTTGTTGAGTAATCTTTCTAGACATCTAAGTGAAGTCATCGTGAATTCCTCCCACAACAAAAAAAAAAATACCTATTTTCTCTACTCAAATAAGGACAATACAGAACTCTACAAATTGCTGAAGAATTTCCAAACAGACAATGGAGAAATGAATCACTCTACCATAGTTCTCAAAACCCTCTCACAGTCTCAGTTTATTGTGAAACCAACACAGTAAAGTGCCCCTCAGTCCTAAAACTCCAACGCATGAGCTTCTGTCCTCTCGTATTTCATACATGCGCCTAGGGTTTGGACCAACTCAACTACAGATAACACCACAACTCGCCCAACCCAGTTGGGACATCATGCAGTAGGAAGACCTAATAACGGGATAAACAAGCTAAAGCAAATTTGAAGACGACTGGGGTATTTTACAAATGCGCGATTGAGCATCATCAAAACCTTGGCGAGCACAAGACCAAGCACACAAGCAGAAACGGGGACACAAGTTCCCTGAATCACACGAAGATTTGCATGCTCAGCTTAAACAGACTTTCTACCATCCCTAGAGATGGAGAGAGGAAGGAGAGGATAAATTCAACCGTGCGCACAATAAATTTCCCGGAAAAGAAACATACTATCCTGAAAAGACTCCGGAGGGGGCGAAAATGGCAAGCGAAGAACCTAGACCTACAAAACGGGCATGGAAATGGCCTCTGCGGAGTTTACCTGATCGGAGATCAGAACCGGGAATTGCGAGGAGACAGTGACTCAGTAGCTGAGTTACATGAACAAAAGAGCAATTTGCTTTCCAAAATCAATTTTGTGCAGTTGTGGAATGGAAAAGAGTCAATTTCGAGTTTTCGACGACGACGGCGACGACTCGCACGCACCACCGACTCCTATACGTATCTTTGATTCCGGCACGTGCGAAGTATTTGTTATTGTTTTCGTGAATATCTATTTTTTAATAAGTAAAAATATTCTCAAGGCAAAAGATAATGATAATAATCACCGAAAAAATAATCATAATAAATTTTCTCTGGTAGAAAATAGTAACAAAATGCTGGCGATTTGTTTTTCTGCCTGAGAATTTGTTTTTTTTTAACCTACCTGAGAATATTTGTTATTTGTTTTATTGTGAAATATGGTATGGAGTTTAGTGTATTTTAATGTTGGATATTAGAACAAGTTATTTGCAAAGACAAGTTACTGTACGCCTAGACACGACATTCATGTTCATTTAGACTCAAAATTACTGTTCACCCTCCTCCCATTGGTGCATCCTCTGCGATTGGGTCCAGCCGCCTTTGCTGATTGGTTGGTTTCCTGCGTCTGGGTCCCGCCGTTGTTGCTGTGAGTGCCGCATTGCCCTCAAATCCCCCTTCATAGTCACTTCTTCTCTCTTTGTCTCTCTCTATCCTTCAAATCGCATGTGATTCCCTCTGCCCGAGAATTCTGGGGAGCCTCAAATCTCATCTACATGCCTTGCCTAGTGTGCCTCTCTCTGACGGGTGCAATCACCGATGCTTTTTCATCATCAAAGATGTGAGGTGCTGAGGATACGTTGGGAGAAGAGCTCAGCTTTGTAGGAGGTGAGAGACTAATTTATTAGGGGTTTCATTTCAACTGTACGCATTCATCCTCCCATTTTTCATCTCGGTTACTCTCTCCTTTATCTCTCCTCTCTTTCTCTCTTCAATCTCTGAAAATGGCTCGCTTAGAATCTCCTTCTCCGACGACGAAGAGATTCCGCTGTTGTGTGTGGAATATAGCTCTTTCGTTGTTGATTAGGTGAACGTTTTCTCTCCATCTCGAACTGGCTTATCTATTTGTCTTTTTCCCCCAATTGATTTGATTGATTGGTTTTGAAGGAGATATCGACGAGTTCATTGTAAGAAATCCGTTCGTCGACCTCCGGGAAAGGCCATGATGTCCTGGGTAGTGGATGAATGGGGACCAGTGATATGTTGCTGGAATTCTTTGTACACCGTGAAGGTTTCGAAACATATTGATGGTGGTGATTTTACCGGCCTCTAAATCCTTTGATGAGTTTCTCTCTTTGATTTTCGTTTGATACTGTAGTTTTAGGTTTCAGATCCGCTATTGAGGGAACCACCGTGATTGGCGACAGCATCCACGACTGAGAGAAATCAAGTTGTCGTTCCATGATGGGGAAGATCCATAGCGTACGACGATCGGATCCGCGGCGGCAAGGAACCAGCGGATGAAAGGGTCAACATCAGCAGCTGCCAAGTAAAGAGCATAGACGAAGCATCAGAAGCTTCAAAAACTTTGTTATTCAAATTTTCTGTTGCTGATTCGGTCCATTTCCATGTTTTCTCTCTTGAACATGAATCTAAAGCTTTTAAAGAGATCCCGGTTGTGATAATGTCATCCGAGAACGTCTTGACCCGGATCCATAGGTGAATTTCTAAATCTTTGACCAAGTCCTGATTTTCATGTTTCAGTTGAGTGCTCTTTGCTGACTTTTAGAATGGGCTGGACGTTAGGCTTATGAACAAGATCTGGTCTTTGTGGAAATATCTTCCTGATGTTGATTGGTTATAGGATGGATTAGATCTTACAGACCATATTAAGAGATCTGGTTGTTTGCTTGGGAATTTTAGTCCAAGATCAATTGACTTTTAGCTATAGAATTTGTTTGATTGTTTGAGGTGGGCTGTGGTGGAAGGCTGGTACTGTTTAAATGGCAGGTTAATCGTTTTTCTTTCGAACTCGACCACAGAATGGTTCATGGATGATAAAGAAAAAAAAATAGTTTGTACTACATAACTTTGAGTTGGGGAAAGTAGTATGTCACAATTCACTTCTTCATGTCCGATAATCCGATCTTAGAGCCTTTGAATCTCTATTGGACCTGTAGTTCAGATACCAGATGAGGTTGTTTCCTAGGAAGGTTTTAACCATATCTGGATTTTGCTTAAATGAGATAGAAAGAGTTTCATTAGTGTTTACAGAAATGGCCATGTGCAAAAGATGGCATATGTTCCAATTATTGTGCAGTGCTGGGATGCATGTTCTTATAAGTCCATAAACATATCTTAAAAGATCAGCAAATCTCAATTTCTGTTATTCATTGATGCAGTTGTCTGGAAGAAGGTGCTGAGGACTTCCTGATGAAGCCTGTGAAGAAGTCTGATGTCACTAAGCTTAAAGACTTCATGGTGAAAGGGGATCAAGCTAAGAAAGGCAAGAGAAATAGCATCAAGAGAAAGATGGACGATGACATCCGTAAGATGACGATGCCTCCTACTATTGCTACTTCTTCAGATGATGATCAATCTTCATCTGCATCCCACTCTCCATCGTCATCATCATCATCATCATCACCGTGTTCAACTCCCTCTTGCAAAAGAACCAGACTGCAATAGCCAGTGATCGATCTAATTCACATGCTGTTAAACTATAGATGCTTTGATCAGCAAATTTTGTACGTAGCATTAGGAATGGCAATGGGGCAGGTCCGGGGCGGGTTTCTCGATACCCATACCCGCCCCATGGCAGGTCGGGTCCAAGTCGGGTAATTTATCACGGGGCGCGGGTCGGGGCAGGTCGACCCAATGGGTACGTATTTTATGCGAAAAATATTAGAACTATTCGTTATTTTCATTAAAAGACAAAAAATAAACCATAATATGATAAAATGTAGTTGAATTATTGAAGAAATTGATGTTTTCACTTATTTACAACTTTATTATAGCTACAATATAACGTAATAAGAGGAAAATCCTAAGTAATTTTACTAAGATTACATGTAATTTAGGCAAGAACAGGTCGAGAATGGGGCGGGTCAGGGCAGGTCGGGTCGATAAGAGGTACCCATGCCCGCCCCGCCCTGCCTACGGGGCGGGTCCGACCTGCCCCAAAACAGGCCAAACAGGTCGGGTAAATTGGGTCAGGTCGAAATTGCCATCCCTACGTAGCATCAAGCCACTTAACATAGAAATGAATGGCTCATGCTCTTTTCTTGTGAATTAACAACTGCTTCGTCTATGGTCTTACCTCGAGTTGAAATTGGAATCATCTATTGATTTGTCGATTTCTCTTTCGAACTGCTGCTGCGACTTGAGAGAGGAGAATTCTCATTTCTTGGCTGTGTATTAGGGTGGTTTCTCTCCGTCGGATTTTATGCTTCTAATCTGGCAGCATGAGGAAGAAGCTCGATACCCGCTTCCCGGCTGTAAGTTCTTTTGAGTGGGTTTCAATTCTTCGATCTGAAATTCCGTGTCTGTTTGGTTTGCCGTGGAAAAGATTTTAGTTTTGACTTTTTGATCCATTTGTTGGTGTCACGATGTTTGGCTTGCCCATTTCTGGGTTTTTTGTCTTCATTTCGTGGTTTAATTTGGTTTTGGCTACTGGGTTGTTAGGGATTGGGAGGAAATGAGGGAAAGCAACTGACTTGAAAAAATGAAGAGGGGGGAGATTGAGCCGCTTCTAAGATTAAGATAATCAAGGAGGTGAGGAGCTTTACTGATCTGGGTCTCAAGGAAGCAAAGGATCTGGTGGAGAAAACGCCAGCGGTGTTGAAGGCAGGAGTGTCAAAGGAAGATGCTGAGAAGATGAAAGCTATTGGTGCCAAAGTTGTCATGGAATGAAGAACATCATTAGCTCCCATTGAGAAAAAAAGGTATACAGTGCCTCTCCTGAGAGCTCTTCTTCCTTCTTCCAGTATTGTGGTATCTTTAGATGATATGGCGGAGGACTCGACTGGAGTGATGTGTTGCAATCTCTGTTTGTAGAACAGTGTCAAAACAGGTGTGCCGTATAACAGTAATGAACTCTCTCACTCAGTTATTTGCCCCAATTTACGTTATATGGATCAACTAATTTTTCGTACTGCTTTTAAAGATGGTTTTGTGCTGCAGAGTATATAAGCGATGGAACTTCATAACGTTGAGGAGCCCGCGTCGGATCTAAAATATTTGGGATTTTCACTTTGTTCTAATCTTCGTTGGTTGCAGGAGCAGAAAGAAGATTATGAAGGCTCGCCATCAAGTGGGAACTATGCGTTCTCTGCCAACTGCTGTTTTTTGCTAGAAGTTCATTCCCCAGCTCATGAACAGTTTGTTATTGTACATCCAGACGAATACCTTATATTCGCCAAAAAAAGATTATAGGAAACCAACTTTGCTTATTGCAGGCTGAGTTGGTCGTTGTTGTTTTATAAATCTGTTGTTGTTATTTGCTCTATGATATGCAGCAAGTTAGAGCAGTGAGCGTTATTTTGTAATTTGCTACCTAAAATTGGTTGGTATCTCATTCTTCTCTTTGGGGTTAATTGTATGGTTGGTCACTGAGATTACAAAAAACGTTCATGTTTGGTCACTGAAAATATTTAAATCCAACCTTGGTCACTCAAATTAGTTAAATGGTTCAAATTTGGTCACTTTCCGTCCAACTCCGTTAAATCTGTCTGATGTGGCAGTCAACCCTCAAAGTTGACCGTTAACTCGGTGACGTGGCAATTAAAAAATAATAAATAAAATAAATTTTAATCTTCTACCATTTCCAACTCATTTTCACAATAAAGTAAAATAAAAAATTTATTATAATCACAAATTGAGGTTTTAGGGGAATCGAGGTTTTCCCAGTACTGGCTCCGCTTGGGAGCGGCGGCGGCGGCGGGAGAAGCGAGTTCAGGGGAGAATGAGTTTTTTAGGCAGAAGAAGGACTTGCTGTCTAGGATGGAAGTCGGGATCATCATCGCCGCAGCTTCGATGGTTTCATTCTTGAAGGAGGCGAAGGCAGGATCGTAACGGTAGGCTATTCGACAGCGTCAGACTACAATGGTGAAAAAGGAAGAAGACCAAGCAATGATGAGTATAACAGAGAAACCACTGATTCTGAAGCTGACTGCACTAGCATGGTAGCATTTAATTACACATATATGCGAAACCAATTTCCCTAATCCACTATCACCACAAACTTGTCTTACATAAAGAGAACTCTCTAAATGACCAGAAACCAGTACAGTGTAGATGCAGAAGATGGCTTCTGCCTCCAGTACCTATGCTGCCAACATAGACCCTATACCAATGGGGAGCAAGCAGAAGAGATTCATTACAAAAGCTCATGTATAATCTACATAGATACACAATGGCGATCCACATTTGAGGCTCGTAAAGTCATCGAATTATGAAGTAGCTGGCAAATACCATGATATCAAGTGATGATTTCTCTGACAAGCCAATCCAAACTGGGATAAGCAAAATAGAGTATGAGAAACGACGGTAAGGCAAACAGAACAGTGATGAGAACGTACAGCGCCAGGATGGCTGCACTGGCAGGTACGGCGTATAAGATGATCAGAAGGAATATGATGACCAAAGGGAACTTGGCAGGGGAAGTAAGGATTAGGTTGCATCTAGCAGGAGAGGTAAGGATCTTGTTGTTGTTCCCCGTATCGACGATTGAATCGCCGAACACTAAAGCCGCCGGCACGGATTCGTTCGCCGGGATTTGAATCTGGGCGGAAGCAGGTCCGGCGGCGAAGAGGAGGATCAAACCCACAACGGCAAATGAGGAGAAGGGAATTGATGAGCTCGACATTGCTCTGTTTATAAACAAAAAAAATGTAAAAAAAAAACAGAGTAAGGCTTTCACTCTCAGTACACTCTGTTTTTTGGGGTTTACTCTGGCAAAATGAAAGCTGCGAACTTTCTGTATAGATTGGAGGGACCATGAAGTAATCGTACTGGCGCTTCATTAATGGAGGTTTTAGGGGATCGGAGAAAAGAACGTCGACAAGGCCGAGCCGATTTGTGATTATAATTATTATTTTATTTTATTTTATTGTGAAAATGAGTTGGAAATGGTAGAAGATTAAAATTTATTTTATTTATTATTTTTAATTGCCACGTCACCGAGTTAATGGTCAACTTTGAGGGTTGACTGCCACATCAGACAGATTTAACGGAGTTGGACGGAGAGTGACCAAATTTGAACCATTTAACTAATTTGAGTGACCAAGGTTGGATTTAAATATTTTCAGTGACCAAACATGAACGTTTTTTGTAATCTCAGTGACCAACCATACAATTAAGCCTTATTTTATTTATTATTTTTAATTGCCACGTCACCGAGTTAACGGTCAACTTTGAGGGTTGACTGCCACATCAGACAGATTTAACGGAGTTAGACGGAGAGTGACCAAATTTGAACCATTTAACTAATTTGAGTGACCAATGTTGGATTTAAATATTTTCAGTGACCAAACATGAACGCTTTTTGTAATCTCAGTGACCAACCATACAATTAACCCCTTCTCTTTGATTTATTAAAAGTTTCTTTGCTCCCATATTCTAGGTGAGAAGGGAAAGCAGAAGAGGAGAACCAATTGTATGGGCAACATATGTTCTCCTTCCACTGCATTTGGTCACTGTGTGTTTATTTTGTGGAATGTATCGATGTAACTGCAGTTTTCTTGTGCTGCGAATTCATTATCTACTGTTGTTAGTGCATGGCTCTATGTTACAACTCAAGCACAAATGGAATTTTGGTGTGTTTGCACTCTTAGGTATTTACTTTAGGTTTCTGTTTAGGTATTTACTTTGTGTACTGGTATTGCATTACTGCACAAGACAGTCTTATGAAAATAATTCCAGCAATAAGATAATATTTTGTTATTTTCTCGATACATTTTAATCTAAGATCCCAAAATCATTGGTCCTCGCAGCAATATAAACATTATAGTAGTGAAAGACTTTCAATCCACTCTTAATTGTAGGCAAATAGTATTACGAATGGGGTTTAAGATTGAACTCTCTTATGGTTTATATTTCCATTATCTATATCCTTAAACTTGCAATGCTCCATGTAAGATCTACGAGGACTCAGAAATGTAACATATCCCGCCGCAGAGCGCGGGCTGATTACTAGTGAATCATAAAATGCTAAAATTTGATAATGTTGAAAAAAAATATTCGTGAGGGTAATAATTGAATGTTTTCTATTGACTAAAAATATTTGAAATTTCTTATTAAATTTGAGAGTTTTAAGTGTTTAGTATGGAAAAATTTGTACAAGACAAAGTTACAACAATACTATAAGAGTCGGAGTTTGAAAGACATAAACTATGGAAAATTATGTTGATTTGATTCTTAATTGAGAGAAGAAAATATGTTGAATCTTATTGGATATTTTACCAAAATTAGATAGAAAAAGGTCTTAAATCATGTACATTTATACTTCTTCCTTCTAATTGTATTAGGTCTCAACCAACACTATTTTATTATTTTAAAAATATATTAGATTTTTTTGAAAAAATAGGGGAGAAGTCTAAAACTTAAACGATTTGTACTCTATTTCCTTTTAAATGTGTGAGATTCAACTAACATTATTTCCATGTAATATATTTTTATTGTCTTTTTAATTGTCACGAAATGGAATTTCTTGTTTGGTATGGTTTTTAGATCTTAGTACTCTAGAAAAGGAATGCATGAATGAACTAGGAATATGGATGTGAAGAAGTAAGGATCCATAACTTTAAAACTTCGCGGCAGACCCTAGCGAGGCAGGTAGGCTAGGAGTGGGTCTGACAAGTCGTGAAAATTAAAACAGGCAAAAAGTCCAAAGACGAGTTCATAGGACACATGTCCGTAAGCCTGGCCCTAGACGAGTGGACTAGCTCATATGATGAGTTTGACCGACTATTACGCATTGTCGTTACCTATCTTCCCCCAATTGACGAGTATGGGAAGTAAGTAGAGAGTTGATGTCAACTTTTTACAACTCATCCTATGGAGGTTTAGTCACAAAAATGCTCTTTTTAGAAGTTTTTGAAAAGATAAGACAAAGAGCAAACTCAATCTCAGTCTTATGAGATTCGATTGGAGTTGGTAGTATATCACGCACAAGATGGTTTACTTCTTTGTATTTGTGTTGATTAATACCTAGATTATTCAACTTGGTGGATCCCTATACTTTTCTCAGTGTTTAGGTCATTAGATGTTGATTTCGTTTCTTTGGATTAACTACTTCTTTTGGTTTTCATATCCTATGTTTGTTCCTTATTTTTTATGATTATGAATTGTGCACTTTGGGGTTATATCTCAATTCAAGCTTTATGACTAAAAATGACCTCTCATTCTTGTAGAATATAAAAAAAAAAAACATGAACTACAAGGTCTTGAATATATTATAAATGTCATTTCCACTTCTGGTGGCCTATCTTTTCTTTTTCTTCCTTATACGATGATGGCCTATCTTTTCATTAAGATTATATCGATAGGAAATTGTGTATGATCATTGTTGGGAATCATATAGGTCTAAATTAGTAGTGAGAAGTCAATTTAAATGGTATGAAATTGCATTGATAATTTGTAGAAATATAGGGGGGACTTAGACCAGAATATGCCATTTGCTTCATTGAAAGAACCCTTTAATTTACTTGACATTCCTTGAGATTTAACTACATCCAATTTCCACTGCTTTGCGTTGTTAACTACTGCAGAGTTAGTCATTTTGCTTTAGACGTTTGATTTAGGATTTTTGATATACGATATTGTAGGAACCCCTCAATTGATTTACAAGCACAACCTATACGACTGGAGTGATTGACAAAAAAGCGCCCTAGAAAATAAGACCGGTATAATTTTGGAATTATTTTTTAATCATCTGCTACAGTTAGATCACTTGCTAGTTTTATCACTTGCAACATAAACTTAGTTCAGTGGTGATTTGATAATTTTTTATGTGTAGTATGACCAAAGTGTATACATGAAAACATATGATTCAATTACTACTAATGTTAGGAGGGGATCGAGGGACGATATAAGTAATCTCAATATCAATTTAGTTAATGGTGATTGGTACTTTGATTGGGCCTCCTGAATAATGTTGACAGTGAAAAAACGTGTCCTTTTTTCTGAATTATTTTAAAATACGACGATTCAAATGGATAATGTCGCTTGATACTTACTTTAGTTAACATAAAACTTTTCTTCTATAGATCAATTACTTCAATTGTAGTTAATGAGGCCCTTATTAATCGTGAATATACAAAAAAAAAAATTGAGCTTAACATTTTATTGGATATTGTATTTTAATTTATCGTATAAGCATAAAATTTAACTTGGGGCATGTGTGATTCAACCCTTGATTCGGGTCCAATTGTACACAATTTTCCCCTCAGATCTTGATCATTTGGCTTTGCATTTCATCGTCCGTCGACATATTTCACACTCGGTTGTGCTTGTTTTGATACATTTCAGGTCCTAGCACATGTGGAAGGGTTGAGGACGAGTTTCATGACGATTGGAGGTCAAAAAGAGCAAAAGCCGAAAAAAGTCCAAAGTCACCGTGACAATTGCCCCGTAACAGTGAAGCGCAAGCGTCCATGAAACAGTTGTAGTTCACGGCCTAGCATTGGAGTTCACGGTCTCTAAGGTCGTGAACAGGAACCACAAACCGTCAACATCGAGGCGTCCAACGAGGTTCCAGCAGTTACTGACGCCTAGGGAGTTCACGGTCTTAGAGCACAAACCGTGAACCCACGAGAGTGAAGCGGTGCGTTTTGGAGACAACACTAAGTTCACAGATGCGTTTAGGTGCTCATGACCGTGAACTGGCCAACGCGGCCGTGAACAGGTCACTTTCGAGCAAATATGAAGACAGCAGCGGGGAGAGAGAAAAGAGAGCTGGTTTTTGGAGAAGGAACACTTTGTTTCTCTAGGGTTTCAACCCGAAACACCAAAGGGGAGTTCTAGTGAGAGAGGGAGTGATCTTGGGGCTTAAGTGAATGCGTTGATCAAGCTTGGAAGCTAGGAATCAAGCTTATAAGAAGAAGATGAAGATATAGAGGTTTCTTTGTAATCTCTCCTCTCTCTCTCTAGAAACCCACCCTCTTCTCTTGGGATTAAGAACCCTAGGTCTAGATTTTGGTTTGTTGTTGATGTATGTGACAACTTACTAGTTTGATTAATGATTTTACTTAATTGATGGATGTTTTCATGAATGACATGAGTGTGCTTTCCATTTTCATGCCTTGAGCTTTTGACCTATGAGTGGGATAATCCCCTTAGAGCCCCTTCCTTGGCGTCTTCGGGTCAATCCTATCGTACATTGCCCGGGTAGTCCCCAAGGGAGTTGATTCGACCGGTCTCCTAGCATTATACGATACCCTAGGTTGAATAGAGCACTACCCATCCACTGATTTGTCGTTCCGGGTCATTCCCGAGGGAGCCCTTCTCCAAACGGTAGAGTATTTGAGCCGATCGAACTAGGAGGATTCTCAATATCGATCCAAAGGTCAGAAATAGGGTGATTTAACCCAAGAGAGCTCCAAACCTTGTATATAGCTAGGTTAGTGGTTAGTCTAGGTTAGTTAGCTTACTTTTATTAATCACTATCCTAGGATTGGCTAGATAACGAACCCTAAACCTGAAGTAAGGTAAGCCTAGATCCTCGTGGTACGATAAATTCTTATTGCTTGCTTGTCCTATGCTACACCCGATCGACGGTTATACTTGGCCGTCGATTGGGATGTTGTAGCTAGAACGAGCCAATTTTTTGGCGCCGTTGCCGGGGAACCATTCTAGGTTATTTGAAAAAGGGTTAGGCCGTTATTTTAGCAGTTTGGTTTTCGTTTTGTGTTTTGTTCACCCACTCTTCTCTTAGAAGGGTGGTTTGTGTGTTGTTTGATTTTGTTTTTGTGTTTTTGTTTGTGTAGGTTATGAATCATGGATCCTTACGACTTTGCCGGCATGTGGGGGTATCCACCACCACTTGAGAGTGGTTACCTCGGAGCTTCATGGGACGATCAAAATGGGGGAAGCCAAGGATCCGGGTTCTATCAACAACGCCCCTTCCAAGAGAAACAACCATACCAACGGGGGTATCAAGAGGCTTCCCCATACAAAGAAAACTTATCTCCACAAACCGAGGAGAAATCCAAACTGGAGTTGGCAATGAAGGCTTTCATGGGGCATTCCTCAAGACCATGTGCCACTCCGCAACCAGAGTCAAAGAGCAAATTGGAGCCCTTGGTGGAGCGGTTTGTTCAAGGCACCAACGAAGGGTGCTCGAGCTTGGATCTCCCACAACCCGAAGAGAAGTCCAAGTTGGAGCTTATCGTGGAGAAATTTGTAAGAACAAGCTCCAACACGGATTTCCATCCCCTCCATCCCCCTGGTTTGACATTAGAAGAGAAGGTGACACGTGCTTGTGCAAGCTATCGCCTCTCATCATTGGAGGAGAAAGAGGAGGTTCAAGGACCGATCAATGACAACCGTGTGGAGCAAGCAGAACTCACCCTAGAGAGCTCCCGCGGCGAGAACGAACAAGAAGGTTAGATTGACCACTCCCATCATCTTCCCCTTCCCAAAAGCAACTTTGAAGACCCAATCACGAGTATGGAGGAGCAAGAGAATCCTTTCTATGATCTTGCATGGCATCTTGCCCTCCAAACCGTGCTTGAAGATATGAAGGGGAAGGAGAATGAGGAGGTTGAAGAGGGGGAAGTAAGCATTGAAGAAGGAGAAGATCTTGATTGTTCCCAAAGGGATGAACACATTGAAGAAGAAGGAAGGGAGGATGAAGAAGAAGGTGAAAGTGGAGTCCAAGATGAGGACAAGGTCGAGGTGGATGAAGCATTCACAAGTTACGAGGGCTGTGAAATCTTTCCACCCGACCTCGACGCGCTTTTGGAGAAGGACCCATTTGGGGCTCTTTGTTAAGCCAAGGCCAAACCATCGACGATCCCTCTTGGTGGATGTGATGGTGGTAAAGCGATGGTGCATTACATGGTGTGGGGCAAAGAGAATAAGGAAGAAGGAAAGAAGAATAGGTCTTGTGGGTGGAGCCTCATGACAACTCAAGTTCACGAGCCCTCAATCATGGACTCGTCCAAAGCTCGTGACTTGAGACACCACCTCACCGACGAGAACCTAAACTTCAAGGATGTTCTTGGGTGGACCAAAACTTGAAGATCAATTGTCTAGCTCACGACGTTAAAGAAGCGCTTGGTGGGAGGCAACTCATCTACCATCGGTTTCTTTGCTTTCCGCTCCAATAAGTAGACCATTTGAGAGATTTTAGTGGTGTTTTTCCGTCTCCTTGCTCTTCCGGATCTCGCCCGACCTCCGATCCCTACCACCAACATTCAAATCATATCCAGTAACATCGTTCTACCTCCTTACTTTACGCCATTGAGGGCAATGTCAAGCTTAAGTGTTGGGGGGTAGTCTAGTATGCATGTTTGTGTGAATGATTGGTGTGATTTTGAACGCTTGGAACCTCGTTGAATGCCCAAATTTGAAAAAATTTGAGGGCTCCAAGAATAACAACTTCTACATTTGCATGATCATAGTGGCATCTTGTCTGGTTTTGTTTTGAATCTCGTGGGTATTAGCATGATCTATGGATGGTTTGCTTGTGATTATGTGCAACATATGATGATGATTGATACATGTATTAGGTTTGTGCATAGGTTAATTTCTCATGTGTTTGTGAGCCAATAGATGTTTTGAATCGATTACTTTCTTTTCACAGTTGCATATGCATCGAGTTTAGGGAATTAGAACGAATGATTGAGCACCTAGGTAGCCATGTGAGACTTGTGTCGTTCGTTTCATTCTTGTGTGATAGATCCCCCTTTACATGATGCGTAGCATTCACGTTGTTGCTACTTGCTAGCAAGTATGATGGAGGCATAGGTTTAGTCCATGACCCAAATGTTGACCGACCCGATCATATCATCCCTTAGTCAACCCCTTTGAGTCGTGTGTCTAAGGGTCGTTCTCGTGTTAGGTAGCTCATGCTACTTGAGCTTGATTGATTTAGATAGAACGACCTACTTTCTTCGTGTCTACACTGTTATTGAGTCACCCTTGTGTTTAGAAGCTCCATTCATACCGTTTGAGCTTAGATGAGGTTCCACATGAGTGATTTGTGTATGGTTTTGCTAAGAATGTGAAGTGAGTGTGGAGGTAGGTTTTAAAGTGAGCATTGTTCCTCAAGTTTAAAAAAAAGTGGCATGTTTTTAGCTATCTATAGCCCCCAAAGAAAAGAGAAAAGAAAAGCAAAAAGAAAAAAAAAAGGGATCAATAAGAGAGCAAAGAAGGAAAGAGAGTGTCCACCAAAAATATAATAAAATGTTGAACATGGTCTTAGAAGTGTTGCTTAGCATGCAAGCTTTAGGAACACTTACATGTTGTTCTCCTTCCACACTCTTGTGCTTGAAATTGAATAGCAAATGTAGAAAGAAAGATAGTTTTGAATGGGTTGGTGACTGGTTGTGTTTTGGAAGTGTGGGAAGTGTGGTCTTTAGCCGTTGTTAGTGGTCATTGTTTGTTGAGGAAGGTTCTAGATCGAAGCTAAGAACCTTGTACTTTAGTTCTAGGTTGAAATGTGGAACCTTATGCTATGTTTGCCACCACCCAAAAAGCCTTTTCCCCATGTCCTAAACCCTAGCCAGTCATCTGAACCCGTGTCTAAGACCTCCGGACAAGCTAGCAACGACACCCATCTTGTGAATTCTAACATTTAAAGGTTACCGTCATGGTAAAGGAACGTTAGGATTGAGCGTGAATATGCACATTTTTTTGCATCAAATGGTTCTGACCCCACTGGTCGAGAGTGAGTGATTCGTTCATCATGTTTTGTTCATTTCTTATACCCCGGTGAGGACCTAGGTTGCTCGTTCATTCGTTCCTATGATGTGATCTTCATGCATGAGTAACTGTGATTAGTGAGTCGTCGAGGCATGTTGTGTGTTGGTTCGTGAATAATGTAAGAACTCTTCATTTGCACAATCTTAATACAACTGAATGTCGATTGTGGTGGTTGCCAAGATTACTTTGTTTTTGTCCATAGGTCGGTGTCAAATAACCATTGTGATTCATTCGTTTTGTGCCCTATGACATGCCTCAAAAATTTTGTTGAAAAGAGAAGTTGCAAGCTTACCTTGTTTTATACTTGGTTTGATTGGGGACAAGCAAACGTTCAAGTGTGGGGGAGTGATTCGGGTCTAATTGTACACATTTTCCTCTCATATCTTGATCGTTTGGCTTTGCATTTTATCGTCCCTCGACATATTTCACGCTAGGTTGTGCTTGTTTTGATACATTTCAGGTCCTAACACGTGTGGAAGGGTCGAGGATGAGTTTTAGGACGATTGGAGGTCAAAAAGTGCAAAAACCAAAGAAAAGTCCAAAGTCACCGTGACAATTGCCCCGTAATAGTGAAGCGCAAGCTTCCATGAAGCAGCCGCAATTCACGGCCTGGCAATGGAGTTCACGGTCTCTAAGGTTGTGAACAGGAACCACAAACCGTGAACCCAGGAGAGTGAAGTGGTGCGTTTTGGAGACGACACTGAGTTCACAGACGCGTTTAGGTGTTCACGACCGTGAATTGACCAACGCGGTCGTGAACTGGTCACTTTCGGACAAATATTAAGATAACAGCGGGGAGAGAGAAAAGAGAGCTGGTTTTTGGAGAATGAACACTTTCTTTCTCTAGGGTTTCAACCCAAAACACCAAAGGGGAGTTCTAGTGAGAGAGGGAGTGATCTTGGGGCTTAAGTAAAGGCATTGATCAAGCTTGGAAGCTAGGAATCAAGCCTAGAAGAAGAAGATGAAGATCTAGAGGTTTCTTTGTAATCCCTCATCTCTCTCTCTTTAGAAACTCACCCTCTTCTCTTGGGTTAAGAACCCTAGGTCTAGATTTTGGGTTGTTGTTGTCTTGTTGATGTATGTGACAACTTACTAGTTTGATTGATGATTTTACTTAATTGATGGATGTTTTCATGAATGGCACTAGTGTGGTTTTCATTTTCATGCTTTGAGCTTTTGACCTAGGAGTGGGATAATCCCCTTAGAGCCCCTTCCTTGGCGTCTTTGGGTCAATCATATCGTATATTGCGCCGGTAGTCCCCGAGGGAGTTGATTCGACCAATCTCCTAGCATTATACGATACCATAGGTTGAATAGAGCAATACCCATCCACCGATTTGTCGTTCCGGGTCATTCCCGAGGGAGTTCTCCAAACAGTAGAGTATTTGAGTCGATCGAACTAGGAGGATACTCAACATCGATCCAAAGGTCGGAAATAGGGGGATTTAACCCAAGAGAGCTCCAAACCTTGTAAATAGCTAGGTTAGTGGTTAGTCTAGGTTAGTTAGCTTAGTTTAGTTTTATTAATCACTATCCTAGGATTGGCTAGATAATGAACCCTAAACCTGAAGTAGGGTAAGCCTAGATCCCTGTAGTACGATAAATTCTTATTGCTTGTTTGCCCTATGCTGCACCCGATCGGCGGTTATACTTGGCCGTCGATTGGGATGTTGTAGTTAGAATGAGTCAACCCTTTAACATATTTGTAAATGTATGATTGAATCCATGAATTATTTCATGAGAGCTAGCTCTTTAACACGACGAACTAATCACATTTTACCTCTATATTCGACGAAGTTACTATGAAAGACTATTCACACCTCTAGTCACGTCGTGTGAGTGGTCGCAACACAGATCACCACTCGTCCACACACTGTAAGTCGGTATTTGCAATGGAGGAGGAGGAAGAATCCCAAACTTCATGTGTGAAGGGTTAGAAGAAAGATTGGGGAAAAGTCAGCGAGGAAGAGGGTTAGAGATTGGAGAAGGAAGATGGGTTGGGTTCATAGGTTTGGTTCAAAGGTTGGGTTGGGCAAGATGATATGGCAGGTTGAGTGACGTGGCGGGTCTGGTTTTATTATTTTCGGGTTAAATTAGGCTGATTAGATAATTCTGTTTGCCACACCAGCACTTAACGAACTTCATTAAAGAAGTTGGACGGAGACTAACGGTGAGTGACCAAACGTGGACCGTTTTACTAATTTAAGTGACTAACATTAGAATTAAATATTTTCAGTGACTAAACATGACACTTTTAGTAAAGTTGGTGACCAAATGTGTCATTTACCCTTTTCAAAATTCTTTATCCGAGTACCCGGCGTTTTACTCCTCGTCTCTCCCAAATATGGGAGGTTTGTTTTTTTTTTTCTTCATTAACGTTCAAATTCCCGCCTGTCTCACCAGTCACCTCTCATTTTGTTTTGTGTTTTTTCCCCCTTCTCTCGCCATCTTTTCTCTTTTGACCAAAATCATTCTACTCCCCACTCTCGCAGCAAGCACTGCAGGCGTATCCACTGGCTGTACTCAACGGGCGAAAACAGACGCCATTGCCGTAACTTCGCTCCGATCTCTGCATCTTGCTGCAACACAGCGGCCGAGGCATCGTCGGTTTCTGGCGAATCAAACCCTAGCGGTTTTCACTTCACCGCCCAGCCAAGCATGAACCGTTTCCACATCTACGAAGCTATTGGCCGCGGCAAGTGCTCGGTGAGTCTCCCGCACGTAGCTCGTTTGCAAGCTCTCAGAACTTCGATGGTCTCTGGTTCTAATTCTTGTTGCGTTACTGCTGCTTTTTTCCTTTGTCGTTTTTTATGCGCTCCAGACTGTGTATAAAGGGAGGAAGAAGAAGACGATTGAGTACTATGCAATTAAGAGTGTAGATAAATCGCAGAAGAGGAAGGTTCTTCACGAAGTAAGGCTTGGTTGATTCCTCCATTTCAGTTCGCGATTCGATCTGTGTTTTTTTTTTTTAAGATTCCAGCTTGTTTCTTCAGTTCTGTATTTACTTTCCTTTCTCTGCAAATTGAGATTGCCTGAGAAGGTTGGTTAGTCAACTAGAGTTCAATCACGAATTTGATACGTTTTGCTCTCAACTTCAGAATGTGAAATTGATTCATCGGTCTGCCGATTGAGTTCGAGATGGCGGTCGTCTTTCTCCATTTGTATTTCTGTTCAGAATTTCGATCTGTACTTTTTTGGTGAATTAAAAGCTGAAAGAAACGTTTTTGTTTTTGTTCTACGGAGAGATATGAGTTCGTGCATTGATTGTGGCTGGTTCGTTTGGTTGCAGGTTAAGATTCTTCACTCTTTGGATCACTCAAACGTGCTGAAGTTTTACTCCTGGTAAGCATGCATTTGAAGAGATAATGCTTGAACTTTTCATCAAAATTTACACTCCGAGAGGGTTTTATTGAAATGTCGGGAAACTTCGAAAAGGCAACAATTTTTGTTTTTTTTTTTGTTTTAACTCTAGACGTCTTGCATTTGATTTTGTCATGTACACCTTTCGAATTGTAACCTAGCACCCTTAAATTTGGAATAGGTACGAGACTTCTGCTCATTTGTGGTTAGTTTTGGAGTATTGTGTTGGAGGAGATCTCAGGACATTGTTACAGCAGGTATTGTGATGGCTTCCTGTGCACATACCTATGTTTCCTTAACTAACATTTTTAGTATTTCTGCTCGAAAACATTCGGGAATGTTAATATGATGTGCTGAAATCGGAGCATATGGATCGCAGGATAGTCAGCTACCAGAAGACTCAGTTCAGGATTTCGCACTTGACTTGGTGACAGCCTTGCAGTAAGATGCGCTCGACTGGTTTGCAATTTGAGTAATTTGTATGTTTCTCTTTGTGGGACTTTATGCAAGCTATTTAACTGGTGCCAGGTATTTACACTCAAAGGGGATCATCTATTGTGATTTAAAACCATCTAACATCCTCTTGGATGAAAATGGACTCTTAAAGGTGATCATGGATTTTGCCTTTCTTCTCTGTTGAATTATTGTCTCTGCTTTTACCATGCGCCTGACTTACACTTTAATGGTTTTAAATTTTAATGCAGCTTTGTGACTTTGGATTGGCAAAGAAGCTAAGTGATATATCTAAAACACACTCTTCGGTATGTGATTGAGATTAATGCGTTGGGTTTTCAACTTTGTTTTTCTTATGACGTTGAGATTGTAACCTTCCTTTTACATACATGTTTAGTCAACAGAAGCCAAATGTGGAACGCCCTGTTACATGGCTCCTGAGCTGTTCGAGGATGCAGGTGTCCATTCCTATGCTTCTGATTTTTGGGCCCTTGGTTGTGTGCTATATGAGTGCTATGCAGGGAAACCTCCTTTTGTGGGAAAAGAGTTCACCCAGCTAGTGAAGTCCATTGTCTCAGATCCAACTCCACCACTTCCTGGCAATCCAAGTAGACACTTTGCGAACTTGGTCAACTCTCTCTTGGTCAAGGATCCTGCTGAAAGGATTCAGTGGAGTGACCTCTGTGGGCATGCTTTTTGGAAAAGCAAACTTCCTCTGATGTCATTACCACCACAACCTGCTTTTGATTGCATGATTGAATTTTATGCTAGGCCATGCCTGTTAGAACACAACGGAGACAGATCTCTTCAAAACAAAACCCCCACGGAAGGTCGTGAAAGAGATGCAAGAGTGACTCCAAGAAAAGATGAGAATTCACAGTCGGGATTAAGAGTTTTTGAGACCCCAGTCAAGGGAACACCTGGCAGCAAAAGACCACAAACAAAGGCCTCCGGCAGAGCAGTTGAGGAGAAGCAGAAAGATAATTCTTCTGCTAATAGTCGCATTAATCTGTTAAGGTTATCAAGAGTAGCAAAGACAAATTTGCAGAGGGAGAATGAGAAGGAAAACTTCAGGAGGCCCTTGGCTAATGCCTCTGAGAACGATTCAGAGATTAAAATGGAGAACACAGATATGGAGCTTGATTTCAATGAGAACACAGAAGATGACACACAAGATGAACCCGAAGGGAGTGACAATTCAATTTGTACGCCTGGAAGGGTTGATAACCATGTTCAGCCAATGGACATTTCTCCTGTAACCAGCACCCCTGCATTAGATGATCAAGGAACAAATGACTTAGAATCACCATCAGAGACTGCTGACATGGGAGGTGATACTCCAGTCAGTGCCAGTCCTCAGCCTAAACATCAGAGAGTTAAAGAAGGTTTGGGGTCAGCACATGAATTTGACTCCTCAAAGTCTTCTAATAACATCTCCGAAGTACTTTGGCATCCATCTGATCTTTCAGTGAGACCTGTGATGCCCAGCAGAAAAGGGGATAAGACACATGAGGCACCTCCTTCTCTTCCTTTTGAGGCATTGCAGCCAACTGAATTGTTGAAGATGACCAAAGAGCAGCTTCATTCAGTCAATGCAAAAATTGTATCAATATTTAATGGCAACACCAGTGTTGGGGAGAAACAGAATGCAATTAGATACCTTGAGATGTTGAGCAACAATGCTGAGATAGCTAACACCTTCACTAATGGACCAGTGATGCTCATACTCGTTAAAATGCTTCGGTTGTCCAAGGCTTCAACATTACGAGTGCAACTTGCATCACTAATCGGCTTGTTAATTCGTCATGCTACGTTTATCGATGATGATCTGGCAAATTCTGGTATATTAAGTTCCCTTACAGATGGCCTCAGGGACAGGCAGGAAAAAGTAAGGAGATTCTCGATGGCTGCTTTAGGTGAGTTACTGTTTTACATAGCCACCCAGAATGATCAATCTAAGGACAATAATCCATCTAAATCTCCGGCAAAAGACAACAATAAATCAGTTCCTGGCTGGCAGGTTAGATTAGCATTTCTGATTTATGAACTCATTTTTATTAGCTTACACTGTGCCAAGTACATTTTTTAAGAGTTCATTAATTGAATTGTCCAGTCCTGGAGATATGCATAGTTCATTCTGTTAAGTATGTTTCTTCACGCATCTCTATTTAAAAGTCATTTTCATTAGTTTACATTGTCTGTAGTATATTTCTTAAGAACTCTTTGAGTTGGCGCCTGAAGAAATAGTTGTATGTTGAGTTCTTCTCATATGCATACCAGCTTTGTCCTTCTCTGATCAAAACTATTATCCATGAGGCAGGTTCCGAACTCGCTCATCTCAATGGTATCCTCAGTTCTACGTAAAGGAGAGGATGATATAACTCAGCTTTATGCCCTGAGAACAATAGAAAATGTATGCAGCCAAGGGGGTCATTGGGCTACACGATTCACTAGTCAAGACGTGATCAGTAACCTATGTTACATATACCGTGCACCAGGAAAACAGGAGAGCATGAGGATGACTGCCGGTTCATGTCTGGCTCGACTTGCCCGGTTCAATCCTTCTAGCATCCAATCAGTCATGGAGAAACTATCCTTCAAGGAGGCAGCAGCTTCAATTATCAAAGGCAATGCTCGTGAACAGCAGATAAGTTTGAACCTCCTAAACATGGCCATGCTCGGAAGTCATTTGTTCACAAACATTGGAAGACATCTTCTGCCTCTCGTTGAAGATAAAAATCTCGTGCCCTCTCTTGTTTCTCTTGCCGAGCAGGGTAGTGAAATCTTGAAAGGGAAGGCACTAGTTCTCATTGCACTTCTCTGCAAGAATGGTAGGAGGTGGCTCACACACTTCTTCTGCAACGACAGGTTACTGTCTTCTGTGGACAGGCTGGCCAAAGAGAAAGATGGCTTCCTCCAGCAATGTCTTGATGCATTTTTGCATGTTTTTTCATCAATTGTACCTAGCTTGTTGGATTTGATTGCCGGAGATATCCAGCAAATGATCGGAGGAAGACGGCATGGCCAGATATCTGGCACTCCAAGTCGGGTTGCTTCTAAGACCAGCGTACACTTCTTCCCGTTTGTCCTTCGACTTCTTGGAAGTTTGTCCTTGAAGCTTAGGGTGGTGAACGGCCATGTGCTGCAACAGCTGGCCACCCTCTTAAAACTTGTGGAGACTTCATTTCAGGTAAGATTCTGAAGCTAACCTACTTGTGATGTTCGTTTTCCTTTTTGTCAAATGATAGCTTGCATTACCTAGAATGTCAACAACCATAAACAACCAAACTTCTGATGTTTACCCAGCCGGTTTTTACGTATCCGATTCATGTGGAGTATGCTCTCTCTTTACCTTCAGGATCGTTTGTATGTGGAAATCAGTGGAATATGTCTAACATTTTATTGATTGCTATAGTAATGGTGTATGAAAATTCCATCTTTTGCACTGCATTGTTGTGGAATGTGGATTTTTCAGAGAATCTCATAATCTCCTCATTGCAAGTGATTTGAGATCTCAGAAGATAACTGGTAGAGATGTGTCGATTCCATGTTATGTTACCAAACTTTTTGCATGCCTACCAAGGATTGTTGACATCAGAAGAATTCTCTTTTACATTTACTTCTGTTCTCCTCATACTTTGTACCTTGATTGACGTCAAAATAAGGTCGCGTGTGTGGCTAACTAATCTGTTCTGTTTCGTTCATTTCAGGGGAGAGATGACTTCCAAATCACGCTTCTTCAAGTTCTCGAATCCATTGTAGAGGAGTCTCCTCTGATCTTAGCAAACCCTCAAATAGAGGTGGCAATTGGATCGGATTCGTGGATTCGTGGATTGGATTGGTGGATCCATGGATCAAATGGATTGGATCCAATGGATTGGTGGATTCATGGATTGGATCAAATGGATTGGTGGATTGATCCATGAATCCAAATGACATCCAAGGCTTGGACCAAAATGTAAAATTTGAAAAGTTTTGGTACTAAAATGTCATAATGAAAAATTTTAGGTACCAAAATGTAATTTTCCAATGATATTTTTCGTATAAAAATATAAATTTTAGGTACCAAAATGTAAAATATAAAAAATATAGGTACCAAATCGTAATTTGCCATTTGGATCCATGAATCCATGAATCCAATTGGATTTGGATCAAATGGATTGGATTTAAATGGATTGGATTAGGTGGATAATTGGGTGGATGGATTGGATTGGATTCATGGATTTGGATCCTAATTGCCACCTCTACCCTCAAATCTTCGTTGGTGAAATCCTCCCCAGCCTGGCTACTCTGTACAAGGGCAACAAAGACGGCCACGTCAGATTCCTCTGCCTGAAAATCCTATTCCACGTCATGGTCATCTTCTTAAACGAACTATCCCAAGACGATAAACTCTCCAAAGCTCTGAACTCCATAGCCAATGTCCACTTCCTACCACTCTACCCCACTCTCGTCGAAGACGAGGACCCAATCCCGATCTTCTCCCAGAAGCTGCTCGTCATGCTCATCGACTTCAACTTCATCAAAATCTCCGACATCCTACACGTCAAAACAGTCTCCCAGTGCTTCGGGTTCCTGCTCGGAGACCTCTCCAGCGCAAACGTCAGCAACGTCAAGCTGTGTCTAGCCATGGCCTCCGCCCCCGAAATGGAATCCAAACTTCTCTCTCAGCTCAAAGTAGTTCGAAGAATTAGCAATCTCCTGGAATTCGTCTGCGCCAAAGACATGGAAGATTTCCTCGAGCCAACTCTCGGCCTCTGCAGAGCCTTCCTTCTCCGCTCACTCACCGGCGAACAGGGGTCCGCGTTCAGAACCCAACCCTCGCTCTTAACCGCCGCCGGTGGGTTTTCTTCCGGCGGCTCCGTGGACGGAATACGAGACGTGATGGACTTCGGCAGCAATGTCGGTCTGTGGTTGGAACTCAGTTGCAACTCGTCGACGGAGCCGAACGTGGCCGAGTTAGCTTCCGAATGCGTTGTCTTGTTACTGAAGGCAGCTCCAAGGGAAGCCACAACTGGGTTTCTAACCAACCTGCCCAAGGTCAGCACAATCCTCGAGCCATGGCGCAGGGGAGTCCCGCGCCTGATTCTACTCCGGACGCTGCATGCTCTTTGCTATGCTTGCCGGCAGTACTTATCTCATGCAATGATACTGTCGATGTCAGTCGCTGAGGTTTCGAGGGTACAGGGGATAGTTATGGAGATCAAGGGTTCCGCCGGCGGCGATCTCTCCGACGCTGCTTCGCTTGTTGGGTTAGAGTTGCAGCGGCTGCCTCGGCACCTTTGATGTACTGCGGAAGGTTTTTCTTTACTATCAATTCGTGTTTTCACTACTGCATCTTTTTCATTTATTTACTCGTCTCTTTCTTTTCTCTTCCAGATGCGGTATTATTGGCGAAGGGTTCAATCATTGGTGTATTATATATCTGCAGATCCAGGTGAGTTCCAACTGTTGGGAATGGTGTCATTTTGGCCTCTTGTTGTATGATAATTGTATTCCCTGAAAAGTGTACAATTTATTTATTACCTTTTCCCTTAATTTTTTTCGCTTTTTCGCAGTGCTTTCTATCTTTTCTACTTTATACCTCTTTGTTTGGGTTCTTTTGTCTTCTGGAATTGATTCGCCTTAGGCTTTAGCAGCAGTACCTACATGAATTCAATGCATAACATCTGGATTTACTGGAGTCCCTCTTTCAGATCTCTCATGAACTAATTATTCATTGTCCCACATCATTGAATTACTTTCGAGGTAGTAAACCTTTTGCCTATATGCGGAGTGGTTGACTTCCACAGTTTCACTGACTTCACTAACCAGTAAGATAGGGCTGAACTCTAAAGCCATAGATCTATGCTTTTTGGTTATCTTCTTCCAGGTGCTCACATACACAAGTGTCGTGCTGCTGTAATAACCCGACTATGATGCTCACAACCATTATGTAAAAACGTGCTTACAGGCGCACAGAGCTGATGAATCGATGCAATGACAGTTACTGAGTTGATTCAATGAGCGCTATACGTCCACACACGATTCAACTGTCTCACATAATGGCTGTGAGCATTTTAGCAACATTGCTGCTATAAGGTATCTATTATCAGATTCCTTGAACTCTTAGTAACTTCTGCATTTTTTTTTATCTTTAGGAGCTTTGAAGTACTCTATAAACCATCATCCTAGGATGAACGGAATCTTAGCTTCAAACAAACATATCATATCATATCAAAACAAAAACCCCAACCCAATCTTTGTTTGTTTCCTCAACATGCCAACCTTGCAAATTTTCCATCATTGCCCACTCATCACATGCTTGATCCCACCTTTGAAAAAATGGTCTCCAATCAAACCCCCCCTTTTTTTTTCTTTCTATTCTTTAACAAAAGCCACCCTACCAAAAGGCTCCTCTCCACTGTCCCCCAACTCTGCCTTTGCTCCTTTTAAAGTGAGAGTTGCTTTCCATCATTAGACCCCAAAAAAAAACCCACAAAAAAATGGCTTCTTCTTCTTCATCTTCTTCCTTTTCGCTCCTCTCGATACTCATGATTTCAGCAACCATCCTCTTCTTCCCTTCTCTCACTACTTCTCAACCTTCCACCATCATCCCAGCTTCTCCAGCACTCCTAGAAAACTCCCCTCCCCTCTCCCCTTACGAAGAGCTCTCCCCTGACATTGCTCCGTTGCTGCCCACCCCCGGCGGCGAATTGCCGTCGCCGTCGGTGGCTTCCATCCCCACCATTCCTTCCAACCCAAGCACTCCTAACCCGGACGAGTTCGCCGCCGCACAAGGCCCCGCCGCCGCCGCTTACGGCCCTTCTTTCTCACCACTCGGCTCTCTCCCAGTTTCCTCTGCATTTTCTAACAACTCTCCTTACTTAGCACTCTCTGTACTCTGCTCTGCAATTTTCTCCATACAGCTGCTAAAAACGTGGAGCTCTTGATTCTTGAGCATCCCCGCTTAGTTTCCTTGTTCATGGTTCAGTCACGAGTGTGTTTTACTGTAAGTAAAGTTATTTCAGTGTTAGTGGTTTCGGTGCAACTCTGTAGATGCTCTTAATATTGTCGTTTATCTTTAATGGTGTCGTCGTTTTGCGGATGCAATGTGTTCAAAATTGCAATTGAAAGAGATGAGAGCGTGGGCACATGGTGCTTGTGCTTGCTCTATGACAGAGTATGGGAAGCCAGGTCAGGTTGTTTTGTTTGTATTGGGTAAATAATACATATCCCCACATGTGATTTGAGGCACAAACCAACAAGATCTTGGATTAGGTGGTGGGAGGGAGGGAACATTTCGGTTGAAAACATCTGCCATCTTCTGCTTTGGTTAAGTGATGGGGTAATATAATAGTTGTCGTTTGGGTAAGTCTTGGATCTGGGTTTTGTAAGCAGCTTGTGTCATCATTAGGAAGCTTTTCTTCAAGCTTTGTATGATTGAGAGTCTAATAATTGGCCTGAGAGATTTCTAATAAGTGGATCTAAACAATATACTTGGGAACTTTGATATTAATTACCTATATATATGGAATGGTACAGTATCGATGGTCCGATCGGAAAAACTGTCTATCAAAGTTCAAGTTGATAGGTGGTTTTAGCGTATGAAATTGTAAAATCACGGTTTCAGCACAAAATATGTTACCAGTAACTGTTTAAGTACAATCTTCGATACGAAGAATTGTAAGACTTCAATTGAATATTTAATGAGGAAGAAAATTGTTTCTCTGGGTGCCCTATTCAACGGAGATAACCTCGTAGGCATGAGCTGGTTATCCATGATACACAAAAGATGCATGAAAAAGGTTAATTAAGTTATATGTGAAATGATCAATTACTTCTTGCGAATATGGCTAAGAGAAGTTCGTGGATCCCATGAATTTATTCTTGCTAAATCCATCAAGCAAACGACGGATTGTGTACATTAATGATGCTTGGTTTTTACGTAATAAATTCATGACCAATTCCATGAAGCAAACGAGGCCATGATGACTTTTTACACTTTTAACATTACTTATTTCACTAATCACCAACTTATCTTGTTTCATTTACTAATGACCAACTGGTAGTGCATATTAATTTTGCATTCAATATTCATTATTATTATTTTTTGGTGTGCAAGCACTACATGATTAATCCCAAAGCATACTTTGCAACATTGATCACCTTAGGGAATTGTCCAATTGTGTGTATAACATGAAGTTCTTATTTATTAATGATGTTTATTTGTTCCGATTGTGGTAGTGGGACGAAGCTATTGGATGAAAATTGCTTTATAAAAAAAATTATAATGTAAAAATAAATATGCTCAGTAAGGGCACAAAAGTAAATTCCTAATACAACCACAAATATAACAATGGCAAATCCATCATGGAAACTTCTTTTGACCCCCCAGTCTACTCACTACAACAAATTCGGCCTATTATGACGCGTCCATTTGGTCATATTAGATACCTATTTTGTCATATTTGATCTTATATGACAAATGCTTTTGTCACAAGGATTTGTCATTTTATCGCCGTCAAGATAGGTCAAATGTAACAAATTGTTGAACAACATTTGTCACATCTGGTTTCGGCATATATGAGGTTCTGGGTGGTCTATTGTGACAAACAGAGAAATTATGACGAATATGTTTGTCATTATATTTGTCATAAATTGTTAATTTTTAGAAAAGTGTTTGTCATATTAGACGATCATAGTTTGTCATGACATGATTTTGTGACGAACAAAGTTTGCCATAAAAGGTTAGTAATTTGTCTCACGCCTATAATGACAAAATATTTATTTGTCAGGATATGTTTAAAATGTGACAAATGGATCTATTATGACAACATGTTGTGTCATTAATTTTGTCATATTACTGGCTTTGTACTCTTACATCCCACTGTTGTGACTAATTGATTTTGTCATAATTTATATTGTGACGAATATCCTTTGTCGTAACTGCGTCTATGACAAATCAATTTTGTCATTTCTGTACATTAGGACGAACGGATTTTGTCATAACTTATAATTGTGACGGGGCGGGTTTGTCGTAACTGCGTTTTATGACAAGTATAGATCGTCAAGAAAGCTGGTTTAATTGACTTCTGTGTAATATGACAAAGTGACAATTTGTCATGGACTTTACATAATATGACAACTTTACAGTGTTGTCACATTTGCCCTGCTTTACAAAATCCATAATGCGATAGTGCATTCTGCCTTGCAATGGAAATATTTCCAACCATCCAAAACAATACATCCATTTCCATCCCCATAACAGTCTACCTCCTTGTTCAACATAAACAAACATTCTAAGTTCCACCATGACACAACACATGAAACTCCTTGTTCACCGGTACACAAACCACGGTAACTTTGTTCACAAAAGCAGAAACTAACATACTTCTAACACCAACAAATAGCTTGCAGTCTCATCTGGGTCTGCAAACCGAGGCAGTGTTGTTACCTTGGACTTGGCAGTTCATTTGCGGGGTAGTTGGCAATAAATCACTAGCACTTGATGCTGTAACTTTTCCTGGGCAACTTTCATTTGGTTCATCACCTCTTCTTGAGTCTCAAACCTCTCCTCCTGGCTCTGTAACTTTTCTTCCTGGAGTTGTATCTTCTCTACCTGGCTTTTTAGCTGCTCTTCTTGACTTTGTATCTTCTCCTCAAACTCCTTAGCCTTTCTCTCTACTTCAGCTCTTGCTGCCTCCAATTCCGCTTGGAGTTGTTGCTCCTTTGCTGATCTTGGGTTCTCCTTGGGTCCATACTTCAGCTTCTTCTTCAGGACCGTCTGAACAATCTCGCGGCCTGATACAGGCTTCCCCTCTGCCTTTGCTTCTATCCAAAGGGACTGGATCTCCAGCTGCACATTGAACAAAAAGTGTTCATGAAACAGGTGACACGGTTGGCTATGAACTTCTGACAATGAAACAATGCAAGTGATATGGTCGGACTCACATAATTTTTCATAGGTTCCTCCGATACCCAACTACCGTCAGCCTTCTGATACCTCTTTGCATAGAGAAGCAGATCTAGTGGCTCCTCCTCTACGGTCTCACCGTCCTCCATTTCTGTTGGCTGCTCCTCTCCAGTAGGCTGCTCCTGCTCCTGCTGCTTCTGCTTCTTCTTCTTCTCCTACACAAAGCAGTTACATTGAGGCAGATTTTAATCACATAACTATACCGTATAAATGTTCCATGGAATTGTAGACATCTTACCAATTCATATATTCTTTGATCAAGAGATTTTGCACCAGAAGTGTGTGCATACACTTGCTTACTCTTGTTGACTATATTAATTTCACTTCGCTTCTGCATACGACAAATTTAATTAATAAGCAACCTTTGATTGTAAGACAAGGTAACAAAGGAAATTTATGATGAAACAGTTGGAGTTACTCACTCGAAACTTTTCACTCTCAAAGTGATCACACAGCAGATGCCAGTCCTCTATATTCATGTCAACAGGAGCGTCTGTCCTGCCTTTCTCAGGGTCTTTCAAGTAGTGAGCATGCATCACATACTTGTAATTGATGAACCGCTTCTTCATTCTCTTCTCCATAATCTTCCTTGCATCTTCACCTGCTGTGTCTATGTCAAATTCATCCTACATGAAAAAACAATTATATAGTTCATATACGAACATATTATAACACATTTCTAAAAAGATATACAACTTGCATTTTATACTTATCTAAAAAGAATTACAACTAGCTTCACATCAAACTAGCAGTACTGGAAAATTACCTCTAGCTTCTTGAATAACGGGTGCTTGTCTGCTTCAGTCAATTTGGACAAGTAGTACTTCCTTATCGGGGCCATCAGGCGTGTTACGACGCCCAACTCTGTCTTCAGCAAGCTCTCATTTGGCCCTACGAATGACTGCCCATTTTCCATTACGTAAATTCCATCTATCTTTCCTCCAATTCCGGTTCTCTTCATTATCTCATACCTTTTGGATAGTCCCCTCTTTTTTGTCGCAGAGGGTGGTTCTAATCCATTTTCGATCCATGTTTATGCTCGTCAAGTGTCCATCCGTCCTTATTCCATTCTTCTTGTCACCCACATTGAACCACTCGCACTTGAATATAAAGACCCGATGCCCTCCAGAATATTGCAGCTTAATTATCTCCATCAGAACCCCGTAATACTCTATAGTCTCGCCATTGTGCTCGCCCCTAACCATGACACCACTATTCTGAGTTCGATGACCTTCATCAGACATGTATATTTGGTATCGAACCCCGTTAATGATGAGTCCAGGATATCTAGTAATCCTTTCATCAGCCCCTAATCCTAGGACATATAAATGGTCAGTCTCTTTAAGCGTGCCAACCAAAAACTTTTCGGAGACCTAAAACGAAATGAAAGAGGCCAAAAATTTAAGAAAATGATGATGTGAGTAAGACAAAGAAAAAAGAATGGAAAAGGTTGGCGCTTACAAATGTTTTAAACCAAGATGGGAAGTGAGCTGCAATGGTTGCTGGGGTACTATTTAGATAACTCAAGAATCTCTCCTCCGTATACACACTGTAATGGCACTTATTAAGTACAAAAAAAGAAGAAGACAAAACTAACTGGGGTTTAGAAACAAAACAGAAATCTGAACACAAAGAAGAAGAAAAAAAACTTACTTCAATTGGTCTTCAATTTCATCACAATTAGTGAAGACATACCATTGGATCTTATGGAACTCAGCCTGACCTATAGGCTCATAGTTAGCAGCTCCTATAGATCTACCTTGGTGACGGAAAACATCAAACCCATTATAATCTACATCGTCCAACCCATCATCATTTCTTGTCTAGCCTACTTGCTCGGGTCTCAACACCTTTAAGATATCTAGAACAGAAATCTGAACACTCTTTCGCTATATACCTTTCGGCAATGGATCCCTCGGCACGAGCCTTATTAGAAACATATGATTTAAGAGTTCCTAAGAACCTAGTAAAATTACCAAAAAAAAATCAGAATACAAAAGTTAGCTACGTTATATAAAGGATCCGAAGCAGTTAAAAATTTAATAGGTTCGACTCGGTGTGTACCTCTCCATTGGGTACATCCAGCGGTACTGCACCGGTCCCCCAAGCTCAATTTCGCGGGGAAGGTGAATAGGCAGATGCATCATCACGACGAAGAAAGCTGATGGATACAACATTTCCAAGTTACAAAGTATAACTGGGATGTTATCCGTGAGTTTTCTGACAGTGAAAATGGTTATCGTTCTTGAACCCAACTCATGAAAGAACTCACTAAGTTGAGAGAATATATTATAGACTTCTTTGCTCAGGAATCCTTGTGCGGCAGCAGGCAGTAGGCGTTGGATGAAGACATGGTGATCATGGCTTTTCATTCCAGTGACTGACCTACCATCGGTAGTCACACACCGGGATATATTAGATGCATAAGCATTTGGGAACTTTATCGACCTCAACCAGTCACAAAACGACCTTCGTTGTGCGGTTTTTAAGGTGTATAAAGCAGGAGGCATTTTATACTTATCACCGTCTCTCACCAGATGTAGCTCTTTCCTAATACGCATGTCTTCCAAATCACGTCTAGCATTGGCTGTATCTTTGGTCTTTCCCTCGATATTTAGCAGCGTAGCTATCACATTCTCACTAATGTTTTTTTCAACATGCATTACATTTAAGTTATGCCTCAACTCTATAGTTTTCCAATATGGCAAACTCCAAAATGAAGCTTTTATTTTCCAGTTATGCACATTATCATCAGAACAACCCCTTTTCCTTTTCCCACCCTCATTGACTACCACATCATATTGAAAAACCTTCTCAATTTGCTACAAAAGTTCATCTCCAGATAACACTCTTGGTTTGCCTCTAAGTTCATGCTTCCCATCAAATTTACGGCTTTTTCTCCACCTATGGTCACTTGGCAGCCATCTTCGATGCCCCATGTAACACTCTTTATTACTGGCATGTAAACGTTCGGAGCATGTCCCAATATTACAGACAGGACAGGCTAATCTCCCCTTTGTACCCCAGCCCGATAGCATGCCATATGCTGGGAAATCATTTATTGTCCATAACAACGCAACATGTAAATGAAATGTTTCGTTTGAGTGTGCGTCATACGTACTGACCCGATCCTCCCATAACTCTCAACATTTCTATTAGGGGCTCTAAGTACACATGTATGTTATTACCAGGCGATTTCTCTCCGGGTATAAGGACAGTGAGAATAAAAAAAGGTTCGGTCATACATTTCCAAGGCGGGAGATTGTATGGTGTTACCACGACAGGCCACATGCTATAACTATTGCTCATGTTACCAAAAGGGTTGAACCTATCACTCAGAAGAGCAAGCCTAACATTCCTAGGGTCTGCAGCGAACCAATTATGATCCTCATCAAACCGTTTCCAAGTTTTTGCATCAGCCGGATGCCTTAGCGTATCATCATCAACACGCAATTCCTTGTGCCACTGCATGTCTTTAGCATCTTCCTTAGTCATGAACAATCTTTGAAGCCTATTTTTAGTGGGAAATACCTAGCTTTCCTTTGGGCTACATTATTTTGTTTCCCAGGTATGTATCTAGGCTCATTGCATTTTAGGCATGTAATGACAGATTCTAGAGGACCTCTATAGAGTACACAATGATTTGGGCAGACATCTATAGTAGTGCAACCGAACCCAAGATCTCCCATGTACCGCTTAACTTCATAGAATGAAGAAGGAAGCGTCTCGCCAACAGGTAATGCTTTCTTGACAAGGTCCAGATTCAGGTTGAAGGATTTGTCAGTATTGTTGGTTACCAGTTTATTGTTCAGCAGCTTCATAACGAATGATAATCTAGAAAAGTCTTTGCATCCAGGGTATAATGGCAAATTGGCATCACGGATTAGCCGAGCCAATTTGTCATTGAGGTATGTTAGATTAGAATAATTTGGTGTTGTTGACCCCTCAATGACAGGAGCATTTCCAGAAGTAGCACGCAGCATATCCCCTAACATATCAGCCATGTCATCCTCTAAACTGTCACTCTCAGACACAACTGTAGGTTGCCTAGGTTGATGACTAGTACTCTCAAAGTCAAACGACTCACCATGATGGATCCATGTAGTATATGTCTCCACCATCCATTCCTGGTTATATCATCTGCGACAATCTCCATCTTCTTGAAGTTTCGATTATTGCACCTTTTACAAGGGCATCTAGTTCTACCTAGCGTATCAACATGTTTGCTGGCAGCCCCTATGAACTCAGAAACCCCCTTTTGATATTCATCACAGAACCTATCGTTAAGCTTAATCCAATTTCTACTCATTCAATCTGTGCGTAAAGAAACTGACCTTCCCTTTATAGGCAGTTGGTCAAGATGGAAGCACAGCGTGAGATGAACTAGAAAAGGATCTGCAGAGGGTATATGACAAAACATTAGGAACCATGTTGACTTACACGATTTCAAGTGAAACACAAAATTCAAGACATTAATCGAATCTTACCTTTGCTTAGTGCTTGGGGCGCATTCTCTCTATTGTAATTAGCACAAAAGGATGGTTGAAGGATCGAAGATATAATCAGCCCCTGCCACCGAGTCAATGACGAGGAAACACAAGAGCTCATTTAGATAGATAAACCAACAGAATATTCTTAAGATAAAGCAGTACACAGTAGCTAGAGGAGGGAGGGACGACGCTTACCTGTTTCTGCCAGACCAGCGAGTTTGCTACAGCGCTGTTGCTACGCAAATTTAGATTGCGGAGATTGGGGATCTTTGAACTGTTGTGGTGATGGGGCGATTGGTGGAACGACGACGACGACGGAACACCCGCCGGTGAGTGGCCGGGACGATTGGTGGAGGACGGGTAAAGGATCACGGTGGTTGGAAAATTGGTGGTGATTTTTATGTGGGGTTCCTTTGGATTTTGATCGACTGCGCAATTTTTTTTATAAGATCGGTTGCGCAATTTGAAGAGACAAGAAAGGAGTATAATTGTTTTCCCGAGGGAAAGAGGTTTCAGCCTAAAAAGAACCAAATATGACGAAATGCCATTGTCACAACACGAAACCACTATATTACAACCAACATTACATTTTGTCAGATCGGCGAGGGATTATGGTTGTCTATTGTGACAAACCAAATTGTCGTTTAAACAATTCAGGAAGACATAATATGACAAATGATACTTTGTCGATGACATTTTGTCACTTTATGTCTCTTAGATACCGATGTGGGTTACCTATTTTGACAAACCATATGGTGACACACAAATTTGGTCACATTAAAGACTTTAACTGACAAAGTATTATGACAAAACGACATTTTGTCACATTAGGAGTACCGGGTTAATTGCATGGTTGGTCACTGAGATTACAAAAAAAGTTCACGTTTGGTCACTGGAAATATTTAAATCCAATCTTGGTCACTCAAATTATTTAAATGGTTCAAGTTTGGTCACTCTCCGTCCATTTCCGTTAACTCTAACTTACGTGGCAGTCAACTTTCATAGTTGATCGTTAAATATGTGACGTGGCAATTAAAAAATTATTAAAAATTAAAAAATAATCTTTTATATTTTCCACCTCATTATTACATTAATTAAAAAATAAAAATAAATATTTTTTGTCCACTTATAGTAAGAAGAAGAAAAAATTCGTTTCATCCCTTACGCCCGCCGTTTCGCCCATTTCAAAATCCCAATGTCGATCCAGCACTCGCCGATTCCGGCGACATTCATTCTCCTCCTACTCGTACTGGGCCCTGCCGCCGTCGCCGCCTTCCAGCCACTAATCCAAATCCTTGGCGACTGCAGGGCGCACTACCACAACCGCTGTCGCGACGACCAGCTCTACTGCAACAGCTGGAGGCTGTCAGTGGAAGCCAACAACTTCGTCGCGTGGACCGAACCGCCGAAGATGTGCGCCGACTACGTCATGAAGTACTTCGAGGGGGAGCAGTACAGCTCGGACCAGGAGGTTTCGTCGGTTTTGGCCTCCTCTCCTGCGATCCTCTCTGGATACCTCCTCCTTCCGTCGATTTCCACGGTAATTTCACATTTTCCCTTCTCACTTCCGAAACCCTTTTTTCTGTTTCATCCTCTGTTTTCTCTTAACGGAATGCCTTTTTCTATTCTCAGGGGAAAGACATATGGTGGATTTCGACAATGTTGGGTGCAGAGACGCCATGGACGGATGATGTCTCTTCCACTCTCTGGTGAAAGAAGAGCTCTGCGACGAGGATTTCAAACTGGGTTCCAGCCCTAGAGGGGAGAAACGGCGGCTGACCATGAGTCAAGTTCAGTTCCTGGAAAGGAGCTTCGAGATGGAGAACAAGCTGGAACTGGAGAGAAAAGTCCAGCTTGCCTAGGAGCTCGGCTTGCAGCCTCGCCAGGTCGCCATTGGTTCCAGAATCGTCGGGCTCGGTTCAAGAACAAGCAGCTGGAGAGAGATTCGACTCCCTTCGCGCCAATTTCGACCGCCTCAAAGCCGATTACAGCTCCCTGCTCCATGAGAACGAAACCCTAAAAAAAAGGTAAAAAAGAGAACAAAAAACCCCTGCTTTCCTAATCTCCTAAGAACGAAACCCTTTTTTTCTGTTTCAGCCAAAATATTTTTTTGTTTTTTAATTAATGTAATAATGAGGTGGAAAATGTAAAAGATCATTTTTTATTTTTAATTGCCACGTCACATATTTAACGGTCAACTATGAAAGTTGACTGCCACGTAAACTAGAGTTAACGGAATGGACGGAGAGTGACCAAACTTGAACCATTTAAATAATTTGAGTGACCAAGATTGGATTTAAATATTTCTAGTGACCAAACGTGAACGTTTTTTGTAATCTCAGTGACCAACCATGCAATTAACCCTTAGGAGTACCAAATGTGACATATAAGTTTTTTGCCATATTATAATACCTATTATGACAAACAAAAAATGACAAAAAAAATTGTCCTAATAGGCCGAATTTGTTGTAGTGACTCTAGCTCGGATGTATAAGGCCATGTATCATCCCCATTGCGATTTCCTTTCTGCAACGGTCGGGACTCGTCCGTCTTGGGCGTGGCAAGGGGTGCTGGAAGGTCGTAAGCTTCTTCAAAAGGGACTTCGATGGCAAGTCGGGTGTGGTACTGCCATTCACATTATGGAGGACATATGGCTTCCCTCTTACCCCCCCCCCCCTTTCCTCTCCTTCTCTTCTTCCCGGAGCTCAGATTGGCAACCCTTTTGTGGCATCTCTGGTCCATCCGATTTCTAGGAATTGGAATAAAGACTTGATTCGCTCTTTGTTCACGTCTGATAGTGTTAAGCTTATCTTGTCTATTCCTTTACCTGCTTCCCCCCGGCCTGACAATTTGATTGGCATTACTCCGATTCAGGTCAATACACAGTTAAGACGGGATACCACTTGCTCTCAGACGCGAGATCAGAGATGTTCAACACCCTACCCTCTCATCTTGATGCCCGATTCTGGAAAACTTTGTGGAGTCTACCTGTTCCCCAAAATTAAAATTCTTTTTGTGGCGGGTCGTCCGGGAGTTCCTGCCCTGTTTGGATGTGTTAAAAAACAAGTCCCTATCTTATTCCAACTCTTGCCCTATTTGTTCTGCAGGAACCGAAACTATTGTACACTGCTTGTTTGATTGCAGGGTGGCCAGAGAGGTTTGGGGGCTCGCTGGGCAAGGCCAAGTTCGACTGATTTTAGCAGGTTTGTCCCCTGATGTCGGCTGGGCTCATGTATTTAGTTCGTTGCAGCTGTCCAAAGTCGCAATTGCGGAGCTGGTGTTTCTCACTTGGCGAGTATGGAAGGCCCGCTGTTGGTCTTGCTATGGCCGAGTTCAATTCCTTCCAGGCCCTCTTGTTCACCAGTTCCTCCAACAACGTGATGAATGGACAGCAGCAACGAGTTCTAGTTCGCATGGAGAGCACTCTCGAGTCCACAGCCGACCTGCTCCGCCTTCCACATCCTGTCCGGTGGGGGGGGGGGGGGGGTTGTGATCCACTTTGATGGTGCTACGCGACAAGGAGAGGGAAGCAGCATTGGATTCGTGGGGTTCTCCAATGAGGAGTCGATCATCTACGCCTGCGGCAAATACTATGAAGGTATATTCTATCCCTTTTTAATGGAACTCCTAGCACTTCGTGATGCAATGGATTGGTGTTTAATCCGAGGCATTGTCTCTGTTTGTTTTTGTGGTGATTCGCAATTGGTGATCCGACGAGCAACGGAGAATGTCATAGAGCGTGATCGTGGTGGAGCAATCCTGGAGGAGGTTCAGATGCTGAAGTCTTCGTTCTCGTTTATTCGTTTTGTTTTTTCCCCTCGTAGGACTAACAGGGCTGCCCATTGCGTGGCTAAAACGGCTCTTGCTTGCATCGGCTAATCAGCACTTGGCTGATTTCCGTTATTTATTTTTTAATTCTCTGTAATTCCCTATCTATTAAATCCTACCTAAGTAAAAAAAAAAACCGATAAGTGCTTTTTAACGATATGAAACGCGACACAAAAATCAAATGGGTGATCGGATTAGAAACAGAATGCGTTTCTCCAACTTGTTTTATTTCAATTGAGAAATTCTACAAAGAACCCAGAATGCTGGCTTAACATCTGGCATTCGAAATCAGCGAACAAGCTTGAGACCTTTGGAAATCAAGAAGTAAAAGAACAGAAGGAGATAGCCAGTGAGATATCTAAAGAAACCCAGCCATGAAGAACAAAACAGAAACGGTCACAGTAACATAATTTAAGTTCAGGCACACGACCAAACTAGCCAACCGAAACGTTTCAGAAACTGCAACAAACTAAAAGATTCTTCGTCTTAGAAACTAGAAAAAAACCCTCCAACAACACAACTCAGTTTGATAATATATAACTTAATATGATCAAAAAGCTTCAATAGCTTCACTTCTCGACCAGCTTCTCGATCATATCAGCGGCCTCCTGGACTGTGGTAATGCTCTGTGCACTCTCTTCCTCCACGGTGATGTCAAACTCCTCCTCGAGTCCCATCACAATCTCGACCTGCATTGCCGAGAAAAACACGATTCATCATCAGAATTCGGTGAAAGCATGAGCAATCTGAGCAATGACAGAAAGATCGTCATAGCAAGGAGCTGTGATAAAAAGCCTGGTCCTTTCTTAATGGCCATAATCCAGAATCAATTGCACCCCATGCTGCTTGTCCACTCACCACATCCGGCTTACACATTCCCCAAAATTGGGTAATAAATTCAGAAGACTAAAGGATACTAGGACAGACATAGCCTATTGCCATGAACCGATCACCCCAAGAAAACGAACCATGAATCCAATACATGAAGCAGATAAGCCAACCAACACAGTATAAAAAGAACTAACAACATTGTACGTAGGGATGGCAATGGGTCGGGTTTTGCCAAACCCAAACCCAAACCCATGGGTTTATCTTTGAAAAAAACCCGGGGTAAAACCCATTGGGTTTGAAAAACTCAAACCCAACCCAACCCGTTGGGTATCCGCGGGTTCATGGGTACCCACGGGTTTTGTCGTAAAAAAATTACAATTACAAGTTCTTATCAAAATTAAAGTCAAATATCAATCTCTCAATACAAATTATCCATATATAAAACACCATTCTAGAAAATTCAAGCAAATCACAAATAAACTATACAAATTGTTCAACACCAATTTAGAAAACTCAAGAAAATTGAAGCAAATCACAAATTATTCATAAATAACATGTTTAATTGAAAGCTTCTTCCTTTCAATTAAGTTTCTTTACTCTCCACTCCATAACATCAACTTCATTCTACACAATTAAAAAGAAAAAATTAGACATGTCTCCACAAACATAAATAAGATTAGTTGTTTAGAATATTAAATATACCGAAAAAATTAATTATATGAGTGGGCGGGTACCCACGGGCCGGGTTTACCTAAACCCAAACCCAACCCAACCCGATGAATAGTGAACGGGTTTAAACCCAAACCCGGCCCAAAACCCGTCAACACGGATTTTACCCGCGTTGACCGGGTTGGGTCGGGTGGGTACCCGTGGGTTCGGGTTTTGTTGCCATCCCTAATTGTAGGAGATTAAGGCTATGGATAGAACTTACAGTATCAAGGGAATCCGCACCAAGAGCAGCAAACTTAGACTCTCCAGTGACAGCTGCATCTGCTGGCAGAGCAAGCTGCTTCTTCACTATTGCAACCACTTTGTCTACGGTCTCTTGCTTGGCCTGCAACAATTTCATTCGATTAATCAAATGCTGAACCGAAGATATAACCAAACTTCCCAATTCCTAACACAGCTTCTCAACTCCATCATCCACCAAGACTTAAGCAGAATCCCAGAACCAGAAAGAAACAAATCAACATTAACAACAGACCATCCAACTAACCCACCAACTGATTTTCAACAAGCTACATTAGATCTCAATTCCCTACATTTCTATGTTACAAAAATAAGAATCTTACCGCGCAGCAGACTTGAAGCCCGCGTTGCAATCTAAGAGAAGGAATCATGGATCTCCCACTGACGGGAAAGGAGACGGAATTCATCACCGAGATCCTCTGCACAAAACAAAACACCATCACAAACAAGAAAATTAATCCCAAAACGACACCGATATCGGTCGAATCTACAAAGAAATCCTGCCGGATTCAGAGAAATCCCTGAAACCCTTGAAGGGTTTTAGGGTAAAGCTCAGATCTGGGGAAGAAAGGGAAGAAAACGAATTACCCGCTGGCTCTGGTTAACAGAGGTGGAGAGGGACGGCATGGAGACGGAAGCTCTTGTGATGGAGGCCATTGTTGGTTAAGTTTCTCCTTCTCCTGTTTGCAGAGGAAGACGAGAAAGGCAGAAGAGAGAGGCGAAGAAGGAGAAGGATGTGGATGGAAGGGGAAGTGAAGGAATGGAGAATGTTTATAAAGGACCCTTGTACAGTTGGGTGCTTTCTTGTGGTTATCGCCAATGGCTGGAGCCTCGTTTTATTGCTTCTACTTCTGTTGTTTGTTGGACTGGTTGTTGTCCAGTGGTGGACTTTGTTTATATCGAAATCTAGGTGCTGTTTGGCTCCTGGCTTAACTCCGTCCCGTGCAAAGGTAGTAAGGTTTTACGCGAAAAGGGTAAATTACAAGTTTGATTACTAGAATTACTAAAAAATGTCGTGTTTGTCTCTAAAATTAGTTTATTTTGTTCATGATCATTTAAATTAGTATCGTAGTCCAAGTTTGATCACTGGTCATTAGTTTTCGTCAGACTCCATTAACACCGTCAGTTAAATCCTGACATGCCTAACAGAGACGCTAAGGTGGCTGATTTGAACAAAAAAAATAATAAAATAAACCCGACAAGTCATTAAATGTTGCCACATCATTAAACTGTGACCCAAGTTGTGAACCAACCGCTCTCTATCTCTTCCCCTCTACTCTCTCCCCTATCTATCTTCGTTTCGTCTTCTTCATAGAGAAGCTAATGACTCTGCCGACGTCAGATCACCGGTGGAGGCGAAAGAATAGAGTCGCGAGAGATCTCTCCCAACATCATCCTCACCAAGACACACCAGCTCGTCGACGATCTAACCATTGACGATGGATAGAGCTTCATCGCCTGGAATCCACCGTTGACACGCCAAAACACAACACCAAACTGCGACCAAGTGCAATCGCAGTCCGGGAATGCAGTAACAGGCAAGTTATATTATCAACCCGGGGTCTAGATCTACTGCTTACTCCGTGATTCTCTATTATCTAGCAAACTAAGTCGAGTGTTTGTTGTTTAAAAGCAAAAGCAGTAAGAAAGCAGGAAATGGTTCGGTTTTCAAAAGCAGTTAAGAGTCACTCGGGATTGAGTCCCCCTAGCCCCTTAGTTAGGTTCAATTGCAATTCCCTGGGTTGATTTACTGTTGATTAGACTGCGGAAGATCCGACAGTAGCTTGGAATCTCTTAAGCTGACCAAGCCCTCTCAGTCTAACTACCCGGCAGACGACTAGTCTTCACCGGGATAGAAAGCTGAGGCTATAAACACAGAACTCCACTACTGGCGTTAAGAACACCAGTACAAAGCAGTAAACTGGCTAACTCTCGTATAGCCAATCTCCTACTATCGAATGAAGAAGCTCTAACAACCTAATCAGATTCTATCTATCTCAGGTTGAAGCAGAAATTGAAACAAGCTGATCAGACTCAAATCAATTCATGAAACATGCGTCATTCGATTAAAATCAAACAATAATATCATCCCAAGTCATTACAATCAAAACCCTAACATCAGGAACTAGGGTTCTTCATACCCAAGTGAGAGAGAGGTTCTACTCCATAGAGAGAGAAGAGAAAACAGAAATCAGAGTAGTCATACTCATGAAGATGAGGAAAATCTGCTCTGGGATGTCAATCTTCACTCCTAGGGACGCAATCCGGGCTTCAATGATGAGAAATCCACTCCAAGATAGCTCCTAGGGTTTGTTCTTCGCTCTTTCTCTCTCTAAAACTCTGTTTTTTGCCCAGAAAATCCAATTCCCTCTCTTTGGCTCGAATCTGCCTTCAAAAACCCGACTCTGGGCGAATTACGGGCAGAATTACGGCCGTAATCCTTCCTGCCCGTAATTCACACCAAAACGCGCGTTTCACTTAAGCTGGCAGAGGAGAAGTTACGGCCGTAATTTACAATTACCGCCAGTAATTAGCAAATTACGGCCGTAATTACTGGGTGTCTTGCCCGTAATTTCTACGCCGAGAAGAATTGCTGGGGAGAAGCTCGTCCAATTAATTACGGGCATGCCCTGCATAATTACGGCCGTAATTAAGCAGGGGCTGCCCGTAATTCACTCTGTGACTCGCCAATTGACCTCCAAATGACCCGAAACTTGCGCCTTTGCTCCTCTTTACTTGCTAGGACCTGAAATACGACAAAACAACACAACCTAGCGTAAAATAGGCCAAGGAACAATCAATTCGAGCCAAAATGGACAGGAAACCAGAGTGAAAACACGTGCAAATACGATGCTATCAAATTCCCCCACACTTAACTGTTTGCTTGTCCCCAAGCAAACCAAGTACTACACAAGGTAAGCTCACATAATTCAGTCAACCAACATCGGGGACAAGTCATAGAGGCACAGAACACGTGAATCAAACTGGTTTTCAAACATCCACACATGAACAACTTTATTAGCAACCTGGACAACCACCACAAAGGACATTCGAGTGCAGCAAATCGAGTAAAGGAAGAGTCTCCCTCTGTTCACTGGCCAACCTAGACTTGATTCAACCACTTACTCAAAACAGTCAACTCATGCATCCAACTCAAGACATCAGAATAGAGACCGAGCAATCTAGGTCCTCACCGGGGTACAAGAGCATATAGAAAATGGAAATGAATCACTCACTCTCGACCAGTGGGGTCAGGACAATTTGATGCGAAAGATGCGCATGCTATTTCTCTCAATCCCTATCATCTCTTCACCATGATGGCAGCCTCTAAATGCTAGAGTTCACATACATGTCACCACTAACTAATCAGAGGTCTTAGACACAGGTTCAAATGACTGGCTAGGGTCTTGGACATGGGAGAAAGGCCTTTTAGGTGGTGGAAGTATTCATAGCAAAAGGTTCCACATTTCCCAACACACAAACACAGTCAAACAAACCGGTATTTTCTTTCTGCTATCCTGCATTCTCAATATCTCAAGAGCACAAGAGCGAAGGAGGCATAAACATCAGCATTTCCAAGCCAGACTGCTAAGAAACACTACTTACTGGGCATTATTCAGATTTTTTAGTGGCTCTCTTTTGCTTTCAATTTTCTTTGTTTTTTTTTTTATTTTTCTTTTCATTTCTTAAGAGAGCCACCACTTCTGCATAAATTTCAAACACCTGCCCACTTTTAAGCACTACCTCCAACACTCACATAGACTTTAGCAGAAACAGCAGAGAATAAGTAAAAACCACTCTGTGGAACCTTCTAAAAGATGCAACAAGGGTGATTTTTTCATTAGACCAAAAGAAAGGATAACACACGGCTCAAAGGGGCTGACTAGGGGATATGACACATCAGGACAGTCAGTTTTGGGCGTGGGCTAATCCTATGCCCCCATCATCTTAGCTAGTGACAACGTGAATGCTACACATCATGGAAGAGGGATCTATCGCACAAGAAAGAAACGAGCAGGCTCAAATCTCACATGGCTACCTATATGCTCTATCTCACATTCTGATACCCTGAACTAGATGCATAAACGACTGTCAAGAACAAGTAATCAGATCAAGTCAGATCAAGTCACAGTTGGCAAGCAAACAGTTGAAAAACTGAACCCCTACATCGTTCTACTGCACATCTCAGTCCTCATCATAGGTTGTCCTAGTCGCAACAAGTTGTCATGCATTAATCCGAAAACCAATCAATTCATCATCAAAACACAGTGCCAATATGAACAAACAGCAGTACTTGGAGCCCTCAAATCGTAAGATTCGGACAGCGGACTAGGCTCCAAGCACCCATATATACGTTCCAATAAATACAAAGAACCCCCCCACACTTAAATGCGACAGTGTCCTCAATGGAGCGAAGGGAAGGGGAACGATGTTACCGTGAAACAGTGGTCAGGAACGTTGACTGGATGGCGGACCAGTCAAAAGCAGAGGACTGGACAAGGACCAGTCCGATGGGCACAGAGCTAGAACCAACAGAACACACACAATGGGTGAAATACCATAGTTCCAAGTCAACAATCCACACAACGTGAACAAGAAATAAAAACAAAACACAATCCGGAGTCTAAACTGAAAAGATGGACAAAAGCCAAGCCCCACTCGACGGCTGGTAAAATCAGATCACAGCTCGTCGCCTCCATCGCCAGTGGGAGGCGGGTAGTAGTCTTCATGCCCCGGGGACGCCTCCCAAGGATAGCTCACAGCAGCAGGATCCATGTTCCAGTAGCTCATCATGTAATGCTGAGCTGAAATGATGCGGCGGCGACCATCGCGCTCACGGTCGAGGCGGCGTTGATGTGCTCCTGGCCAGCAAGGATCTGCTCGTTCTGGCGGACAAGGGCTGCCATCTGCTCTGCAAGATAGATAGTGGGCTGCGCAGCAGATGGGCCGGCACCGGAAGTGGAGTCGCCCGGTGCAGAGGGAGTGGACCGAGACCTCGTCCGACGGGTGGTCCGACGGGCTGCAGCATCACTGGTCTCTGGTGGCTCCTCACCCTCTGGTGCACGAGGAACAGGGCGAGGCAGGCCCCGGATCCAGCTCACGTTCCCGTCGTGCTCCAGTATCAGCTGGCGCCGGAGGATGTCCCTGGAGAATGGCGTCGCCTCCTGGATGAGAGTAAACCTGGAGAGATCGACGTTGTAGTACGCGCCAGGGCAGTGACCACCGGACCCACGCCAGAGGGCGATTACACCGCTTATGCTTGGCAACGGTCCGGGCAATGAGAGAGGACAGATGGAGGTTGTCCTCCTCGTGGCTCATGAGTGCAGGCAATGCAGGGTGCGGAGCTGAAGATGACTGGTGGAGCCCTCGCTGGGGGTGTAAGATTTCCCCAGCAGCTGGTTGATGATACGCCACTCTGGTCGCAGCTGAGTGGCCGTGGTGTGGCCCGGGGTGAAAACAGATCCAGCATACCCCGGGAGGCAGATCCGCTCGAAGAACTGCTGGTCCCGAAGATGGGACAGTCGGGCTCTCGATGGCCAGGTGACAGGGGAATGGTGGAAGTAGCCCCAGTGCCCGACCAAAGTCGTCATAGCTCAGAGAGTAGAACTCCCCTCCGAGTCGGAACTGGATGGCATTGCCGTGCGCTCCATGATGGGTCCGGAAATGCTCGAAGGTGGAGTAGAACTCCCAGAGGAGCTCCTTGTAAATCGGCTCAGCAAGGCAGAGGAGGCGGCGCCAAGAGAATGCGCGAATGGCAGCCTCCATTGCCTCGCGAGCACCCAGCTCCTCGAAAACCCTCCAGTCGAGGTAGTGGTGCTGAACGACTTTGCGGCGTCGGATGTCCCGCAAAGTCACCCTCTGGTCGGCGTCGAGCATATTCAAGAACGTGTTCATTTTCCTGCAGCCACAAAACAGAAGAAATCCAGCAACATACATGGAAAATCGTCAATGGTGAGGTCACAATCACCTCACCCGGGGCCCTCGAATCATAAATTCGGACAGTGGACTAGGCCCCGAGAAAGGAAAAACATTCATAACCAATCAGATCATTCACCATTCACAACCAATCAGAATCAGGCATTATGCACAGAACTCAAACGCACTTGGAGCCCTCGGATTAGAAACCCGGACAGCAAATTAGGCTCCAAGTAGAACAATCACCACTCTCATTACTCGGTAGGCCAGCCGAAAGATAAGCAACCAAAGCAAGCAACAAAGGGGCCTACCGAATTAATTCAATCACAAACCCATACCCGAAATTCCCCACTAACCCCACAATATCAATCCTCCACAAATGACAAGTAAAAGTATAGAAACACCTGGAGGCACAAGAGGATATCGTGGGGAAGGTGAAGGAAGACCGAGAGACCACAAAAATCGCCGGGAAACTCGCCGGGAGGCTCGCCGGAGTTTCGTCGCCGGCGACTTCACCGGAGCAAAACAACCCAAAACTTTGGGGAATGAAGCCCCAAGCACCAGGAACTCGGTGGTGGTCGCGGTTTCTCGATCGGAGGTCCGAGGAGGGAGATCGGGCCGGTGGAACACCGAAGGGTCGCGATTTTCCGGCGACCCAAACCACCACGAAACTCGACCCCACTGGTACAGCCTTGTGGGCGCCGACGAGAGGAGCACGGGGGTGGTCTCGGATTTTGATTTGGACCTCCGACGAGCGAGATATGGCCGAAAAACCACCGGAGAAGATGGTGGTTCGACTTTCAGGTGAGAGGGGAGAGAAAGTGTTTTGAAAAAAATGGAGGAGAGAGAGGGGGGATTCTCGGCCGACAGCTTTTTAAAGTGGGCGGGGGGGAATTACGGGCACGATTACGGCCGTAATTCCCCAGGCCGTGCCCGTAATTCTTACGCCGAGAGCAGATTGCCCTCTCTGGAAAAATTACGGGCAAGGCAGCACGAATTACGGCCGTAATTCTGGCTCCTTTGCCCGTAATTTTTAGGCCGAGGCCTTTTTCATCTATTTCATGCGCTGAAGAAATTACGGGCAGGGGTGGGACAAATTACGGCCGTAATTAGTCCCCCCATGCCCGTAATTTTACTGCCGAGGGCCCTTTTTCTCCAATTTTAAGCTGCAAATTCGAACATCCAAAACCCAAACGTGCCCCGGTTCAAAAATTACACCATCATAGACCAAAATAGACCATCCGGGACACGAGGAACATTCCAGAAAGACTCCAGACTGACTCAATGACTCAAAAACGACAAAAATTAAAAGGAAAAGGATAGAAATGCAAACCGTGGTGGGGTTGCCTCCCCACAAGCGCTTCTTTACCGTCTTTTAGCTGGACGCCAGTAGAGGAACTAAGGGTCCTCGAGCTTGATCAGCAGCTCTGCGCGCTCGACAGCACCTCCCAAGTATAACTTTAGGAGGTGGCCATTCACCTTGAATGGCTCGGTTTGAGCATTGCTGATCTCCACCGCACCGTGCGGGAAAACTTGGGTCACCGTGAAGGGACCCGACCACCTCGAACGGAGCTTGCCCGGAAAGAGCTTCAGGCGTGCATTGAATAACAGAACACGATCACCGACCTGAAACTA